>JAJQWJ010000006.1:33691505-34891505 GCA_023637945.1 Phaethornis superciliosus | reverse complement strand
TCTGGCACAGCACCAGTCCCACTCCCAGCCCTTTCCAAGTCCTCAAGAGGTGCTGGTAGGCAGAGCTGGGTGCTGGCACAGTCTGACTGCCACCTCCAAAGCCTCCCCAGGAGCTGCAGGCAGGGGCCGGGACCATAGAAAACAGTGCCCCAGCCAGCCCTTCCAGTCCCTTCCAGCTGCTCCCACAAACCCGGGAATGGGGACAGGTTTGGGGGCTAGAGACACTGAGTTTCCAATGAATCTGTGCAAGGGAGGTTGGTGGTTCCTAACACATCCCTCCAGCTCCTGCCCCCAAGCAGCCCCACTGTGTCTTTGTGGGGATGGGGTGGTGGGATAAGGCTTTTTGTCCGTGCAGCAATTGCTAAAATAACTGGACAAGGCACAATCACGCACTTGAGAGCGCTAGAAACAATTTAAGAAATGTTCTTGGGACAAACGGCGGGTGCTGTGCAAACATCTCCCCCGGGGGCTGTGAAGGGGCCCCGGCTGCCCAGCCCCGCAGGAATGTGCTCCTGCCGATAAACCTCTCCTTTCCCAACCTCCCCCGTTTCATCCTTCAGGCTCCCACCCAGCCTGGGGTTCCCGGGTGCTCCTTTTGCCATCAAATCAGGACAACACACCCAGAGGCACTGCAAGCCCCTGCCACTCCATCACCGGCTCCTCTGTTCAGCATGAAAGCAAAGGCACTTGTAAGGATCCAACACTCCTCAGGGGTCTCCCCTGAGACCTGGCTTGGGGTTTGCCCCTCCACTGCTTTTCAGCAGACTCTGGGCTGAAGCTGGCTGGCCGGGCTGGGTTTGCTCCTGAAGCCTGAGCTCTGGTGACCCCGGAGCTGTCAGTGCAGCAGGGATGCGAGGGCTTGAGTTACAGCAATCCATCAGCTGCTAATCCACTCTGCCAGCCCCACCGCTCCATGCTGCTATCAATCACCAGCAAGAGCCCCAGGGTGAGTCTGCAGCACGTTTGCTCCTGCTCTGGAGAGTGAGCAGAGCCAGGGGACCCCCAGGCTATACAGAGCCCCCAGAGCAGGGACCTTCCACAGGCAAAGGGAGAGACAGAAGGACAGACACATGTCTCCCTGGCCCATCTCTTCCTCTCATGGTCATAGAATCATAGAATCATAGAATCATAGAATTGGCTGGGTTGGAAGGGACCTCAGAGATCATCAGGTCCAACCCTTGATCCACTGCCACTGTGGTTCCCAGCCCATGGCACTGAGTGCCACATCCAGGCTCTTTTTAAATATCTCCAGGGACAGAGAATCCACTACTTCCCTGGGCAGCCCATTCCAATGTCTGATCACCCTCTCCACAAAGAAATTCTTTCTAATACCCAACCTAAACTTCCCCTGGCACAACTTAAGTCCATGCCCTCTTGTCTTGTTGAAAGTTGTCTGGGAAAAGAGCCCAACCCCCCCCTGGCTCCAGCCTCCTTTCAGGGAGTTGTAGAGAGCGATGAGGTCTCCCCTGAGCCTCCTCTTCTCCAGGCTGAACACCCCCAGCTCCCTCAGCCTCTCCTCACAGGACTTGTGCTGGATCCCTTCACCAGCCTGGTTGCCCTCCTTTGGACCTGCTCCAGGACCTCCATCTCCTTCCTGAACTGAGGGGCCCAGAACTGGACACAGGACTCGAGCTGTGGCCTCACCAGGGCTGAGTACAGGGGCAAAGGACAGACACATGTCTCCCTGGCCCTTCTCTTCCTCTCATGGTCAGAGGAGTTGGGGGACCAGCACCAGCACCATCCTGTGCCTCAGGATCAGGTAAAGCAGTCAAGGTCGTGTTCAATATTTGTGCTTAGTCATGGGTGTGCTTCAGAAAACCCCATTTGCTGCAGTGAGCAACCCTTTCCTCCAATACTTTTGTTTGTTGTGTCTGAAATACCTTTAAAGCGCAGGGAGAGGGCCTTGCAACAAGCTCCCGGTGCAAAATGGAAGCAGGGTTTGGCTGATGTTGGATGCATATGAAAACTGCATAGCCTCACGTTGGCTCTCCAAAGCAACCACAGCCTTTTGCATCCCTGGACAGCTGATGTTGTATGGGTGGAGGCCATCCCTCCTCCAGCAGCCCTGTTTTGCAGCATGGTGTCACACTGAACAGCTTCTGGGCTGCTGACAGCCCAAGCAATGCACAGGAGACCACCAAGCCAGGTACTAACTTTGTACCCAATGTTCTTTCCTGCATCTCCCCTGCTATGCTGCCAGCTTCATCTTTTCAGATGGCTTTCTTTTACTTCTAATGCTTTTGTTCAGGGGTTTGCCTGTTTATTTTGTTTTGGTTTTCCTTCTATTTTTTTTCTTTCTTCTATTGCTCTTCCACACAATCTGATCCCAGTCTCTTAGATGAGCAGTCAAAAGTCACACAAATACATCAAAATAATAAGATCTGATCCATGGGGCTCTCACCAAGCCAAGGCTAGCAGGTTTATTAGTCACTGCAGAGTGACTGCACAGGATTTAGCTCCAAGAAGGACACTAGTGAGTAGATCTGTTTTTTCTCCCTGGTGAAAACGATGTGTAAATACTCAGCAGTTAATGATGGGGGTCTGCTCCTAGTTTGGTTAGCTGAGGAAGGTGTTAGCAAACATGAAAAGAGGAAATAAACTTGAGGTGAAGGTCTTGCCTACTAAAGCCACATGATTGATCCTAATGCCCTGTCCTTTTTCTATCAATCAAGGCTGATTGGCAAAGCTTTTTAATTTAAGTCTCTAAGCAGGGTGATCAGCATGTACTTAGCTAGTGTTGATTTCCACTTGACCAGCCTGCTCTGGAGTGAGGTATCATCTTATAGCATAAACCCTCTTACAAGGGATAAAGAAACTGAGACCACCTTGATCCTCTTCATTACCTTTTCAGACCAAACAGCTGACCCAGCTCCTGTGGGAGTCAGCATCCAGCAAGGATTGTGGCTCAGAGGTGAGGGGGAACAGAGCACAGGGGATTGCATTTGGCCCCAGCCCAACAGGGGTTGCTGGTTCCCAGCTGCCCAGCCCTGCATCCCCCTGCACCCCCCCATCCCCAGCCCTTGCCCCTGGGCACCACACATGGCCTGGGCATGAGTCCCAGTGCTGCTGAAAAATAAAAAACCCTGGCACCAGGAGCACAAAGCCTGTGGCGCATTTCCCCTGGCTATTTTTAGCTGTTTTCCAGAGAAACTGTGCTTACGCACCCCACCTCTGAGTACAGGGGCTCTGGATACTGCCCTCTCCCTGGCACATCCATCTCTTGGGTGGGGCAGTTGCTCCAGAGTGGGTTTGTTGCTCCAGAATGTGTTTAATAATGCTGTTGGAGAGGGCAACCCCATGGATGTGAGACAAGAGCATCCCATAGACATGGTACCCAATCTCTGCCACTCACAGGACAACATGTGTCTTGGTGTTTTTTACCCACCCAGGGCTACTCAACAGGGAAATAGGAGATCTAAATATGCAATGCAACTAGTTTAACTTTAAATGAAGTGACTCATTTTTAGGTAGCAATGTTTTTTCCTTGTAAAATATACTATTCATCATGGTTCTATCTCTGGAAAAGATCGGAGAGAGTCTTGTGGGTGGGAGCTTAGCATGACTTTGCAGGACTGGTGCTTGTAGGGCTGGTTTTGCCTCACTGGCTTCATAGAGCACATCCAGAATATGCATAGAACACTGCAAAATTAGCACAGAGTACTTGCTCTTGGTAGAAAAATGAGGGATTTTTCCTTCGGTACTATAGCTAGTTCATCTATGTGGAATAGGAATTCTGGGGGGGGGGGGGGGGGGGGGGCAGGGGAGTCAAAGTTTTTATTCCAGGAAAAGTAGAGGTGTGAAGTCCTTGGAAGCAGGTAGGTCTGGGAGAGGAGCCTGGAGCCAGGCAGGACCACCCTACATCCTTTAGGGGCTCAGGACCCACATCTGGCTGAGACTGCCAGCATGGCAATCCCCACAAGGCTGTATGGATAGCAGTGTGGTGTCCCATGCAACGTGCCCCACCACTCCAGATGAGTTGCAAATATCCATCCTAAATGTGCAGAACAAAAACACAGTTTGTCTGCAGGAATGAAAACAAATACAGCTTGGGGTGTTTTGCAGCTCCCCTCGTTTTGCCAGCAAAAACTGAGCAGAGTGAGGCTACAGGCACCAGGGGAGTCAACAGAAATTTTGAACATTTTTTCATGTTTCCACCTCCTCTTTTACCTAATGAGAACATTTAGCTGATCCTTTTTAATGTACCTGTGTAATCACATCTTTGCACCAGAGGTCAGACATCTCAGCTCTATTGTAACCCTATTAGGTTACAATAGTTTGGTGTTCACATTTAAGGAAATATAAATGCCAAACAATAAAAATATTAGACAATTCCTCTAAGCCTGTGTGTATACTAATATTCCTATTAGGCTGAAAATCCCTATGGAAAGTCTGTTGTATTAATGCCCCTCATAGAGCCAGCCTGAGTTTCAGCACTCAGAGAGCTGCTTATCTGTTTGATTATCTGTTTGTTTGGGCTAAGAAGACTTAAATGCCTCTCAGTCATTCAAAGGGCTGAATTATGTCTCAGTCTAAACTTGGAAGTGAGAGGAACCAGAGACACCTCTGAAACCTCTGAAGAAAATACAGTCCTTCAAACCCAAGCTCAACCTCTCAGAAAGAGCATGCTACTTCAGGAGCAATCCCTTATTTGTTTGTCTCTTTGTTTTCAGGTGAATTTCTTTCCATGTGATTTGCATCAACAGGCTATACAGGCTTGTTCTTGCTTCAAGAAAAGTCCCAGACTCAAGGGCTGTGCCACCCTGGGTGATGTGCCACAGATGGACAAGGAGGTCAGTCCAGCTCCTTCCCAGATCCATACCATGAGCCAGCCTTTTATAAGGAATGTTGCCTTCACCTTAAAGTTCAGTCTGCTTATTTAGTGTGACCTAAGAGAATGCTGTAATCCTGAGAGACTGCAGCACAAAAAGCAATTATTTCACTTGTAAGGTGCTAAAGCTTTGGAAATTGAATTTTTCTTTGTAGAATGCCAGCCCTGACTGAAAGCCAGTGGGCAATAGGGAGATAGAACAGATCTGAAAGATACTGGATATATTTTCTATCTGCAGATTTATGTGTCTGTCCTGGCAAGTGTTTTTTGTCATGCATACAGCATGAGCACTGTATTTGTTACTCTAAATTGGGGAACAAAGGACTCCTACAGTAGAGGCAACTAAATTGAATTGAATTAATTTGTTTATCCTGCAAATCAACATCTGCTCAGACCTATTTCTTTCCACTCCGAAGTTGTCAAAATGGAGTATTTTGCCTTCTGCTCATTCTAATTATAGACACATGAGCCAAAAGCACTTAATTTTACTCACAGCCAACAGTGGGAATTTTGCTGCCACGCTGAGAGCAGGGCAGGGTTGAACTGGGCAGTGTTTGAAAGGTTCTTTTGAAAAAAAAGGTGCTTTCCCCAGCAAGGTGCATGTTGGCACCTTGGCACCTTCCTAAGGGGATGTTTTTACACTGAATTCATTGCATAGCTGCTTTTCAGCACTAATGAAAATCATCAAAAGAGATGATGACAAAAGATCAGGCTAGACTGGAAGGAAAGCACTTTTGGTGGCACACAGCTTTCTGTCACTGTCACCCTGCAATGCCCAGGAGCAGAAGGACTTGTGCCATAGCACAAATTAAGAAACCACCACCGTGGAAGGCTCCAGAAAAGCTTGTAACTCCATAAATATCCAACAAGAAAGCCTCTTCTCCACCCTCTTGTGGAAGTGTGGCTCCTGTAGGATGGATGTTCCTGGGCTGGGGCACCAAGCCCAGCACAGACACGCCTGGGGGTCAATGGCATCAGCCTGGGAAGCCTGAGCTTGGTGTGGCCCTGTCTACACACCTTGGCTGTGCCATGTCACCTTAGAAACTGTGAGCTGATGCATTTCTGATCATCTCAAATCATATACTTTTCCTGCTTCCCCCCGCGAAGAGGCCACGTGTCCCACACCTGTCCCACAGAAAAGACTGTGGCTTAATTGTTTCAGGTTTCATGCATTTTCTTGGGAATATGAGGGATCCATACTTCAAGAGCTCTCCAAAAGCAGAGGGAAATTTCCACCTGCTTGCTCTCCTGATGAAAATGATACAGCTTTATTTGCAATCTTGGGGCCAAACCAGTTTGGATGCAAATAAATACAGCTCCATTGTTGTCAGAGAAGGGTCTGTGTTGACTTACACTACACCGGGAGATAGCATCACTTTTCTTTCCCTTGATTGCTTTGGCACAGCTCCTGAAGCAACATGTTCAGCTTATGAGCTGAAGTCAACATCAAGCTTCATCTCTGCTGTTGAGGAAAAGGAGCACTCGCAAGGTTTCCAGGACTTCTGACAACAGAAAGAGGACACAAGGAGGGGAATTATTTTTCCCTCCCTCCAGAGCTATACCTGTCACTGAGTTCTCCCCAAGACCTTTTTCTGGTCAAGAAAGTGTCTCCAGCATCTGCTGACAGCTGCCCCCAGCGAGGCCCTGCCCTGTGGCTCCTTGAGATGTTGTCTACTGGCCTTACCACTCTGCTGCTGCTTATCAGCAGCCCTGCCTTGAGGCTACCCCAGTAATTCTGGGTTTCAAGGCATGGCCATTATTTCCTCTGCAGAGCTGCAGAGTTGGGTGAAACAACCACCTTTTCCCAGTGTTTGATATTCGCAGCTGTGGGTTGCAAACTAATTACCTGCCCTATCTAAAGTCATCTTCAGCACTCCAACTGCATCTTCTTTGAGTAAGGCTCATTTAAATAAGAGCATCTCATTAGCACTATTGGGCCTCATACATTTAGGGTTTTCTCAGAGAGGCTTAGGGAGATGAAGAGGTTTTGCCCTTAAGTCACAAACTTCTGATTTGAATGCTTTTATCTCCCTCAGAAATATGCCCTGGAAAATGCAGCTGCTGAAAGCAATGCCTGTGCTTTCAGGGTCTGTATTGGCAGACACATAGGAGGGGTCAGAATGATGGTTTAACTTTTCCCCATGGATAGATTTTGTTGCCTACACCAACTCACTTACCTGCTGTCTCTGGACCATGGGTCAGAGTGGTTGCCTCAGCTGTCCTGTGGGTATTGCCCTGGGTATGCCACTGGACTAGAACTTATTGAAAAAGTTTAATATTTCCATTTAAATATAAATACAATATTAAAAAAACCCCAAAACCTTCTCTGGAAATGAGCCTACCCATTCACCTGAGGTAGCTCAGTTGCAGGTTCATCCTCAAAGAATCCCTGGAGAGGTAAAAAGTTCCTCAGTGAGGGCAAATGCAGGAGTGGTCCAGATGTTCCCTATAAAATGTGGAAGAAACAACTGGAGTGAAGTTGGTGCTGCAGTCAGATTTTGAGGCACTGCCTAACAAATAGGTACAGGAGATCCAGGACAAAGGGACATGGCAGCCATCTACATTTCTCTGAGTGGTACCTGCTTGGTTTGTTCAGCTGGATTTTAGGTTCTAAGATACATTAAAAAATGGTATAAGGTAGAGCAGGAATGTGCCTGCCTAAACACTGTCCTGTGCAAGTCAATCCATGGGTTTTGATGGGGCCAGGATTTGATTCTCTGCCAGGTGCCCTTGGCTATAACCCTGTCCAGAGAGTGTGGCAGTGTCTGGATTTTACTGCTACATCCAAAACATCTGCAGGACCTTCTCTACAGGCAGATCAGTTTTTCTCCAAAAATTTTCTCTGGAAAATTAAGGTAGCACTTAGGCAATATTCTCTCCCAGAGACTGGGCAGGAGTTTGGAGCACTTCAATAGTCCGTCCCCAAAGAATCTTTCCCAGGTCTGCCTCTGATCCTGCTACATGCTGAGACAAGACTACTTGAATTTGTAATCAGTGCTGTGGACATGATACAAGGCCCTATAATATGTATCTCTGTATCACATCACATGCTTAGAATTGAGGAGCTCAAAGTATTGTATTTTCATGCATACAGCCTGTATGTCAGATAACTTACACCACTGTAAAAGAACTGTCCTTTGCAAAAATGTACTTAGGCAATCTGCATCCTCAGATAACCCAGGAGTCATCTCCAGAGTATCAGTTATGCATGTGAAACCATGGGTATAGGATGGCAAGGAGAGCTCCCCCCTTTCCTCTAAGCATCCCCCATCCATTTCTGCTCCTACCTCCTTTCCACAAGAAGATACATTTTCTGCAGGCCTAGTCCCTCTCCACCAGAGCAGCAAATGTGAGAGATGGAGCAACAGGGCCAACAGCATCTCATGCTGCTCACACCTACCCTCCATTTTAGTTCTGTTACTACAGCTGGTGCTGGGCAAAAACCACTCCAGGAGCTCCAGGGGATGGTCAGCATGGTGGCAGCCTGAAGCTGTTGGGAGATGCTGGGAGAAGAGGGAAATGATGGGGCAAAGTCACTGTTTTGGTTCTAAAACTGTGCAGAAAACCAAAAGAACTAATTTTGTCCCTATCCTACATAGTGCCCTCTCAGAGGCAGCTTTATCCAGATGTTCTTTCTGTGTCTTGTTTTCTTATTCCCGACTTGGAGTCCAGACAGTGAATCCTCCCTGATGCAAATTTCCACTCCAGCCTACAGAAGCTTGGCACAGGAGCTGAGCATTTACAGGGATCCTTGCTGTGGCCAAGAGCCTAAAATTAGACTTTTAATGACACAGCCAGCACCCAAGAGGCGACCTGCTTTTCAGAAGTAGGGAGAAATTTCAAAGCCTGGTCCATGTATGGCTCAGTTCTCCGTGGATGCAGCTGAGTCTGCAGCAGCTCTGGGTCAGCTGCTTAAGTTAAATGTTCTGCACCAGTCAGGCAGCTCTGCCCTACCAAAGGACACCACACATGCTAAACCCAACTGCACTCTCATTTGGGATCTTACCTGCAAAGGTGTTTCATCTCTGGCAAATTTATAAGCCCACCTTGCTTCCAAACTCTTCTCATTCCCAAGAACATCTCATCAGTCTTTTCAAGTTCTGCAGCAGAGCAGCTTTGCCCAGGCATTTGTTCAGCTGATGAGATAACAACACTCTGTGTTTGCAAACATCAGCTCATGGGCACAGAAATTTGCCAGGCTACCACGTCTATTTAGAAGTTTAAATATATTTCATGGTTTTTACAAGGAGCCAGAGAAATAGCAAGCTTCCCAGCCAGCAGGAGCAGTGCAGCAGGGTGTCCACAAGGCCAGTCAGCTTCAGCAAGAGGGTGATACAGAAAACCTTTTTTATAACCAAACCTGTGAGTGTATCCACTCCTTTGCACATGCTGAGCCTTGGGGCCTGTGTTTGTTTTTGACCAAGGTCATCAAATGAATTATATCCTCATTGCAGGGTTTGTTAGAAAGGTCTTTGAAAGCAGATGGGATTGTGAAACACTCTTTCACTACACCTAATGCATTGCAAATAACAGTGAAAAAAAATGACATCAGGCTGGAATGCCGAGAAAATTGCTTTGATAAACTAAAGTGTTTAAAATAAACTTAAATGTTATTACGTTTAACCCATGTCAGGAAGCTGAAGCAATAAGCATTCCTTCTAGAGTAAATGAGTTCAGCTCCAAGTCTCTGCAAAACTGAAAAAATAACAGCATGAATTAATCTGTGAAAAATTACAGACATGTGAACCATCTCAGAAGAGGCATGGGCATCCCTCAAAATTTGCTCTGCTTTTATTATTTTCTTTCACAGAGGAATATGACCATTCCAGCCAGTCCTGTGTGCTCTGGGTCAAGAAGGCATTGGATGGAAGATGCAGACAGTCCAACACCCCATCCCCTGGCAGAGGAGAGCTCACAGAATCACAGAACATTTTGGATGGAAAAGACTTATTAGGTTGTCAAGTCCAACCATTAACCCAGCACTGCCAAGCCCACCAGTAATCCATGTCCCTCAGCACCCCATGTATACAGCTTTTAAATCCACACAGGGATGGTGACTGCACCACTGCCCTGGGCAGCCTGTTGCAATGCTTTGCAACCCTTTGGGGGAAGAAATTTTTCCTAAAATCCAATCTAAAGCCTGTGCCAGGCAGCACTGGATGCCATCACCTGTGGCTGAGCCAGGACTTTGCAGGTGAGGTGTGTTCTGTTACAGAGCCACCTCCATGGCTTTGTTGGCTCCTGCATTGCCACACAGAGACAGCATCCCAGAGATGAGACAGAGACTGAGCTGACACAAGCATGTCCACCATGAGGCAAAGACAGTGGAGAAGAAGGTACCCGATGATAACATCAAATTATTTATTGATGTCCATAATGAAACATGAAATCAGCACTTGCTGAAGCAATGTCTGCAGAGAGTTTATAAATCCCTAGCCCCCATCACATCCCCAGCTTAGGGACATGAGGTTGTCTTTGCACCACGACACACTGGGAGGAACAGCAGTGACAATCTCCTATGGGCAAATGTCCTCAGAGCCATCAAAATACATAATTTGCATTTCTCCTGTCCATGGAGACAGTGGAGTGTTTATAATCCCAGGGACTGGGGATATCCCCAGGTCCAGTTCCCTGTGTCCTCTGTCTCATCTCTCCTGCCCCAGAGGTTGGCCCTGATGGAAGCTGCCAGGATGTCTCCAGACATCTCTACTTCTTAGTGAGACAGCTGTTTGTTCATCTTCAAAGATCAGAGTAGACCATATTACTCTCTCTAAGGAATTTTTTTGCTTCTCCCTCTTCCTCTGATCTAGTCCCTACTTTCTGGCTGTGCAGGTCTTTTTTTCTGCTCCAGGGCTGTGTTGGTTCCATCTGTCTCTGTTCAATGGTAGTCCAAGCAGAAGACACAACTTTTAAACTGGAAAAAAAAAAAAAAAAAAAAAAAAAAAAGGAGAGTTGAGAGATGCTGTATCCTCCTAAGCCATATAACTGAGCTGGGCTGGAACTGGGGTCTTTGAACTGACCCTGGATTTGAGGCTTTAATGTCCCATCCTGCCCATTATCCAAATCTCCACGCATGGGCCTTGAACCAAGCAGAGGGGCACATTTCTAAAGGCAGATTTGTAAGGGCTCCTTGCTGCTTTTTCTTGGAAATCTCCCAGCCAGCTGCTGCCCTGTCCTTGTCTTGTTTGGCTCACAAGGTCTGATAGGATCACAGCCCCAGATTGTACAAATGCAGGCCAAAAGGATTGCTGTCATCTGCTCCTCACTTATAGGAATGAGCCCCCAGGGACCAGACAGTGATGGGTCTGTAGGGTCCCTCTTTGGGGTATTCCTCTGTTCACCCTTCTCTGCAGGAAGGGTGCTGCTGATACGTTTTCTGGGTCTCTCCTTTTAAAGAAGCACAAAATAACCCTTCATTTGTCTCCAGGCTTTGATAGGTATCACAGTGTAAAGCAGCTGCTTCACCCCTGAGTGCTCTGTGAGCTCCTTTTGGCTCAGAGTCTCAGAGTGTGGAAGCAAGATAAAAACAAAAATCTCCCAATGAAGGAGTTTTGCTGGTCAGGGGAAACACGATGGGAGTGCAGGAACCCCAGCTCCAGCCTCACCTTGCCATGAGCAGCACAGAGGTGTCACCCCCTCCTGTGACTTGCTCTGCCTCTGCCACCCCACTCTGCTTTCTTACAGCAGCTGAGGCTTTGGTGCTTTGCTTTTTGCACATACCAACACAGCCCCTCTGGGTATTAAATTCTACCTCAGGCCCAAGTCTTTGAACATGGATAGCAATATGCACAATTTCTGAAAGTCTGTTGGAACTGGAAAAGTCCCTGGTGTTAGATTGCAGAGGGATTAATAACAACAGCAACAACTTAAAATGAACTGGTTTAGGGTAATGACTGTTCCTTTCATAGTCATGTCAGGCTGGGCACCCCATAACAACATCCCCCCCACCCTGCCCTCTCCCAGTATGTGCTGGTGGCCACGGCACTACCTACATTTGGAACCAAGGAGCCAATTTTGTGCCAAAAATGGCAGCGCATGGCACAAAAAAAGTGGGTGTGATTTGACCCTGCAGATGTATTTTTAGCCTTTCTATTTTGGACTACTCATCTCTAGCATAACATCTGTTGGGTCACTTTATAGCTCTGATTGTTTACTGGTGACACCGACACCACAGGGATTTGGTAATAGTATTTTTTCTGTGTATCTGTGGATCCATGTCACTGGAAGGCAGTGGGGACAGGTAAAAGAACTGTAGTTAAACAGCACTGCAAGGGGAATACATTTTAAATCCATTATTTCCTTGCTACTTGTAGGATGATCTAGTCTCCAAAACACAAAAGAAGCAAGATCTAGGCTAATGTTTGCTATTCAGAGATTACCTTGAATTTGACCCTTCTGCTCAATTTACTCTGTAGAAGCTGCTGAAATGATCATGTCCAAATGCCACAGAGTCAATTAATCCGGGCTTTGCAGTTGCAGCTCTGCCCAGGGACGCCGTGGTTTCTGCACTGTCAGTTCCTGCAAGAGCCTCATCTGCAAGGCACATCAAACAGCAGAGAGTGAGGGGGGATTTAATGATAAAAATGGGGTTAATTCTAAAAACAAAAAAACAACCAACCAACAAAAAACCCCAAGAACAAACCCCAACAACCAAACAAACAAGAAGGGCGAGAAAGGGAGAGAAGCAAAAAGGATGGGTGGTTTCCATGAGAGGAGAATCAATCCAGGCAGGATTTCCAGCAAGGCACATTTAGATGTGGCACATAATGGAGATTACATTGATTTTCCTCCATTTACTGTAAGGTAACTGCGAGTGAAACTGTAACAGGAAACTTAGAAATGCTCTTCACAGAGGCTATATTTAGGCAGACACACTGACATGATACCACGGAATAAAATAAACATGCAGGAGACAACCAGTCCTGAGAGACTTCCAGCTCCATCCACATGACACACAGCAAGGGGAGTGCCTTATTCCTAAGCTATCTATGCGACCTTTACTGTACAAACCTAGAGAAAGACAGCAGGCTGCTGGGCAGCAAGCTGGGTAAACTGGGGACATCTCACTTAAACTCCAGGGTTTTGCCCTTCCCCACTAAAACAAAATGCCTGCAGTCTGGCTGGAGCACAGCTCCTCGGGCTTCTGTTCCCCTTTTTATAACAGGATAATTTATGGCTTGTTGTCAACAGAAGGAGCAACAACTTGTTTGCTGTGTAAGCTGGAAGAGAAGAATTTTCTCAGAAGTCTGGGTCATTTCTGGAGTTAGGGGTCAGCTAACTTCTTGAGAACCTCTGGCATCATCTCCCATGTGAAATGAAGCCATTCACCAGACACAACCACCTGGCTTTGGTGGTGCCACCACAGTGTATGCAAGACTGATTTGCCTTAAAGGACCCAAAGGTTTATCCCATTGCCCGTGCTGAATTCCCTATTGCTCCTTTGCCACTGGCAAGGGACATTTTTCCCCAAAAGGATGGCTCCCAAAGTCCTAGGGAAAGAGAGCAGCCCTGTGTCCTGGTACTCTGCTGCTGGCTTTTAGGTCCTAATAGGGTCTTTCCAGAGCAGCCATGGACAAGTCACTTAACTCCCCTATAAGTGGGAGCAATGATGCTTTCCCTCTTCACAGTCTGCACGTGACACACACTATGTAAATATTTAGTATTTGAGCCAACTAATGCTTGCCGGAGCGGCACAAGTGAATATCAGATCTGCAAACATTACGTCCAGGAATGCAGCAGAGAACACTGTTTATTTTTATGAGCTAAGTGCACACCTTCTCCCCTTGGCTGCAAAAGCTGCTCTGTGATGGGAAGGGGAAAGCTTAAATGTCTGAACACTGTACCGAGTCTCAGCTTATTCCTCTTTGCACAGCAACTGCATTGATCATCTGCACATCACTTGGCAGGCATTAAGGGCAAGATGTGAAATGATCTTCCCACTAGGCTGGAAGACCTCAGGGCATCATCACCGTTTCCCTATAGCTGGGGAAATCAGGGAGTTCTGTCAGGTAGCAGTGAGACTCTGCCCAGGCTCTGAAGAAATCGGGTGCTGAGGCCAAATACCCTCAGAGATGAGAAAGCAAAGTCAAAGGATGGTCACAGGTTGGCAGAGTCTGCATAGGAGGCCCAGGGACATACACCAGCTGGGTTTTTCCATCACCCATGCTTGAGGGTCCCTTCTGAGCAAGTAGGGAATGAAGGTAACCTGCCTAGGCAGAGGGTATATGTCAGCCCAAGAAAGTGACCATGCAAACTACCCATTGCAAACCCATTGCTCCCATCTTCTGGTTAATACCTATTGCCAAAATTATGGATTCATTTGTGGAAATTAGCCATGTGAAATCAAGCTTTTTTTTTTTTCTCCATACCCAGGATTAAGTCAATTCTCTGTACACTAAAGCAGCAGTTTTATCTATCTGCCCACCCAAAAATAAATTCACAAGTCATGACCCAGATTGAGTTGAGGGGGATTGCATGAGCAATGCCTTGCTATGCTTCATATGCACCCTCAGTCACACAAACCCAATGGCAAGCCCATTGCTTTTGCCAGGCAGAGGCAAAACCCTCTTGCTTCATGGTTACAGACTGCAGAACACACTCAGTGCTGAAGCCACAAGGGCAGATAAATAAATTGCATAGATATTTCAAAAATTTGCAAAGGCTCAAAATCCAACTGTTTCCGGGGTGAGTTTCTGTACAAGCTTCACTTGTTACAGAGAAGCATCTTTAAGGCATCCCCAAGGCTTTTCTCCTGTGTACAGCTCCATCTTTCCAATAACTACTGTGGGAAACCAGTATGAGACATCTACAGTAAAAATCTGCTGCCTGACAATTGGCTGTGTGTGCTGGTGCCACTCATCCTTGCTATGTTTAGCAACAGGAGCACCAGGTGGGACAGTGAGGACTGACCCACTGGGTGGCCTTGCTCATTGCAGCCCAGCTCTGAGGGAGGGGATGAGGAGGTGTCAGCATGGGCCAAGGTGACCAAAGAGTATATGTCAACTTTTAGTCATTCTAGTGTCTGTTTTATGGTTTGGTCAAAGGGAAGCCACTGGCCAAGGCAAAGAGGCATCTCTGCCACCTCTCTGGGGAACGTTTCTCCACAGCATCAGTAGCCTTGGCCTGCTCATCAGGAGCACATCCACAGGCAGCAGGTGGATATCTTTGAACAGAAGAAAGAGCGTGGTCCAGCAGCTGCACCCCCAAGAGATGATGTGATGGGGGACAATGATGGGAGGAAGGAATTGAAGGCCCAAGAAGGGTGAAACCTGCTTGAGGAGTTGTGGACACAACACAAGCCGTCGAGTGCCATCTGCTGCTATCTGCAGATCATGTTAGCTCAGCGAAGGGCATGACACTTAGGGGTCTGCCTAATATGGAAGGAAAAGCAGGAATGAGATCAGTGGGGCTGTACCTGCTCTCCAAGCTAAGGACGAGCAAGGAAAAAGGTCTGGAAGTTGTATAGAGGCACCAGCTGGCTCAGCACAGCCCTAATGCAGAGCACAGCCCTGCCCCTGAGTTGGGGAGGAAAGCCTTTCCCAGTGATGTTTGCCTTGCTACCAGACATCAATAACATGGGGTGAGGTCCTTCAGAAAGGTGACTGCTGCCCTTTCTCCACCGACTGCAGAGCTCTCTGAGGTGATGTTTTTCACTGCTGCAGGTCTGGCTGGTTTGCATGGTCCTGGCTGATGCCATGCAGGGCCTCCAGAAGTGGAGAGGACAGAGCAAGGCTGGAAAATCACTCACAGGAGCTCAGAAGCAGCTGTAGCTCCCAAAATAGTTGGGTTATGCCATTTCTGTTCCAGTGGGCCAAACCCAGCATCCATGGAGAGCAATCAGGAATCCATCTGGGGAGCATTCACTGCCTGAACACCCTTTGTCTTTTCTGAATGTATGGAGCTGCTGCAGTGGGATTTGACCTCTGAGCCACCATGGAAACAACAAAGAGGGTGTGTGACAAACAAGAACCTGCTCCTCTCCCACAGCACCCCAAATTATGCATTAACCACAGCAGGGTTTGATAAAAGGTAGAGGATACACCGTGAAGCCAAACTGCAGTCAGAATCCCCTAGACCATGTCTGACCCAGGAAACACTATGGGTCTTCTATGATTCTATGAAACACAACCCCTTCCCTTGCCTTCCTCCTCTCCTAAATGCAAAGCAAGGTCCATCTCTGATGTCCATTCCTTGTCTCAGTGCTTGGTGTGAGCTGTACATACAGGGCTGAGGCTGCTAAATTACTTTATTCTCAGGCAATGCAAAACTTGCTATTTTCAACCAAGTGCTCTGGTGAAAACTTTATTACAGCATGGTGTGATTTGGCCCCTCCTGTCATTCACTTAAGAAAGACCAACTGGGTTAGGGGGACAGGTTCATTTGTCAGTGGTGTAACAGCTGCAGTTCAATCCAGTTCTCATTCATACCACGCAGCTGAGCAACTTGTCCACAGACCTACCCTGATTTCCCAGACAGGATACCATAGCCTGCTTCATGTGCCACTCAGCACTGAAAATGGTGATTTATTTAGAAATATGGATGCATAAGAGAAATGATGAGGCATTCTAGATGGAAAACACCCTGCTTTCTGATGCCAGACTTGCCTTGGTGCTCTGGAAAACCCTTTCTTCCTCATTGAGGGTAAAACAAACAGTAAAATCGCCTTTTTTTTTTTTTACACCTAGATGGGGTTTTGTATGATGTTCACAGCTACTTCACAGCATCATTTCTCTAAACCTCACCAATGGCAGGACAGGTCTGGGCAGAATCTGTGCCTGATCCTGGGGGGGTGGGGGGTGCTGGGGAGCAGGGCTGGGACTCTGTAGGGAGGCAGGGGAGGGGACACCAGCACACGCTGTCCCTGCCAGCAGCACCTGCTCTCCTGTGAGTCAACCGCAGAGCAGGAGGCTCTCAAGAGAACATAAGATGGAAAGCAGATATTTAAGAAATTAGTCACAAGCATAATGGCTTAATCAAGAGCCTGTTGGAGGCAGCTGAGCTCGGTTTCACCAGAGGCTGCTTTGGCCACCTGGGCCCAGAGGCAGAGGTGAGGGGTCTTGCTCAAGAGCAAGGCTGGCTCTTGGCATTCCTGCATCCCAAAACCCTTCCGTCACGTACCTGCCTGTGTGGCATCTCTGTGAGCCAGCCCAGGAGACTGATCCAGCTGCAAAATAGCACAGGGAAGGAGAAAAAATAAAATAAACCATATTTTCCCCACAGCCAAATCTGATCTCTGCTGCTGTCTTCACCAGACCACAGTACCCTCCCACAGACACGGCCAAGAAGACAGAGAAGGGTGGACACTGGTGGGAAGGGATGGTATGGCTGAAACTCAGCATAGCTGAGCTACTGGGCCTGGAGATGGGTCACTGGCCTGGTCTGGTGCATCCAGTGAGGTGTCACAGTACCCTGGACCACACTGGTACCTGGTCCACCTCCTGAGCCATGCAGGCAACACTTTCAGGCCTGGAGTCTCTCCAAAAGTGATGATGTGGTGATGGTCTCCCCTCCCTTGCACTGCCTGATGCTCCTTTAGCTGATGCTGTTTATTACAACAGCAGCTGATGTATGCATTTATAATGACAACCTGGCTATCACTGCCATACAAACCAAGGGAACAGAGGGGTGAGATGCTGAAAAGCTTTTGCCTGTTTATGCTGTTCACACTGATTAAGTCCTCAGTGCAAAATGGACATTGAAGGTTAAGTAAATTCACCTCCCAAGCAGGGAAATAAAGATTGTCCCATGAACAAAAGAAAACTCAGACTGAATCATCTGAACATAAGAATTCAGAGGCTAAAACTACCTTGTATTAATAGCCATCCATTTACTGTCAAGTTATGACTGTAATATATCCTCCCTAGTAGATAGGAACAGAGGGCATGCTGCTATTAGTAAATTTAGTTGAAACTTTTCTGCTGAAATACTTTTGCTAGCAGAAAGAGTACTTTCTATATAAAAAGCCTGTCTCTGTTCCATAAAAGAACTGAGGATTTTGGATTTTTCCTGAGGAAATCCAAAATACTTCTATGCAGCTAAAACTTCATTTTTTCAAAAAATATTTCATAAAAGGGAAGGAACAGATAAGAAGATTATTTTTCTTGTGTACTCCAGCCATTAGCCACTTTGATGCTTAATATCTTGATATGATAACTTCTAATAAAAAGTCAAGGTGCAGGATAGGGAAGAGTCCCTGCATGACAAAATTATTTTTCTGTCTTGAAAAAATACCTCAATGAATGTTTGTCACAATTCAAGAAGTTCTAATAAGTGATATTGCCAAAAAATGGCAATGTATTAAGATGTAAACATAAAAGACATGCATTACAAAAAACAAAACAAAAAAAAAAAAACCCAAACAAAACCCCCCCAAGTGTTTATGTTATGAGTATTCAGGATGGAAAAAACAGTTTCTGTAAACAAAGCTAGAGGTTTGAATTAGGTCTTTTTTTTTGCTTAGCCCACCTACTTCAATCTGTCTCAGGAACTGGAGGCAGAATGTGGCTTTTTCAGTAAATATCTGCCATCCTCATCTCAGGTCTATGAAAATTTGCTCTTAAATTGTTAGCTCTCATCCACTGCCTGAGCACAAACCCTTTGCACAAAGGAGTAAGACTGCATGGCCACATTTTCCTTACAGTAAAACAAATGAGAGCAAGGAGGAAATTAAAGCTACCAGCAAAACCAACCCACTCCTTCTGTTTAAAATTATAGATGTAAGCAAAGAGCCCAGGGAGCAGCCCATATTAGGCAAAGTGCACTCTTTTCTTGTAAAAAGTTTGAAGAATTGAAGGTCCCCACTTGCAGTCATCAGTGCACTTGTGTACTGATAATGAAAACAAGAGAAGATGCGAGGATACCAGAGCACAAGGAGGGGCTTTAAACTCCTTGCTGTAGGGACTGAGGGGTAGGTAGGGTGATGAGGTGTGCACAGAGGGAAATCATGGGGTTACCCCAGCTTCAGCTTGGTACCCACATCTGAGCTGGAGTGAGCATCACTGCTGCACCCACTCTGTGAACAAAAGAAGATGTTTTGGGTGGGCTCTCCCAGGGAAGTGGGAGACCTGCATCCTGCTGGATTGTACAGGGTGCCCACCTCCATGCTGCAGCAGGTAATGGTGATGGACCATGCTCAGCCTCACAGCTGAGGGTACTTGGCTTGGTAGCCCAGCACGGAGCACCCTGCTCTCCCCAAGTGCCAGCAGACAGCCTGTGCACACCCACAACACTCAGCCTGTGCTGGTGAAACCAAAGCTGAGCTTAGGTCTGAGAGCTTTGCCATCTCTGGCAGTGCGTGGTACCCAGTGAGGACATCGTGAGTAATCAAACTTGTTCAAAGCACAATGTAACACTATACCTGGGTTAGGATCCCAGGTATGGTTTCTGCCAGCTCTGGAGCTGAAAATGTTCTTTCTGGTATCTGGTCTCTCTCAAGCTTCAGGGATCAGATTGGTTTATGAACCTGCTTATATTAAGAGCAAACAATTTATCACTGCAGATTTTCCGTGGAGTCACCTCGCTGCTCCTCTGGTGTCCCAGCTACCTGACTCTGAGAGCTCAAACCTCAACCCACAGCTCCTGGGAGCTGTGCACCCTGGGATGACTCCATGGGTACCTTTCCCTCCTTCTTTCCCCAAGGCACACCTCAAATCTGGCATTTTTAATCTTTCATTTTGAGTATCCTGTAACTCTTCCTGCAAGGTGTCTTTGAGCACAAACATTGCATGAAGGGTGGAGGTGCATAACACCAGTGAGAATGGTGCACTACACCCTCTGCCCTATAAACAGTTTTCTTTATGTGCCATGGCTTTGGGGTTGGTTACACCACAATCAATAAGGTGTGTTTTTTTCCAGATAGACTCCACATACCATTCAGTGTGTTTAAAACTTCTGCATCAACAAATCAAAGTAAACAACCTTCTCTCCTCTGTGAGATGATGAAAAACATAAATTATGTAGTCTTTAAACAAATGGTAAAGAGTTTCCTTATTAGGCTTCAGGGTCCTGTGTGTGTATATGCCCCTTGTAAAATCCTTGTCATTCCTGGGTCTGTAGGTCTGTCTAATGTTCCTCACAGGTTCAACTGAGTGGTCAGCATATCATGCCTGGGCTGGGGGATTTGACATAGACACACACTCATACATATGTATTTTTATAAATGGCAGTTCAAATATTAAAATTTCAGCTGATTCTTTTGCAGAAATTTTCTTGAGGGTGAAACCTTGCCTTGCCTTTGATAGATTTCCTCTCCCATGTTTCTTCTGTAGCATTTTCTCCATTTCTTGGCTTGCTTAGAAATGTCTCTTATGTTCAGCCTCTTGCTTTACCAGGTAAGAAAGACAGAGGCTGTGGACCAGACCTTGTCCTTTCCAACCATGAGAGCTCTAGCCCACTTCTGTCCCCCCCAAATGATAGAGCCAGTCACATCCTCATCCACTGCCCTTCCCTGCTCACCACCATCTCCTGACCACAGCCACCAAAGCACCTGAAAACCAGGGAAGACCTTCATTGAAAACTGAAAAAAGACACTAGAAACACTGAATGAAAATATATCAGAAGCTTTTCTCAGCCTCTCCATGGCAAGCTGGGCTGTGGCAGATTACTGGGTGAGCTTCCCAGACACGGTGGGTAGGAAGAGTCACAAGGAGCCATGCTTGATGCCCTAGGTTGGCAGGGCTGCCTGTGGGCAGGGGACTGGGGTAGCTTACCAGAGCTCTGGGGGAAAAGTCCTTTGAAAAAGGACATGAGGGTGACCACTGGCTACCCCAGAGCTCCTGTGAGTATGAGAGGCACAGTGCTGGCCTCTGCTTGAACAAATAGCATCTAGTTCATTGTACTCCTTATGGGAAATATCTTGAACAAGGCAAATACTGAGGTTATCAGATAGATATGTCTTATCTAAGGCAAATGGCAGTTTTTAGGGGGGTCATCACTGTTGACTGATTAAACATGATCCTGATGGGATGTCTGGCATGTACTTATCCATAGAAACTTCTTCTGGGTAGCCTTTGAGAGTGAAAGCTTGTCCTGGTCTCTTGCCCAGCTTTTATTTCCCATGCAATTACCTGTTATCTCAAAGCAAATGTACAACAAAGGAGGAGGACCAACAAGAACCTTGCAAAATGGGATGCTGAGCTGCAGTTAGACCTCCAAGGATTACAGCAACACAAATAAGAAGTATGTGTAGCCAAATGTGCTCAATATCTCACCATTCCAGCAATTCTCTATCTCCTTTCCACAGCAGCTTTTCACCCCACCGTGTTGCTGTGTCTCATTTGTCATATAACTCACATTAAAGGTAGAAAACCTTTCAAGCTACTTTAACTGAGTGAATGAATAAAAGCCAGGATAAAGCCATGAAACTGCAATCTCTGAAGATGATCTTTTTTCCCCCCTCTTTTTTTTTTTTCATGGACCAGTAAGGAACTGCTCATATCTTTGAAACTACAAATGGTAGTGGAAAACCAAGTACTGCTCAGGTAAGACAGCAGGGTCAAGGATGTCTTTAACTACATCATCACCTAAATTTTCTTCTCCCGTTGCTAACAATTGCTCTTAGCAGCAGCTGAGCAGTTGGCCAGCATTACCTGTCTTTGAAAGATGGAAAAGGAAAAAGAAAAAAATTAAGGTCAAAATTGCCACCTTCCCAATTACTCATAGTGACCTGCTTGAGATTTTTCTGAATGCTCCATATTTTATAGCATCAAGCAGACTTTGTGGTTTGGGCATAAAGACTTTACAGTGGCTGTGAGCACTCAGACACCTGGAAATATGAAGCCAAGTATTAATCCAGAGCTTGTATCCTTACATCCCTACTGAAGCAGAGCCAAGTCAGAGGATACTTCCCCCCTCTACTCCCTAATCATGCTGAACAGATCCACAAAGAGACAGGAGAGGAAAGAGAGCAAATAATGCAAAGTCCACTCACTTCAGCTTAGCTCTCCACTTTAGCTGGAAGGCACCCATGTGCTGTAGAGCACAGTGGCAATGTATCCCAGTGAAAGAAATGACTGCCTCATGCTGGGCACATGGAAAGTGAAAAACACTTTAAAAAATAGCATCTGAGTAATTTGCCACACAGTTTGAGCACCTTGCATGATGGGAAGTGCAGGGGAAGAAATGGTTTCTCCAGCTTGGTGTTCAAACACCTTCTTCAGACCATCTCCTCTTCTTCATCTAACTCATCACCTGCTTTCTTCTGCAGACACTGAAGAAGCCCTTCAGAGCCCTGTGTGCTCCCACTGAGCCCCAGAACCCCTGGAGCACCAGACTGAGAGGCTGGAGGGAGGTGACCCTCAGCATGGGAAGACTCTCCCACCTTGTCCTACAGCCAACTGAGCTTCTATTCGGCTGAATTCACCTCATGTCTGGGACCAGAGGAGAAGAAAAGCATCTCTGTCTCTGACACTAGGCAGGGGTCAACACTCACTTCCTACTTGTTTTCTCAGTCTCAGGCTGTGGGAGAAACCAGGGACCACAGGGGTCATGGACACCAGGTTGTCCACCGTGGTACAGGGATACTGGCCATGTGGGAGGTATCGCAGCTGCATGACAAATAAAGCTTTGGTCAGGTGGCACAGGGTCTTGACTGAAACCAGTTAAGGAGATTGTTTACAATCAAATGAGCATTTTCTAAAATGATGAGCAATTTGAAGGTGATCTTTGGCTTTGATATCTTAGCCCACACTGTGGTTGGCTTCTTTAAATCACTGCTTTTTAAAACCCATGAGGTAAGAATATCCACCATTTCTTCTCTGCTTTCAGCACTATCAGTCTTTCATGGTGCCACATTAGTTTTATCTGATTACTCCTGATTTTACGTAGAGTGATACTTTCCTAAAGTAACAGTTCTGTCATCCTCACCTGTGTTTTGGAAGCAGAAAATTTCATAGTCTGGAAATGTGGGTAAAATCTTACTGGGAGGAAAAAAACCCCAAAACAAACAAACAAAAAACCCCAGCTCATGCAAGGCACCCTAGAGATAAGCATTTAAGAATCATAAATATCTGCCATTTCACTTGAGCTGAGATTTTCTGCCATGTGTAATTCAACGCAGTTTAACATAACAGTAGGGACCTGCCTCCCATTTCATTTACCTCACTGAAAAAAAAAATAGAATAAATGCATTCTCTTCAGAGGAATTAAACCATTTTAAAAGGGATTGGAGGTCAGCAGTAGGCGTATGAAATCTAGGCAAATTTACATGAGGTAGGAGTCCCCAGCTTTTCAGCCACAGTGTAGCTATTAAGTGAACGATCAGCAGTTCATTATATTAGTGTTGGCACGCAGTACAAGGCAGCAGATGACTGGGTAACACATTTCAAATGATCACTGTGAATCAGATTAAGCTACCACTTTCACTGAGGACTGCTCACCATTATCTCCTGTGGGCATCTTTTCAGGTGTCAGATTTGGGGGAACTTGCACTTTAATATTCTATTCCTATAGATTGATAGGTGTAGGGAGAGATGGAATCAGAATGGTTGGGATTGGAAGGGACCTTAAAAATTATCTCGTTCCAAACTCCTGCAAGGGAAGGGACACCTTCCACTAGACCAGGTTGTTCCAAGTCCCATCCAACCTGGCCTTCCAGGGATGGGGCATTGACAGCTTCTCTGCACACTCTGTTCCAGTGTCTCATCACCCTCACACTAAAGAATTTCTTCCACATATCTAATCTAAATCTACTCTCTTTCAGATTAAAACTGTCACCAGTTGTCCTATTGCAAGGGGTAAGTAAAAATTCCATCCCCAGCTTTCCTGTATCCACTTCAGGTACAGGCCTGTATAAGGTCTCTCTGGACTCTTCTCTTCTCCAGGCTGAACAACCCCAACTCTCACCCCAGAATGCCTTCACAGAGAGGTCCTCCAGCCCTTTGATCATCTTCATGGTCCTCCTCTGGCCTGGCTCCAACAGCTCCATGTCCCTCTTGTGCTGGGGCCCCAGAACTGGGCACAGTTCTCCAGGTAGGATCTCACCTAGGAGGTAAGAGAAGCAGGAGGCTGATGATCTGTACATCTACACCCTTCAGGACCAGCCTGGGCACTGCTGAAAGCAGCCCCTACATGGACCAGCAGAGTTTCAAAGCCCCATTGCAGCATCTCCATCCCAGGCTGGAAACCACTGCCCATCCCTGAACTCCCAGGACGGTTTGTGCTGAGGCAGGACCAAGAAAGAGTTGCTGTTTACATACCCACTTCCTCACTCTGAATGTCAGGAGGGTTATGAGGTACATTTTGCTTTTGTGCTCAGTGTTGGTGAGGTGCATCCCACGTTTCCTGCTCTCAGTTTTGCCCATGCATGTATTGATTGTGTGGATACTGTCTTATCTTCATCCCAGCTAAGCTTTTTTATCTAAGCTCTGCTGTTTATTGCTTACTACATCCCCCATATAGTCATTTGGCAGCTGAACACATGCCTTGTGAAAGAAAGGAAAGAAGTGGAAGGACACTTACAGTAGATTTAGAGAATTATTACTGTAACCAGCAGTTTGTGCCAGACACTATACAGCCAAAGCACTGAATAGGATTACAAAATCCAACAAAATCCAGAGATTTTAGGCTGATTTTTCTGTTGCTTCTCTTTTCCCTCTTACTGGCTCAAAATAACCCTTTTCCCTGTGTGGACTCATACCAGTAGTATTTTTCCACATGGGTAAAGGAAAGACCCAAAGCATGAGCACAGAGGTCTCTAGCAGAGATAAGAATTCACAGCTCTGTGCCTCCAAACATCTCCCTGGCAGTGGTGGGGCTGGACAGTGTTCTCCTGAAGGCTTGGGGAGGAGGAGCAGCACCCGTGACCCAGTAGTCTGCCATAGAGAACAACTGCTAATGGCATTTCTTATCTCTTGGCAAAAGCTGCTGGGGATCTCAATTTCCATTTCCACCCATCCCCACCTCCCATTAGACCAATTTGTCTCCTGCAGCAAAGCAGAAGAATAAAACATTTGCAGTGCTGGTGCAGGAAGTCACCTCAAGGTCCAGCAAAGCTAGACATGCAATGCAACTTACTTGGAAAGTCATTGCCGTGATTTAGAGACATTCTGGTGTTTTCTTTGCTTTTTCCTCACTCCTCCTTTTTAATCCCTCTGAGGTTTTTTTTGCTACTGAGACTTCTGCCTTCATTTCTGACACCTGCAGTGCCCAGCCCTGCTTGGGTTGTAGCTCAGCCTCAGCTGATACATGCACAGGTCCCAGAGGAACAGCGTGCCCTGTCTGGGAACCAGGGACTGATGCTCAGCTCACAGAGCTCCCTCAACATCCATGATCTCTCCAAAGCACTTTTCTGACCCATTCCAGTTTGCAGACTCCCTTTCCAGGAGGTCAGTGCTGTAGAGGGAAACTGAGGACTTCTGGCAGCAGCTGCAGATCCACATCCATGTTGTTTGGTGGTGAATTCAATTGTGCCAGCTCAACAGATAGATGCAATGGTGTAAGGGAGGAGCAACAGAAAAGCCTCTGGGATTATCAGGACTCTTTACAGTGACACTGTTGACACTTCTACTGCACTGGCCCAGCTGTTGATCTGGCCATGCACCATATTTTCTTTGTTTCCCCAAAACTGGGGGCAAAAAGCAGCTGTCCTGATGCAGTAGCACAGCCCCTTGCTGTCTTTTTCCTGGAGGGAGGTCAGGCAGCTGGGTACCAGTCCCCTAAGGTCAGCCAGGATGCAGAGATGGGGCTTGGAGCCCCTTGAAGAGCAGCACTGTTTGAGTGTAGGACCTTCATTCAGTCTGTGGTGAAAACAGAATTGATTTTGCAAATCTGGAGTTCACCAGGTCTCAAAATTCCCAAAGTAAAGACATCCTGTGATTTAAATAGTGCATGTCTTACTTAAGTGCTCACTCAGGAAAGAGTTCATCTCTTAATCCTTCCTTCTCAATCCAGAAGGAAGGATCAGTCCCCTCTGTTTTTCTCCTGTTTTATAGCACCCTCTGAAAGACAAAGGCACAGAATTGTTCTGTTTGGAAAACCCCTTTAAGATCATCAGGTCCAACCATTAACCCAGCACTGCCAAGACCACCACTAACCCATGTCCCTGAGCACCACATCTACACAGCTTTTACATACCACCAGGGACAGAAACTCCACTACTTCCCTGGGCAGCCTGTTCCAGTGCCTGACAACCCTTTAAGTAATGAATTTTTTCCTAATATCCAGTCTAAACCTTTCCTGGCACAGCTTGAGGACATTTACTCTTGTCCTATCACATGTTACATGGGAGAAGCAACCCACCTCACTACAACCTCCTTTCAGGTAGCTGTAGAGAGAAATAAGGTTTCCTTTCATTAGATCATTACCCCTTAGTGAAGCTGAGATATAACAGCAATGGCACATTGCAGACTCCTTAGAAAAAGAAATTTGTTTTGACTGTTGTAAATTAATTGGGGATTTATTTTCTCTAAAGCTTGAAGGCCCACTCCTCCAGTGCCTGGCTTGTTTTGAATAGGACTCAGAGGCCCAACTTTCAACCTGGGCTTTGAATAGGATCCCACAAAGCATTTGCTTCGTTCAGACCCCAAACACGATGGCGAGTGCCCAACAAGTGAGTCAGTGGGCTTCTGTGAATCTGTTTATCAGACAGTAACAATCATTTGTGGAAATGTCTTTGTAGCAACAGAAGAGTCTTTTCGATGGTAGCACTGACTAATGTAAATGAGGATTAATTAATGTTTTCCTGCAGTGATGTTGGCACCGTTAGTGCCTTATTCATGTAATTTAATTTCCATTGACAGGCTGCTAATGGAAACGGATAGCAATGGGTGTCTCTTCCATCAGGCACACTCTGCCACAAGAATAATTCCTCAAACTGGCAGTTGGACTCATTTGTTGTTGGAAATGTGAGGCAGTAAATAAGGACAAGTCAGAAATGAGAAACAAAGGGACTTAACTGTCTAATTCGTAGCAGTCATGTCCCAGGTATTTGGACCAGGACAAATTTGAACATTCAGGTCTGCTTTGGGTTCAACAGCCCCTGAATTCTAGTTTTTATTCATTCCTAAACCATGCTGCCTGGTGGGGAGGAGCATATTTAAAATGGACAGGTCTATCAGGTGAGTGGGGAAATACCAGCCCACCCGAGCCTGACACTTCTTGAAGAACTGAATGGCAGAAAACCACCTTTCATCATCTCTGTATCATGAAGTCCCATGAAATGTCACTGAAAAAGTTGTTGGAAGTCTTTCATCTAATCACTCTAGGCTATGTTTCAGGCTGTGTTTCATATTCCCACACATATGACAGTCAGTAGAAAAATACTTTGAAATGTGAAATGTGCCTGGTCACAGTAAGTGGTCAAGCTGAAACAAGAGCAGGATACCAACTTGCCACAGCCAAGCTGGAAACAAGGCATAGCAGCAACTCTTGGAGAGGCTGGAGCAGCCAAAGCACTGAATGCAGAGCCCCTATGGCCAGTAGCTGCCCCATAACTCAGCTTGTCCCCACATGTAAAGGCCTGCAGCTCTAATCTGATCACCTATTTGCATGCTCACCATTAGCATTTTCTTAATCCTCATACCTTCACTAACTCCATCCTTGTCCTTTCAAAGGCAAAGCAATAACTTCTACCCTCCGGGTATGCTGCTGCTGCTGCTTCCCCCATTCTCTAACCAAACCAGAGGCTCTAATTTGATGTTTCTGATCTGCCCTGCCTCGATTGTAGCAAGAGCAAGCAGAGTCTGGCACCTTGGATAACAAGATCCTCACCATCTGAAGTCAAGCATCCTGAACAGGAGGATACTGAATTTGTGAGGAGCTGTGATTTCCAATTGAACCTCAACACTACCCCAGACATCATGGTGTGTGTCTGTGTGAGATCAGCTGTGCTCAGAGTTGTACCCTGGGTGATGGCAGCAAAGCTGTGGTGGCACGGTCTGCACAAGCCCCCCCCCCCCAGGATCCTGCTATTTGAAACCATTGCTACTGCAACAATTTATTCTCTGCTGTCTTTTGGTGTATCTCTGGTATCTCTCGGGGTGCTGTAAGAAGGGAGGAACACAGCTGTGGGGACCAGACCTCCTGGTTCCCACCATGGGCACATTCAGGCAAGGAAACAAACCCCTGGAAGCCCTCCAGGAAGACACCCACGCCTGGCTGGGATGCAGTGGCATTTTCCATCCCTCCTCCATCTGATGCTGAAACAAAAATAACTGAGGCTCTCATTAGCCGGCAGATGAAGAGCGGAAATGTCTCCCTAGCTTCGTGCTCAGGGCACGCCTAAGGAAAGAGGTCTGCATTTAAAATTAAAGAGATGCTGGAAGAGCTGGGGGAACAGGGAAAAGAGTGCGAGGCACTCTTCCTGCCATTAGGCAAGGCTAGGGTTGTATGGAAAGATAATGCCCCTCAACAGACAAGATCATGTGGTTAGAGAAAACAGGCAGGTTTATAGGTCTAACTAAAATCCCTTCTTTGGTTTTGAAAGAGAAGCAGCAGCTTCTGTCTGAGAATTCCTGTGCACAGTTTGTTGAGTTTAATTTTGTTAATGACTTAAGGTATGTGAAAAGGGTTAGCACCTGCACAGAAAGAGGACTATAAGCAAAGCGATAAGACTAAAGAAAAAAACCAGCAGAAATTACTGCCTAAGGAAGGGAAAGAGGTTAATTCAAGGCAAAACCTGAGGTAAAGTGTTAATAAAACCTGTGGATTCATTGGGTTTTTGCAGTCAGCAGAGCTACGGGGTCTGGTTTCCAGACTCACCTTTGTCTCAGAGGTATTTCTCACTCCCTTCCTACAACCACCTGCTTGCACAAAGTCCTGAGCATCTCATCTGTGACCAGACAGCTGCAGTGCTCCCCTAAAAGCTGAAGGGAATGTAGAGGGCTTGTACCCATCCCTCTACCAGAAATGCTTTAATTAGGTGATGGTATGGAAAATCACTCCAGCCCACCTCCCTTCCCCTCCCTGCCCAGGGCAGGGAGCTGAGCAGCAGCCCTGGCTCCTTTTAAGGGGGATGCTGGGGTCGAAGGTTTGTGTAGCATGGCTTCTTTTTCCTTTTTCAGCATCTTATGGCCCTGCACTGCCGCAGCTGTTGGGATTGGGCCCCTCATTGCTCACAATGTCCTAAGCCTCAGTGGAGCAGGGGCAAGCAGGAGTTCCCACTCAGATGGCAGCCTTGTAGGGCACGGGTGGGAGAGCAGGCAGCACACCCGAGTGCTGGATGGAAACTGCAGCTGCTTGCAATGGGATGCCTGATGCTCAGTGCTCTCAGTCGGTGCTCTGGCCATGCCTGTATGTGCCCCTTCTCCAGGGGTCTGGCTGTGCTGAGGACTTGTTAGCTGATTTTACAGGGCTTCCCTGAGGCTTTGCTTCCAGGGTTCAAACATGGGTACACACATGAGCAGGTTGCACTTGGGGCACAGCACCCATGGGACACCACAGCTCAGAGTGCTTGTGCTGAGGATGAGCATCAAGTAGTGATGGGTTCCCAGCAGCATCCTTGTGTTGATCTGGAAAGTCATCTCCCTGACAGAGGCACTGCTAAGGAGGTTGGACAGCTCTAGGGTGGGCAGAGGAGGTTTGACCTTGGGTACTTCCTCCTATTTTTACCACCTTTATCTTTTGCTGAGCACAGTTTACAGCAGCCCTGAACAAGTTGTGGCCCATTGGAAGCATGAGGTTGGAGGGGGAGTGGCAGAGGCTGAGTTGCTGGAACCCAAAGAGCTGTACAGAGATGTGAACATCACTTCTGCACTGTTAGGGGATCCTGCATTTTGGGCATTGACAAACATCTTAAAAAATGCTTCCATACATATGACCTCTGAAAGGCTGAGCATTGAGCTTGTTTATTTACTGCTGAGGTAACTTTTTTTTTTTTTTTTTTCTCTCATGCAAATGTTGCTTGCTAAGCCTGCAAACTGGCCCCACTGAACAGGGTCACTCAGATCATCTGTCAAGGAGATGTGACTGGCAGGACTCACTTTCTGCTGGATCCATCAAGACTGCCTGGCAGCATCTGACAAGCGTGCTTGCTGATCTCCTGATAATAACACCATGTCACACTACATCTTCAACACTCCTACCCCACGCAGGCTTCCCGTATCTGTTTCATTTACAGAACACAGTAATTATCTGTTTTACACACGAAGATACAAGAGGCAGCCCGGCATTGTTCAGCTCACGGCGTTTCACGGCGGGTTGCAGTCTGCTCTCGCAGCCTGAGAGGTAAACAAACAGCCTCTTCCATAAATACTGAATCCTGTCGATGCTGGTAGTTGCTATGGTGAGAATTCCCAGCATGGCACTGCAGCCCTTGGTCACTCCTGGCAGACAAACGTGGGCGTTTCGGATCACAACACTCTTTTTATCGAGGTAGGTCTGAAACGCATCGGAGGGCAGGGGTGGAGGTTGCTGGCACGGGGAAGCCTGCTAAGGAAACTGCCAGAAACAAACACTCAAGGATGGGAAGATTTAGGAATAATCAGAAAACCAGCTTAGGTTGGCAGCATCGGATTCAGCACTGGCTGAGAGCTATTGGGTTTCTGTTGTGTTGGTATTTTTCAGGGCGACCCAAAGTGCTCAGGGATCCAGAACACAAAATCCCTCAGCAAGGAAGCCAGCAAAGGCACCAACAAGAAGCTGCAGATGGAGAAGTATCTGCTCCTTCAGCCCTGGGGGAAGGCTGTGCAGAAGAGATGAGAATGCTGATAGCACGTTGCTTGATCTGCCTGCTGCATCCTCACTTTGAGAGGAAGATTGCAGGCTCCAGAGCTGTCAAACCTTCAACTTGCACTTGGTTTGACAACAAACTAGCTTCACATATACAGTTACATTGAAAGAAAATAAGAGGAGATAAAAAGGAAAGCTGTTGGATCAAGTAATGTCCACAGATGCTTCCTAGAAGTAGAACGCTATTTTGCGATCTGGCACCAACATTTCAGCATCCTATAAAAGGTAAAGTAGTTGGTACTACAGCCAGCCATTTGTACTGTGCAAAGAAGAGCTGTGAATATATTCTGGAAGTAATGTCAAAGAAGACCAGATGGGAAATGAGCAGCATTCATTCTAGTTTAACAAAGACAGCTAACCCAGAATACGCATTAACACGTAGCATTTTTCATCTGCCTCCATTCAGAACAGATTCTCAGTATCATTTCCAAGCAAAGGAAATTGAAGGAATACGTACTCCTTGGTGAATTACTGTTCTCTCATAATTGGAAAAGTTTGGCATCCGAAGCTAGGTGTAATATGTTTTGCCTGGAAATGTATGCAAGGACACAATACACCCACAAAACCCTGCGTTTGGGCTTGCAGCCAGCTCCGTGTGTTTTGGTCCATGCTGGATGGATCCAGGGTTTCAGAGGCCCCAGGCATGTTTCTGGCCTGGGGAAGGAGATTTGACATGGCAAGGCAGTGAGGGAAACTGCACCAGCCCTGCGGTGGGTCTGTCACAGGAGCTGGGGAGATGTCTACAGCCAGGGGCAGTTTGCACATTGCAGCCACAGCAGGTCTGGTCCCTTCTTTCCTTGCATACCCACATTGTGGCTCGTGTGTACCGTATGTTTTGGACACTCACTTTCAGGGATGTAACCACATTCAGAGGCTACTAAATCCTAGATGTGCATTTTTAAAATACAGATTTGTTTTTGGCTTTTCCAGGATTGCATAGAGTAGGGTGAGCCTGTTTGAGGAATCCCAGAGTATAGTAAACTGGGATTTCTTTGTGTGTTTAGTAGAACCTCTGATCCTATTTTTAAACAAAGCACCATTTCCATTCCCTATCATTTTTTCCCTTAAATATTTAGAAGGGATTAGCTACAGAAAACAAGCCACATCCTGAACTTTTTTTTGCAGAATGAATTCAATCTTTTTATTAAAAATTGTTCATTGCTGGAGCCTCTCTCAACTTCCAAATTCCTTCATGTAACATTTCATTTTTAGAAGTCCAGAACTACTGCAGTTCTTCCAAGTGCCCCAGTTCTGCCACATTACAAAGCCAGAATTTTGCAACATTCTGCTCTGTGGAGCTCTGCATTCAAAACATACCATTAATTTGTGATAGCAGTGCAAATTCAACACACACCAGTAATTTGTGATAGCAGTGCAACTTCAAAACACAGTTAACAAACAGGTATTAGCATTCTTCCTTTGTCCAGGAGAAATGCTCAGACACAACCCATGCTGGGACCCAGAGGTTTTTCTCTGAAGCTCATTAGTGTTTTCTCAGTTTGTTATGCAGCCCCCAGGCCAAATCCTGCCCAGTGAATGGCTCTTACTGAGCCAAAGGTGGGGAGCCTGGCTGCAGAGCCTCTCTTTTAATAAAAGTGAACTGTGTAAGCCTAAAAACCAGTTGAGGTCAGACTGGATCACCATCAAGTTTCTGTCTGACCTTGAAAATCTGATCAAAATGCACAGCTCCGACTGCAAGTTGACACTGTACACAAAACGTTTTCAGTACACCTGAAGCATCTGGTTTAAGGGATCACTTTGGTCCCTTATGTTTTTCTACACGGAATCACATTTGGAGAGACTTTGTGTAACTCCTGGGGCTGGTGATCTGTGTCAGCTGGGCACAAATCCTCTTTCTCTCCCTCTCAATTACGCCTACAATACATCCAGTTGGTATGCAAAGAAGCCACTTTCCAAAGCAGAATGAGATCTCCAGCTTCCCAGGAGAAGGCTCTGGATCCCAGGGACAGCTGTGTTGGCCTGGCTCCACGGGGGACCCGGTGCACAGGGGACAGATGAAACCCACCAGCAGTCCCCAGATGCACCCAGTGCCAGATCCATCCCAGCAGCCTCACCCAAATCCCTGCTCCTCCCAGCTCTGTGATTCTGTCCCTTAGGTTGCCTGCACTGCTTTCTGCAGGGTCACTGCACTAACATGCATTTGCTGTGTAATTTGCCATGAATAAGGCAGAGTGGAGCCTGCTGGAAGCAGTGGCAGCCTGTGTCACTACCTGCTCCATCCCTGCTCCCTGTGCTGCAAAACCAGCTGCTGGTGAGCAAAGTGAGGCATATGCTTTGAGGCTTGCTCGTGCATGACTTTGAGAATTTATAAAGCAGTACCAAACAATGTGAGATTGCTGCTGTGGGAGTACGCTAGGAATCACCACGGCCAGGAACAAAAACTCTGGCTGGAAAAAAATCTTAACCTGCAATTACGTGCTGTATAGTGCATCAAATCCTCTACGCCCCACAACCTTTTTTCCCCGTGCTTTCAGCCTCTGCAAAACGAGGGTGCAGCTTGTGTCTTATTCATTAGGGCTGGAGTAATGACTTACAATGGCTCCTGAAATCTCTACCCTTGATGGCTAGTGCAAAGAAAGTAGCATGAATCTTTATACACAAGAAACACAAATAATCTCTCTCTCTTCTCCCTTCCTCTAAAATCCTTCCTCACCCCTCCTCTCCCGGAACAAACACGCTTTTAAAAAGGCTTTTAAATAATCTCATGTTCCTTAACAAAATTACAGCAGCAGTTTCCTCCTTTAATAGTGCTCTTCTTCTTAGTAATCTCGTTTTAGCTACAGTTTTTGATGGAGAGTGCTGGTAGATGAATCATCTGTCGCCCCTCTTGGTTATTTCGCCTGCCTCCAGGAAGAAGGAATTCTGTTTTGGAGCAAGGTCTCTTGCTCAGAAGAGGAAGTTCTCATTTATGTCTGCTTTTAACTAGGAGTGATAAAAATTTTATTTGAATGGTTAATCAGGGCATAAACAGATGAATTGCGAAAGTGCCTCTGATCCAGCACAATGGATGCCATGATCCTGGCTCTGAGTCACTTCTCTCAAATGAATTGAGCTGTCTTCTGCAAGCTGGAGGTCTGCTCCTGCACATTGCCTCCTTACAGAAAGTGCTGGAAAGCACCGGCTGAAAGGAAGGTCAAAGACTGACCGAGATCCAAGTGTTAATGGAGACTGGGGCACAAATGTTTTAGTTCCAGAGCTCTGATGTGCACAATCACTTCTCTTGACAGCCTCAGCTATACAGAACACCAAAGAATCTTTTAGAAAGATACAAGATTTTTTAAAATCAAAATACAAGGGGTTGGAGGTAGCAGTGGGGGAGAAGATCGCATGAACACGCACCTCAGATCAAATTACACATCAAGAAGCAGCTCAAATAAACATATTAGTAACTGGGAAAAAATTTATAGGAATATTGTAGATATTGGTTATTTATTTATTTATTTTAAAAGCAGTGTCACTGTGCCAGTGCACCACTATGTGCTGGGAACTTCCCTTGCACACCTCTGCTGCAGAACTTGGACTGGCACGGTGCTCACACCAGCACAGCACCAAATCTGCACTTCCTTAGGTCTGACTGCTTGACTTCCAATCACATTGTTTTACAGTGGTCTTTACACAACAGAGGACCCTAACAAAAGGCAACCCATCCTCCTCCAGCATTTGGAAGGTTTTCCAGGTAACAACAAATAGTGGACGGTATCATCCGAAGTTGCTGCAGTGTGAGTGTATCAGAGAGGAATGCATGAACCCTACTCCACTGATGGTAAGTATGATGCTTTCAAACAAGGAGGATGGAATAACATCTTTAAACACCTCATATTTTAAATTTTTCAATCTAACATACTCTCCACCTTAATCCCTTTTAAGTTTAACAAGCTGTGAGCTGCTCAAGGCCAACCATGTGGCTATGGTGGAAGAATGTCTTTGTATGAAGAGAAACATTCCATTATATATATTTACATATATCTGATACCTCAATACATTGCACCTTAACAATTAATTGCATAGACAGATGTTTGCTTTCCTCCTTACGCATTGAATATGTCCTTTCCACAATCATGGATATTTAGTGTACTTTCCTGAATTCTGTCATCTCCTCTTAGCAGGATGACAACACCTCCTGGTCAACAACAGCTCCTGCTCTGCCAAGTGGTCCAGACACAGAAGAGGGATGTCAGACCTCCCTCTTCTGCAAGCAGATTATCCAAGATGTTAATAGTTTAGTATTAATCTATCCTGAGTTTAGAAAAAATAAACTTCTAACTGCATCTTGGATAATTTCCACATACATTTTCCACAGGAATTAGAGATCTAACATGTTAGCAGTTGGCTATAACTAAAACATCCAGAGTGGGTTTTATTAGCATTGGTCAGACCAGTTCATATATGAAAGAAAGAAGGGAAAATCCCTTCCATATATATAGCCCCTTCCATATATATAGCACTAGTTATTTTGGTCATGAGTGGCATCAGCTACTTATAAGTCTTTTTCTGGAAATGAATGTGTGGTTGTGCAGGTGATACCACTGGGAAAAGTTGTGAATTGCTTGAACTTGGATGGATATTCCTAGAAAAAGAGCTTGTGTTCAACTCATAAGCCAGGAACAGCATCTCTGTTCAGCCTGAACTGCTGAGTTAATGCAACTAAGATCCATAGGGACTAGTTTCAAAAGCAAACAGGTAAATATGAGCACCAAGTACGGAGCAGAGGTGTATAAACCAGGGGAAATACTATTACTTGTAAGAAAATCATTGGAGGGATGCTGAAGAAGATAATGAAATAATGCAAACCACATAAGGAATAAATAAGAAGATATTAGAGTCTTGATACATAATCAAACTGAGAACTGAATTTTACTCTAACCAAAGAGAAGGAACTGCTTATAGCATGCAAGAAGAATGCAGCTTGGGTGAGAATGACCATGAAACAACGGAGTTCATAAGTCGTAGGAAAGGAAGGAAGGAGAACAGCAAAATAAATACAATGGACTTCCAGAAACCATATTTCAAAACCCTTATAGAACTGATAATCATGAGAAACAAGTCTCAGAGAAAAGAGAACTCAGGGAAGTTGGCAGCATCTTAAAGAAACAGTGGTAAGGACATTGATTCAAGCAAACCCAGCAGAGAAGGGAAAGCAACTATTGTAAGAATCAGATGATTTGCTTAATTCATGACCACTTCATTGACCTCTAATGCAAGAAATAGTGTATTCAGAAAACAGGAGTAATTCACTTGCACTTCAATGTAAATGCTTAGGATGAAGACCCAAAAAGTCAAGAAGTAAAATGAAATAGGACCAACAGAACATTAGGAAACACAAAATATATTAGCAGGGACATAAAGGCCATGGAAGAACTACCGAACAGGCAAGCAAAGCTAGCAATGCATAATGTAAAGACAGTACTTGCCTTTTTTACTTCAGCTTTCAGTAAAAACACCACTTACACACAGTTAGTGCCACAAATGACAGAGAAAGAACTCAGTCTAGAAGGAAGAAAAAATAAATGAAGAATAGTTAGCTGGATTAAATATTGTGTGCCTAGGCCACTTGTTAAAGTCTCACAGCTGTGGGCTTGATCACACAGATATTTTTGCTATCACTAGGGCAGCAGGGTACACACAAAGCAGATACAACAAACCTGTCCTTTAGTAGGATTTTTGACAATTACATCATATTCTCGTAACTAGAAAAAACTATCTAAACCTCCACGGGTAAAAAGCTGTGGGCAACCCAAAAGCTGGAGGGCAAACCAAATTGAAGTTAAGGACATCATGCTGTTGTAAGAAAGAAAGAAAGAAAAAGAAAATTAAAGCAAACATCATACTTGCATGCATGGCCAAGAGTAACCTCTGCCTGGTCTGTGAGCTATTCCTCCCACATCATCCAATGCTGCTAAGATCTCAGTGGAACTCTGTGTCCAATTTGGGGAACTGGATTTTGAGAAAATGGAAGAACAATGGCAGAGAGACTACAATAAGACCACAAGAATGATCAAGGGTTTGGAAAATATGGTCTAAAATCATATAAGACCAGAATTATTTTTTGTTGTTGTAAAAAGACACAAGAGAGAGGCACAGTTGTAGTCTTAAAATACATAGAGAGCAGCAGCAGGGAGGAATAGAATATACTTTGCTCTGTGTCCATTGCAAATAAGTCAAGAAATAGGATCAAAGCTCAGCAGTACAGTAGAATAGATTTTTTTTGTTGGTTAACCACTAGAATAGGTTATCAGGACTATGAAATCTCTATCTGGGGATGTTTTTAAGAAGAGGTTGGATACCCATCTGTTATGCAAGAAACACACACTGTTTTTCGTTCCTTGTGGAATGGGATAAACTAGATAATCTCTGGATATCCATTCTGACCTTATTTTTTGTGATTCACGTATCAGGGAAGAATTATGTGGAGGTTTCTTTGAAGATAAATACAATGAACCTTAAGAGCAACAGCCAGGGGTGGAGAGTGGACACAGCATGGTTCAGTCAGTTTTGAGAAAGCTGCTCGTGTGGGTTGCCTTCTGAAAATCCACAAAGATGATAAGGTCCTAGAGAGCAAAACTTCACTTCTAAGGGAGTGGACTGAGTCCTAGAAGTCAGATCAGCTGAGATGGTTTGCTAATTTTCCCCCCTCTTGAAGTGACCAGTTAACTCCACCCTGAGTGTTAACATTTTGAGCAGGGCTTTGAAACATAGAAGATGATCAGTTGGAAGGAGCTTGCAAAGACAGTGTTCAGTAGAACGCCCTCATTTTATTAATATTGCTGGACTTCAGTACCAAGAATGTACAAACTGAGACCAACTGACTTCTTGGGCCAGACTCAGCATATGCTTCTGCTGGCAGAAGACCAGACCCCAGAAACAGAAAGCATGCCAAGCAGCAAAGCTGAAACGATAGGAAACCATCTTCTTTCTGCTCTGGAGCCCAGAGACCAGCGCCAGCTCAGAGCTGGGCAGCCACTGAAATAGGAAACAGTAGTGCCAAGATCTCAGCTTCTTTCCTGGCACAACTACTATCAAGCAGAACTTCACTTTCCTAGTAGTAATTGGGAGGGAAGACAAATAGGGCCACTACTTTATGCCTTCTCCACTTGGCCTTCTTATGGGCTGTACTAGGAGCTCAGTCCTACCTAAGAGAAACCACTCCCAGATCTTACACTGGGGGATATTTAAAAACAACATCCTTGCAGCTCAGGTCTGCTCTGCTTCCATGAAGAACATGCATATGCATGTATACACTCGTTAAAGATATTACATGAGCCATTCAAATCCAACAGGACTCTTCAGTCAAAGTCAAGGGAGAAGACATGTCTTTACCCTGCCAGCTCCACAGCAAAGCTCAAAATACCTTGCTCCAGCCAAGTTCCACAAAAGAGAGAAAGAAAAACCCTTCTCCTCTAGTTACCCTCTAGCTTTCTTCCTGGGCAGTCTTCTCCATTCATAATGTTAGCCTCACTAAGGCTTCTCACAAAGGAGGAAGGAGAGAAATTAATTCTTCACAGCTGGTTCTGTCCTGCAATGCCTTGCTTTCAGGACAGGCAGCTGTAGCCTTTCTGGCCGGAAAGGGAGGGTTAACTCCTACCCTGCCAAGTTTTAGATGGACAACATCCAAAATTATCTTCTTGCCTTTAACTTTCCCAAGTGGATGCATTCTGGCGTGGATAAATGAGATATATGTCCATATCCATATCCACTAACAAATGACATCCCTATACTTCTGCCGTCTTGAAGGCAAACAGATAAACCCCACCCCTTTCTGGCTGCTACAATCCTCCAGGGATATTTTATGCAAATGATTTAATGAGCATAGGATTTGCATACAAGCATAAATTTAGCACCAGCGCACAGCCAGAGCACAAAAGCAAAAAATCCTGGCCCAGAGGGCTGGGAACAAGGAGGTGTGGGATGCCGGCACTCCACCCTGCCTGAGACTGGCGGTGAGCACGTCCCTCCCCTGCCAGAGGGACCAATGTTCTCCAGTCCCGTCCCTTGTGCAGGATGAGTAACTGCTGACTGCAAGCCCAAACCCTGCCTAAAGTCAAGCACAAGTTTCCTCAACCCTATTTCCACCCCTCTCTCACACACAGCCCCTCATTCCAGCTTGCTACCCTCAGCAGGGGATGCTGGAGAAAGGTGAAGGAGCAGCAGCAGGAGGAAAAAATGGAGCAGCATTGGGAGGATATTTATGTTTTCTTTATCAGAATCTTGATAGCCCTTGTTTCAGTGGTGAGGGAGTGAAAGAAGGATGCCTCAAAGCTTGTACTTGGCACAAGGAGATTTCTATCGACTTCCCCTGTTCATGCCTGCACAGGACCACATGGATGGTCCTGCAACTCAACACAAAGGCACAAGGACCCTTCTCTGGGGAAGGCAAGGAGAGGATGATCCTGCAGCAAGGAAGGAAGTGCCCCAGCCTTGCTTACTGGGGAAAGGATGGCAGACAGCATGGTGTGCAGCCAGATGCAGGATGGCAGGGAAAGACAGTGGGTTGGGTGACAACAGTCTGGGCTGCAGGTGTGGGTGTAAGAAGAGACATGCTACACTTGACAGCAGGGCCTCTAGCAGGTCTTGGAGAAAGCAGCTGATTGGGAATGAGTTATGGAACCAGCTGCCTCCAGAGTGCTTTCTCAGGGCAGGGGAAGCCCTGTACCACGAAGTAGCCTGCAGCAGGGCTCTGGAGCCAGGGAAATGCTGGAGCAAGAAGGGAGCAAATCCTGCCACCAGACACTTGGATGCAAAAGAGTTCATTGGCTTGTTGGAAGTGTCCAAGGCACCCCAAAGGCTGCACAGGACCTTTTGGTTTTGATAGTATCTCACTTTATCTTCCCCAAAATGCTAGTGGGAGGCAGCCCCTATGGGAGAGCAGAGACTACACAAGAGGCTGGACTGTCCCTCTGCAGGGCTGATCCCACAAGGATGGTCTGACATGCATTGTTTCAGCTGCAATGGATTGGTCCTTTTAGCTTTCCTTAGCATTCCTCTCCAGATCTTGCCAGCAGGCTTTTTTAAGAACTCAGAATCCTTTACGTTAAGCAATATTTTTGCTGTGTTTCCTGAAAACTATCACTGTCGGTGCAAAACTATAACGAAACAGCTTTGCCTATCTGCAGAAGAGAAGAGGGAATGTTCATGGCACTCAGGAAATAATAGTAACCACAGTGAGAAAACTATGGAGTTCAGGCTTAAAATGGGACTGCAGAACTAGGAAAGATAAAATGAAAACTTTCCTGAGCAGAGAGAATGCCTGGAAATAGCTACACCTCCCTTCTCTGCTCCTGTGAAGTCAGGTTACAGTGGGAAAAAGCATTTTTGAATGGCACCAGATTTTTGAGTACTGTAGAATATTTACAAAGGCAAAATGAAAGCACAAAACCAGCGTGCAGTGTGCTCAAGGTAACAAAGAAATTCTGTGATACAGCAGGTAACCGAGCTTGGCTCTGTAGAGACTGAGCATATGCTGTAACTAATGGATCATCTTTCTTCTGTATTACATTTGCTTAGCTTGGTGATAAAAATATATGCCTTCCTCCACAGGCATATTGACCGCATAATGCTGAACCTAGATGATGAGGTTTTATGTTTGTTGATGATTTTACATGCAAAATAAATACCTGTCTTGCAAAATATTTTGGCTGCCATCCCCTAAACAATAATAGTTAGGCAGAAAGCTAGTCTAAAACTCCTTCCTTTGAGAAAACAAATAATTAAAAACTAAAGAGCATTTGTCTCTCTATTTGGAAGCCAGCAAGAAGCACAGCTGGGCAAGAGTATGGACCCAGCAAAGTTTCTGATTAGCAAAGCATAATGCTTTAAAATAACACCTCAAACCAAGGCCCTGGCCCTGCCTCAGCTCCCCCTCTTTTTCCTTCGCCGCATTCTGAAGGTGGTTATATGAGAGGTTATCTGAACCCCAAAAATGCTTGAATGCAGTTATGTTAGAAGGCATGGTTTCCAAGAGAGGACACATAAAATAATTAAAAGCAATATTCGGTGCTCCACTTCAGAGAGCTCCTCTCTGAGCTCAGGAGGGATGAGAGGGAAAGTAGGGGATGCTTCCTGAAGAGCAAGTAAGGTGAATCAGGAGAGCAGCAGGGTAGGCTCAGGACAGGGGGGAGGTAGGAAACCGGAGCAGATTGTGGCCAGTGCGAGACGTGGGTGGGGAAGGAGAAGCAGGTCTGTAGGTGGGGAAGCAGGAAAGCAAGGGGAGCGGGGCGGACAAGAGGATTTGGGAGAGCGGCTAGCCAGCTGGCACACACATAGCAGCTGCTGCTGTGTCAGTCTAGGAGAGGAGCTGCAGCTGCAGGCTGGCCATGAATAGCAGAGGAGCAGCGGGCCGGCTGGCTGCTGGAGGGATGGGGGGCAGCCGGGGCGCTGAAAAGGCAGGGGGAGGCTCTCTGAAAGGTTTTCTAGGCAGGGGAACATGACAGCCCTTTGATTTCTGAGCTGTTTGTTCTCCAATTGTCCACTCCGGTGGATGATCAGCACTAAAGAGATAAAATGGGGAGAGGGGGGAGGGAGAGAAACAGAAGGAAAACTTAGGTCCTAAATAAGGATCTGGGCTTTAACAGCGTATCCATAGCATGCAGTTGTCTGGATGGATAGCTTTCATAGTTGTCAGCAGGGATCAAAATCACCGGGTGCTTAAACTAAAGGAGAAATCGCTGCTTGGTTATTCTCATAGTTGCTTGAGCCACCGCTGGAGGAGGACATGATCCCACCACTTGGCCATCTGCTCTGGGTACTGCACATGTCACTGAGAGCACTCCATAGGCAATCCTGTGATAACTCCTACGTGTCTGTGGGGGCACACACCCTTTGTGCTTCTACATGAGTGTGGGTGCACACATCCCATGCACTCTTCCACAGCCACAGGTGAATACACTGCATTTGCTTTTCTACAGCCAAGAGTGCACCCACCCCACAAGCTCCTCTAGGGCTGGGGGTACTTTCACCCTCTGTGTTTCTCTAGAGTCATGGCTGCACCCAACCCATATGCTCCTTCACAGTTGTGAGTGCATGAAACATGCATCCCACTCCGTGTTCTCTTCCACAGCTACATCTGAATGCACCTTGTGGACTCTTACATGGCTGTGAGCACTCCCAGCCAGCTTAATCCTCAATGACTGTGAGGGTGTACATCAAGCATACTCCTCCACAGCTGTGGGTGATCCCATTTTGTAGACTGCTCTACAGCTGTGGGTGATCCCACCCTGTGCTCTCCTCTACAGCTGTGGGTGATCCCACCCTGTGCTCTCCTCTACAGCTGTGGGTGATCCCACCCTGTGCTCTCCTCCACAGCTGTGGGTGATCCCACCCTGTGCTCTCCTCTACAGCTGTGGGTGATCCCACCCTGTGCTCTCCTCTACAGCTGTGGGTGATCCCACCCTGTGCTCTCCTCTACAGCTGTGGGTGATCCCACCCTGTGCTCTCCTCCACAGCTGTGGGTGCATCAACTACCCAAATTCCTACATTGCTGTGGTGCTCCCACCTCAAGTGCATCTTCTTGACTGTGTGTTCCTCCAACCACACACGATCCTCTACACCTGTATGCACATACACCCCATGTTGCCCGAGCGTGGATGCGGGTACCCTGCACACTCCTCCACGGCCAGGGGTGCGCCCACCCAGCACACTCCTCTACAGCCGCGGCTGCACGTACCCCACGGGTGTTCCCCCTACACTGTGGGTGCTGGCACCCTGCACACTCCCCCCCCCCACTTAGACGTGGCTGTGGGCCCCTGTACCCCAAACGCTCCTCTGAGCCTGAGGGCTCTCCCCCGTCCCCCACCACCCGCGGCCGCCGGACCCCCCGCTGCCGGCGGGGGCGGACAAGGCAGGGCAGAACACTGCAAGGCAAGGCGGGGGCCGCCGCCCGCCGCCCTTTAAGAACCGCGGCGGGAGCGGCGCTGGCCCCACCCGCCGGCCGCGGGGCCGGGCCGTCCCCCTCATTAATATGAAGGCAGCGGCAGCAGCGGCGAATGGGTAATGAAGCTGTCACTCCGGCACCTACTTGTTGGGTGTCCGCGGAGCCGAGGCGCACAGAGGGCGAGCGGAGCCCGCGGGAGGGGAGCGGCGGCGGAGCGCTCCGGGCGGCCCCGCCGGCAGCCCATGCCCTGCGCCCCCCGGCGCGCTGCGGGCGGCTCCCCCGTCGCCCATGCCGCGAGCGGCCGCCGGTCCGTGGCCGGTGGGCTCGGCGGGCTCCTGTGAGGCGGCCGCGCGGAGCAGCAGGCATGCGGGGCTCCGGTCGGAGGAGCCGGGCCCCCGCGCTCGGCCTGGCGCTGCTCCTCGCCTCCTGCGTGCAGGTAGGGGGACACGGGGGGCTTCGCTCCCGGCCCGGCGGCGCGGCTCTCTTCCCTCGTTTCCCGCTCCGTAACCACCTTGCGCGTATCTTACATATATGTATATATTATATATATATAAAATAGAATATGTATATAATATATATATATATATGCTGCCGCGGCAGGGTTAAGCCCTTCGCCGGCGAAAGTTGGAGAGGGGGAAGCGGGGAGCGCCGCGCCGCAGCCCCAGCCCCGCACTCCCTGCGCTGCCCCCGGCCGCGGTGGAGTAACGACTCCGTCTCCCCTTTTGATTTTTATTTTTAGGTGTCCCGATCCACGGGCTATTTCGAGCTGCAGCTTAACTCGGTGAAGAATGTAAACGGCGAGTTGTTCAATGGGGAATGCTGCGATGGCATGAAAAGCCCCGAGAACCTGCGCTGTACCCGGGACGAGTGCGACACTTACGTGAAAGTCTGCCTCAAGGAATATCAGGCCAAGATCACTCCGGTCGGACCCTGCAACTACGGATTCGGATCTACCCCCGTTCTCGGTGGAAATATTTTCTATTTGAACACCAACAAATACTCGCATCAAGGCAGAACCCCCGAGACGGGCAGGATTGTTATTCCCTTCCAGTTTGCCTGGCCGGTAGGTTGATAATAGCGGTGGTGTTATCGCCCTGTTTTTTTGTTGTTGCTGTTTTTCTTCCCCCCTCCCCACCACCTTCCACCGCCTCCCGTCCGTTCTGCAGCGCCTGCCCGCTCCCCCGTTAGAAAGCGGGGCGAGCTGCCGGTGCGGGGCTGGGCTCCTCCCGACTCTGCGGGGCACGGCCGGCTTCGGGGGGTGCGGTGGGTGTGCGCAGGGGCTGCGGCAAGGGGCTGCTGGCGGGGACGGTGCGGGCAGCGGGGTGCGGCTGCGGGAATGGTCGGCGGCTGCGGACTGGCTGCGTGACGGGCTCCCGTACAGGCTGTAGGTGCGGCTCGCAGTGGCTTGCGCGCGTAAAATTAGAAAGGTCGAACAAAAAAAGCCAAAAAAACCGAACAACAACAACAAAAAAAAAAAAATAGAGGCAAGCTACCGCTAGTGAGAAGCCGCCCCCGAAACCCCCCACCCGACGGCACCGGCGCACCCCGGGGCCGCGGAGCCCCCGCGTAGCTCAGGGCTGGCCCCGGTAGGGGGCGCTGCCGGGCGGCGCAGGTGGGGGCGCGGCGCGGGGCGCGTGCCGCGGCTCGCGAAGGGCGCGAGCTGCCGCCCCTCCTGGGGCGCGGGCGGGGCTGCTGGGTGGCGGCGGCAGCAGAGCGGCGGCCGTTGGCGGGAGGGCGGGAGCTGCCCCGCACCCCCCCACCTCACCCCCCCGCCTCTGCCCTCACGCCCTGAGGCGGCTCCCGCACCCCCTCCCCCCCCCGCACCCCCTGAGCGCAGTCACCCCCCCGCCCCCCCACACCTGCGTGGGGCCGAGCGCGGCACTCTCCGCCTGCGGTGCGGCGAAGGGAGGATGGAGCTGAGCTGAGCTCCCCCCCACCCCCCCCCCCTCCCTCCAGGAGCGCGAATCGAGATTGAGCCTCCGAAACGGAGCCCTGGTCGGATCCTGTCAGAAACCGGATCCGTGCCTCGCCTGTGTAGCGGCGAGAGCTGTGGGCGTGTGCGTGCCAGACCCTGGCGCTCACCCCCCCATCCCCCTCGTCCCTCTCTGCCCGGATCCGCTCAGGATCCCGGGGTTTTTCTGTGACTCGATCCCTCAGCCCCCACCTCCCTGTGCGCCTCCCGACCCCGGGGGTTCATCCGCAGGGGCTGCGGGTCAGCGCTCGTCCCCTCCCGCGGGGGCCGGGGAGCTTCCCCCTTGCTTTCCGGGGCCGCAGGGTGCGGGGCGGGCTGGGGAGGGGCGGGCGGAGGAAAAGCCGGGCTCGCTGCCCGGCTGCAGGCAGGTAGGATCCTGCAGGGAGTTTCACAGCTGTTGCTTTCGGCCCTTCCAAGTGGGCCACGGGGTGGGAGCTGGCAGGTTCTGAAGCGCTGAGGAATGGGGATGGTGCGGTGCCCGGTGCGGTGCCCTCGCTGTGAAAGGAGAGGAGTCTTGGGGAGCCCCGGTACCTGCCGGGTCGTGTCTGGCACCTGGTGTCTAGCAGATGAAATGGCCCTCGCTGACCTCTTGAGATAGGTTTCTCGCAGGATCTTTGTTACTTGGAAAACTCCTGCTAGGAACCGTCAGGGACAAAACTCCCTGCTTGTTATTTTGTGCCAAAGGAAAACAGTCCACATGTCTCTGAACTGCCAGGGAGCTTCCAAGCTGATGGATGTGTACCTTGGGTTAAGAACTGGCCACAAGTTAAAGTTGGGAATTTTACTGGAGTTAGATTTATTTATTTATTTATTTTAAATAGTACATAGGTTAAATTTCTCTGCAGAAGCAGTTAGATTCTGTCTGCTAAGTTGGGGTGTTTAGTCTTCCTTGGTCCTGTGGCCTGTTGGATGTAAGAAGATTCCTCTTAACAAATACAGTCAATGCCATAAAAAGGGTATTTGGAACTCTTCCCTTTTAAGATCAAAGGGAAGATTATTTCTCCTCTTTACATTGAATGCAAGTTTAATGAAATAACTCTTTTAGTAGAATATTTCATTATCGTTAACACCTAAAACTTTTAATGTTATCTGCATAAGGAACTAAGGGTAACTTAACTCGTACATTTATTTTGCCAGTTGCTAGAACTGCTACTTGAAATGAGGAGAATTTGATAATCCTTGCATGGAGGTCCCTAAGCCCAGCCTTTTTTGTTTTTTCTCTATTGGAACAAGCACATTCCTATCTTGCAGCTGCTGGGTATTGTTGTTCTATGCTCATCAAGCCCTAAGAAGGGCCTGTTTGACCTGCCTCTTGCAGGTAAATTACCACAATGTCTCCAAGCATACAATACTCTGCTGCTGTTTCTCCTACCATTGCCTCCAGCATTTTAAAGGACTGAAAGTGTTTTTTAGACTTTTTTTTTTTCCAGCTGTTGCAAAACAGCCTTTAATTCATTTAAACAGTGCCGCTGCAGTTTAGTGGGTGGCTGGCTGATTTTTGGGAGGCTTACTGAATACTCTCTCTGCCCACCCTCAATTCTAAAAATAGGCTGTGGAGTAGTTGTACTTTTAAAAAACAGTCCCTGTATTGCAGACTATGGATGCACTTATGGAAAGAAGTTCCTCCTGAGTGTTGCAGTTGTGTCTTCAACCCTGGATGTTCAGTCTGTTGATGGGGAATGTGGCATCTTTGTCCCAAGTGTATGTGAGACTGCAAGGAGAGGCTTAATTGTAATGTTAGTTTAACATAAGGTTGTTTGTTTGTTTTTAATAGATTGAGTTTATGGGTTAGGTTTCAACTCCCTGGGGTAGTTTCAATATTATTCTCAAATAATATTCTCTCTACTGAAGTTTGCAAACAAGAAACAATATAGATATAGTCTTGCCATAGGACTTTTTTTCCTATGCAAAATAATGAAATCAATATTCTTTTATTGAGCATGCTGGGAAGGGTCAAAGCTAAAGAGTCAGAAAGCATGCCCCTCACTTATGAAATGAATTTGTCTTGGTGCTGACAGTGAGCAAATGACTTAATTCAGTAGTTTTATCTCAGCTTTTTAAGACTGAGAAGTACAACTCAAGTGGAAGGCAGCACTGGTATATGTTGACTTCTTACTGAACCTCACCTGAATAACTCCCTTACGTAAGGAGACTGACGTTTTAATGTATAACTCCCCTCAAGGGAGGTTTTCTTGATGTCTGTTTGATATTGCAGTCCTGAGTGAGCAAAAGCTGTAAGGCATGTAGTATTTTGAAAGGTGATTTTTTTTGCCTGAGTTTTATTATACAGATTTTATTTTATTTTACCACGTAAAATTAAAAAAAAATAATAATTTTTGGACAAGTGTCTCTTCTGTAAAGCTGCAGTACCAGAATTCACTGACTTCCATTCCCTGATAATGTCAGTTTTCCAGTTTCTTTTTCTTTCTTTTTTTAACATCATTAGTCTGATCTTTCATTTGTAAGAGGAGCTTGGGATATTGCCAAAAACTTTTAAAAATTGCTACCTTGGGATACATCATCCACAGAAATCTGGCAGTGGGAGAGGCTGAGGAACAGCTAGGACAATACAGCTTCTTCTTCACCCACTTACCTTTTGTGGGTTTTTTCTTTGCCTCTTGGTATAAAACTTTCAGCTTAATGCTTGTTTGAAATAGTTTTAAAAAAAAAAAAAAGCAACTAAAATTTAAGTGCAACTCAAAGACAGAAGAATTGAAGTAGCTTTGGGGAATTGATTCTGATCACCCACACAGTTTAGGTTCATTAGTCCTGACCACTTTTAATTCTAGCACAAAGCTGTTTATTCAGACACTGAAGCTTCAGAAATACCTTGCACTGCGATATCAGCAACAAGTTATTGGTAAAATTTTAGATTTGGGTTTAATGAAGGCAGGATTACTTTGAAGGCTATTTCTGAAGATGTTTTTTTCATGTTGCAGCCATTCTGCTGGATGTGTTTGTGGAACTATTTTTCATTCTCCTTTTCAAGATGGCATGAAATGGAGTTGTGTGTGTGGTTTTTCCCTCCACCCTGTTCCTTCCCTCAGGGAACTGACAGCTTTTCCTGCACCATAAATATTGGTATGGCATCCATTATTTCAGTTAGTTAGTCACATAGAGGAATTGTTCTGACTAGTCATGGATGTTGAAATTGTGTTACAATATGCATCATTATCTTCCCTCAATCCCTCCATTTTTGAGATTCTGGTGTGATTGACAGCCAGTGCAGTATGTTCTGAACTCCACAGGTGAACTTCAGAGTTCATGGCCTTGGGGATAAATAGCAGAAAACAGCAACTTAACTTCTCCTTCCTTGTTGCTTAGCTAGGACTCTGTGTATCAAACTGAAGGGTAGGAGAGGTTCCAGCAACCCTCACAACTTGCTGGCATCAGGGGTGCCTTCTCCATTAGAATGCAGGTAACTAATTTACCATTTTTTAAAGCAGTGATATTTGATTTTCTTATTTAGAGTGTGATTATAACACCTCTTCTGAAGTACTCAACTTTCAGGTAGATAGAAGTGCATGAAAGTATATAAATTTAATATCCAGGCTCTATGGGTTTCATCCACATGAAGCCCACATGTGAGTCTCATCCAAATGTCTGGAAGGATTCAGTCTTGATCTAAAACATGGGAGCATGAGCCATCAAATATGTAAAGCTGTTGAGAGGATAACTTGGCTGCAGCAGTAAACATTGAATTTCTTAGAAAGCAAGTCCTCCCCACCCCTGCCAAAAGCTGAGCAGGAATACTTTACCTTACAGCTTTTATTCCTTAATGGATAGAGTGTTCCGTTTGGGTCTTTTGGATCTTTTATTCTTCAGTATAGGACTGCACCAAGGTCTCTCACTCCTTCTTGTTTGAAAACGTGTGTATCTTATGAAGGTGGTTTGGCCCTGGAAGGCATCTGGCCTTCATTATCTGGGATCCTTGGTGCCTGTAGGGAACTAGAGAGTGTGACTGCAGGACATGTGCTTTTCTGTTTTTGTTTGGCTAGTAGATCTATGGTTGGTCTACCTCTCTTAACACAGCCATCACTCCTCTCTGATCAGGATCATGAGGCTTTGTAATGAAAACATCCTGGATTAGATTACTCCATGCTCCCTGATAGAGTCAAGGTACATTCTGTGAGTCTGAATGACAACCCATCATGACAAATATGCTTAAATTGGGCAGTGGAAAGTTAGGCCATTTAATGCTGAAAAAGGTGTTTCTACACAGCTGTACCAGCATGTGCACTTATGAAACAGACCAGAGTCAAGTGACACACGACAGGCTTTACCTCTGAGTAGTTGTTCTTTGCTCCATGGAAACTCCCTTTAAAAGAATAAGTGCATTCAAACACATGGTCCTGAGCAAGACCTTATACCAAAATGTAGAAATCTATTGATTAGTGATGGTTTATACTGCACGTGTATCACACCTCATTAGCAGAGGAAGTCAGCACGTGTGGCTGTCTGCCATGTCTTGATGAAGTACATAAATGTTTTGATGTTTTGTTTGCCAGCAACTTAACTTTTTTTCTCCAGTGGGATGGATCTGCTGATAACACAAAGCTTCCTTTTTAATAGTTGACCACTTCTCCCCCCCTGCTTCCCTCCTGCTTGTTTACTGATTCTGTCTGGTTGGCTTGTGAGCAGGCTTCAGGACTGCTGTGGTGGTAGCTGGCATTCTGAACTGTTTGTTATTTTGATAGAACACCTCTAGTCCTTTTGCTCACAAAGCCTTCCCCTAGCTTTTGCAATTCATGGACAGCAGTACTGTGGATCAAAAAACATGTTTCCTCAGTCTTGAGGGGAGTAGATCAGGGAATTGCCTGCTTTCACCTGCTCAGTAGTGTATTTGCCATCCAACTTTTTTGATCAGAAATGAAAGGCTGATGTTGGAGAAGTGGTTTATTATATAAATGAGATCCTTCTAGTTTTAAGTAACGCAAATGCAAGGAGCACCTTGCAGGTTTTGTTATGCTCTTTCTTAGAAGATAGCTAGGTGATGGTTTAGAGATTGACTTCAGCAATGCTGGGTGGTGACAACACCAGTTGACTTCAATAGCAGCTGCAGGTGTCACCTCTAAAAAAGAATCAAAGCCTTAATGGTGAGCACTTCAGAACCACTCTTTGAAAAAGGGATTTATTATTGGCATAGTGTGTGTGCCAGCAACTATTTGCAGCTCGCCCAGAATAGAAAGCCTAAAGACTTAAGTTTCATGTAACTATAGAAAATCTGTCTTCTAATTTTAAGCAGAAATGTTATTTGCACTCTTAATCGGGCATACATTGATGTCACTAAATCAATGATTTCTTCTATCTTTGAAATAAATATGCCTCAGAAGACAGTATCGTGGTAACTATTTAACCTTCTATACCTCAAAGTTCTGAGTGGTTTTTGAATGTCACAGAGATGGTCAGATAGTAAAGAACACTTCTATTTATACTCCTTGAAAGCATCCTTAAATAAACACTTGCTTATTTATTAGAAACACTGAGGCTGAACTCAGAACGTACAGACAAATAACCTTACCCCCCAGACAATGAGAGTGGTATCTAAACATCAATTTTCTCATCTTTATTCCAGAAGGTACTCCTGCCAGCCTGTCAGTGAAATGCTACACGCTTAGCCATGCAGCTGGCATGGACGTTAAATCTTTGATTGAAAATGGAATTGGTATTAAAGTGGTCGGGTTTACACTAGAAGATGTGAGCTGGAGAAGAGGGTGAGGTAGAAACACCACAACATGATGGAGGCTTCACAGCACTGTCTTTGGGCTGTTTGAAGAGGTTTCAAATACTGTTTTCTGAAAAAAGAAAAAAAAAAAAAGCAGCATCTGCATACAAAAGGTCTACTAAAGACATAACTATTTGTAGCTTTAATCTTAAACAGTCAGATTTATCTTTAACATAGTTGGTTGGGGTAAAACTAATTGGTTATGTTTGTATCAGACTCGTGATGCTTGGCCTAACGGGGCAGTTCCCAGTGTGTGGCAGACCTTCTGAGCCACCCTGTGAAGTTCAAGGAAATGTGTTGGTGGAGATGTTGAAGCTTTGCATTGCAAAATCTACCTTCTCTATCTGATGCTACCGTGTGTATTCTGTGTACATGACTAGGATGCTTTGAGCTACTGTTAAGAGTTCACTGTCAGCACACAAGCTGAAAAAAAACCCAAACATCAATCTTTTGTCAAAGAATTAATGTAAAACTACTATGTTTTCTGTATGTAAAAATGCCAACGATGATTTAGTGTATTTTTATGTTTTGTCATTAATTGGTTGCCACAAAGTTTTGCTTGTATGAGAAGGATTGTATTTGAGATAGATGTGCAGGGTAAATGATAATTTTAAAATTTTTCAGTATTTTTAAAATTGTGTTTGTGCTGTCCCTGTGATCCAGTTGCTGTCTGGCCCCTCTTCTAAGCAACACCACTGAGTCACTATGTGTAGGTGAGATGGGTGGAATTCATCCTTTCTGTGTAGCCTGACTCCTTTACTTGTTATTCCTGTAGGTGTTGCTTTGTGTGAAAGCTGGCTCTGAAACACATGCTGTGAACATATACTTTAGAAACAACTCTTCATAAAGCAGCTGTGATCGTTTTGTATACTTAGTCATGTACAGAAGCCTTAAATTACTGTGTGCCTGAAAGCTTCCCTCCCTCCTCTTCTGAAAACAGGGCCAATGTTTTGTCAACTCTGGGTCCTATTTCCCTGGCTTGCTCTAGAGCTCTCAGAGCTTTTCAGCCTACTGAAAACACTAAAAAGGGAGGCTCACTTTCCTGCTTGCTCCTTAATGCTTACCCAAAGGATAGCTGCTACTGTTCCTTGTCAATAACTCCAGAATTTTCTTCCTCTTTAGCACTCGCACACCTTGGGTGGGCTTTTTGCTAGGAAGCTCCTCTGGCTTCTGGTGAGTGGGTGGCTAAAATTCATCAGTCTTTGGCCAGAGATGTCCATTGGCAGTACTATCCACCATATCCAGTTGGTGATTGAGCTGCAGCTTCAGCTCTCATCCCCAGGAGGTGGATGTGTAGTCTGACCACTTTCCCCTGCCACTGCCCCCCAGGACTGGGGAATGAACCAGTGTGGATGGCTAAGGCCATCTGTGCTAGGTTGTGTTGGGCACCTGCTGGGCTTCTGACTCCCATAGAACTGTGGGACCCTCTTAGTGCTCTGCCTTCCCCTGCTGTACACCCAGGGAGAGCTGAATAGAGCTTTCTGGTGCCTCTCTTGTAGATAATCTTGAGTCGGGCAGGAGTGGCCATCCCTGATTTAGCCATAGACTTTTGGTGCCTTTGTTTACTCCATAAAGAAGATACTTCATATAAAACTTAATCTCTAAAACTGCTGTCTTAAGTGGAGACTATATATTCATTGCTATTATACATGAGCAATGAAGCTAAACTAGCACTGAACCAAATGAGTTTATTTTTAAATTACTCTGATTTCTTTGGCTTCTTTTTTTTTTTTTTTCTCCAGTCTGAGTTTTGATGAAAGATACTTGCTTTGAGAAATCCAGTGTGTGCAACACAGGAGATGTATTTCAGCATCACCATAACTTTGTGAGATAAATGCTTGCTATTTCCCTGAAAGGTCTCTACTGCTGCTTTTGATACTAAGCATTTTTTCTGCAATTATATTCTGAGAGTTTGTTACCGCTACGAAATGCTGTTGTTTATAAAGTTGTGCTTTATTTTATGGCTGCTAATTAAACTTCAAAATAAAGGTTATTTTTTAGTTCCAGTTAGCCTTTATTTTGTGAGGGAGGAAACTTAAAAATTTATTAATTGCTGTTTCAGATACTAAAGTATAAAAAATATCTAACCTGAAGGCCTTCTGAAACACACTGGAAGCGTGGATTTTTATCTGTGGTTGAAATGTCTGTTTGCTCCTCAGTAGCAGTTAGAATGCTGTATTAGATGGAAGGGGCAAGGCATTTTAAGTCTAAATGACAATCTTAGTCTTACTTGATTAGAGCTTGCAGAGGTTGCTAAGAAACAGCCTAATAGTCCTTGAGTAACCAATTATATGCCTCTTGGACAGATGCACAGGTGCTCATTCTCTGAAGTTTGGTTTTTTTTTTTTTAAATCTGAGATAAGACTGGAGTATTAGTACATAAACTGCAATCTGTTTACATCCTGCTTTGGGCTTGAAAGTCCTGATTATGTATATCTTGTTCCCAGCAGGATGTGCCCTGGTGTGTTTTCTTGAGTACATTGCTATTTAATTATTATTACACTTAAATGGTTCTTGCAGTGCCTTCTACTTCCACATAGTCCTTAGGTTTCTAGTGTCTGTGTTCTACTGCTCTGAACATACTAGCTTAAGTACCTTTGAGCATCTAACATTCAAACTGGTTAAGTTTTATATTTCTGGAGACCTGTAGTGAGTATGCAATATTAATACTGATGCAGTACCTACAATTGGTAGTACATGCTAGTTTCAAGTAGAGCTAGTTTTCCTTTCTCCTTCTGAAGCAGTTCTGTATATGCAGCTTGTATCCTGTGAGCTGGTAGTTAAGCTGTAACATGAAATAGGATTCTTTCAGTGATTTTTTTTTTTTTTTTTTATTCCGCTGAATATGTGTAGTTCTTTTTATAGCATTGTAAAGTTGAAATGTCTCCCTTAAAACCAGTCTATGCTTTTAATGTTAAAGGTCTGGGATTCCAGCTGGAGAACTTAAGTTCTAATTAAGAAGCTTGTTCATACTTGGAAGACTTGACTGTAGAGTGATTTAAGCAGAAAGTTGAGAAAAACATAAATAGCATAATTGTTGAGCTACTCCAGTAAAGACTGAAGTAGAAATTTTTCAGGGAGTGCCATTTTTGGTTCCATTTTCCTTCCTCTTGATTAAGGACAATTTTAATAGCACTGGTCTAGTAACCTATGCTGCTGCTTAACAGATTTTAGTGGCAGTTCCTTTATTTACACTGTGTAAAAAAAAGCTTTTGGTGTGCTTTTGATCAGTGTAATTGATGTTTCACTAACACAATTTTTCTTACATCACAAAATGGAGTTTTTACTGTAACTGCCTGCATATAATCAGCAAAGTCTAGAAGTCAGACGTGTTTACTTGGACTGTTAAGAGCAAGCATAACCATCTGCTCCTCCTTACTAATGACAGGGGTTTTTCTACACAACAGTGAGCTGATAGCAGCTCCTGTGTTGGTTATAAACTGTTGTTTAAACCATATACTTATGTATAGGTCCCAGGTGGTTTAGTGTTGTATTTGGCTGCTGGTCACCTTTTTAAAACAGGGTATTATTTCCAAGATTGATTCAGACAGGCCAGTGCTTCCTTCTGTAAGGAGGCGAGGAAGGGAAGGAAAAAGAGAAACTCAACTATTTGGTCTTGCATGCACACTTAGGATGTTGATTGTCAAGTGTTTTGTGCTCCTGCAGTGCCTTCTGATGTTTAATGCTAAGCTGAGTCAGGATTATACAGTTTATAATTTATTGTCATTTCACATTGCCTCTTGTTCTGTAAGAGATGAAGGGCAAGGTGGTTGCTCAAACCTAGCCAGGGACAGTTCTTTAGAGATGAATTTCCAGAATTCAAATTTATTTTTTTTAACACTGCATGTTCTGGGGCTTAAACTGTGTACTGTCAAAAATGTAGTTGTCACAGGGCTTAGACAGAATAAACTGTTGCATATCAACAGATCTTCCCAAGCTGTTAATATCTGTTCCCATATCACTGCAAATATAAGGTATATAAAATAAGCTGTAGCTGGCAGAAAAAGATAGTCTTGACTCATGGCAGCTAGCTTGTCCCAGAGCCCTTAGGATGGATTTCAAATTGGGTAGTCTGTGAAATTTCAGCCTGCTAAGGAATTTGGAGAAGACAGAAGAGTAGAAGAGTCTGTGGAAAATGAAGTACTAAAAAAAATTGAAAAATATAGTTACTAGTACACATTCTTATGAGTTCAGCTTTGGACTAGTAAAATTAGTCACTAAGCTTTTTAATATTAGCTTATTTTATGTTGCTTCATTCTTTTCTCCATTGATGCTCATCCTTATGAAGAAATCTGCAATATTGGTACCCACCAGAGAAGTAGCTAGGGGTCAAGAATTAAATATACTTGAAGCCTTGCTGAGTTAATCCCTTTTGTAGCTGCAGATCCACATCAATGGGAGAAGGGAAAAAATAGAGAAGCACTCTTAATTCACTTAGAGTAAATTTACAGTGCAAGTGCCTGCTTTAAAAGGTTGTTCTATATATTTGACTACACTTGTTACAAAGCTTCACTTCCAAAGGTGTAAGTTTGTGGAGTTTGTCTGATTTCTAGTAGCATAAATCAGTATCATTTCCCCTCCAGTTTACAATAATCTGAAATTTATGATTTGATATCAAAGTTCTGATGCTGCTTTATGGTGATCAAGTCTTGGCTGTCATATATTTAGATACCTTGGAAATGCAGGCCACATATCCTGTGTACTGTGCTTATTTGCTGATGTAAACAGCTAATTTTTAATAGTAATTAAATACAGTGTAATGGTTGGTGCTGCAAATGTGATAGAATTTTGCTGTAGCCACAGAGTACTGTTCAGGAGATTGTCCTGTTGCTAGGAAAAGCTGAGAGAGGCATTTGTTAGAAGAACATGTATATGAAATATGGTTTTTCACAACTGAACTCTGGTTCTTGCACTTACATATGCATGCCTGTGTGCAGAAGTCCTGTTTAATCCTTTAAGTTCCTTGCAAGTGTTGATCTATATGAAAGAACTGAAACCATTTCTTAGAGCTGTGACTTTCAATTTTCTGATCAACTTACTGCTGTAAATTTAGGGCTTACAGCAAGATGTGAATATAACTTTGGTTGTTTCCGCAGTGTCCTGGTTGAGAGAGTTGAGGTTGTCAGAGAAGGTGAGCAGCTGTCTCTGAAGTTGAAATAAAGTGTTTTCTTTGGCTGTTTCTCTGCCAGCCTGTAGTGTGTACAGAAATTCAAAACTGAGTCAGTGTTCAGTTTGGGGCTGAAATAAAGGACTATTTAAGTACGTTATCCCCTTCTGGATTATTGATATCTGTTACTAGCCATGAGGAATTTATGATGTATTCAATAAGCCTGTTGTGCAAATGTGAAGTTCTGCTTAACTGAAAATGTTATGCAGTTCATGTAGCAATAAAACCTAAATATGTGTTCCTTGCAGTGAAAAAGCCTATGGTGATACCTGTGCTTGCACCACTGGAGATAAAGGATGCGTCTTGTTTGGAGCTTTACAAATATTTGATCAGTCAACTGTTGCCATCGCTGTGGGACAGAGAAGCCTCTGCCTCGTGTCCTCTTTCAAGTGCTGCTGCCAGACTGGCCCTGGAGTTGGCTCAATTGTGTAGGATTGATGAGAGGCTTGAAGAGGGCTTGGCAGAAAGGTGCCCTAATCTCTGCCCCTGTAGGAACAAAAGTTGAATATGGGCCTCTCCCTTCCTAGGGCAAGACATCTCAGCTCATTAGTTTAAATTGGGTATGTAGGCATTTGCTTTTTCAAAAACAAAGGGAAAGTCTGCAGTGCTATTAACAGCTAACATTATTTAAAAGGGTTAAGATAAAACACTTTCTTCCCGGGAAATTTGCATACATAGAACTCGGGGGCAAAAAACTATTTTTTTTTTTTTCCTGTATTTGCCTACCCTCTTAGTATGTGTATTTCCAATACAAAAGAGTGCATGCAGGTGTTCTGTGTTAGAACAATAATTAAAGTATGTTATTACATAGTTAGTTTAATTCCCTCTTGACTTCAAGTTGAAATTATAATGATGCATGGCTTAAAGTGCCCAGAGGACACTAAAATCCGTGGCTCATGGATAGGAGGGGAAGAGCAGTATTAATTACTAGGTCATTTTTGAATTCTAAGTATTAGCATAAAACAAGCCTTGCCCTAACCATTAACGGGTCTTCATGGTTGTTACATACAAATAAAAAGAGACAATCTACTTAAATTTTCATTAATGCCACACAAAAGTGTACATACAGTGGGCTTAATTTATCTTGGACTTCTCCCAGAACTTCAGGAAAGAAATAGGACATGGATTCTTGATTAGTATCAAGTTTATCTGAAACAGTTCAAAGGTGGTTGCAAGGCTGACAGCTTCATCTTAAATCCAATAAAATGGTGTTAACATGATACCCCACTGCCTGGTATTGTAAAAGGCTTTCTAAAAGGCTTTTTTCTCTATTCTCTAATTTAATCAATACTTTCTTCTTTGCTATTGGATTAACTCAGTGGATTTCTGGAAACTGCTAGTGCTAGTTTCAGCTGGTGCAGAGAGGACTCTTAATAGCTATGATGTCATTGAAGTATCTAGGATGTAAATAGCTTGTTTATTTCCTTATACATAATGATCAGGCAAAATGTCCATTGAAACTTAACCTGGTGACTCTTTGCCTCAAACTGTTTTCTGGTAGGCTTCTGACTTTTCTTTTTGTCCTGTGATATTCCTGAACAGGGTGGAAGGGGAAGGCTTTTACCTGCAGGTTTGCAGGGTTGGTGCGTGTGGGGCTAATTTCATTTTCCTTCCTGCTGCATCTGCTTTAGAGCTGTCAAAAAGAGACATGAAATCTGGCAAGGTTACTCTAGATTCTTCCATCTGAGAGACAGGTACAATACAAACTGTGGCACTTATTTGGTTACCCTCAGGTAGACTAATAGGATACTTTTCTTTCTCTCTCTTTTTTTTTTTTTTAAATTGTAGTATAGCATACCAAATTGTGCTGTTTTGATAGCTGCTATGTTTAGAATAGTTTTGTTTTGTAGTTGGCTGACTTTTCTATCTGATTTCTTCTAAGGTAAAGAAGTCAAGCTTGCTGATGCTATTTTGTATCCTGATTTACTTTCCAGAAACCCTCATTGGAATAGGCATATTAACACCTGTATCAAAGGAAATTGAAAGATTGGTAAACTGGAAGCAGTTTAGTTTTGCTAAACTGTTTAGAAGTTTAGTGTATCTATATACACTAAGGTTTAGTGTATATAGATGTGTTGGGTAGGTTAATTAGCAGAGCTGTGGCAGCAGAAAGAATGACAAATGTTTCTTCTGAGCATTAGTTCTGATCAGCTACTGAAACAAAGCTAAGTGATGAGCAGAATAATTTAAGGCCTTGTTTGCAGGTGAATTTTACTTTGGGTACGTGACATCCTTTGTATTGCCATTCTTCCAGAGTGGCCATGAGCACAGTGTTGCAGTGGTCTGGCATCTGTGGAAGAGCTTGCAGTTGGGAGAAGCTGTCTTTTCTGAGGCCAGTTTTCCATATGCCTGAAGGTTTTTGTGGGATGCCAGGCCTCTGTCCAGCAGATCCAAGGATCACCTCAAATATGCTGCCAAAATCTGCTGTGCTCTGTGTTGCAGACTGTAATGTGTGTGATGATGTAGGCTTCCTTTATGTAGGAGAAGAACACTTTTACTGAGTTGTTGAATGGTATTGAGTTCTGTAAGTCTTTTCCCATGACTTGTTAGAGACCTGAAGAAGGTCTTCTGTAGGTACTGACCAAAATGTTTAAGATAACTTTTCCCTACTGGACAGCATGCAAAAGTATAAATCAAAAAGGGGGGGGTTGGACTAGATGATCTTTCGAGGTCCCTTCCAACCCCTAGGATTCTATGATTCTATGAAAAAGTTTATCTGAAACAGGTTCACCTTGATAGGTAAGGCTCTGAAAGGCCAGTGATGTCTAATTTCTGCTTTCCCATCCCTGATCCTTTTGACCTGAAATGTTTTTCCTGAGTTCAGGGGAAGGATCTCATCTGAAGCTGTGAATATGTATTGTCTAAGCACTGGACTGAGCCTATAGTGCCTGTCAGCTATTGAGGCAGATCCAAAGGGCCAAGCTGATATATCTACTATTTCCTTTTATTAGGAGTACTCTAGTTATCCATGCAGAGTATTTATGGAGCATCTGTTCAAAAGCTGGGTGATCTGGCTTGCTCTGAAGAGACTGCATCTTCCTCCAGTAGTTTGTGTCTGAGATCTTGAGCAAGGGCAAGGATTCCTTACAATATCTGAAGATAGGTTTTATCATAGAATTATGAATTGTTTGGGTTGATAAGGACATGAAAGATCATCTGTTTGCAACCCCTCCTCCACCTTACATTTCAAGGTGGGGTCTCAGAAGAGTGGACTAAAGGGTAGTTTATGGATAGCTGTATTGCATCTGAGGTGATCCAGTCGGGTTAGGGCAACTTCTGCAGTAAGTCTGGGACTTTATTTTTTTCCTCTCCAGCTTTAAAGTTGAAACTCTTCTCATTAGCTGGTATTTCAAGACTGTCACAGATGCTCTTGTCTTCAGAGCTTTTGTGGCAGTCTTGCTTCACCCTTCCTAAGCTGTTCTTCCCTTAGTTCCCCCTGGAGAGCATAGGTGATGCTTTGAAAGCTCTTCCCTTCTTATGGACTGGTTCCTGAGTGAGACTTCTGGGGTTTAATGGGGGAGGTATTTCTTGCTTGCTTGTGCTTCAGCTGGTGTGGAGGAACATGTCTGTGTGGAATGGTGATCCTGGGCTCAGTGGCATACATAGACAGTGGAGAACCACTTTCTTAGTGGACTAAAAGTAGGGATTGGTTTTGACTACTGCAAATAGAATAGCTGAAGTTTGGAGATAAATTGCCTAATTATTGCAGTTATTGTGTAAACCTCAGTTTAGTCCTCCCTAAGACAAATATTGGTTTTCTTATAGTTAAACCAGGATTTTTATCACAAATGTGAAGTATCCTTGTGTGAAAATTTGTGCTAAAATTGGTGAGCTTAATGTTTTACCCTACACTTGTCAGTCTTCGAGTTAGTGATAAATGCTGTATGTATCCATTTCTCTTATTTTGGCTTCAGTGATGTTTTCTGCTCTGTTTCACCTGACTTAATTACTCTTAAAAAACTGGATTGCATTTTACTCAGGGGAAGTACCAGAAAGTCTATTCCAAATAGTGAGATCTCTCAGTTTAAAATTCTAGCTCTGCTTGGGGTTTTTTTTCTGAATAGCATTTGTTGCATCTATGGCAACAGGTGCAGGGCTGGCTATGAATGTGTGTTGGTTTATTGCACATGACATTTCAGTATTGCAGAATCTTCATTAGATTTTTTTCAATTATGAAAAATCCTTCTGCCATGGCTTTCAAGGATGAGTTCTGAGGTGCAATAATAAATTTAGTTATAAACTGGGTTTTAATTCTCCTGGCTTCCCTTTTTTTCCTTTAACATTCCATGATCAGTTACCCTGGAACAAATACTACTGGCTGGAGCAGACATTCAAAATTCTACATTGTAAGTTTTTATTTTCTTCGTAGTCTCTTGTTTTGATGTCAGCCATCAGAAAAGGTGAAATATTTGTTTCAGAACAGCAGTTGTACTGCATCCAGAGTTCAGGGAACAGAAGCAAATATTGATGGAAGTTTAAGGGCAAGGATATGGAAAATTTCATTTTCCTAGGCCCTGTTTGCAACCAGGGAACTTCTGGAACTAGTTATGATTGATCTCTCCTAAGTATTTATGCCAGTCTGCACTTGGACCTACAAAGCTCTTAAACCCCTTCACCTTTAGGTATCCTGTGTAACATTTTTGAGTTTTGCATGAGGTGACATATCTCATTTATTTTCTTCTGACTGTTGCTCCTTTTAGCTTAATTTGATGCCCTTTCACTCCTCTGAAGAGCAAGAATATAGATGATGTATTTCTAACTGTTGCCGGTGCCTTTCATAACTTTGTAGATTTCTATCATATTCCAATTTTCTTTCTTCCAGGCTGAGAAGTTTTGACCAGATCTTCCATTCATCATCTTGTGGAAATTTGTTCTTTGTTCCTTCTTGTTGCCTTTCTCTGGGCCTTTGATTTTTAGCATCCCTTTCTTGAGGGATGGTGGTCATCCCATCTCCTAGAAGGTGAATGGAAGAACTACCCTGCTTCCCTCCACCTTCAGTTACAGAATCATGCAGTGACATAACATTGAATGTCTTTTTCCTCTTTTTTTTTCGCTGTTCTCTAGCCTCCCCTTCTGGCCAGGGTATACTTTCCAATTGATTGGAGTATTAAGCAGTCAAGATGTGGATTTGAGTGGGAAGCAGATCTCTAGATCAAAGAATTGGTGTTGAGCTAGAAACAAGGTGGCTTTGGGGACTGAAGAAGTAGCTGTTCATGGAATTGACAAATCACAAGACTTATTTCATGGAACCTTGCTTATCAATACAAACTTGTGCAGAAGAAAACTCAGTAGTGTCATTAACTCAGATTAAATGAGGCTCTTTGAAAATGAGTGCATTTATCAGGAAGTTTAAATGACAAGGTGGAAATATTCTACTTTGATTATGGCAGTTGGTACAAAGAATTCTTAAAGATACCATGGAAAGAGAAATAAATAATCAGTAAGGTTAATATGTGTTTGAATTGGTCTCTGAACTAGTTTCAAGACCTTCTAGAATGCTACTTTTCTAGTCACTAGAATAAAATTGTAGTTACTGGTCACTCACCCGAGATTAAATAGATGAGTTTTTGTCATAAATGTTACGCTTGCTCAAGTGTTTGGCAAAAAAAAACAACAAACCTATCACTTGTGATGTATTGATTATTTTATAAACCCATACTTTTGAGGCTTGTACCACACGGGGAGCACCTAGAAGTGGCATTCTCAGAAGGGCTTTGTAGTAAAATAGTGTTTGAACAAAACTAGTAACTGTGGCAGCTGTTGGCTTGGCTTGGTATTAAACATCTATATTCTTATTTCTTGCTGGAAGATCTCAGCAAAGGCTCAGATCACAGGAGCCCTTCTACCTGAGGAGCTGAGTTTTCATTGATGAATCCTTGGTTTCTTTTGTTTATTTTCTTTATGCTTCAGAAAAAACCAAGATTTGGAAGCCAATCAATCCAATGTTATTTGTTCAAATTCAAGTGACCACAGCTGACAGCTTGGACTTCAGATTTGAAACTTAATCTCTCTGAGTGCAACAGAGATGTGTATATGCTGGAGCTGGGGGAGGGGGGGATGGAGTTAGGGTGGGGATGAATAGCAGATAGCTATAAAAAGCAGAGGCAGGAATTACTTATGTTCCACAGACCCAACATTGCTGCTGTGCATGTAATGGTGAAAGGCACTGCTTTAAAATAGACATGGGCTCTTTTAGAACCTTTAATGTCCTGTGAGCTGAGAGTAGCTAACAGATCAGCTTTTCTTTAGGTAAAATCCTAATGTGACTACTGCTGGGTCAGATCTCCTGCAGTTTTTCTAAATAAGAAGCTAATAACTTCTGGCACTGTGAAAATTGTTAGTGGGGTGTGTGCTTCCCATTTACTCAGGGATGCTGCAGGGTGCTGTAAAGGTTAGGGCCAGTACTGAGGTATTGGAAACTTAAACTCTAAGGTGTAGTTTGTCACAAGGTTGAATCAATTGAGATTTGCTTTGAGTTCTTATCTGGTGCTAAGTTTTGAGAAGGTTGTGGAATCTTTATTGTGATGGTTTAGCTTCTTGTGTAGATGGGATCTATAGACAGCTCTCCCTTTCTATGTGGTCTCAGGTGACTGTATTAATGTCCTGACTGTATTAATGTCCTCTCTTTAAGAGGTCTTGTCAGAGAAATGGTATTTTGTCCTCTTGTATTCTACATGAAGATGGGTTGTTATTTCTACAGGTATTAGCTAAAGCTAATATGTGACTAAGATGATTTTTAGAACTCTACAGCTAAAATGTTTGCTGTCTCATGATGTGTCAAGGCCCTCTCATATTGAGAAACCCTGGTTGCATTCTGCAATTACAGAAAGATCAGAATATCTTCAAACCTTCACTTGAAGATCTTCCTGTAGATACAGTATCTGGTAAGGTCTGATCTAGGAGTTTCATCACCTCGGAGAGAAGCACACTATATTCCTGTTTCACACAGCACTGGGCACTGCAAAATAGATGTTGTAATACTCCTTTGAGTTCCTCCCTGAAGTTTTATCTTTTAGATGCATGCAGCTGGTTGTTGGTAGGATTCTTCCACCTAGTTGCTGGGTAATTTTCTTTAACTGGAGGTGAGTCTACCTGGGAGTTAAATTTGATAAATTAACTCCAAGACTTGTCTCTAGCTTATTCACCTGTTGTTTTTATTTGTGCTCCTTTTGCAATAAATGAGTCTTAATAGTCTAGACATCTAGATTTCCCCCTGCCACCCCCATGTGAATACACATGTAACACACCCTTCCAGTTTGGAGTTTACTTAGTTTGGGGGAGGAGTGGAATGAAGCGTTCAAACTCAGGTAGGTGGAGATGCCAGCCTGTTGGCTATTAACCATGGCAAAAAATACCCCTCTCTCTCCCTGGCTTTGCAGACTTCCTGAAGATTGTCAGATGGAGCTAATTCGTAAAGTTTGTAAACATCATCCTCTTTTGTGACTGGGCCAAGAGGAGTGTAATGGCAGTAATTGCTCTCAAATGGAAGGCTTCAGCTTGCTATCTGCTGCTGCTGTTTGCAGTACTCCTACCTGGCCTTCCACAGCACTCCTAACAAAATGGGATTATTTGGTCTTGGTTTCCAAAGGGTAGGCTTTTTAATGGACCTTTCTGTGCCAGTGAAATACAATTTCTCAAATGAATAATGAGGGTTTCGAGGAGGGGTATCTTCATGTTTTCTGGGGTGGAATGGCCACTGCATTCATACAAGTTCTTGCAATGCAAATGTTGGAAATACCCTTCAAGTTTCAAGGAGGCCCCTTCCCAGATGCCCCCTAAATAAGAAACACTTATTCAATCAGTAAAGGTCTCCATTATGTTTTTATAATATCTACTTCTAAAAGATCAACCTGGGGGCTAGTTCTGTCTGCCTACCCTTACATCTGTGTTGAAGAGGAATCCTGGACCTCAGGATCTTTCTTCATTTCTTCCTTACACCCTTTGTGCTTTTGGCTTGTTAATGAGGAAGCTGTAAGGACTTGCCTAGCTGTGAGAGAAGGAAATGGATCATGCTTGCCTGTAAATCAGCTTTTTCCATGGCAAACAAGCTGTTCAGCGAAGAGATGCTAAAGGAAAAAAGGTGGGAAAGCCTCCCAGATCCCTGCTTACCTCACTTCCAGACATTTCATAGGAAAGCAAATCTCAGTTGAATGTGCTGATCAAGACTTGGTTGTCATGGTCGCAAGAAATATTGCTAATGAATTATTCCAGAACTTAGTAATAAGGATACATTGCTGGTTTTTGACTTGTTTTTATGGTTGAAATGTTCAAATTCAAATATTGTCTATTGACTGAGGTTTGAAAGGAGATGGGTCCTTACTGGTGATGAGACACTGTTTACTGGATGGCTGTGGAACAGGAAGATACGTGGGCTCTGGGTTTTTTAGGAGCCACACTTATTTCTACTTCATAGCTTATTTCTTTGAAGTTTTTTTTTTCTTGTAGAATCTCCAGTCACACTTATTATTGAAATGTAATTAATTCTTTGTTAGAATAAAAGAATTTTGATTCACAATAGCTTGCTAAGGCTGAGTTTAAATCAGTACTTTGTTTTCTGCCTCAATAACTTTTTGTTTCATTCAGGTTTTGAATTGGAGAATACAAGTTTTATACCTGAATGAACGTGCCATGAGCAGACTGATCATCTTGATGAAAAAGTCTGACATGTCTGGTTTTTCAAAAAACCCAAAACAGCCCAAACCCTTTTGAGTGTTGGGTTTCCAAGTATCAAGGTAATAGTTTGTGAACAGATAACAGCAAACCAATATTACAGGTCTTGTTTCCCCCCTCCCCAGAAAGGAGGTCGCAGGAATAGTGTGAGGAGTGTTTTGTTTAGTGTAAACAGTGGAATAATGCTTTGAAGTTGCTTTTGTCAACATCAATCCTGAGAAATACACAACTAAAGCAACATCACCAGCATAAACAGGCTTATTTTGTATCTTTCCAAACTGGTTGGCATATCTAGTTAACTCCTAAGAGATCTTTCTGTTGTGAAGCTCTGCTCTTCTGCAGAAGTGTAGTGATGTTCCTTTTCTGACTTTTTAGCCTTTAGCTTTTTTTTTTTTTTTTTTTTTTTTTTTTTAGCACAGGTGCTGTTGTGTATTGTAATTCTTTGTGGAAGATAAACTTAGACAAAAAAGTATGTAGAAACAAGTGTATTTCTAGTTTCTTAAGTTCACCTCCACCCACTCCAATCTGTGCTACTGTCACTTTTAAAATATTTTCTAAATATTTTTCTAGTACTCATTGAGGTGAACAAGAGATACTACTTTACATAACTTCTTATACATAAGAACAGACTGGGAGGTATGTCCTGCTGTCTTAGGTTCTGGTTGTATCAGCAGCCCACAACAAGAGTTCTGTGCAAGCTAGAAAAGAAGCAGGTGTGGTGGTGCTTGTAAATTATGCATAAGGGACTGGTGAATTTGGGGCATTCTTAGGGCATGTGTTTGAAAACAACAAAGTTTCTCTTAAATTTATGCAGGAACTTGAACACACCAGTCTATGCCAGTAGCATCTGGACTCTTTATTAATGATATATCGGAGAGCCACTATACTGCTGGATGAAGTGAGAGGTTTAAAGATTCTCAGTATGGATAGACCTTACATTCTGGACAGGAACTAAAGTAATGCAAGTTCTGTCATTGTTTTCTGGAAGCACATTTTAAGAAGGATATCTGATGTAAGTATCTGTGCTGCAGAAGTTACTTGCAGCTGGTGCTTGCAGAAGATGTGCTGGGTAGTCTGTGTTAGACTTTTTGATGAAGAGTAGAGATGGGACAAATGCAACCCAATGGTAGAACTTCTATAAAATGAGTCCCCGCTGTGTGAGTTTAAAGTAGACTTCAAAATTTATATCCATTACTGCTATTCAGCTTAAAGCTCTTACTCTGCTTATTGGGCAGGGTTACAATATGAGTGTATGAATATCAAACTTTCCCCAATAATAAATGTTTTTGATAGTCATGCAAATACTTCCAAAAGATGAGCAGTAACTGGAAAGCTCTCTGCAGCATGCCATGAGCATGCTTTGTAACATGGATGCTTCTTTAAAATTCAACTGCAAAATTCAAAAGAATTAAAGTGGATCTAGTTCAAGACTTGTGGTGGAGGGGAGAGGAGGTTCTGAACCAGTAGATTAAGGATATGTTTCCTGATTTGAGATGTAGTAATTGTAATGTGATGATCCATTGTGCTGCTGTGGAGAGGAATTTCTTTTCAAAGTTTCTGACCAGCTGCAGGGGGGGGAAAGATGGCAGATTGCATTGATAACTGTAACTGTCTTCTCTAGAGGTAAAATGGCAAAAAAAATTGGTTTCTCTTCTGGTTACGTTCATGCTTTATCTGTTTGGAGGTTTGAAAGGGTGAATGTGGAGCAGTCGGTAGAAAACAGGAAGTTGCACAACTGAGCTGTCCTAGTGAAGGAGTATTTTCAACTCTGGAGCTCATACTAGCTTTAGATGGTAGAATTTGTCACCAGAGCTGTCTCACTCCTTTTAAGCATATTGAAAATTGGTAGAATGCCTCTTAAGTGTCATTCACACCTTCTCAGCATGTGCATGCTGGAACAGTGCATTACATGGAACTCTTTTCAGCCACAAAAATTCCCTAGCATCCTAGGCAAAGATACAAATCTGCTTTCAAGCAGAGTGATAGGAAGGCAGAGCTGACCAATCTCTTCCCTAACACACAGCAGGTCCAGCTTATTTTCTTCTGCCTTGCCCTGCGTGGGCAGTCAGATGCAAGAGCCAAGTTGCCATAGGAAAGACAAGCACATAAGATGAGTAAGTGGACATCTGGAAACACTTGAGCACTGCGTTGTACTTCTGATACAAATCAATAGAATGCAGGAAAACTGAAGGGTATGTTAGAAGGTTAGTTAAAAGCAGGGGAGGTGAATAACAGAGCATTGGATCATGCACTGATTTGTAGAATTGTGCTTAGGTTAACACTTAAAATTTTGACCCAAAATGAGACTAGCAATTATCAGGAAATGTTAGGACACTATATAGTACTTAATCTCTGATACTATTCACTTGACAGTTCTTTTCTGGGTGGCAGGTAGTACTCAACTGTATCCTGAAAACAGTGTCCTGCTTCCCTAAATTTTGAGACTTGGGGCAGGGGAGAGCGCAGAGAGTTGGAGGGTGAAGCTGCTCAAGTGCTCTACTAATGTTTTCTTTCAAAAAACTTGTAGAGCTGAGTTGTGCTATGATGTCATACCTCAAAAGCAAGGCCTTCAGTTTTCCAGCTGATCTCCATCAGTTTCTTTTCTGAAAGCAGTTCAAGCCCAAATGTGCCTCTGTCCTTTGTGGTCACTGCTGAGCTTCCTTTTCCCTTCCTTCCTTGGTGGTAATCTAACTGCTTACTAAGCCTTTATTTGTTTCAGTTGATAGAAAATCTTCCCCAATATATCACTGAAGACTCGAGGTACAGAAGAAACATTTTACAAAGGAATATCTCGTGGATTACATTTTAACAGAACTAGGCAGTATTAAAATACATGCTCAGTCAAGCACACTTCTGAATACACTGACTCCTTGCTGTAGTCATGAAGGACCTTGGAGCCCTTCTGTTTAAGGTGCTGAAGTCATCTACCTTGTTTTTGTTGCCGATTGTTGCTGTTGTTCCAAAATTAGGAGATTTTGGTATTATGATCAAGCTTTCCTGATGGCAAGATGATGGGTATATAAACCACATACAAGCTATCTCAAAGTAAAACTGTGACAGTAAAGTAGTCCTAAGCACATGGTGGAAGATAGCTGAATTTTTCCATAATTCTGTTCCAAAGACAGTACTCTTAACTTCTTGGATGAATGTCCATACATTCGTGTGAATTTATAGACTTTTAGCCTATGAATTCTGTGCATGTTAAAGCTTGGCATACTGAATTTAATGAGCTTCAGTTTTTGTGTGGCTTGCCTCTAAGCATAAAGATGTATACATGAGGGTTTTAGCATAGTGATGCAATAACTCTTTGGAAGTTTTTTCATGGTTTTAAACATATACAAGAATCTCAATTTTAACTTGGACAAGTTGGAAACTATCAAAGCTGAAGGGTTTGACAGCTACTTTAGTTAAATGGAAAACAGATAAACATTACAGTTACATAGAATGTAACTTTTTCCTCAATGTGGTATTTCAATATCGGCATCTATCCTACATATTTGGTCATAAACCCAAGAAATATGTATGAAACCTTGCTTTAGTGAAGTAAAACCTTCATGTTTTTTTCCAAAGAGTTTTAAAACTGTCTGGAATTGTCTTTTCCTCATGGGAAATTGTACTACCAAGGATTGCTGCTTTCACCAATTTTTATTTCCATGGCATCTTGTGCAAATTCATTTTTCACACTACCTCTTTCACGAGAAAGAAGTCAAAATTCTGGATAGATACAGGGTGGGTTTTCATGTGTTTCTTCTTTAGATGTGCTGTTCTAGAGAATAGCAAACAGACCTGTTTTGCAGCCTGATCTTTCATGTGCCTTTCTAGAGGATGGTTGTGATTTTATTTATTTATTTATTTGGTCTTTAGGTTTTCAAAGTCTTAAATGTCCTAGCTGCTTCTCAGGGTTCAGAACCCCTCACTTCATTCAGAACCTTTTAGGGCTACATCTGAAAATAGTTTGTGACTAAGCAAACCTGAGAATTAGATGCAGTGGGAGGAGAAGAGTAATAATTCTGTTCTTGGGGTGTGTGTGTGTGGGGGGGGGTTAATGTATTTGTTTAGGTGTTAGCATGCTCTGCCCCACAATTTTAATGCTGTTGTATTTCATGCTTTTGAGAAGGTGCCTTCAAGAGAAGTGAAATGTTTAACTGTCTTCTGTTGACTTATTATCTGCTGATTCCAAACCTCTGTTTGAGCCTGGGGTGTAACAGTAGGGGGTTTTATTACTATCTAACTGGTGTCTTGTTTCTTTTCAGAGATCGTTCACACTAGTATTAGAAGCATGGGATTGGGATAATGATACAAGAGCTGGTAAGTATCATTGAACTTGAACTTTTCACTTAGTGCCTTATGTACACTGTCTGGGGAGGGGGAAAATGGGATGCTGCTGCAATGAGCCACCTCTTCAAATCAGTCTCAGTGCAAGCCTGATATCTAAGTGAAGAGAATGTACAAATTCAAGCAGGGCATCTTGGATTAAAAACTGTTAAAAAGTATTGTTGATATGAGAGAAAAAAAGAAAGGGGCAATAGTGAGTGAGGGTTGTAATTCTTGGCTCTTAACAATATGCTTAAAAAAATAGTTTAAAATCTATGATAGGCCCTTTTTAAAAAAGTGATGATTGTACTGTAGAGTTGCTCTTTTAATTCTCCTCCAGTTTATCCATAACCATGTTGTGCAATGCCTTTCATCATCAGATAAACAAAAGTGTTCTTGCTCTGTATAAAGGAACCATGCTTGATGTTTTGATTGTTCTAAATTGTGGTATGATTCCTTCTGTTTGTTTCTCAAGTACTGAAAGTTACCTTGCATTTCTGGTCTGTAAAAACTAGTGCTCAGTGTTGGATCAGGGCTGAAGGAAAAGCAAGATTATTGTGTAAATACTTCAGAACTTCATGAAGAAGATGGTTGCTGTATTGTTGCTAAAGTAGGACTCCAGCCTGATCCTACTCTTTGGTAATGGTTTGCAAACCTGTCTTAAAATAATCAATGCTTTTGGCTGCAAGTGTTAAGTGAACTTCATACTTTCAATGTGGTTAACAATAGACAAATTATTTAATCTTGGATGGGATGAATGTAGAGGAAAATGAGTGTTTGGGCATTAAGGTAGTAAAGGTTTATGTACCAAATAATCAACCGTTTCTCATTATAGGTTCCATTCTCTGCTACTTCACTGACAATCCTTATCAAGATGAATCACGTATAAAAAGTTGGCAAAGCTCAATTGATGTTAAGGCTATGTTAGAGTTTCTTTCAAGGTCTTTGTCCTTGAAGATGACTATCAGTCCCACTTGTGTTTTTCTGACAAACTTTAACTTAGAGATTTTCCAAACACACTCTATCTCCAGTGATATATGAAGTAATGATGAGTTTACAGGTTTTTCCTGAGCCTGCCCTCTATTAGAATTAAGCTTTTTTTTGTCTTGCTTACCATCTCCTTCAACCTTTTTTAATAGTTATGTTTTCTTTAGATCTCTGGTAATTCATGTTGCTGCAACCCTTCAGTTGGTGCACAGCCTTCTTTATGGCAGTTCTCAAAGCTGAACCTGCTATTCAAAATGAGATCTTGTATGCTCAGCAGAGTAAGCCTTAATCTTGAAGAAGTTTAGATATCCTACATAGCAACTCATTGAAGGCATTCTCTTGAATGCTTTGTTCAAAGGGTACTGCATGGAGTTAATTCCCTTAAATAATTTCTATCTTGGGAATAATTACATAGGGGCAACTACTACAGCAGCTTGGAATATTCCTGCCCATGTTCTAAATGGCAGATGAACTCATGAGATAGTGTAGTAGGGGGTGAATCTGAAGAGCATGTCTGCAAAACTGTATGCATTTAAGTACTGAACCTTTTAATGAGCTACTTAATAATGCTCTTCTAACTTGCTATGTTTATGTCTTAGAAGCTGTTGAATCCTATTGCAAATCTTTATATATGCTTGAGAAGGGGGCAATCACTTTAGGCTTTTAGTTTTATGACACGAACTGACAAATCTTTTTACTTCTATTGTTGTAATTCTTTTTCCTGAACTTTGGGACAACAGGATATATAGTGGCATTTTGAGGCCCAGTGAGCCCTCTACTTAATTTAACACTTTCTGTTAACTAAAGCAGTCTATCCAAGTGTCAGATTACAGTTTAGCTCTCATAAGAAACTGCTAAACTCCTTTTAATATAAGCTGCCAGAGAGGTGCTGTTATATTTAGCATTTGAGACTTGGAAGGCTTGCCATGTGAATTTAGGAAAGTTCTCTTGGCCTAAAATTTGACAGAAGGATAACCTAAGCACTTGTGTTGGGTAAATGTTTCTGTAGTCTATTTACTGACTCCATATTAGAGATCTGTTGCTTTGCCAACATGCAACTTAGACTTGCATGTTAGATTCCTAGGTAGAACTCCTTAGTACTGAGGATATTTTTTTTTTCTTTGATCTCCTTTGTCTTGACAGGGTGTTTTCCAGTAGGGTTTTACCTTGTGAGTCTGTTAAGATACAGAGACATTTCTCTTGTACTTCTGAAAAGAGGTCTGAACTGTCAGCCATGGACACATCAGTGAAAAAATCCTATGTAAGAGAATAGGAAAAGGCATGAGAAAAGACAGAATGGGTGGGGTGAAGGGAGTGGAAAGCTGAACTCTGTATTGTATCCTGAATTGTGAGCTGATCTCTGTGTCAGGTTACATGTCTTCTGTTGCTGCTGGAAGAGATTAATCCAAGTAATTGCAAGAGTCTGTTTATAAGCTATTTAATTAGTATCAAAGTCAGACGTCACTTTCCTTTAATGGGATGAATAAGGCTGAAAGTTAAATGCAGGTCGTGTGTTCCTGCTTGAACTTTGAAGTGGATATTTATAAAAAACAACTACCAAACAATAACCCAGGCAAAAAAATGTGGAAGGAGGGGTTTCCAGAGAACAACTTGAAGATTTTAGAACAGCTTTCATTCTTCCCTCCATGGCTTAGCATCCTTTATTCTTTGCACCCATCAAAAGCAAGACATCTGCTCAGAGCAGATCTGCAAAGTACCCATCACCAGTATGCCAGGGCAAATGTTTCCCCAGTACTTTCCTCAAACTACAAACTCAGAGTCTTTCAAATCCTGAGTCCTGAGCTACTTCCATGCTTTTTTCCCCCCTCTGTGCAGTGGGGTTGGATCAGAGGGAACCTTGTGGCAGTATAGTGTTACCACTTGTTTGCTTCCTAAGGGTGGAGGAAGGGAGAGGAAACTGCCTTAGATAAAAAGTCCCTGCAAAAGGGGCCTGTGCTCTGTCATCTGTCACAGCAGTTTGTGTTACTATCCAGGTAAGTCATTTGACTTGGCAAGCTTCTAGTTGTGTAGCAGAGATCTTGGCAATGCCTAACTCAGCCCTGCTGCAATGAATCAAGTTTCTATCTTTACCTGTGGAGTAACTTCCCACTTGACTGCATGCTTACTTGCAGGGATACTGTGGTTGCCTTCCTCTTTTCATGTTACTTGGTAGGATACTGATCTATCCCTTTACCACTTTTTGAAATAGTTGCTTGAAAGACTCAAGGCAATGTATTTCCTGAAAAAGGTACCTCCTCTGTTCCTGTGGGCATGAAGTTCTTATGCTACCTGTGTTTCCTTGCCAACAGCTACCAGCATCACCTTTTGTTTTGCCCTGTGAGGAGCTTCTTGGGAATGTCTGACCTTTGCTAAAAGTTAGGTGCTGATGAGCAGTACTCTTATTTAAGTGTAGTCATAGCTCTTGTCTGCAGTTCAGTACACTTCAGATAAAGATTCTTCTTCTGTTCTCTACTCCATGTATTAAGACTGTTCTGCATAGGTATATTTGCAATAGCTGTAATGCTGCTTCTAGTTGTTTAACTTTCTGACAAATCTGTGTTACCCTGATGTGTGATAAGACTTTCATTATATAAGCCAGTCCTTTGATCTCAGGACCTGTTCTTTAGTCCACCTGATACAGTCTGAGGAAACACTTTGATAGTAGTGGCTGCTGCAGCCTTTTTAAAATGAGCTTGTGTTGCTTATAGCTGGAAAATAGCTCTGTAATGCATATTTGCTGTTTGTTCAAATTCCTTGAATGTCCAGTTATTCAGCACTTTCCCTTGACAGCTTTTCAGATCAATAGTCATTAGAGAATAACATGACATGGAATCTATTCATAAAGCTTTTAATGGTGCCAGGTAGTATGACAGGTTCTGTTCAGTCAAAAATAAAATGCAGGCATCCTTTTCTAGCTTACAGGTTTCTTGTCCATTCTTCTACTGACCTTGTGATGCTGGACAGAGGAGTTCACATGGGGGAATTTGAGGAGGGATAAATTTGAGTGTGTATTATCCAGCCATAAAACACTTTATGCGCACTACTCCAGGCAAGCATGAATCATAGCCTATATATGGCAATACTAACTTAATAAAAAAAGATATTGAGTTCTTCATGGTTGGGGAATCTTTCAGTGTTTAATTAAAACTGCTTTTCTCAGTTTAGTATTCCTTAATTTGAAGAGGAAAGATTTTTATCATAGAAGTGAGCTTGAAAAGATGATGTGTTAAGATAACAAAATGCATTGCAGAGCCCACTACTCCTGTAGCTTTCCTTTTTGCTTAGTGTTGTGGTGACTGAAAATTGTCACTTGAGTCCTTTTACGTGCTGAGGGGGAAGTGCAGTTTTGGTAACAGATGAATAGTGTACCTCTATGCTGTCAGTAACTTCCTGAGTGAGAAACAGTCACTCCTTTGGTTTTATTTTCTAAACCAATTAGGTTAATGAGTTGTAGAAAGTAAGTAGGTGAACCATTATTGCTTAAAATGATAGTTTAGTGTTGCTTGCTACCAGCTTGACATGCTTTATATTATAAGAAATCCGAAGTTTAGACTTTCTCAGGACCATTACAGCATTTTGCTCTCTGCAAGCTTTTTGTTTTTCATTTAACAATCATTTTATAGAATCCTTTATAATGTCAGTAAAATTGACTCCAAAGCTCTGAGCTGGCAATATGATAGTTGTTTCACAAATAGGTATGAAATTCCTGTATGTAAACAAAGCTTCTGTATCTTTTGATATGAAATAATGCTTGGACTTCCAGCCGCAGCTTGCAGAATCACCGAGAAAAACTCTTGCAGTAGGATGTTACCACGTTTGAATAGTGAAAACATTTGAAAGCTATCATCACTGGGGTTATTCACTATCTACCCTTGCCCTTTTGCTCTGCTTACTCATTTACTGCAACTGACTATAATTGTATCTCCTAGTACTAAAGCTTCTATACCAAGAATCAAATGCATCAATACAAAATAATTTTCATGAAAAACTAAAATATCTTGACAGTTCCATAATCCTGTATCCTAGCATCCTCTTGTCCCACGTCACAGCTAATGGTTTGTGCACATTTGGTTTGGTTAAGGGAGCCCTGGCAGCAGCAGTGCTGCTGCTTTCTGTGAGGGTAAGGCAGGATGCTTACAGAGTGTATTAAAATGGTGATCATATTTATCAGTGGTTCCACTGGGGCTAAGGATAATCAGGATACAGAGCTGAGAATGTCCCCCTAACAATTTGGGTTAACTTGTATCTTCTGAAGGTGTCAAATACTTGCTGCAAAAGGGTTGTATGAATTGCTTTTTAAATGTGCTTTGCCTTTACTCTGGAGAGAATGATAAAATGGAAAAAGCTAGTTTTGGTGCATAATGCAAGCCTACCAGAGGATTTACTATTGCTCAGTAATTTTGCAGCAAATCAAGGATGTGTTTTGCTTTATTTTTAACATGAAATTTGGACCAAAGAACTTTAATATCTCATCTACTAAGTTATGCAGATTTTGCAATTTTGTAGGAACAAAAAGGAGGTGAAAAGAGCCTCAGATCAAGATAAAGCTGCTGGTTGTCAGCATGTGGGTGGGGTATGCTTGGCTGCCTTGAAAAATAAGCTATTTCCTATGGATTATGTTCCAGGGTTTTTTAATATTTCCTTTGGGACACTTTTAAATTGGTCTTCCTGTAATGAACTTTGCAAGGCAAAGGAAAATTCAGTTATGGTAGATCTTTATCATCTCAACACTTTCTTTACTAGGTTTTCTCTTAACCAGTTGAATACTTTTGATATGAACTTATATGCTTGTGTGCTATGAAACTTATCAGCTGTTGACTTTACTTTTTATTAAAAGGTGACAACTTGTTAATAGAACGAGTGGCACATGCTGGCATGATCAACCCAGAAGATCGATGGAAGACACTACAATTTAATGGTCCTGTTGCACATTTTGAAGTACAAATAAGAGTGAAGTGTGATGAAAATTACTACAGTGCTCTGTGCAATAAATTTTGTGGTCCTCGGGATGATTTTGTTGGTCACTACACATGTGATCAAAATGGAAATAAAGCCTGCATGGAAGGCTGGATGGGAGAAGAATGTAAACAAGGTAGGTAGTATTACTTAATTTTAGATTAGCATGAATGTATGTAAAATTACAGCAGGCATTTTTGTAGTGTGGGTGGTGTAGCATATTAATTTTAAGGCACACACACTTTGTCCTTTGACTAGAAATCTGAAAAAAAAACCGTAACTGTGAAGAGTGAAACTCAGGGCAGGATGTGGTGTTGCTTGCTGCTATGGAGGGTACACAACAAATTTAGGATTTGCAATAGCAAAACATCTTTTTACTAATTGATATTTAATAGTGGTGTTACTTCAGAGCAAGATGGTATATTGCATCTTTTAATGTAAGATTTTACTGAACAGTGATTGAATCATTAATGTTGTAGACTTTAATCCTGTAAAAAACGCCTTGTAACACTATTTTTTTGCAAATGAAAAAGTAAAGTGTAATGGATGCAAAGCTGAAAGCTTTTTGATAGCTCTTATGTGAACAGAAATTCAGGTGTAGTTGTCCTTTTTAATGTACCACTCAAATCTGTTTTTCCCTCAGTCTCGGTAAGTAATTAGTGCTAAAATTACTTCACTTACTCTTCCTTCTGTTGAGGGCCTTTTGCTTTTGTTTTCTGTTCCTTTTCAGCAAAAAGCCTATTAATGAGAAGGGAGAATTTTTGTAGGGCTTATTCAGGCTATATGTATCTTTGGGTGTAATGTCAGTCTAACAAAAAATGTACTTGTTAAATGTTTCAGTGCTAACACTCTTGCTGCAAACCTATTCAGTAGCAAATTTTCAAGGAGCTAGTTTTCATAAAAAGTTGTGTGGGGATTGTGCTTTGTGGAAAGCTACCTGGAAGCAGCAACTATTGAAACATGGTAAAAATTTGTAGTTTGCTTTGCACAAGCAACAAATAGGCTAAGTGACAGAAGCCCTAGCTGGGCAGTTCTGTGTTCCTGCTGTACTAATTGATACCTGGCTGCCCAGACTGATGCCTAAACCATTTTCTGTTTACAGCTGTATGTAAGCAAGGATGTAATTTGCTCCATGGGGGTTGCAGTACACCTGGGGAATGCAAGTAAGTCTGCATGTTTGAGTATCTTCTGAGTACTGATCTTTTTAGTATTTTCTGTGTGTTGCTGCTTCTTGAAATGCTATTTTAAAATTAAAATAATTCTATATGAAACATGGATGGAAATAGATCTGAAGTAGATTTTGCATTTGTAAAATGCATATACTGCATACAGCATATACTTCATACTGTTTTGCAATTTGTTCTATTTTTCATACATATAGGACCAAACAGGTTTGCTTCATGTAATCTAAAGCTGTGCCTTTATCAAATACAAGAATAATATGTTTTTGGCTTGTTTGCTTTTGAAAATCCTTAGGACTTTTTTTAGGTTTGCTCCACTCAAAATAAAAAGGGGAACTTGCTTGTTGGACTGTCACAACTAGGAAATGCTTGCATTGCTAGAGTATGCAGTATATATCTTTGTTCACCAAAATATAATAAAATGAGCTTTTCCAAGAAAAAGTGGGGGCTTTTTGGTAGTAATGGAGAAAACAGTAGCAGTCCCAACTTAAACTTTCTATCCAAGTGAATGTTATTTGTCCCTAAATCTGGGAGTCTGAAATGTTCCTATATCTCTGTGATGAAGCCTAAAGTAGCCTTTGTGGTAGCAAAGGGAGTTGATCGTTTCCTTTTAGAAATTTAGGCATCTAACACAGTAGGTCAAGGGGAAATGGGTGTTATTTTTACAAAGGCTGCTGACGGAATGGGACAAGTCTACTTGCAAGTTTGAGTTCATGTGTAAGTTCCTGAGTTTGTGTTCAGAGTTGTATGTGTCATTGTGAGAGTGGGTTTGTGCAGTGATTTGTCTGTCAGCTGTATTGAATTGGCTTGCTTGGAATGTGGAACTCAACTGGCTGCCAGGACCCCTGAGAGATGACAAATACTGTTTGTGGCAAGCTCTGATAGTTCAAGGTAATTCTGCTTCATCAGCATACTACTAACTACTGCATCATGGAAGTGGCAGAAATAAGATGCAGGGCACTTAGCTTTGCTGGGCTTAGAACTTAGTGGGGCTGGAGTGCCAGTTTGTGAGCTGTGGCAGCTTATGTGCAAAGAAGTCCCACCCATCTGGAGACCCTGAATTTTCTGTGAGTGGATTACAGCAGGTGACAAAGTCTTAAGTCATTCTAGTAAAAAGTGGGTTCTTACTACCCTGAAACATCAGATGCTGCTGACCTGTAGAAGATTTAACGTGTTGTAGCTCTCAAATCTGACCGAAAGCTGTAAATTCCAGGCTGTGAAGTTCAGTACTTGAGTGCATATACAGTTTCATTTCTGAAGAGCTGTAAAACCTCCCTTGAAAGATTCTTTTTTCAAGGCAGATGTTTAAAGCACAGCTTCCTTCATTCAATCATTCAAAAGAGAATATTTCTAATGTTATTTGGTATTTTTAAAATATAGTTAAATATTTTGCTTGTGATTTCGAGTGTTGTGTGCCCCTACTGCTGTTGGTGGTGGATTTTTTTTTTGTTGTTGTGTTGGGTTTTTTTGTTTTGTTGAGGTTTTTTTAGCTTACAAGTAGAGGTGATGGTTGAAAGCTGGGCCAGTATCACTTCTGCCTGAGTAAGAAGTTCTCCTTTCCTTGAGCCTTCTGAGAACACATTTTTCCCTTTGAGAACCTACTCTAATGAATTTGGATTCATGTAAGGGTATCAAAGGGGGAGTATCCTTAGTGTCCTAAAAGCCTATGAATGTTTGCTTTCCAAATGCAAGGGGCCTTTGAATAAAGGTGAAAAAGCAACAGGCATAAGCAAATGCAAAACTGTACCCTCCTCAGGGGAGGTGAGAGGGGATGGTGCAGTTTTCTTTTCTCTTTCATTTCTCTGTGATAGCAGATGTAGCTGGGAAGAAGGAAGTTGGAGAGGCAACAGAAAGTTTGAAGGAATACAAAACATTCAAAGGTGCTGGGTTGGGTGACTGTGGTACCTTTTTTAAAGATGTCTGCTAATCAGTTGTCTCCTGAGTGAAGCCTTTCCTGACAGAATATCATTAATGTGAAGAAGCATCTGGCATCATAAGCCTAAGTGCTCCCATCTAAGGCTCATGAAAATAAGACTGAGTCTGTAGAATGACTCTTGAGCACAAATTTCACTGTTTTGTTGGATGGATTATCTCAGAAACAAAGGACCAGGGGAAGAAATAAGGGACTTACTGTTTCAGATGGTTTGATCTGCCATCTACCTTGTTTCTAAACACTTGCCTGCTGGAGGGATAGATCTGTGATCAGGTTGAAGTAAAAGTATGATCTGTCTCTGTACAGCCACTCTTTCCAGTATTGGGGAAGGTTCTCAACTACCTCTTTAAATGAGATTAAGTAGATTGAGCTTGTTTAGACAGGTATCTTTAGCCTATATTCTGTAATAGTTATTATGCTGTATTAGAAATTTAGCTTTTAACCCAAATGGGTAACATTTTATGTAGAAAAATTATGTTGTGAACTAAAAATAAGCAAGGCTTACAGACATGACCTTTATCTTCAGCAGTACAAAGGAAGCTGTTATTTAAAAGAAACTGCTATGTTTGGTGCTATTGAATTATAATCTTCATCCTGGTTTTTGGATGTTTGCCACTGTCATTTAACAGGTGAAAACAATGTCCTTTTAATTCAGAAAATGAAAATGTGAGAAAAACATGGGTGTGAGATGTATGGAAATCTACTAGTGCCAATAGCTACTTGTTTGCCAAAATCTGCTGTGGTATTTATAAATAGAAAAGTTGGAAAACGGTTTCCATCTTCAGCTTGTGTGAACATGCAGGCAACTTAAGCAATGGCTCTGAGGCTTCAACCCAGCTCTGAGAGCAAGGATCTGCCCTCCATCCTTTGTTCCAGTGTAATTTAGAGCTGTTCTTGGATTAAATGTTAAACCAAAAACAGATGTTAAAAGTGGCTAAATGACTACAAGCTGTTAATAAAGGATATGCCATTAGCTGTTAACTCTACATCATCTGTTGGGTGTAGTTCGTGTACCCCTTGTTTTGAGGAAGTTATAATGTTGTGAAGTTTGCCATTTCTTCTGTTAACCTTTCATCAAAGAAATGGGAAAAAAGTAGTGAATGACCTGGTGTCTCAAAATTGATATAGGAAATTACTTTATGTTAGAGATGGCATTTGATGTTGAATTTTGTCATTGTGGAGACAGTACAGAAAAAGTAATAATTTATTAAATACATAATTATAATTATATTTTATATATTATATATTTTATATAATATACATTATTTTATAAATTATATTTTGTTATATTTTACATATTATATTTTATGCATTATATTTTAGATATATTTATATATTATAATTATATTTTCATATTATATATTTATATAATATATATTATGAATTGTTTTATATATTACTCTATTTTTAAATTTTAAATATTCAGATTTTATATATTAGTTATTTATTTTATATATTATATATTTTATATATAATTTTATATATAATTTTATATATAATTTTATATATAATTTTATATATAATTTTATATATAATTTTATATATAATTTTATATATAATTTTATATATAATTTTATATATAATTTTATATATAATTTTATATATAATTTTATATTTTATTCATTGTATAATAATAAATAAAAGTGTTTGGCCACTAATTTGTTATCTGGCAGTGGCAGGCCAAATGTTCTTGGTGTTTGACTCCGTCAATCCAGAGTGGTAGGAATGATTGTCAAAGACACAACAGTGCCAAGCCATGATTGGTGCTTTCTGTGTGTTTGTGTTATTTAAAATACTTAAATTCCATTAGCTGTCTAGAAAAGAATGAAGTTTGATCTAATGGCTTATGACTGGCTTAGGCTCAGTCACCTTATGGAATTATCAAAGTTGAATGCAGAGAAACCACAACTGACAGTCTCCTTCCTTGATTTAAAACTGCTGATCTGAGTGTGTTTGTACCACTCAAACTGTCAGTAGGCTTAAAGGCTTAAATCCTACACTTCCTTCTGATCCAGAGTGGTGTGAGTTTGGCAGAAGTCCAGATACGCCTTGTGTCTGGCCTGTCTTGTCATATTCCTGCCAGGAGGCTGGTATTTTCAGAAGTCTTTCTACTTTTCCTGTTGCTTTGGAATGTTTAAATTTCTCTCCGAAGCAAAACAAAAGGAGTCAAATCTCTTAACACTGCTCAGCTTGTGTTCAGCTTCTGAAGCTATGGTAGGATCTAGGTTATCTCCTGGGAAATGCAAGTCTTGCTTCACAGAACTCTGATAAAAATGTACTTAAAGTGTGTAGACCAACAGAAATTCATTAAAAATGCAATTGTTAATAGTAATCTTAAGAAAGTGTCCAGTTTTTTAAAAGTGATTGTATACTCTGTGTTTTGAATGGTCTTACTCAAGAATTACTGTATGTGACAAAATTTTGGGTTTCCGATGCTGATGACTTCTCTGTTTTTAGTTAATCACAGATCTTGTGTTTGTCCTGTTGAAACATTTCTCAAACTTCCCCCCGAATGCCATGCTTTTTGCAGTCCTGCTATTCCCCTTCACCCCTGCTGGGGAAGCTGATTTCTTGTTTCCAGCAGTGCCTGCAGATGCTGTTGGCCTCTCCCAAATGGTTTTGCTCCCTTAATCTGTCACTGTAAGAACCAGAACCTGCTCAGCTCTTTTTTGGTACTTTCTGTACAGAGATGTAGGAGCAAAAACCTGAATTGCACAATGAGCCAAAACTACCTGGAGTGTTGGGGGTATAATAGTGTTAGAGATTCTGTTAAACATGAAAAGCTTTCATAGTCTTCCTGCCCTTTTAAGTAGGGAGGCCTTACCAATATGACTATTTCCTGACAGCTGAGTGATTAACATGGTTAATATCAGCATCAGGGAACTCCGCTTAAACTTTAAAAAACCAAAAAAAGTGGTGTTTCTTGTAAACTCATTCTTCAGTATAAGAAGTTCTGGTGAGAACATCTCAAAGAAGGTTGTTACCGAAAGGCTGTAGAGGACTACGTAAGTTACCTTGCCTGTTACCATAAGTGGTATGCATTTATTATTTTATATCCTAGTGACAGGCCTCCTGGGGTTATTGGCATTTATTTTACAAAGAGACACATAAAGTTAGATAGAAAAAGAATCTCATGTTTTGTTTCTGTATTGGTAAAGAAACTGAGACACAGTCTGCACTTGCTTGCTTGGGTGGTTAGTGGGTAGAAGGGCACAGAGCATATCCTAAAGGGGATGCTGCTTCCAGGAGGATGTGAACAGGTGTACAGAAAGTAAAATAATGTAGTACTTTAACCTGTGTCTACAATAGTAGGTAGCAAAGACAAATTAGAAAAGTAGATGAAAGTGGCATTGAAAATTCAAAATCAATTCTAGAAATTTTTTTTAATTTTAGACTAGCTCTAGTCTGTTCTTGTGGACTGAATGCCTCTTTGCAGGTAGAACATGTTAGGTGTGCTCCTGGCATACAGTGTCTTACATTACCTTAGTTTAACCTAAAAGGAAACCAATTCCTTTTTTCCAAACTGTCTCTGTGATGTGAAGCTGCACACTGTCAAAAGTAATGATCAGGCAGTTCACTTAAAGCATGCTCCTGGCGTGAACTAATGCAAATATAGATACTACTTTAGAGCTACTTACTACAAGGTAACTGAGCAACCTTTCCCCATATGTTCTGGGTAAACAAGTTGGAGCCATCCCCTCTGACAGCTCCTTCACAAGACTGTAAATAGTGGAGTGAGAATGTTAATTTTCAGCGACTTCCAGTGCTAGAGGAGAAAAAAGTGTAGGAAAAGGCTTGTAGTTTTTGTTCTAATAAGAATACTGGGGATAAGAGGAAAGGTGACACGCTTTCAGGTCATGAAATTACATAAGTTCACTAATCAGTGTCTTTTCCTTCCATATTCACCAAACCATCATGCCTATTTCAAAAGTAGGAAAGTGGAAAAAGTGCTTGTGACAAAGATGAGTACTGCATGAGCTGTAACATTGAATCTGGATGCTCAGAACTGTAGTATAGTCCTAACAGCTAGACCATATTGCTGCCTGCTATGCAGCAATTACTCTCTTAAAAGATTAAACAGACTTTCTTATAGTTATTTTAAGTAAATAACTAATATAAAGCTATTGTTCTGGCCTATGCAACACCATCCTGTTCACGTCATTAGAAAATTTAGTGGTTTTTCATTTAAGAGGGTCATTTCTCCCCCCACCCCTGAATGATGCATTTTGCTTCTGCTCTTAATGTCAATTCATTTGCTTCATTTTCCTGTGCTGAGTGTTTTGGCCACAGCTTGCAATTGAAAAATGAGTGGGAGAAGCTCCCTCCAAAAAGCTTGCTTTAAAAATTACATGTAAATATGGCACAGTGATCCTCACTTAAGTTTTTCAAGGAAGTACAAGATAGCATTCAGGCATAATTTGTGGTAATGAAAGGTTTACGCCACATTGCCTGTGTCTTCCCTAGGATTTTTTTTATTTAGTTTCAGGCTATGTATTTTGATCTGAAAAGTGGTTTGGTTTTGATTTCCTTCACATCAATGGTTTAGGTGGACTTGTGTATTAAGTGCTGAAGAAGCTCTGTAGCTAGATGATGGAGACTGCAAAGTGCTACCTCCTGCTCAAAGGTCTTGTTTAGACAGGATTGCTCAGGGCCTTATCTTCACAAATAATTTACCTGTTTACATACAGCAACAAACCATCTTTTGAACACCTTGTGCCATCTGATTTGAAAGTGCTCAAATTAAACTTAGCTTTCACTACATAATTACTACACAAACATCCTCAGAAGAAAGCAAAGACTGGTGTATAATGGGAAAGCATACCTCTAGCAAGATTTCTATTACTGGTTTTTGGTAGTTTAGCTTTTTATATAAGTCCAGGAAAAGCAAATCCCCCCAAATTTTCTTTTTCTTTCTCCTTTGCTCACTTCCCCCACTCCTGTCTCATACTACACTGGTATCTTTGAACTGCCTGTAATGCTAGATGCTTCTATTGATACTAAGTTTACTGCTCTAAACACAAAGAAATTTACTATCTTTCTTCCTTGACTTGGAATTCAGCTGTTTGAAGCCCCACTTGCTTATTGTAACCGAATATACTCCATGAGTTGAATTATTTTGGTGTTATCTACTTGTCTATGACAACAGTATTTTTCCTACACAGTTGCAGTTTCTCTAATCTCAAGACTAAACTGTTATCTAAAAGCTTTGCTAATGTCAGCCCCTGCCAAATACCATTCCTCCAGCCTTGTCTTTAAATTCTTGTTTTCTATTGCCACCAGACTGGCATCCAAGGAAAATGCAAGCTGTGAAGCATGTCTGTAGAATTACCATGATCTCTTCTGCAAATTCTGGGTTTCAAGATAGTTGCTAATTATTTTTCTATTCCTATTGCACTCTCTTTGTGTTAATCCTGACCTGAAGGGACGCTTTGGTCTGGGAACCAGATGCCTGTACTTCAACCTTCCATCAGGAAGTTACTAAACTGTAACAATCTATTTATGGTAGCTTCTTTTGTACTGCTAATAACCCAGCAAAGGCTGAGATTAAGCCATCTCTGATTTTGTTTTGTGTGCATTTGGTTGTAAAGACAAGTTAGAGCCAATGAAGTCAGCAGAGGGGAAGGACAAAGGAAGCAGAATCTTGATTCCAGTAAGAATTTTCTTTGTCCGTTGAACAATGGGGATCCTTATGAATTCTCTAAAGTTGGCTTTCTTATTTATTCAGATGTTAAAAATTTAGGATTGCAGAAACTTTCAACGCATTTTTCTTAATGGGGAGTGGCAGGGAAGAAGTAACTTGAGCCCACCATTAATTGCATTGGTGGTTTCCTTTTGGCCTTTGCACAAGTGGCTGTTACTTGAAGAGGAATTTTGTGGGCTTGTTTTGCTCTGGGTTGTTGTTTTTTCTGTTGTTGTTTCTTTTTTAACTTGATGTTGCTTTTTTATCTGCCTTTGGACTTCTTATAATGGATCATTAACCTTTCTTCATCCTTTTGTTTTGGCTTTATATTTTCCTTGTAAATTACAATATATCCTAATTTTGTAATTGATTTCACTTTATTGATAAAATCTTGACTGAGGGGTGGCCAAGATCCATGTAAACAGTATCTTTTTAGAAGGAAGTGGAGTTAAAGCTGCTCTAGCACCTGCTAATGTAGGATGCGACCAGACTTCCTGTTCAAGAGGAAATCCTAATTTACTCTTCCTTGTAAACTGAAGGCTGATCAGCTTACCACATAGTAACCTTTTGACTTATAAACACTGTGTTCCTTTTGACTGCTTTTAGCCTCTAGAAATTATTTCCCTTGGGTTTGGTTGTAACTTCAACAGTAAACTTTTTGAATTTGAATATCATGAAAAAGCAACAACCCTTTCCTGCTGAACTGATTTTAATGCAGTCAAGCATACCTACAAACTCAAGTAGGTACTTAAGATGTCTCGAATTTTTAAGGAAGTAGCTGTATTTTCCTTTGCACTCTAAATACAAAGAAACTTGTTATCCATTGGGTATGGAAAACAAATTCAGTTATTGTGATTTGCTTTGTGATGCAGACTTTCAGCTCTTGAAAAATGGTTGTTATATGTGGGTGGGAAGTTGGCTCTGGCTGGAATAGTCGTGGTGAATCACTGGCCATAGTGCCAGGTTTGGCATGGATGGAGGTTTGGGTTGGGGCCAGTAAAGTGAGTTACAGTGCTTTTTTTATCATTTATTACCAGCCCCTGAAAAGATTTTTCTGTCCTTAAGGAGGAAGGAAGAGATCAAATTTAGCAGGAGCAGTATGTGTTTCCTCTTACTACTAATACAGCAAAAGTAAGCTGGTTATGAAATCATGCATGTTCTCCAGGCTTCTGACAACCTTGATTAGATGAGCCATTGGAGGTGTCTGGATTAGGTACAGAGCTGAGGCTTTCCTTAGGGATCCTGCAGCTGTGAGGCTTTGAATGAGGAGCAATACTGGGAATAAAAACTCAAAGTTAGTTCTAGAACTTAACATTAAAAAACTGTGTTGTGAGAATGTCCATGTAGATACCTTCTGCCTCTGTCAGTAGTAGAAATTTAAATAATATGCTGCCAGCATAACCTGTTCTGTTCCTCTGGGGAATGATAAAGCTTCCTGAAATGGTGGAAGTGGATTGATTCACAAGGAACCAAGACTTCTCATTTATTCTCATTATTATGCTGCTTTTCCTTGTCTTCTGTCACCACATTTCAAAGACTTAAGGATTTATTCTCATTTGTTTAATGGTATTCAAGGCATGTTGATAAGAGAATGGTGGTGTTAAAACTAAAGGAGTTTTCTTTTTTTTGCTTTTTCCCCTGGGCTTTAGGGCAGCACTGGCATGCATGTGCCCAGCTCCCTTTCAGAGTGTTTTTATGCATCTCTTTGCTGGTAGCGTGGCTCTTAAATTGTTTATAAGACATGGTCTTAAAATAATAAGCAGAACACTTCTTGTTGACCTGAAAGAGCAGTCTTTTTGATTAAAATGTATGTGAAATAAGTGTTTTAAACCCCATACATTAGCCTGTGTCTATATTTTTTCTGGTTTTGTTTTTGTTTTTTCCTCTTAAGTTCAGACTGTTTACACTTGTAATATAAATTGGTGCTTTTGTTAGCATAATTGTGTTACAGATAACATAAAGTTGCTGGTCTCTGAAGAAGTCTTGTCACAGAATTTAAGCTCTGTTTAAAACAAATGAATTATTAATAGCTTTTGTTTCTGTTCTCTCTCCTCATTTCTCCAAAGAGCACTTTTTTTATATCACTAGAGAACACTGAGGACATAATAGTTTCTCAGCAGAACCTTTTATACAGATTTATTCTAAGTCCCAAGAAAATTGGCAAGACAGCTGCCTCTCTGGCTGCTCTGGTCTTTCAAGACTGCAGAACAAACTAGCTAATGTCTTGAAATCTATCCTTACACAGAAAAAAAGCTGTGATGCTTGATGCAGTAAGACAGTAGTATCCTTTTGTAAAGTAATTTCAACTTTTGCATATCAATCACAATTTTAATCCTTAGTGTGAGATGATTATTTTGAGAGAACAACTAATAAATGTACAGTTCTCATAATGCATAGTGCTTGGTGTTGTTTGTTGCCATGATATGTAATATGGTTGAGGAAGCAGAGTTCCAGTAAGAGGTTCAACAGGACTAGAATGTCCCTTCTAAAAAGAAGTAAAATTTTGTCATCTGTTGCACGATGAACAGTTGACCTTGTTCTTGAGAATGGTAAGTGTAGTATTCCAAATACCTGTAATGCTGATAATTAAGCACCATGTTGCTAACTTTTAACATGTGAACTTACATCTTAGGTGTCATTATGGTTGGCAAGGACAGTTCTGTGATGAGTGTGTCCGCTACCCAGGCTGTGCTCATGGGAGCTGTAATGAACCATGGCAGTGTAATTGTGAAACCAACTGGGGTGGCCTGCTCTGTAACAAAGGTACTTAACATTAATGTACAGGAAAAATAAGTAAAGTTGCATGATTAACTGATAACTCAATAACCATTTTTTTTCTGCTCTTGTGCAACTACCTGAGTATTTCTGTGCCTAATGTTGTTATAGCAGATGGTACCTAAATGCCTTACCAACAGGAAGGTTAAGACAAAAAGCTTGGAGTGGTCATGACTCTTCTAACTCCTGCAGTCATCTCTTGATCATCCTTTCCAGTTCTGTGGATAGCAATGAGATGACAGGCTAGCTAATGGAGTATGGGGATGATGTGGGTAGATAATGTTCAAGCCAGAAAGGCATCTGTATGTTTGACTAGGAATGAAAAGGAAAGGGTGAAATTCATGTTCCCTGTTGACCGACGTTCTTCTTTGTCCAGATCTGAATTACTGTGGAAATCACCATCCCTGCCTGAATGGTGGAACCTGCATGAACACTGAACCAGATGAATATCGCTGTGCTTGCCCAGATGGCTACTCTGGAAAAAACTGCGAAATTGGTACTTCTAGATGTTGCATGTATCCTCAGAAAACTGAAACATTGTTAGACATTGCTATGTTTTAGTTAGCCACTGTGGCATTTTTGTGTGCTCGCTGCATTTTTGTTTTGTGGAGTGGAGAGGCTGTTTTCTCCTTTCCAGAAGCTGACTTGGTATCTGAGAGGGCAAGTGTGAAAAGTGATGGCATGCAACACTGTCCTTCCAGCTTGACTTGTTACTTTGTGTGACAGTGGGGATGTGCCATCTCCATCTCTCCTATCTAGTGCCTTAGGCTTGCTATTAAAAAGAAAAACACTGAAGATAACAGTAACGGTGCAGCAGTTTCCTTTGGATTTAGATCAGAGCAAGAATATTTTTTCCCTTTGGTTTCTTCACTTCCTTAATTCAAATATCCAATTTGGGCTGTAGTGTCATGGAAGAGGGTTTGAGGTACACTTTGTTGTTACCTTTCTAATAGCTACCCACTTTTTTTTTTTATGGCTTCCTTGCAAATGTGCATTTTCAACAAGCTGGGGACTGAGGAAGGAAGTAGTGAGGGACACCTCACTTTTAACTGTCACATGAAGTTTGGGCCCAATTTTTAGCTGCCTGAATGTAATGACTGTCCTTTTTGATCAATGGAGACTTGATTTTTAATATGATCATTTAATACGGGGCTCTTAATACTTTTTGATTAATAACTCAGATGTTAACAACTATGGAAACCTGCTCAGGCCCTCCTAAGGAGCAGTCTAAAAAGTTTGTTATCCCTGTTCCCATTGGCAAAATGGAGAGAAGTATTTCAACTCAACTTCTGCTTCAGAAGTATGCCTTCTTGACTAGAGTCTAACAGATCTGTGTCTGTCCAACATGAAAAACTGCTTCCTAATTCAACCACACTACAAAGATAGAATATTGTTTTTTTCATGTATCTCTCTGTATCTGTTACACAAAGACCAAAGTTTTCACGTGCTGGAGACTATTTTGGTATTTGGAGACTTCCTGACTATTCTGTCTCTGTTTACAAAGGTCAAGCACGCAATTTGTATTTCTCTCCTATTTTGCTTTAAAAATTTGATATTTAGAGAAAAATTAGAACTTCTGGTTCAACTTTTTCACCTGTAATATTCAATTGGGTGTTCTGCAGTGACTTTCTTTGTCATGATGGATTGTTAAATCCTTTTTTAAAATGTGTTATTCCTACTCTTCTTTCTTTGAATTTTGCAGTTCTTTCAAAGTTTTAAGCAGAAGTGGAGAGAACCCATTATTTAATTTCACTCAATTGTTTGCCCTTTATTTCATTAAGCTATTATCAGCGGAAGGGTTTCCCATTTATCAGGGTTGAGATAATCTTTTAACCTCTATTAAGTGCTATGTGGTATTAATTATACTATCAAAACTTGAATTTTGCTTCAGGTGGTAGAATGTGATGCAAAGTTCTGGCTAAAATGGATGAAATTGTCTTAGCTTGCTCTAAGTTGTGGGTGGGAAGCACTTTGTCTCTCTATATGAGGAGGCAATGATAAAGGGAGACATATTTGTGTACTGATTATTAACTGTAGATTGGTATATGAGCTTCTTTAGGTACTACTACCTAACATCCTGTACAATATAAATTCACTTTGCAAATGGGAACATCCTTGAAAGAAAGATACTGAAATGTCAATGCAACAATTAGAAAATCTTACCTAGTAAGGGTTTTTTTTTTTTCTTTCTAAAAGCTTCCTTGGGTTCTGAATACCAAAAGTGTTGGCTTACTATGCCCCTCTTCAGCTTGACTGTTGCTTAGTGCAACTTCTGCCAATGTTACAGCCCTACATGGAGTCACAGCAAGCAGTACTGCCTGTAATTGCCTGTAGCTCTATTCTTTGCTGTTTCCAAGGAACAGTATTAGAATGAAGCTAAACAGACCTTTGTTACTTAAACTACTACTGTTCAGACCTCTGCATACAGCATATCTTTTTTGTCTCACTGAAGAAAGAAAAATAACAAAAAACCCCAAACCTAACAGGAAGCATTAGATTAATGGGGAATTTCTCTGTTAAAATACATGAGTGACCTATGTACCTGCAGACTTTCTAGAAAGCAGTTGCAAAGAGTGCTGAACCTTCAGTGAAATCTTGCTTCATTCTTGTACTGAGAATCTTAGTTTCTGCAAGTGGGAGAGGGAGACTCCAAACTTCCATACAGGCATCTCTCCACAGGCATCATGCTCTTGGTCACTTTTAATCAGAATACAATTTCTAAGCATATAAGTTATTCTTAATTGATACTGGAAGAGAATTCAGCAAGAATATCTTTCCCTCTTTCTACCCAGCGGAGCATGCCTGTGTATCTAATCCCTGTGCTAATGGTGGAATTTGTCATGAAATTTCATCAGGCTTCAAGTGTCACTGCCCATCAGGGTGGAGTGGACCAACATGTGCTATTGGTGGGTATGCATTTACTGGTTGTGGAGAAGTTGGTTTGGAATGGGTTGTTGCATCGTGCTTGGTTATCATGCTCTGTGGGTGTGGAATTTAGTGTTAGTCTGTTCCCTTACCTGTCTTAACAGCTTTGCAAAGACCAATGGGACTGTGCAGCTGGCAGGATCTGTTTGCATTTGAGACCTGCAGGTTATCAAAAACATATCTGGACTGTATCCAAAGAAATGCCTTGTTGTCAAAGCTTGTTGGACAATTTCTGATGCTAGTTAATACAAAGCAAAGCACCCCATGGTTTCACTTTGAGATACAAATGTGAACACAAAGGGTTCTCTTAAAGCAGAAGAGTAGATATACTCACTTAATTGCTTCAGTGTCTGTTTTGGAAGACAGGGAAGCAGTTTAAATGTATTGTGGTCCTATGTAATTGGTTTGCATATCACTTATAATTTGGAACACCAGATTTTTATCTATTTTTGAACAGAAACTATCTTTAAAAAAACTGAGTAAACTTGTGTTATGATCTAGGGACATGATTTTTCAATTGAAGTGTTAATTGTTGGCAGATTAACTGAACTGGTGTTTGTAGATAGAAAGCTGGAGAGTTTCTCTCTCCTCTGTCTCAAAGATATGAGAAAAGCCTAAGTAAAAATAAAATTAAAAACATCAGTCTGTTCCTAAAATTATTTGTTTGTATGTTCTTCCCCTTCATCCCAAATTAACTTTTTAAAAACCAAACAAAACAACAAATTAAGCCAATTTTAAGCCATGTAATGGAAGGCACACTTTAACTTTCCAGATATTGACGAATGTGCATCTAACCCTTGTGCTCAAGGAGGGACCTGTATTGATGGGGTAAATGCATTTGAGTGTATATGTCCACAACAGTGGATTGGAGCAACATGTCAGCTTGGTAAGTAATTACCTTGAAGTTTGGAAGACCACTGGATGTTATTCATAAGTAATTAATAACTCTTAAGTGTTTCTGACATTGAAGATGTGTGTGCTATTGGTATCTTGGCTCTTTTTAATAGATCTTGAAGGCAGAAGTTTCAAGTGAACCTGCAACTACTTAAGCACCAATTTAAGCTTACTTAAAATAGTTCTTCTAGAATGTCCAATTAATTTTCTATTTCAAAATACAGCATTGGTGATGGTAGCTCCTTCTTTATGGTGGCAGAACAGCAGCTATAAGCTTGTGGGGGCAAGAAAAGGATTTTTGCCCTGACTAACATACTGCCTTGATTTTTGGCAAAGCGAAATGTAAGATACTAAGCATGTACTGCTACAGACAAGTGTGCATTAAAAACCTATAGTATTTAAATGGTTTTAGTGCCCTATCAATGTATAATACAAACTTCTGATGCTTGAATTGCATGCAAACTTGCTTGGTGCAGTGGTAATCTGTTTCTGGGTTTGTTCTTTATTCTCCTTTCTTTTATCTTCTTTCACAGATGCTAATGAGTGTGAGGGGAAACCCTGTGTTAATGCTTACTCTTGCAAAAATCTCATTGGTGGATATTACTGTGACTGCATTCCAGGATGGACAGGAGTAAATTGTCATATAAGTTAGTATTTCTTTAGTATATATGCTAACCACAGGATGCTTTTATTTTTAAAAAAAAGTTTATTATGAATGATAGCATATTTGTACAAGAAAACAAAACAAATATTGCTAGAATTTCCCTAAATTTCAGCAATCTAAATTGACAGTACTGTCTAAAAATTCAGAAAGATAATTGGTATTAAATTGAGCTTATATACACACTTAGATAAATAATAAATCTCTCCTGACTCACTCGTACCTGATTCTGAACCAACATCATGTGTTTATTCAATGTAATATACTTTTTGGCAAAAACATGTATTAAATTAGCTGATAGCATTTGCTTTAATTTCTGTTTCAACATAATAGAAATGTGTAATATATAGTTTTCTATTACAGAGGAATTAAAAATAGACTCAAGACATCAAGCACTCTTGCTTTCTGCTGAAACATCTAGAAAAAGTATTTCTGAAATAACCTGCATTTTTATACTAGGCCTGTACTTTCACATCTTCATCTTCAAGTATAAATTCTAATGCCTTGCATATTTTATCCATAGATATTAATGCCTTGCATATTTTATCCATAGATATTAATGACTGTCACGGACAATGTCAGCATGGAGGGACTTGTAAGGTAACTCCTGTTTATTACATGCCATGTTGAAAATAAATCTCATTCTGCCTACTTATGAATTCTGTAGTGTGCAATTACTGGTTGGGTAAATGAAGCTATATATTAAGTGTAGTGTAGCATTTACAGACTCCTGCTCCTTTTCACAAAATTTTGCGTGGTGCTGCTGTAGTCCACAAATCCAGACTATAGATATAGCTTGGATTCTTGTGTTCAAGTTGTATCAGTAAGCAAAGATTTATACTTTTTGCCTTTTTCTCCCCCTCTGTGAAGGATGAAGTGAATGGTTACCACTGCTTATGCCCTCGTGGTTTCACAGGAAAAAACTGTGAGATAGAAACAAATGAGTGTGAAAGCAATCCATGCCAAAATGGAGGCCGTTGCAAAGACGTGGTGAATGGGTTCATTTGCCTGTGTTCCCAGGGCTTCTCAGGAGTCTTCTGTGAGGTGAGGACAGTGGTGACATGACTGTGATATCTTCCATGGGTTGAATTCTCAAAACATATCTGGGTTTAAATGGAAGTAACCCAAGGCTCTAAGGCATTACAGACTAATGTATTTGTTAGTTGACACTGAATAAGCATATAACGTGTGCAGTGCTGTTGTAGCTGTAATACTTAAATTTGCAGCCTGCAGTCTGTTGCACATAGGTGTTGGTTCTTGTAAATGTTATGAGGCTGTAAGTATTCCTTAATCTTAAAATATTTTCCTTTGCAATTTTCAGAACCTGTATTTTGTTACACTAAAATGTTTTACGTTTCCATCCTAATAACTGTGAATTATCTTTCAAGATATCTGGCTGTTGGTAGGAGTATCCACATAATTAAAGGCAAGCAGATAGGCAAGTATTGGCTCCCAGAACTTGAGGATGTTTTAGGAATGTGTAGAGAGATTCTCATCTGAAATACTGAAGTGCTAGTGGTAATTCATAAAGTGCTTCGTTATAATGAAGATCTGCCTTTTTCTAGGGAGGACATTAGGCTTTTCAGTGTAACATTGTATTGTCCAAAGTATGTATTTCCTGGCTTTTGCTGATAGCCAAAATCACCTAAGTGTTATGGCTAGTAAGACAGTGTCATCTGGAGGCATTGTGTTAGAAGTTTGTTCTATTTGCTCCAGAATTTATTGTAGGAGACATTGGAGTCCTCCTTTCTTAAATGCTGAAGTAATGTCTTTCTGAATTATTTGCACTGATAAAGAAACTATGCCCTCCTTTTATTCAGAATCAAAGGGCTGCAGATCCTGACCAGTGTAACAAAACTGAAGCAGTACCTAATTGCTGTGTACCATTTCTACAGAAGGATTATTGCTTGAGTGCTCTACTCTTGGCTGATTCATACTATACTGTGCAATTAAAGTTTTAGCAAATGTGTTTGAATAATAGGGATAGTTGGCTGCTTGCCTTGTGTGTTGCAGGAAATATCTACCATTGATTCCAGATGCTAAAGTACCAGCTACTGAACTTGCATTGGGAAGGGGAAATTTACACTAATGGAAGGAAACAAATGGAGACATCTGATAGAGATGATAGAGGAGATCTGAGAATCTTTCTCAGACCTTAGATGTTTTATGTAGTTTACTTGCAGTGTTCCCTATGAGAATGCAAAAGAAAAATGCTTGCTGAAAGTTCTATTGAAGCTGGAATTGTATGTGCTCCCCTGAGTTAGATACTTAAGTCCAGTTGTGTTCCTTCTATTTTGGTTAGCTTTGGATTTTTCTCCTGTTTAGCTACAAGAACTACTAAAAGGAGGAAACAAATCCACTATTATAGTTAATTTTATGTCTGAGTTTCAGAAGGCTATCTTTCTCACAATAGAGATGAGGAAAAAAATCACATGTGGGGAGGAAAAGTCCTTAAGAAAACCAGTTTGGAAGAAAGATACTGTGGTGTAACAATATCTCTTCTTAGGCCTCTATGTGAGTTTTGAGGTTAATTTAGGGCATCACCAGTCAGTGATCTTATGTGTCAATCTAAGATGTAGAACAAGCAGAATTGCTCTGCTGCAGTAATTTGTCTGTGTTAAGGGTTAGTTTGTGTAATCTAGGTTTAAGATTTTCTTTTTCAATGATGGTAAAAAGATGGTAAGAAGTGTTAAAAATGTACATAGTATCTCTGTGTCTAAATTGGCATGGTGATAGTATTTGTAAGAATAAGGCCCTGAGCAGCTTGATCTAACTAGACTTCCTTTGAGCAAGACGTGGGAGTAGCTGACCTCTAGAGGTCCCTGCCATGTGTTTCTATAATAGATTCTATGTGTTAATTGAGATGGGAAGAGAAGTTGCTCTAGAGAATAGGGTTTTTTTAAAGGTTCTTTCTATTTTAAGTTTCTTGCAGACAAAGTTGACAAGTGCACTGGTGTTTAACTTGCTTTATAGCAGTTAGTATGTGGGTGTGAAGGACACAGAGGTTATTTTAAATAACAGAATAGTCACAGTAAGATGTCTGCTAACGACTTGTTCTTTGCTAATTAAGTTATCACAAATGTGCTTATTCAGCCTCCTGCAAAGGAATATCTTTTTAGCAGTATCAGAAATGCTTTGTGTTAGGATTGGTTAAAGTAACTGAATTTTTTCCATGTTGCAAGGAGAAATGTAATATATTTGATGCATAACCTCAAAACTTGAGGTTCCACATAAATTAGCTTCATCTTTGTTACCAAAGATAATACTGCGTACTCCTGGGAAATGAAGCAGCTGCTGCTAACTGTGGTCTCTCTCTTACAGATGGATATTGATTTCTGTGAACCTAACCCTTGCCAGAATGGGGCTAAATGCTATGATCTGGGAGGAGATTATTACTGTGCCTGCCCTGATGACTATGATGGAAAGAATTGTTCTCATCTCAAGGACCACTGCAAGAACAATTCTTGTAAAGGTACCTGCTGCTATCAGAAACTTGTGTTAATGCATTGATGATACATCAGATAAGAAAAACAATGTTTTTGGAATAGCATAGTGCAGAAATGTTTTGTACTCCTGTGAAGTAGTAAGGCAGTGAGAATTTCTTGTAACAGTCCTTATTTATAAAGGGGGAAAGGGTAGCTTGAAGTTAACATGACCTTTAAGTCATGATTAATCTCAATGTTTTTTGAAACTAACTACTGATCAGTGATGCAGATTTTAGGCTGATTATATACTTTTCATTCTTAGTAATAGACAGCTGTACAATAGAAGTCTTCACTAATGCTACCCAAGAAGGAATCCGTTTCATTTCATCTAATGTTTGTGGGCCTCATGGACGCTGTATTAGTCAACCAGGAGGAAATTTTACTTGTGCCTGTGAAAGAGGTTTTACTGGAATATACTGCCATGAAAGTAAGTGGGAGTGTCTTCTAAATTATTTTGTTGCTCTAACAGTTCCTTAAAGTTTTTGTTTTGAAGCTTTACAACATAGTCATTTAGGTTTGAAATGATCTTTAAGATCATTGAGTTCAGCAATAAACCTGACACTGCCAGGTCCCACTTAACTATGTATGTGTCTTTTAAATACCTTTAGGGGAGGTATTTAAGAAGAAAACATGAAGACTTTAATAAAGTTGCATAGAGCATTGTTTCAGGTGTACTGTTTGAAATCCAGTTTCTTCTGTTAACAGTTGCCTCTTTGTAGTGGTTCATACTCCTCTATGAGAGAAAACTGATTTCAGTTCAGCTTCAGTGTGAATGTATCTGTACCCAATGCATTTATGTACAGTCTTACAAAAAGGCATGAATTTCTCCTATGTGAGGATGATAAAGAAGGGGCAGACACATTGACAGCATAGCTTAGGTACACGTGCATTGCTGTTCCAGGTATTTCTTGAGCACCAGGCTATTTTTGCCAGGTAAACTTAATGCATGCTCACCCTTTTGCATGAGAGAGAATACATCTGGAAACCTTCCCAGACTTGAAAATAGTTTGAGCTGTTCTTGTGTATGTACAAATGGAGTATAGCTTTGTGTAGCTATTGTAAAGACTCAAGTGTAGCTCTCTTCTCTAGGGAAGCTGAAGACAGCCTTGAGCAATAATTTCTTTTTTTATAGATATCAATGATTGCCTTGGGAAACCTTGCAAGAATGGTGGGACGTGCATCGATGAAGTTGATTCATTTAGGTGTTTCTGCTCAAGTGGCTGGGAAGGAGAATTGTGTGACACAAGTGAGTACTGCTAAGTGTTGAACTGTCAAAATTACAGGTTTGCTGTGATAATTGGTGGTGGTTAGTATGTTTCAAATAATAAAGGTTAATTTTTCTGTTCCATACTTTAACCAGTGTTTGCAAAATGATTTTCAAGAAGCTCTGAAAAGCTCGGTTCCTTTAATAGGACTGCATCCTGATTCTTTAGTGTAGTACAGGATATGTGTCAGGAGAAGAGAACTTCTCTTTCTGCTGAGGAGAGGCAAAAGTTGGATATATTCTGCTAGGGAGTCTATTTGGTATATTGCTTTACTGGTCTAAGCATATACTTCTTGGTACCTACTGTGTATAAAGTCTGTCCCTGTCCTGCTCATACACAGTAGTTTCCAAACTTGAAAAGCTTTTTATTTTCATGCTAGTGCAAGCTATAATACGCTTCCACTTTACTGAAGAAATTCATAAATGTAAAATCTACTCCTATAGTAAGAAAAGTACTGATGAAGCCTGAATTTTTACTCTGTAAATATCATGAGTCAGCGTGTTGTGTTCCTGCTTTGGTGGGAACAGACCTTTACTCTTGCTATCCTGGCTGAAGATATATTGTGCCTTTGTTGACAAAGTATACTAGACCAGTTCATGGTTAAATTATCTCAAAGGAAGCTGCATTTTATTCTTTTTCCCCTCTGAATTGTAAAATGTGGTGGCAAGGACTTGCTGGGACTTATTACAGGACATGCACCAACTGAGAAGAAAAGACTGAGAAGCTTTTGTCAGCTATGTCTGTCAAAAGAATTTTTTGCTGAGATGAAATTTGGTCTGGAATTATGATGGAATTTACCTAGTAAACATCTGTCTCACGTTTTCTCTAAAACTCATCTATGTTGGTAGCCAAAAAAGTAAAATTAATATATGTTTATATATTATGTTAATTTGAGGCAAAGCAAGATAGGGAACCTTAACCTACTGCATTTTGTGGGTGTCCTGGGGTCAGGACATTGCAGTCCCTACTAGAAAGTGTTTTTTGAAGTTAAGAATATAGCTGTTTGAAAAAATAAAAGTACTTTGGTGCTGTACTTAAAATCCTGAACAATACTTTTTCTCTTAAGCTGTCAAAAGTCTTTCATAGTTCACATTGTTTTGTATTAAATCAAGTTTTTCTTTGCCTGTCTAAAGATAACCTCTTAGCAAATAGAAACACTGTTTTCCTAAATAGCACAAATTTTCTTTCCTCTGTAAAGAAGCATTTTATACTTTCTCATGGCCTTGTCTAGGCTAAATCTTCTAATTTAAATAACTCTTTCTAGATTTCAATGACTGTTCTCCTAACCCATGTCACAATGGTGGCCGATGCATTGATTTGGTAAACGACTTCTATTGTGAATGTAAGAATGACTGGAAAGGCAAAACTTGCCATTCACGTAAGTGCTCTTTGCTTTGATCTTGAGTTTACCCAAAGATGTGTGTTCATTCTTCTCATGAGACTAGAGTTCCTGAAATTTAAAATAAAAACAGTCGCAGAAAAATAATAGTTATATTGTCAATACTTTATCTAATTCCTCTGCAACCAAATGGAACAATTGGAAAATGTATTCCATCAAAAAATCTAGTGAAATAGTGCCATAAGAGATGCCCTTAGATTCCATTGTTTGCTGTGTTACAGCAAGTGAAACTGTATTCATGGTACTTTTGTATTTTAAAATTAAGTTTCTTTTAAAAGTAACTTTATGATGAAAAATGCTTGGTCTTAAAATTCTGCAAGACCAATGGAAACTAAAACTGTTTTATTGTGATGTATAGGGGAATATCAATGTGATGCTAATACTTGTAGCAATGGTGGAACTTGCTATGATGATGGAGATACATTCCGCTGTTCATGTCCTCCAGAATGGATAGGAAGTACTTGCAACACTGGTAAGCTTTTTAAATTTTCTGATAATGAAGCCAGAAATACTGAAGTGTTTAAATAATAACTTCACTGTTTAGTAAGTAGGCACATTTTTGTTCTTGCTGACCAGTTCAAAGCTGTTCCAGTTGACTGGAGACTGAAGCTCGGAGTAATTTTTCCACTGTCTAGAAGAACATCACCTGGCAAAGCACTGATTTTTAGGACACTTTTTTCCACAAGCTGCTTGCATGATTTTTACAAAGCTTCTCCTAAACACATCTGGAACACTTGGGCTTTCCTTGACTTCACTATTAGTCTTCAGAGATCCTTATGTGAAGGTTTTTTGGGAAATTAGTCCCCTGCTTTGCTTGAAGTTCATAATAGGTGAATAGGTTTGATCAAGGGAGGTGTATGAGCAGATGTATGCAAGAAAAATGGAGTGGTCCTTCCAAGGAGATTTGCAGGGTTACTGGCTGCTGTAGGTACCTACTCTAAATCTTTCTGGGGATTGAATGTAGCCTATGTGGTACATTTTTCTGAATATGCAATTTCTGTTGGGGCCAAGAAGTTGGATGAAGTTAACTTTGTATAGCTTTTCTCCTTTTTAGACACAATTATAGTATTATATGATGATAAAGCACACTTCATGGACTGGGTAACTTACTGCCAAAGTAGTTCAGCAGTATCTGAAGCATGCTGACACAGGGAAAAAAAAAGTTAATATTTTTTAATGAAACTTAATGGCTCAATCAAAAATTGAATTAGGATAATGGCTGAATGTAGGCGATTTTCATGTGATGTGACTATTTGAAGTCTTTCTGACCTACTTGTAAGTCTTGCACTGCTGACTTAAATGATGTTCAGGATTGTGATATTGACAGATCAAGTTGATAACTTTTTGTTTTCTGTGCTAAACTGACTGCTAAATTCTGTGCTGAATTTTCTGTTTTCAAAGCTAAAAACAGCAGCTGTATTCCAAACCCTTGCATGAATGGTGGAACATGTGTTGGCAGTGGGGATTCCTTTTCTTGCATCTGTAAAGAAGGATGGGAAGGACGTACATGCACACAGAGTAAGACTTTTTCCTTTCTTCCTTTCCAGTCCTCTGGGGTATTAGGAGTGTCTGGCTCAGAGTTGTTAACTGAAACAAAGCAAGTTTATAGAATTCATGTGCCAAAATACCTGAATCATTCGGGGTGGGAGGTAGGGCAACACTTGAGTAATGAATGGAGAACTTGGAAAAGTATGTGCAAAGGCAGGCAGTAGTGTACATACCATCATTTTCTGAGGGTAGCAGTTAACTGCTTTGATAAATTAAGCAGTTGGTTAGGTGTGGTAAAACCTGCAACTTTGGTATTTTTCTAAGGCATGACATAGATATCTAAATCTGAGCTCTGTTTTTACTACAGATCTACTGTGAAATGACTGTTGTGCTGATGTGTGCCCTAGTTAGCTATTTTAAAGCTGACAGTGTTGGTATAAATGCTAACAAATAATTGTGAGCTGTTTGTAATGGGAAAGATTTGTTTAAGAATTCTGGCTAGTTGCATTGTATACATGTGAAGTGTCAGAGTAGTAGTAATAATACTTCAGAAAGCTTTTAGAGCCTGGTTGAATTATCCACTACCAGTGCAATTGATACTCTGTTTTATTTTGGTTATGTTGTCATCCTGTCATGTTCATCATGCCTGCTGTTGAAACATCAAAAAACAGTGAAGCTGTAAAATGTGCATTTGTCAGTCTGTTTGTAAAGTTTAACATATTTCATTGGTCTGTCAGGTTCAATTGAATCTTCTTTGCAAATGTCAATTATGCTCTTTTTTTTTTCTCATCAAATACAGTATCCCTTGAACTATAATATTGTACATTACAAAACAAAAGATGCCACTAGTTACATTAGTCTGTATTCTTTTTTTATAGATACCAATGACTGCAACCCTCATCCATGGTAAGTGTGTGTACTCCAGTTCTAGACCTAGTTAGACAATAAGTGAGCATAGTAATGTGAATTTCCATTTCAGTTTAGAGGTAATTCTACCATAAAATATTTAAATCCAGCCTCTGTAAAAATCTAAAATGTTTTTTTCCATGCATTATCTATTCCTTAGCAGCAACAAAGATCACAGAACAATCATGAGTTGATTCCTTTATGAACAGATGAAAGTATTTTAGTGCCATCTTTATCCTAGAACTGACTAGTAAATTACTGGGTTATGAAACAAGTGAGACTTGGTAACAGTTTGAAGACCTATAGTTGAGTTTCAGAATAAAAATCAAGATAACAAAACCTGTTAGTTTACAATAATTCTAGATAATATAAAACATCTTGTTAGATCCAGTACTATGTATAAATGTGTCTTAAAAACAAAATTTATTTTTGGCAGGTACAATAGGAGTGTTTTAAAAGCAGATGTTGGTATTTATATTCAATGAAGAAAACCATCTGTCTACCTTATCTTTCTCTGTTGTTCATTCTGATGCAATAACCTGTACTTCATGTATTAAAGCCTTGCAAAAGCTCGAGCTTTCTTTACAGTGCTGTTTCATCCACATGTTCCTTTGGATGTTGCTGTTTTAATGGGTGACTTTCTAAGAAATATTGTTTATCTAACATTATGCTTTCTCTGGAAACAGATCATCACCCTAAACAGCAGCAGGTTTAATTAACAAAAATTTAGAGACCAATGAAACAATGTAGATGGCTAATTAAGTAGACTCGTATTACAAATTAGGAAGGACTTTTTAATTCTGCATTGTTGAATAATGAGACTATACTATGAATAGAGACAATAGAAATTTGCATTTGAATGTGCCACGTGAAACCTCTGGGTTTTGCTCATCTTTAAACTAGTGAATCCACCCTGAGAAATCCTGGTTTGATGATGGCTTTTTTATTTTTGCAGTTACAATGGGGGCATCTGTGTTGATGGTGTGAATTGGTTTCGGTGTGAATGTGCGCCTGGATTTGCTGGTCCTGACTGCAGAATTAGTAAGTATCTGTGTAGGTAAAGACCTGAAAGTTTGTACCATTCTCTTGCACAAATCAAAAATGCCCTATAATCCTTTTTGCATTAGTTTAGCTGAATTTCAAATAATGAAGTAGAGGCCACCTGTCAGACAGGCAAATACCAATACCTTGTAAATAATGACAACTTTTCTCATTCATTAAATGGAAATTAAATAAATTGGTTTAAATTATATTCAAAAGACTTGGTTGCTGGGTTTTGCCAGACATTTCTGAAGATTCTGGGGTGCTGGCTTTATAGAGTCTTAAGTTTAAAGTGTTTTTCTTGAGAACAAATGTGTTGAAGTATGCCACTAGGTGTTTAACATTAGAAACTGAAATCCATTGAGACATTGCAAATTAAGACAAACATCAAGAGTGTAATGCTGGCACATCAGTAGCATACAGAAATACAATGAAGATCCTTCAAAGCCTTGGGACAAAACAAACCTCTTGCACTGCAATTATCCTGGCAGTTGGAAACTGTAAAGGAGGAGCAAAAGAACCTGAGACTGCATTGAAGTGTTGTGGAAGAGTCTCTTATTTTTTATGGAGTATTACTATTTTTGCTTGAATGTGATGGATGCCTTATTTTTGCTTTATTTCTACCTCTTTGGAGGATCAGGCTTTAAGTCTTCTGTAGCCTCAAGGCTGCTGGGCTTGGTCATTGCACTCCATTAATATGGTGGTGTGCTTTCAAGTTAAGATTCCATCTTCATTCTGGATGATGGTAAATGAGCCAGCACCTCTAGTCAGAGGGCAACTGTGGCCATTGTGGTACCATCAGGTTAGTGATATCTGGATATAGAGCTCCAGGGATGGCAGATAATTGCATATCTAGATCCAGACATGCAATGAGGGATATGGAAATCTACTTTTCCAGACAAGAAATGCAGCAGGGACTATTTGTATTCAAAGGCAAATACTCTATTTGTAATGGTACTGTAGATATCCTATTTAGACTTGTGAAGACAAAGGGAAAACCTGACAAAAATGTTCTTTCTAGGAGGTTGATAACAGCAACAGAGTTATCAGTCACAAACAACATACAGAGAAGGAGATCCTTAAGACAACATAACTTGAAGAGAGGGAGGAAAAAAGAGTACTTAAACCCTGTAGTAGTTTAGATACTTCTGTATTTACATTAAACTTCATCTTAGAGCAGTTCTGAAGGAAGCTAAAATAGAACCAAAAGTCTTTCCACATCCATTCAGTGTTTTTTTATTTCCTACATGCACAACAGTCTTGCTACTGCTGCACCACATTATCTTTCCAAGATCCAACTCCTTTAAACACAGAGGATGATCTGATACTGTGTCAAGAATCAGGTTGCTGGTTTGTTTTTTTTTCCAGAGGGTTTGCAGTAGTTACTCCTTTTCAGTGGAAAGAAGCCTTTCAAAAGGTACTTAATATTGAATGTGAAAGAGTTGGTGCCTGTGGCTCAAAACTTGACAGCTCTGTTTGTTGCCTTAGTTGGCACATTGCTGCCTAAATTACTTCTGGTCAGTTCCCCAGGATACGTAGTAACATTGCTGTGCTTTTGAGTGGAGTATGCTTCCTTGCCCTTTCCAATAGATTACTATTCCTAAGTTTCTGAATCATTGAAGGCTGGGGTTTTTTGAGAGGTTTTTGTGCTTTTATGTACTAAATTAATCTACTCACTATTCCAAGGTTATTAAGAGAAGTTATATCAAATGTTTGTTACAAATTAAACTATTGCTCTTCTTTCTTATGGTGTAAGTCAGTCTTCTGGAGCACTCGAGCCAATTCAATGTTCTGCTCTTGCACTATGATAACTTCCTGAAAGCACTGTGCTTTTCTAGAAAGCCTAAATATCTGAGGTTAGCATCAGAACAGGATGTGGGACTTTGGTTCTATAGCTGAATGAGAAGAAGACATTAGCACCTTCACCTGTCCAGCAGCTCTGCTCTGAGTGATGAGTCAGCTTGGGACTGTGTCTTTGATTACCAGAACTTCAGTTAGGGTTAAATTACAAGAAATCTGTTGAAATGGTAGAACTAACCAATTAAGAGGTTAATTCTGAAGCCAAACTGTCTTTTGCTTGTTAGGAAAGCAGGTATTGTTACTTTACATCTCAGTAAATGTTTAACTAGTGTTCTGGGTCCCTAACACTAAGTTTTATGTATTTTCTATCTAGATATTGATGAATGCCAGTCTTCCCCTTGTGGATATGGTGCCACTTGTATAGATGAAATAAATGGATACCGATGCACTTGTCCCCCTGGAAGAATTGGTCCCAGGTGCCAAGAAGGTATGCTTGTATCTGCTCTCAACCTCTGCCCCCAAAACAGGACTCTCTGATAGGATGTGGCCGGTATAGAGGTTATATACAGTAGTCTGGGTAGCTGGTAGGTTTTTTTTTTTAATTTGTGTAGTATCAGGAACTCAGAGGTGAAGTGTCTGAGCATGCTTTTTTTTTTTTCTTCTCTCTTTTAGTGATTGGAATTGGAAAGCCTTGCTGGCTTAAAGGACTGACCTTTCCCCACGGCAGCAGATGGGATCAAGAATGCAACAATTGCCACTGTTTGGATGGCCGCATTGACTGCACCAAGGTAGGCAGTTGACCTAAGTTCTTAAATCCTTTTGGCTGAAATAAACTGAACTGTTCTTCATGCACAAATTGATCTTTTTTTTTTTTTTCCATCTAGACTTGCATGACATGTCCCTCAAACTACCCGTATTTAAAAAAAAACAAGGCGTCTAATGACTTCCTGTAAAAAAACTTATTGGATTGTCTTTATAATCATAAGCTGTGTACCTGAGCAAGCTTTCTGGAAGCTGATAGGCACTTTTGCAGAAAAGCAAATATGAATTGTCATCGAATAATAATCCTTGAGAAGATAAATCAACTCTGCCAGAGCTCTGTGAACACAGTTTTAGAGCTCCTAATTTTGTGAAATGTTAGTTCCAGGGTAAAGGACATTTAGAAAGAACAGTTTTTCAGTGGGTAATAACAGCCTTTCTGTGTTGTCCTTCAGAAGTTTTATGAATTGACAAACTGCAGCCTTTATATGGACAATATCCTGGTGGTTGTGACTTATAAGACTAGTTTAAATGCAGATTGACTGTGTTAGTTCATGTGCTCCAAGCCTTTCAAACCTCCTGAGATAGCATTTCTCAGTGGATTTTTGGTACCTGTGCAGTTTTCCATAACAGCTGAAGAGATTCAAGATCATTGCTGCTGTAGGGCTGGGTGGGTGGCTCCAGGTGAGTGCTAGGAGCACTTTTACAACGTTGCCTCACACAGCAGACTCCCACATTTTCACTAGATGCACCAGTGTAAAAACCTCTGGGTCTAATTATTCCAGCTTTAATCTCATTTTGTTTAGCTGGTAGCTTTGTTTAATCTCACTTAGTATGCACTGTAGGCAAAGAAATAACTAAATCTTGCAATTAGGAGTTTAGAAATGGTATTTTAGACTCTCTATGGTGTTGCGATTTCAAATTTGAAACAGCTTCAGAAAATAACAGTACAAGAAGGTAACTAGAATTTCATAAATCATTTTGTGCTGTAAATGCAATTTATGCATAAATGGCCTTTGGCCTTTCCATGTATAGTGGAACAAACACTGTTTTCTTGCTGACAATTGTGCTTTAAGAACACTGCTTGGAAGCTTGCTGCACCTAGGTAACATGGGGGTGCCAGCATGCTCTTTTGGACAGCAGTTGAAGTGACAATGCTTATCACCATAGTGCATCAAATCTCAGTGGCAAAGAGCTCAGTAAATGTTAGAGAAATGAATCCTTATGGAGGGGCTTCTTTTTCTAGATTGTAGAAGCCTCGATGCCTAGTTGAAAATAAATGCTTGAACATCTGTGTAACTTAGGGAGGGAAATTTCTAAGTTTCTAAGGAGGTATTTCCCGTCACTGGTGTCTCAGGTAATCTTTGCATAGCTTTTCTTCTTGTCCATACAAAACATCCTCCATCTGCTACTGCAGTATTGAAAAATATATTAGTAGATCATAACCATCTTACGTGAAATGCTTACTTTGATTTGATGCATAATACCAATTATGTAACAGTACTTTGTTCTTCTTAATTTTTAGGTGTGGTGTGGGAAAAAACCTTGTCTGTTACACAGACACTGGGATAATTCAAACAACCAGTGTCCCATGGGTCAAGAATGCCAGGAGAAGTACATGAAATGTTTTCAGCCACCGTGCACTGACTGGGGAGAATGCAGTGCCTCTGAACCTCTGCCTCTCAATATCAAGTGTCTGCCTAATTCTGGATATTTGGACAATGACTGTGCTAGAATTACTTTAATTTTTAATGGAGACAAAGTCCCCCAGGTGAGAACGGAATTATTAATGAAGTATGGCAATATATTTAGGGATATATTCTATGTCAAAGGATGGAATGCTAATGTTTCTAATACAACTCCCTGCTGTCAAACTTGGAAAATTATTATTAGACTTCTCTGTTGCTATTAATTTTGCTTTGTCTGAAGGGTGTGTCAAAATTAGGGTTTGCAGTGAATGTTTTCTTTTTTAAATCTGTCATTCAGTTAATTGCTAGCCCAGCATTTAACCATGGCAGTCTCTTCTGGCCTTTCTTTCTGTCCTCTTTGCTGCCTTCATAAGATCTCAGTAACTGAAGAAGCTCCAAAGATGTTTGTGTACTACTTTTTACTTGAACTGAAGTCATACAATCTCCCTTGCTTCAACAGGGCACTACAACTGAAAATATCTGTTCTGAAATTCGGTATTTACCAGCTACTAAGACTGTTTCTAGGGAGAGAACTCTGATAATATTATGTGATCTGTCCTACTCCACAGAGAACGCAGTGGAAGTTGCTATTGTAAGTATGAGACTTGTATTAATAGATTTAGGAAAATGTTTTATTGTTAGTTCAAGCTGGGGAAGAGGTTGTTTAAGCTTGTTAAACTTCAGTGCAGATGTTGCAATTTGTGACTTAGTCTGACTACAAAGCAATTTTTGTGATTTCAGTTTGCTGTAATGTTAGGTAGCTGGAACTGTAGGTTTCATTAATGACAGAAGGCTACCACAGTCTGCTGATAATGTACTATAAAAACTAGCCCAAATTAGTGAAAAAGTGCCTACCTGTTCTGTCATGAACCTTGCTCTTATTGACCTTTTTGTTAAGGAGCTTCATGTGCAGGTGGCTAGACTGAATCTTTTAAATAAGTTTCTGATGTACATTTGGAGTATAGCTGCTAAATGTGAAGTGGAAGAATGTGCAAGTTGTGTAAATCAAGGTAATTGTTGCCCTGCTGTGCTAAAGACAGCCCAGTGCCTGCATATTGCTTAGTTTCCAAGAAAAGAGTTAATTTTCATAGTAAAGTATTTATCCAGGAGAAGCTGGACTGTCTTTGCCAGTACCATAAGGAACATGCTGAGCTGTGATGCAGGAAGCACAGTATATGGTATAAATAGAGCAGACTTATAAGTTTAAGCTTCTGTCTAGATAATCCTTATGTCTTGAAGTGCTCCAAACTGTATGACTAAGTTTAGCTCAGCAGTGTAAGTAACATGGAAGTCAGCTGCCTTTTATTTGAGGTATGCTAGATTAGCAAGTAGGCATGTTACCCACCAGGTCTGATACTGCATCTGCAGTTTGGGTAGAGACAGCTACACTGTTGCTGCAGTAGCTTTCTAGGATACTGTTCATAATTACTGTCAAATAAATTCAAACTAATGAACTCAATTTGTAGCTGGTTTTAAAAAGTAGATTTCCACGATTAGGTGATTGCAATAAAGTTTTGTTTTTCCCCTTCACTCCCTTCAGTCTTTTGTCCCACATCGAGAGGAACAAGATAACAGCCTCATACAGAATGCTGCTAATGTCATAGTAAATGCAATCACCAAGCGGCAGAACAGCACGGTTATGTTGGCAGTGACTGAAGTCAAAGTAGAGACCATAGTTGTTGGCAATTCATCATCAGGTAAGGGTTCCAATGCCTACATCCTGTGTGTGTAAGCGTTTTCTTTTCCATTCCAGTCTCTTGCTTTTCTTTACGTGTTGAGGGAAAAGGTTGATCAGGTTGTTCCTTTAATTGATATTGCTGACTGAAGTGAAAGTGGCTTTAAAATGAACAATCTGTGCTTGTGTACTTGTTCAAACTCATCCCTAGTGAAATGTCCCCACCTACTCTTGCTATTGTTTTTGCTCTGACTTCCAACCCCACTCTCCAGTCAAGGCGTACTGTTTACAAGATCAGGGGTTCTTGTGAATTGTTCAAATCCTTTTGGATTCTCCTATGTTAATTTTAACCCAACTGTATCCCTTGATGCTGCAGTAAAGAAACAGAGGCCGTGAGGTATTGAAAATTGATGGGGAGGGGGAAGACACATAAGGTAGTACTGCATCTCTTCTCAAGTAGTTATGTATTGTTTACCCTAGCAAGAGTTAAAGATGGCTAGGATCTCCCCATATTCAGCCAAGATAATGTAAAACTTTGCTCTCTTCTTCAACATGTGTTTCTCACTAGTGTGCTGCTGGCTTAAAATGTAAAGTTCATTGCTCTTAATGAGGGCACGGTGTGATTGGAGAGACCTCTATCTCTGCATATCAGCTCTCCAAGAGGTATACCCAAATAAGCAGCTGAAGATTTTGCATAGTGGTGGTCATGCCTGGAGGAAGTCTTGTGAAAGACCTCTGGTCAGCTTCAGTTCAACTAAGCTTCAGAGTGGAAATCTTAAAATGGTAGGAGACTCTCTGACTTCCTAGACCTTCCCAACATAATCTTCTGGAAGATCTTCCACCCATAGTCCAAACAATTAGTAAAATGCCTGATTACATTTCCCTTGCATTTCTCTTTGAGGAAATGCCTTTCATCCCCTAAAGCCTTGGCAAATAGACTATTTCCTCAGTTGCCCTGAAGGAGTCTACTAGCTTTGTTCTTGTCTTAAACAGAAATTGCATATATGATAAAGAATTGATCTGAGATTCTGATGTATCTCCTCAGCCTCTCTTTGTCCTGTTTGTGTGTTAAATGTAAGGATGAAAAGGACAAGGATTACTTTGCCTCCTACCTCAATAAGGTTCAAAGATTTTCTTAGGAAAGACTTGGACTTCTATTGTGGGACTTCTCATGTGGTAAGGGCTAGGAAATGGTTTGCAGACTCTCCATTTTAATATGGGTGTTCAGTATTGACTGCTGCTTCCTGGTCCTTTCAGTGGAGTTGTTACACAGTAAACTGTAACCTGGACTCCCCTGGTCTTTGTTTTATTGTTACCTCTTAACTGGATGAGGTAGGTGGAAAACTATCACCAAATGTGGTAAAGCCTTGTGTATGTTTTAGGAATCTCACTTCTGTGGGATGTTCAAGTGTCTAGATGGAGATGATTATTTAAACACTTCATTTACTTTGTCTAGCTTTTAAAAAGTATTCTGTACTTGGAATCTATATATAGACAGTTCTCTGTATAAGAACCTTTTATTAAGTAAACTTGGATTGACAGTTGTATGATGAAATAATAGATGCGATAGTTGTGAGAATGCAAGCCTTCTGTTCTAATCTTGGAGAAAGTGGTATGAAGAGCTCCTTTTTCCTTGAAGTATTCCTCTTCCTGTTCATAGTTGAGTATTACATAGGTTATGAGAACATAGGAGAGAATACCAGTTACTTCTAAGAATACAATCCTTCTCCAGACAGATAAAATTCAATTTTTTAGATCCCTTGATGCCATTACCTGGAGGGAGTGCTAGAGAATTTGTCATCTTCCACATAAGAATATGTTCAGAAGAGATTTTAACATTGGATTTCCTATAACTACTTGCAAGTTATTCCATAAGCAATTGTCTTAAAACTTCAGAGGGAATTTGTTTGGATCAGAGGTTAGAGTGATAGGTTAAGAGTGTTTGTCTGCAGAGCTGTTGATCAGCCCTGCAGTCTACAAAAATAGCACCTCATGTTTTAATTGCCTCTTACCTTGCTTCTCAAGAAGAGTAGAAAAATCCTAGCAGAAAAGCCCCTGGGAGGAGGGAGCAGGGGGAGTCCAAACATAGACCATGAGTTGTTTCCTAGAGAAATAGTCTGAGGCTGTGTGTCTGGGAGAGCACTTCTGAGGTTTGTGATTAGGAATGTGGGGAAACTCAATTGCCTCAATTCCTTTTGTTTATGCAGTGAGCAGTGAAGACTTCTTTCTCTATTGTCAATATTCTGGTGTTTTACACTGAAATATACACATCCTAAAGAGACCATGATTGGTTAAGTTACATAGTTCTAACTTGAATATTTTTGAGATAGTTGATACATAAATGTCTGTGGACTTGATGGTAAAGGACTCTTCAGTCTTTGATACTAAACACAGGACACATTTCTGATGCAAGTGCTGGTACTTCTAGAGCAACTTAAAAGGGCCAGTATTTACAGCTTGCCTCCTACAAGGGTAGATGTATTTCTTTTCCTCAAGAGTCATTACTGAGGTTTTCGGGGACAACTTAAGTACTTGAGAAGGAGATGCTGCTTATACAGCTTGTCTGCTGGAGCAGGAAAAAACCTCAAGTTTAGCATTTCCACCCCCACCTCCCCATTGTTAAGCAGGGAGAACTCAGTTTAATCTAGTAAAGTGCATTTCTAGGTGGACTGCTGTGCATTCAGAAAGCTATCATGGTGCTGTAATTACATCTTATTTCCTTTCTCTTAACCTTTCAAGGACTAACCTATAGTTACATATGGATGTGTTTTTCCTGAAGATGTCCATTGCTGCATATCTAGTTCTCTTAACTCAAAACTTTGTTGTTTTTTCTTTCATTTACTCTCTAGATTATTTGGTTCCAATTCTTTGTGCGGTATTTAGCATTGTGTGGCTGACTTGTATAATCATCTGCGTGTGGTGGACTCGGAAGAGGAGAAAAGAGAGAGAGAGAAGTCGTCCTCCCAGAGAAGAGGGTGCCAATAACCAGTGGGCACCTTTAAATCCCATACGAAATCCTATAGACAGATCTTACAGTAACAAAGACATTCGTTACGAATGCAAAAACTTCATATCTCCTCAAAAAAGAACTTGTGATGCAGTAGAGGAGTACGTAGAGTATGAGGAAGAGGAGGATGAAGAGGAGGAAAGAGATGAGGAAATGGACAAATTCCTCTCTCACAAACTTGCAAAGCCTTTGCCGACAAAGGCATCTGACACATCAGAGAGCAGTCCAGTAAAGAAATCCCATCAAATAGGCAAAATGGACAACAGATCTGTAAAAAATGTGAATGCATCAAACTTTGAAGGCAGTAGAGACTAACCTGTGTTTGGAATGTAGGCAGACTGCGCCTGCAATTACTGGGGAGGGAAAAAGTTGACATCTCCACTTTGCATCAAGGACTAAAAATGTCTGGAGTCAAATGTTCATAGTTTCTTTATTTTGCGTAAAAAAAAAAATAAAAATAATAATAAATAAAATTTATTTTGTTTCTTTAGCCTTGTATAAATTATTCAATGACTGTCAGATGAAAAAAATGAGTAATCTTTGATAGTTGCTATTTTTGTAAAGTTTACTTATAATACACTCGCTGTGTGGCAGAGGAGAGGTATTTTCAATATGTGTAAAGTTTATTACAAAAGACTGTACACTGTTTACAGAATGTATTTCTTTTTATTACTTGCTCTAATTTAATGGTGGCTTTAAAACCTCCTGGTTGAGGAAATTGTGTGAACTTTAAACTGCTTTCTTGACTTTGAATCTCTATTAATGGCAGCTCACTGCACTTGTTACGTTAGTAGCTTCTGTAAGATTTTTTCCAAATTTGCCTTACACACTTTGTAATAGGAACAAAAAAAATTATAGAGATCTTTCAACTGTGGTTTAAAAGTGGCCTTTTTTGTTTCTGTTTAATTACTTTAGAATTGCAGTATTGAAGCATGTGACAAGTGCCTTGAGATTAAACTTTTTCTATAGCAACTGTCAAAGACTGCCATATCAATATAGTAAAATTGTGAGAACTCTAGGTTCCCTGACTGACACAGTTTATTTTCTAATAGTGAAAGTGCTTTTTTGTAAATATGTACATATTAAATGAATCACTCTGTATATTTGATTTAATAACTTAAATATTTTGGTCTTTTTTTTTTTACATGTCATTCCTTTTAATTTATGTTGCAGAAAAGGAGGTTTTATGGCAGTTTATAAGACTTTTTTTGGTATTATGTCCAGATTAGAAAATGATGTTAATACAATCAATGTTAAGAATCTGTTGGTCATTTGTATTTACATAGGAACATAACCACTTACATGTAAATGGATCCAGAACTGTTTGTTTATTCCCATGTTCAGCCCATCTCAAGAACACTAACGGGTGCATCTACTGTACAGTACCAACATAGCGAGGCATTGTTTTTTTTCTTTTGTGAATATGTTAATTACATGTGGTATTACTTTTTTGCGTTTAAATACAGGCCTAATGAAGGGAACAATATTTTCCTCAATCTTGTTTCTGTTGTGCTTTATTCATCTTTCGCTCTAAAGAAAAAAGGCGGGCAAGCTCAGAAGATGGGAGTACCTCATTAGAAAGGGTTATTTGTAATGAAAGGCTTATGCGTGGGTTTTTTTTTTTTTTAAAAGGCTTTATTATTGCTATTAACTGGGCAAATGATAAGTTTATTTTAATTACTGAAGAAGCATAACACTTATTTACCCTACCAGTGAGAGGAACGGATGTATTGGAGTATAAACTCTGGCCCAAGAACAATATAAACTTGAATGTTTGGAAACCAGTTATTTTATACAGGAACACAGGATTTGCTTTGCAGGATCTTCTGTTTTAGTACATTTTTTTTTTGACATGTTCTTAAAAAAAAAACAAAAAACAAAAAAACCAAAAAAACAAAAAACTTTCAGAAAAGAAACTATTTATTAAAGCATTTTATAATGATGTTTGTTGTAACTTTTTTACTTGTGCTAAATATTCAAAACTTATTTTGATAACCTGGTTAGGAGTTAGTTTAGAAAAGGGTACTATCCTTCTCATGTTCCCCAGTATAATCCTGAGTATTTAAACCAAAAACACTTTTTTTCTGCTACTCTTGTAACTTTTTGTACTGTAATGCTGCTGTCTTCCATAATCTAATAAAATGATTCCCTCATTGTGTGTAAGATACTTCAGATTGTGTTTACTTTCTAAGGGCTTGGAGTTCTGATGTGATGAGCCTAAATGAAGGAGGAGTGAAAGTCCCAATGTTGTGAACAAAGGCTGAGAGGGTTCCCTGATGGCTGATACTGTGTCCAGGACTTGTTCCCCAATGGACTTGCAAAACCAGCAAGAACAGGTGTTCATCTTGGTAGTGCTATTTGCCTGAAAAAACAAACAAAAATTATTTTATGCCACCTTCATGTGATGACCAAGGATCAGTTTTGGAGACTGAGATATGTGAAACAAGGTGATTGAAAGAAGAGGATGAACAAAAAGTAAACTCTTCTACTTGCATAGTTTAACCTTGATCTGTTTCATACAGATCTTATATTTATGTGGTTCTTTAATTGCAGGTCTTCTTCCACTGTTCCACATCACCTTATTGATTAGGGTTTTTTTCCTTTCAGATTATTTGTACATGAAATGTTGAACTCTTACATCTCAACTTCTTGCTGGTACATACATGTTAACCATTGTATTGCTTCCAGAAATCTATCTGTTAAAACAAGTGTGTAATTTCAAAAATAGTAACTTGGTTTTCCCTTCATGATTTTTTTTTTTCTCCTAAGCAATGGGTAGTTCCAGGTTAATTTTCCTTCTTTTCTCTTTTCAAGTTCTGATGTTAATCTGAAACATTTGGTGAGCTCAACTCTTTTGGCTGTTTACTGTTGTATGGTTTGTTTTTTACTAGACCACATAATTAGTCCTCTTGATATCCAACTGCTTGGCTGGAAAATTAGTTCATACCACAAAAAGCTATATGCTACCCTATACATTTTTCAGAAAAAATTCATATTTGTAAGGCATTTTAGTCACTGCCTTGGAAGCTTTACAGTTTCAATGCTAGTTTAGATAGATTGGACATTAAGGGATTGTTGTAGGTTGTAATTAACCTGTACAAAAATTTGAGTTGGTTCAATTAAGTTCCATGTGTGGTCACCCCATGATGCTGCTTTTGAGCGCTGATGGCCTCTCATAGTCCTGTAGATAAAGAAAGGATGAGTCTGAAGAATTCAAGCAGCTTGTGAACCTCCTAGGTAGTTAGCATCCCTTCTGTTAAGTAGTCTGGCTGTAACCTTTGGAGCGCTTCTTGTAGGCAGGGAGGGTGGAGGTTGGCTTTGCTTTTTCTCCCCTTACTGTTGAAAAGTTACAATTTAAATCACTTTTAGGAATTTTGGTCTGGAAAAATGATGTGAAGCTCAGACTTGTTCTGTGCGGTGCTGCAGAGCAGTCCCTAACTAGCTGCTTGTCCTTGTTTCATCACAGATGGTGGAATAAAAAATGGGCTAATGAAACAGTAAAGGAACAAAAGGTCCCCTTGGGAATCAGAGATGAGTAAATGCTTCCCATGTTCATCCCTTACATAGCAGCCAGCTTGTGCACAGAGTTTCTGTACTCGTTTGTAGAACTGTTTGCTCTTTATGCAAGTGACTTCTTTCAGTGTTATGGGGACTTAGTCTGACATTCAAGAATCTCTTCAAGCACTTGATTGAAAACATGTGCAGTCAAATTTTTTGCAAATTAATGTCACAGGTAACAGAAATGAGATGTCTCTTTTTAGAATTTTTTTTTTTAATCTGCAAGCATCACTAAGTTTCCTGGTCCATTCTGTCACATTTTCCAGAAGCCAGTAAAGTCTGGGTGGTTTAAATTCACCTTTTTGACTTCATGTATACTACTTCTGGGGCAAGAAAAACAGCCATGGTACAGGGGGATGTCTGTATTCATAGCACCAAGTCAGTCTTGCAGATGACCTGGACTGGTATCCAAATCTGCTACTTGAACAGGAAAAAGAAAAGGGGCCTCAAAATTAACAATCCAGGTTATTTTTAAAGAATCAGCATGGTTTGCAGAAGGCATGCATCTTCACAAAGGCTGAACAATGTTATCTTGACAATTCTTGCAAGTTGGTAAGTTCCACAGCTCATAGCTATAACCTGTTCCTACAGCTGTAGATTTAGCACATCCTTTTCTGGGGTTGCTTTGCAGTGTCTTTATGGAAGAAGTGTGTAAATCAACTACTGGAGTGGAAAATTACCAGGTCTTTAGAAACTCAAAGGAGGGACTATAGTTATTTATTTCCCTGGCAACAAAGGTGCCTCTTTTTTTTCTAGATGGGCAAAAAAAAAAAAAATTAAAAAAATCATGAAATCTTTAAACAGGCAGTGTTTAGGAGGTGTTACGCTTTTTTCACATTTATACTTTACCCATACTACTCTTTATAACCACAGAGGCAATAAATCTGTGCTTTTATGAGACCCAACTTAAGATTTTTTTTTTTTTTCTTTTTTGGTGGTGGATAAGAACCACTTATGTGGGATTGTGACAGTTCTTTTAAGGACTGTCACTAGGGAGTTGCTGTTTGGCATACAGATTCTCAAGAGAGACCACTGATTTTAAATGTTCTGTCAAAAAAGCTCACGAAACCAACCCAAAGCAAATCCTCCTCCCCTGTTTGGTAGGGAAAGACTTATTAACTTGTAGATCTTTGTGAGATTCTGATCCTAGCTTTTCTCCCACCCATGTGAAGGAGGTTTGGGTTGGAGGGGACTTCTGCTGGCAGATTTGCTGTGCAGATAGGCTACGTATGAAAGAAGGTTGAGCAGGGAGCTGTGGAGCAGGTTTGGAAACTGCTGTGGCAGCGGCATCCAGCAAGCTCTTTGAAGGCCTGGCCGTCTGTCTGGAGGCATAACTCTGGGCATAACCCCACCTATTAATTAACAAACCCCTACCTGTGGGTGGAAGTTGATTCACCCAATAGCAGTACCGGTGCAGATCAAAGGTCCATCTAATCTAGTACCCCGTGTCCTGCAGTGGCCAGTGGAAGATGGTTAGAGAAAGTGGAAGAAAGCAGCAGATTGCAGTGTGAGCCCTCCATCAGCTTCTCTTGATCAGTGGTTTAGGGGCTTCTGAAGCCAGACACATTTGATAGGCACCTCTCCTCTGGCATCATGTCATCTTTTTTATGCTTTAGGTCTCTACAGTATCATATGGCAATGAGTTCCACAACTGCACCATGAATTGGGTGGAAATGTGCTTCTTTGTGTTTGTTGTGAACCTGTTCCCTTGATAAAGTGGTGGGAATACAGCAAGCAGTAGGTCCCTTTCCATCATCGCCACAACATTTGGGATTTACAGTACAGACACCAATTTCTCCCTGAGTCTTGGGGTTTAGAGTTCCAGTCTCTCCCGTCTCCACATGCAGAGCTGCTGTGCCCCATCTCCAGCTGGTTCTCCTGTATGAACTCCTGTGTCCTTCCAAATTATTCCCTTACACTTTTGAGTTGGGAAGAGCAAATAGAATAGCATCTGATGCATGGGCACCCCACACAGGCCAGCACTGCTCTCCATTTTGTTCAAATCCTTTCTTGACAGTCCCTGGGTGGGATGGTTACTTTTTGGCCACTGCAGGCTGGAAGCAGAGATGGTTGTTTCTTGCCTTGCCTCTGCACGTGCCAAGTTGTCTGAATACAGCTGCTCTGAGTGCTGAGATCCCTGGAGAAGCTCCCACTACCCATGAATGTCTGCATAAAGCAGCACAGGGAAGGGGTCTATGCTGAGCCTGAGCATTGTGATTCCATTTGCTTGGAGGGGGAATATGTCAATGCTCAGGACTCATGCACACCAGGCTAGTAGGAAAACTAACCCTGCAGCCTTCCCATCAGGGAGGAGGCTGAAAAGGTCATGGGAATCATTGAATGTGGAAGACAATTGTGTTTTTTAGGGGAATGGTACACCAGTGATATCCAGAGATGAGTCAGGTAAGCACCACATCACTTTGGGTCATCCCTCTTCAGTTTCTCTGCTGCTGAAAAGCTGTGCAACAAGTCACAGCTGGCACAGTCCTCAGAAAAAAGCAGGATAGTCACAGTGCTCTCCAAGCCCAAAATTTCATACTGTACTACCAGTACTCACAGAGGGGCCAAAGGAGAAGAGAAAAAAGAAGTTTTGGGTGGCTGGTGGCCCTTGTCCTGTGGCCAGCCCTGGGCAGCTTCTCCACATCATTATCCGGCAGAGAGCAGCAGCTCCTGTTTATCACTGGGCTGCCCTCTGACCACGACTAAGAACTGCTGTGGGCTGCTTGTTGTTTTAGGAGCTGAGGAAATACCCTGGCAGGGCTATTTGAGGTCCTGGTACCTGCCAGTGCTGAAAAAAGCAGCAACATGCACAGCTCCATTCAGAAAGAGATCAAAATTATTTTTGCATATATAGAAGCTGTGGATTTATATGAAGTTGTGTTATGTCATTTATAAATAGTATATGATAGCTGTTGGGAGGATGGAGGAGGGACCCTTGTTAGATGTTGTTCCAGGACCTGACCTCTTCATGGATTAGAAATACCCAGACTGTTTGTATCTCTCCTTTTGCCACATGACTTATCTACTTCTTCCCTCTTCGGTGGTCCCTTCACTGTCTGCATGACTGGGCTACACTCCAAAATCCTCCCTGGGTTACTTACAAGGAGGTGTGAAGAGGTGTGAGAAAGGGCCATTCAGTGCCAAAACCCCAAGTCAGCCTGTGCTGGAGATGTGCAAACCAGCCCTTGCTCCAGCCAAGGACCTATCCTGCTGTCCCTGGGACTGGAACTCTCCTGGGGAGGACTGACCCCTCTGTAGGGCACCAAAGGTTCAACTGCTGCAGAGCATGTCCTCATTTTCTCCACTTCCCCAAAGCAAATGGAAATGGTGAGAGCAGTCCTTATCAACAAGAGGCAAAATAAAGTGTCACAAGTAATTTACACAGTTACTCATGGATCACCAGGCTCTCCTCTTCCCTTTCCCTATTTTTTAAAGTGACAGAAAGAAAAAAAAAAAAAAAAAAGGATGAAAAAGTTCTGTAGCAATGAGCTCTGCTCTCACAATGTCCTTAAGTCTGTGCTGAGAAGCATTGAGGGTGCTGCCTTGGCTCCCTGGACCCTGGGGGGCTGCTGGGGGTGCCTGGGTGCCAGCCTCAGCCTGGTGAGGGCCACCAGCATGGTGGCACAGGGACAACCCTTGCTCCCAGCCCCAAGGCACCAGGGATGCAGGGAGGGGTTAAGCAAGGAGGTGTTCTGACAGCCCGCTGACATTTCTTTCAGTACAGATAAACCAGTGAGGTTATCTCAAGTGCAGCAATATCCTCTAAAAAAGCGAGGAGGAGAACCTACTTTGCACTGTGTCACCATGGATAAAAAACCTGTTAATGAGTGGTGGTGGGAGCAGAGAGCCAGCACCTTCTACGGGCATCGTGGGGCAGCAGCCTGGGTGTGCAGGACCCACAGGGAAATGCAGCAGAGGGACGACATGGCCAGCATTTTCCAGCCTGGGTGTTTAAATTTTGCTCTATATTTAGTGCCCTAACTGAGTGCTTTGATTTGCAGTGTTTCCAAGCACCTGCTGCTTCCATTGACTCTGGTGGTCTATATGGGTCCCAGCAATCCCCAGGGTTAAGCTGCTCTATCTACATGCCTAAATTTGGGTACTTGGGTTGGGAGCTGCGGGTGCTATATTCTGCTTGGGTTTGTGTTTCTCCTGCTGTGGGGTATGGTACTAAACTGGGGTTTGTGGGCAAAGTGTTTTCAAAACAAAGGGTGGCTTTGATTTGCCAGTTTCTGGTTCGGTTCATCTGAGAGATTAATCATTCATCAGAGCAGAGCGCGACTAAAACTTCTGGAAATAAAAACTGAATTAAGGAGGATTACTTTTCCCTTGCAGCAGTTGCCTGGTGCTGGCACAGCTTGGTTGCAGCAGTCCCTTTCTCTTGCAAGAGGAGTGTTTTTCATGGCCTGTCCCTTGCAGACCCAGTGGAAATGCTGGGCTCTAACACTGAATGCAATGGTCCCATCTTGAAACCTCCAGCTGGCTGTGACAGCTCCATGGGCACTGCTGCCAGCAGAGCCAGCACTTGCTTTTTAAGGAGCCCTGGTCTGAAACTGGGCATAAACACTTTTCCCTGTCATGCTCTTTTCCAGGGCAGGTAATTTATATATGTAGGTATGCACTGGCAACCATGTCCATATTTCTGTCCCTTTGTAACATCCTGTTGTTGCTTTCCAGAGAAAAATACCAGCAGACATTCAAGGTTACTTCCTTGGCATGCTCTGTGTGTTTTCAGCCTGATTGTATCTGAGCTGCTTAGACACTTCCTGACATGCTGTATCTCCCCTGCTCTTGCATCACTGGCTGGGCACTAATTCTACATGCTTTGCTGCAACAGACTTTTTGTCCCTCACCATGACCCCACTATCTTTTGGAGGCTTGATTCCAGCCGTGTTCCCTCCTTTCTGCTACTCCCACTTTTCCTAAATTGATTCTCAGATACTTCTTCGTGAAGCCTGAGAGATGTTGGATGTCAAGGCCAGAGCAGGAGATGACAAGAGAATGTGGTAAGGATCAGATGCCCACACAGGCACTGGAAAAATCCCTCAATGCTCTTACTTCAAAGGCAAATGACATCTCTCAAAGGTAGTTTTAAAAGTGACTCTCATGACAGGTTGACTGCTCCAAGGCTGCCTCCAGACCTTGTTCTGCTTCTCTGCAGCACCTGGACAAGATGGAGCAGCCCCAGGGTCCTCACATGTGCCTGGTTCACTGACCTGACACAACTCCCTCTGCTCATCCAGGCCCTGAGAAGTGTGAGTCCAAGCTTGCTGTTCCTCCTTGCTCCAGGATGCTTCTGCCTTGAACTTCATTAACAAGCTCAGGGCCAGTGCCCATCTCCACTCCCAGACCTGGGCTTCAGTAGCAGGGTCCAGCCCCCAGCACAAAGCCTGCACTGCGTGTGATGCTGCAGATGAAAGCTGTTGTTTGTTTACAAGCTTTCCTCAATTAGAACTCATTTGCTGCTCACACACTATATTTAAAACCTCATGTTTAAATCAGCACTGGTGATTTAGGAGTGCCTGTTTTGTTTTCTTTCCTAGATACATATGATAATTCCTCCACCTGTTAAAAATTTGTGGCTAATATTTGCTCTCTGGTTTCTTTTTTTCTTTTTTTTTTCTTTTTCTTTTTTTCTACCAGAATAGCCAGAGGCCTACAAGTGTTTATTTAACTGTTGATGTTTATTGCTCATAAATTTCCCTGCCTGCAAATCCATTTGAGGTCAAGCAGGATAAAGCTTTGCGATCAAGCTGGATTTGATCAAAATAGAAAGTTTCAGTTTGGACATCGTAGCCATTCAGGATCTCTTCAGAACCTTTCTGTTGGTGAGGCTTTCTGACACCTGGCCCCAGAAGTGCAGAGGGGATAAGCTCACGTCCTGGTGCCACTGTGCAGACCTGTGCCCTGGCTGATGTCAGGAGTCCCAGGCGGGGGGCAGTGGCAGGAGATCTGTCCCATGGGGAGCTTCCTTCAGCCTCAGGCACTTCACCAAGCTGAGCCACTGCACCCTCCCAACAGGGCTTTGGTGACCTTTTAGCCTTAATTGTTGCAGGTCAGCTAAGTGGGGAAAAATTGGATTTGATTTTTTTCTTGTTGTTATTTCTCAGGGTTATTGTTTTTACAACTTTCCTGTCATTTTCTTTCTGTTCTTGCTTATGTTTTGTTATGCCTTTTTGTTAATTCATGACAAACTTTTATCACCTGATGTCTATGTATACATTTTTCAGAAAATCAAATCAACCAGATCAGATTTACCCATAGCAGGATAACTTCAGCCTTTCAAGAAAGGTTTTGTTGAGATTGAAAAGCCCTCACTATGAAATTATTCCAGGTTTGTGTGCACTTATTTCGTTTCACCTTTCCATCAAACTTTTGAGAGCTTCTTAGCCAATTTTCAATGTAAGCTTTGGAAACTCAGGGTAAGTCCAGGATGAGATGGCAAACTTCCTTGCCATACAAATTAGCTGATCCAGCAGACTTCCAGAGAAGGGGAGCACAGGCTGTGGCACCCACAGCTTTGAGTTTCACCAGTCATTTCTCCCAGCTAACCCTGTCTTGCTACATACTGGTAGAATTTTCCATTTGAATATTTTTCTGTCCAGCTACTGAATTTTTATAACATTGAATGTTTGTAGGGACCAGGATGGGTTTTCCAATGGGCTATGAACCAGGATGCTAACAGAAATATTCCCATGTTGGTACCTGACTGGGACATGGTATTTCTTTCTTCCATGCCCCTGAAGCTTTACTACATTTCATGCTTTAGACAAGGGTCAAGTGCTGACCCCAATTTCCCACTTCCACACCATGGAAGTCTGCAAAATCATTCTGGGTTTTCTTCAATGTGCATGAAAAAATTGTTTTTGTTCCTTTCACAATTTTTTTAACAACTCAAATGACTTTAAGGCTGCAGTCAGGAAACATAATCTTGAGTCAGATAGAAACAAGAAAGTCAAGTCCTTGTTGTATCTTCCATGCTATTTCCATCTCCAATGTATTTCCTCTCTCAAATTGCTTCTCTCCAGAGTCACACTCTGCCAGAGATAACTAGGTGGCGGTGAGTGAAGAAAGGAGCGGTATTGTCTACAGCTTTGAACCATGAATAGCCCTTGGAAAAACAGCAGCAGAAGGAGATACAAGTTCACATGGATAAAGCGGGTTGCCAAGTGACAGAAGACTTGATCCTGTTTCACTGAAGTTGGCGGTGAACTCCCACAGATGTCACTTTTATCGCTGCTCCCAGCCCATCTTGGGTACCGTCCACCACCAGCCAGCCTGGGCAGAGCCTCACAGCCTGGGCTGTGAGGATTTCTATGGGGCTGGGGCTGGCTTTGCTGACTGAGCATCATTCATGCTGCAGTTGCAGGGTAACCTACACACACCAGAAGGAAGGTGGCTTAATTAAGGTTCAGCACTGCGCTGATTCTGTGCAGCATCCTTTGGCTTTGTGTTGTGGCAGGAGTGAGCCCACATGCATACACAAACCTACATTGTATTTGTGTATATTGGGCCACTAATTTGTGAGCAAAACACCCTAGAGTCTGCTCCCATTGATCAGTCCCTGCTGATGAAGACCGAGACTCTCAGCTCTCTATTGCTATCACAGCTCATCCTTAGTTCTGACTCCATCGGCAAAACCCACCCTTGATCGTGTCAGTCCCAAACCCTCTATATGCTCCTCAGCACAACGGGCTGACCCCACATGAAGGGCTCACCTCCCGGGACATTTTGATAGCTACCCCCTTCCCTACCACCCTTTTCTGCCCACTGGGTGCACATGCCCCAAGGCACGGGGCAGCCCTGCAGCGTGGTGGCTCACGGCTGCGCAATGTCAGCCGACAACGGGAAACACTTTAATTTTGGTGCCTCTGAGGGGGCCAGATGAATAGTTGAACTGCAGCAGCCTAATGGATTTTTGGAAAGGGGGGGAGGGGGGAGAGGAAGCAGGACGGGACACAGCAACAATTTGCTGGGAGGTGTGTGGGGAAATGTTGTTGCAGCCATGAGGAGCGGGAGATGGAGTAACAATGGCTCCGGTTTACATTGTGCTGCGCCGGCGCTGTGATCTGCTGCCAAGATCAACCCGGGAGAGAGGAACTTGAAAATAACACGAATAGTGTGGCAAGAGAGATACCCTACAGCATATCCTGCTCCCTCGGACTTTGCCTTTGAGTCAGGAGTGAAATATTGGTGCTATTGTGGTGAAGTGAGACTTAAAAATAGAAAAAAAATTACCGCTTTTATTCTTTTCTTTTCTTTCTTCTTTTTTTTTTTTCCCCTCTCCAAGGTGACATTAATTGTTTTTAAGTTGTGCTACTTCTAGTTTGAGTCAAGAAGGAAAACACTTCAAGGCACTGAAAGGGCAGAAAGCATCACTCATCAGCTGCAGTGTGAGGACTGCCCCTTATCTCCATTGCCACAGTGATGCTGGTGCTCTGGTTACTCTCCCTGATGGTTTCACACTGCTCCACACTTTGCCCTATGTGCAATTTAACAAAAGATCTGGTTAACATCATGAACCTTACAAAAAGTTTGCCTAGGGAAGTTGTGGATACCCTATCCCTGGAAGTGTTCAAGACCAGGTTGGATGGGGCTTGGAGCAATCTGACCTGCTAGGATTGGAACTACGTAATCTTTAAGGTCCTTCCCAACTCAAACCATTCTATAATTCTATAAGTCTATAAAAAAACCTAAACTTATGCCCAAGCTCAGCTTTGGGCTTGGGATAGTGTTTCTGTGTGTGTGCACTGTGGGGGAACAGAGGGCTCGCACCAGTGGTTTCTGCACAGGTAGTGAAGCTGTGTTCTGGAAAAAAAAAGCTGTAAATTGTCCTATGTATTACAAGAGCAACACCCTGGTAACAAATTGGTTTTGCAAAGTTACAAAGCTTACATTTCTTGTAGTGGTTTTACCCATTTGTCTTTTCGTTATTGCCAGGATCAGTGGCCTAGGGCTGATGCAGTTAGTTGGTAAAGTTTAGGGGATTGCATTTACACGAGTTTGGGATGAAGCAGATCTGGTCACAGCACACTGAGTGCTGTTCATCTGGTACCTTCAGAAACAGCAAACCCCTCTGTGTTAGGGTCCTGTCCGGGTGTTGCAGGATGCTGTTGGTATCGGACCTCTTAGAGGTGTTTTCTGGGTGCACAGAACCCTTCCTCTCTGCCATGGAGCTTCCTTGGGAGCAGCAAAGTGGGTCTGAGATGCCAGCACCACCACAACACCAGGACAGCTGTGGAGGGTTTCCAACTGCCCTCTGGGAGGTGACCCCATCCAGGACCTGTTGCTACCCTCAGTGAGTGACTGTTGCCACATGGGGATGGGGCTGCTCCACTACAAGGAGAGCACTTCTCTGGTTTGTATAAACACGACACGCAACATTTACATCCGAGTTTACCAAATTCAGCCCTTTCCCACCACTAAACTGTGGGAACCAGCATGGTTGCAGCTTTTATGGCCAGAAGGAATTGCTAAATCTGGTTTTATCCAGGTCACTGAGCTCAATCACTCGAGCTCAGTAGCTGGGCTCACTAAAGCCCACGTTGCTCTGAAGACACTGGGAGGTGAAATGTCTCTTTCTCTTTGTTCCAGTAGCTGGTCACCATCATTGTTCAGGTGTGTGTTTTCCTTCTGGTTCAGATATGCTTGGCCTTAACTTTCAAACCACCTGAGCCTTTGGAAATGTTAAGGATCCCAGCAGCACTGAATGTTTTCATCCCTTCAAAGCATGTACATTAAGCTGTCTCTCAGGTCTCTTTTCTAAAAGTATGGAAAGACTCAGCTTCTTAAGAGACTACCTCAAAGCTTTGCCCTTCTCACCTTGCATTGCTGCTGGGCCCTTTATGTCAGTGATGCATGACATTAATCCCCAGCATTCAGCATCAGAAACCTGGTCTCCCATAAATTGTTTCCAAAATTGAGGATGTTTCATTTTTCCTCAGGCTATGTAAAAGGCCTGTAATCAAACCTGATTCTTTAGGGTGAATTTAACTGAAGACCCTGCTATGGCTGAGATCCTTCCAGCAACAGCTCCTGGGAAAGCACCTCCATTCAAAATGGTCACCACTGAAAAAGAATCTAAGGGTGGGAAGGTACCCCTTGCCTGAGTGTATGGCTCCTCCAGAAGCTCAGAAGAGCCACCATGCAATGGCTCATTTCTGCCAAAGAGTAAATCATCAGAAGGAAGTGAATAAAGAACAATGGCTTTTAAACGACACAGAAAAGGAGCCTCTTATCAATGTGGGGCCTGACAAAATGCCCAAGTGCTGTTCAGAGATGGCATGACTTGATAAAGGTGATGAAAACACAACATGGGGGCAGAGAAACAACTCAAGGCCTTGTATTTCACTGGCATCCCAGATAGGAACCCTGACCAGCTAGGACAAGTCTGATGATGATAGTGCTGTGGAGAGCTATCAATGGTGTTTTGAGTTTGTCATGTTCTCAAGGACAGGTATTGACCCAAACACTGAAAGAGTAGAATGACTGTCATTAGCATAGAGGCTTTTCAAGCTTTTAAAAAAGAAAAAGGAGAAAAAAGGAGAAAAAAGACCAACATCACCCAAACATTGGAGGAAAAAAGCCACAGTCTAAAATCTGGACTATTCCTGCCAGGTTATACGAATGCTCTGAGAGAAAATTGGGGTGAGGAATTCAGGATAAGGGACCTTGACTGCCAGAGCTAGTCACTGGAAAAAGAGTTTTCAATGTTTGTTTTCCTTTTTTTTTTTTTTTTTTTTTTTTTTATCTCAGCACCCAAAGGAAGCCTTCCATGCACCCTTCCCCCTGGCTTCAGCTTGTGGTGTGCAGAATGGAAGACCACATTCCTCCTTTCCTCTATCCCAAAGCAAAGTCCAAGAGCTGTGCTCACCTCACTGTGCCATTGGCTTTGCTCAGGGTGGAGAAGAGCCTGGAGCATCCATGGTTTGCACCAGGGACAGGGAGAAAACCTGTCAGTCTGGGCCCATGTTTTGGCAACACATGGTTTCACCTCCAGTTTTGGAGGAAAGAAACCAGGCCAAGAGCACACTGGACCTGCACCACAGCCCACATTCTGGAATTGCCCTTCTGTCCACAGGAATCATTTCCCAGTTACAGCTTCTGCCCTGAGTTCATCACAGAACAGAAACATAACTGAGAGCCTGCATACCCTATTAAAACTCAGCTTCATGGTAGTGTCTTGGAGCAATGACATGTTAAAGTCCTGGTGCTGGTGACCCATCCTCACTGGAGCTGTGGTAATACTTGACCAGAGGACCATCAAACTCATGGCTTGACAGTTCTGGCACAGGGTGACTTCATACAAATGAGCAGGGCTGCCTGAGAAATGAAGATCAGTACATCATTGTTTTACACTTTCTCTCTTTGTATTCTTCTACACGACCCCCAAGCAGCTCGGTTCATCCTCTTTCTATCTCCCAGGCATAACCATTGATCCCCACTGAATTGTCCTTCCTGCCTCAGCAAACCCTCCCTGACTGCAGATCCTTTGAGGGATTTTATTCATTTCATCAGGGGACACAAACCTATGCCCCAGCGTGTGTTTCCCATCAGAATACACCTGAAGTTCTGACAATGAGCAAAACAAAAGTCCCCAGCAAATCTCCCCACCCACAATACACCAAGAAAAACTCAACCCCATAGTCAATAATTCCAAGGAATTCACAGGGACTTCACTCTCATTCACCAAACAAATTCCTTGCTGGGAATTATGAGCTTAGCTGAAAGTATTTTCTTGCCCTCTGTGCAATGCTGCATCTCAGGGGACAATTTAAGAAACATTTGCCCACAGCTGGCTGACTCCAGAGGTGGGCAAGTTACCATTTCTTCCACAGCTCCTCACCATAATGTCACTAGAAGGGGCTGTAGCATGGGGTCTGTTTGGTTATCAAATAATTTCTCCTTCCTACTACCTGATGTAAATCATTCAGTCTGCAGAGGAAGGAACATTTAATATTTGTTGCTTTTAATCTGGACAGCAGACCAAGCAGCCTTCTCCTGCAGAGAAGTGAGTGCCACAGAGCAGCTCTTGGCTTACAAACACCAGAAATCTGTCTTCCTGCTGACTAATAACTAATAAAGAAGACCCATCTCAGGCAGGGGAGTGCAGTGATTCAGCAAATGCTCCAGCAGTGGCCTGGGTGGCATTAACCAGCTCGTGTGTCAGAGCTGATGTGTGTGGTTGTCTCACAAACCAAATTGAAGGCAGCAGCTTCAGCACATCTCTGAGTCAGCTACAATTCTGAAACCTCAAGGTGCCAAATTTCCCAAGTGACCTCAAGGTGGTTTCCCAAACAGAGGGTCAAGTGTGGAGTTTGGAGCCCACACATCTGCAATGGGACCCGGACACCATCCAGCTGCAAATCTCCTGTTGAGTAAACCAGGCAAAGGGCTCTTTGTACAGGATCTCACTTGAGAAGGAGAATGCAATATAAGAAGAAAATGTGCAAAAAAACTGCTGCGTGAGGCCAGTTTTATAGTGCAGCTTCTTTCTTCTGCTTTTCACCCATGCATCCAGAAGCTGAGTTCCTTAATGTAAAGTCAATGAGACCTCCTGAGAGTACCTGCTTGGTGTCTCCTCATGCACAGGGACATTCCCAGGCTTCATCCTTAGGTCTGGGCTCGTGTTTGGGTCTAGAGCCAGCTGTGGGGGAGGGATGCCCAGCCTGCTTTTGACCACAGAGCAGCCTAGCTAAGCACTGCTGGTGTGGGACCAGCCTCTGGCATGGGCTGTGGCCATGTAGCATCGCTTTCCACAAACATTGTGGTGTGCAACCACTGTGTCCACAGAAGCCCTCAAATTTTGGTGGTGCAGGTTAGAGAACCTGTTTGGCAAGTGTTCCATGGCCCAGGAATTTGGGTCCCCTCTAATCTGATCTCCACTGCATGCCTGCACTGGTCCTGTGGCTGTTAGACCCTCTGCAGAGATGTCACCACGCCAGCCTGCAGTGAGGCTTCCCAGTGCCCCTTTGACACCTCTGGAATTGGGGTCAGGCCAAGAGCAGTTGAGGAAAAGCACCTCTGAATATCCTACTTATCATCATTTTTTTTATCCCCATCACAGCATGTCATGAAGCTGGATACTCCCTGGCGTCAATCTCCTGGTTCCATTTCTGCTTGCACCTCCCCAGGAACTGCAGCCAGGTTACAAATCACCAGCACAGCCCTCCTGAGACAGGGCTCAGGCCACAGACACCATTGGGCATTGTTTGGACCAAACTTGGAGAAGGTTACAGTGCCATGGAATCATACTGGTGAGAAAAGACATTTAAGATCACCAAATCCAACCTTGAATTTAGCACTGCCAAGTCCACCACTAAACCATGTCCCAGGTGTTTCTGCTTCCTGCAGCAGACCTTTAATCTACAGGACTGAGAAAAACTTTCCTTGGTGGCAGAATTTATGTGGTTTTGAAACTTAGATGAATTTGAAATATTGGTTCCAAACCAAAATGTAATAATAATAAAAAAGAAAGGTTTGATACCTCCTTCCAGATGTGCAAATGGGAATTCAGATATCAGGAGAATGTTCACCATTAATATAATTAATGCTCCTCATCCCAGGCACAGTCTTTCCTGAGCTGCACTGATGTTTGCAATAGAATATACATTAAAAATTAATGAAAAGTTGTAGGAAAAGGAAAAAGAGATACTCGGAAGAGGCCGAGATAATATTTTGACCTTGGCAAGAAAGTGCCTATGTAATGTCTTGCAAAATAAGTTTTGGTTGAAAGCTGTGTTCTGATAGAATGTTTCCTTTTTTTAAAAGAAGAGTTCTTTTCCTTTTCCTTTTCCTTTTCCTTTTCCTTTTCCTTTTCCTTTTCCTTTTCCTTTTCCTTTTCCTTTTCCTTTTCCTTTTCCTTTTCCTTTTCCTTTTCCTTTTCCTTTTCCTTTTTTTCCTTTTCCTTTTTTTCCTTTTCCTTTTTCTTTGCTTTGCCTTGCCTTTTCTTCTCACAGAAAAGAACTCAACCTGAACACTTGCAGGCAGCTGTCTAATTAAGCTATGACAAAAATGTCTTCTTGTGACACTGAAGAATGAGCAGAAGTATTTCTGGTCACTGAAATGGATGCACTTAATATCATGTGTTTTCCCTCTACACTTTTCCTAACATATTTCCCAAAGCTGCTGGGCAGCACACTTCTCTGCTTGGAATTTCATCCTGGGGGTTTTGCTCCCTATCATGGGCCTATCTGAGCCTCCTGCTGTCATTTTGTCCCATTCCCTTTTGACCCAATATGAGCCAATTACTTCTTCTCTCTTTTTTGGCAGCCCATCACCTCTCTGGGGATTGTAGCCATTTGTTCACACAGTGTGTATCACTGCCCACGGGCAAATTTTAAGTTCCTAAATCCCCTCTTAGATGTCTCAGTGTTGCACTGAATCGGGTTCAACAGTCTCTTAAGCATTAGACCCCTCATAAAGAGCCAGTGGATGGGTACATCCCTTTCTTTCCATCACAGTTTGCCCTCCAGGATAAATTGGAGCATCCTAGGTCCTTTTTTTTTTTTAACACTTGAAGACATCTGCCTGGGAAAGTAGCCACCTCCCCAGGATTGGCATTCGTTTGTGCACCAGACCTAGGTAAATGGAGGGCAATTTTCCAGAAAAGTTGCTTGATGTGTGTGTGACAGCTAGAAATTGCAGAGAGGCCCTGATGGAGCAGGGAGAGAGGCTGCATCCCATAAATGGCCTTACCCAGGGAAGGAGGAGGAGGGGGCTGAGGAAGATGGGTGGGGGAAGTCAATGCAGCCACAGTGTCCTCTCTGCTGCAGAGAGGAAAGACAAACACCATTCTCAAACCAAACTGTGAGCCTGAGGGAACCCTGCATCCATTTACAAGGGTCTGACACATTCAGTGGCTGAGCCACCCAAGCCCTGCAGCTTTCTGTGCAATCAGTTTGTCCCTTGCTCATCACATCCCCCGGTGGCTCAGCCACTGTTGCAGGGCTCTGCAGTGTCTATCCCTGCCTGCAAGACTCATGCCAGCACACAATGCCACAAAGGATCATTGTAAAACAGGGAACGAGGATGGTGTTTGGCCCTCCGACCCTTCACCCCCCACCAATTTAGTTAATGATCCCAGTTATCAGATGCACTGTCTTCCATCCATCACTGAGCTGCCAGGGATTCGATCCTATAAGGGGAGGGAACGTGCAAACCCATTCAATCCTTGCTCGGCCACCCCCAAGCTGCCTTTCCCCTTAAATCCAAGAACAAACAGTGAGTTTCCAGTGGCGGAAGAGCTGCTGTGATTTGTTTTAAAATAATATACAAGAAGGGCCTGTGGATGCTGGCAATGCCTTACAGGCAGGACAAACCCATGAGATGCTGCTTAGCTGCTAATGCTCCCCGCAGAACATTGTGAGAAAAGCAAACAAGTAAAGGTGTTTTACTTTCTCTGACAGCTTGCCTGTTCCTGTGCAATATTTTAATTGCACTGGGTTCAATTCAGGATGCAGCCTGATACCAAAGTCAGCATCTTTCTTTGCTCAACTTAAGGCTTACAACTTGCATCTACACTGTTTCAGTGTCCCACCTCTGCTCTAAAGCCTCTTGTCCCATTTATTTTTAGCCCCTGGACATGGTGACCTGCCCTGTCCTGTCCCATTCCTCCATCCCCTTTTCAGTAGATTATTCTGCAATAAATCACAGCAGTCTTCACATGGTGGAAATGGTCTGTTTGTTCTTGAATTTGGGGGGAGGTCAGTAAAGATTTTTTCAGCCCAGGGTCAATTTGCACAGGCTTGGACCCAACCAAAACTTCCCAAGGCTTGTAAACTGTATTTTTGGATATCACAGCATTTTCTTGGTGAACAAGGTCTCAGACAAAATGCTGAAATACAGCTGATAAGTTCACCAACTTTTTTAATAGGCTTGGAGAAATCTGGAGACACTTTCTCTTGACCAGGCAGTGCAGAAAGCAGCCTGAATCCAGAGTCTATGAAGACATACTCTCAGAGTATGAATTTTCACCCTCTCAGCTCCTCCACATGGAAGAAACCTCCTGCAAAAGAGAGGTCCAGAAGAACCACCATCAAACCCAGGCCACCTGAGAGCACTGGGAGACCGACCACAGAGCAGGGTGTGCATTCAGAGCCCTGATGTACATCTGTTTTGCATAGCAATTATTTCAAATAAAGCCAGGGTTAATTAGCTGCTCCAGGTTGCTGCTGCCTGAAACAGGCCACCTGCTGTGAAAAGGGCTCTAGCTCAGAGCAGACCTAGCACTTTTCTTTGCTCCTGATCAAAAACTAGGCAGGCAGCACCAGTCAGCCTTTGGAGGGGTGGCAAACACTATGTTGAAGTTTATAGCTTGTTTTGGGCCCCTTAAGCTGCCACAAACCTTGGCTTTGTCTTTGCACATCTCAGTCATAAGAAGATAACATGAGGATAGGAAAGCTGGATGTGGCACAGGCACCTCCTGGGCCAATGGATGCTCTCTGGAGTAAGGTGCCCAATGCCAAGGAACTCTTCCTGGAGGCCCTGGTGCACCCTGCACAGGTTCATGGGTAGTGCAAAACCCCTTCACTGGGGTTTACAATATGGGATAGGATGGTCCTAGCCTTGGAGCAGTGGCCAGCCAAGGGAAAGTTGCAATGGATACATCCTTACCCATCCCTTCCCTCCATATTTTTATGGGATGCCAAGGTTGCTGAACATGCAGGGTGGAGATCCTGAGTGATTTCTGTCTCTCTCTGGTCCCACACTGGCAGCCCTGTCTCGGAGGGACAGCTGCATTTGTTAGGGAAGCCCCACTGTAGCACTGTATGATAAGAGCAGATAACAGAGTTCCTGCTGTGATTCTGGCGTGACCAAGCAAGTTTCCTGATCCCTTACCTGTGCCTGCCGCTCCTTGAGACAATACTGTTATCCCTGACAGGAATGTGCAGGCAAGCAGGAGCAAACCAGAGCTGCAAACCCTGCTGCCCTGTGGCAAAGAAACATCAAGCTGTACCCTCATCCTGTGCAGGGAGCTCAGGGCAGGGAGATTTCCCAAGGAAATGTCCTGGCAGGGCAGAGCATCCTTACTGCATCAGGGGGAGGAGGGGCTGGGAGAGGGGAGTTCAAAGGTGCAGTGAAAAGGGAACTTGATGTGAATGGAAGCTGAGAAAGTGACAAAAAGCAACTAAGTGCAGACAAAGAGTCTCTCTTTGCTTTTCTGCAATTTGCAATTGTGTGCTGAAGGAGAGCAGAGGCTTACAGCAATGGAAATTTTCTTCACTCCATCAGCTCTTCTCAGCTCTACCATGGATGCCTCAACTGCTCCAGCACACCCTGAGATAGCCCCAAACCACCACAGCCTGACCACCTTGTCCAGGAGAAATGTGCATGGAGAATCACTCTGCAGCTTTGCATGCCTGGGTTGGCTTTGCTGGCTTGCCTGCAAGAGAAGAACCTGTCTGGCAGACTGGCTCAGGCCTTGTCAGTGCATCCCTGCTGCCTCAGGACAAGCAAGGGTGAGGAGCACTCAGTGATGTTTTCTTGTGGGATGGTTCATTCACACGCTGGGCAAACCCTCGTGCTCAGCATTGGGCACATCATTGCCAGGCTGCTATTGGCATTTTAGGGTGGAACAAGATTGCTGAATTGCAGCCTCCCCCACAGGGGGTTTCCTGCCCAATTTCCCTCACCACTGAGGGCTTATTGCTTTACTTTTAAGTGAGATAAGGTCTTTCTGTTGCATTATGGTTTGCTTAGCTTCTGTCCCAGCAGCATACCTCAGCAGAGAGCTCCAGGCCTGCTCAGGACTATGCCTCTCCAATCTCTTCCACACAGTTGCTTGAAGGAATCATGCCTGATTTTAGAAGCAAACACATCACACTATGGTATTATTTAAGTCCTATTGCAAAGCTTAAAGACACTTACTATGTGATTCCTACCCTGTTTATACAGTAGTGAGGGCATCAGGGACACGCTGGTGGAAAACAAGGGCAAATGCAGCCCAGTGTGACTTGGGGTACAGCTGGAAGTGGTCTGTGAACCTCTTGTTTTTCCAAGCTCAGTGCCTCAGTGCTCATTTCATTTTAGTGCCCAAGCATCAGCCTGGACAAACAGCATCACGTCACGCCAGGGTGTGTGTTCAGCATCTGCAGTCAGTACAAAGGAGCCCATCTGACCACAGTATTTAGCAAAGCCCACAAGAAAGAGTTTTCCAGCTATCTCAGAGGGCTCATTTGCATGGAGAGAGCCAGTTTGCTTCTCTGAACGCTTCCTGGCCTGCCTGAACATTGCTACCCCAACAGCTCCCAAGAAACATTTTAATAGGTACCACTGGATAAAACTCTGTAGCTGCACATCAAAAAGGTAACCCAAAGAAATTACTCTGAAGTTGTTTTTTTTTTCCTCATTAAGAGTTAATTTGCATAAAAACAGAGGGATCACCAGGAGGCTTTGCTGCTCTTCAAGCTAGTTTCTGCAAAGGACCCATGAGGAAGAGATGCTCTCTCCTTCTCATCAGCAGAGAAATCTCTCTGCAGTTGTCCTGAGGTTCAATAGCTGGATACAGGCTTTTCATGAATCTCCACAGAGCACTCAGTCCTGTGAAGACCTGCTGGGTGAGCTACCTCCTTTCATCCTGAGAGCTGGTTTGACGGATGTGGTAGACCCTCTCCTGCTCTTCTGCCTCTTGGGAACCACATTTTGAAAATGGGCTGGGAACTCAGAAAAAAAAATCCTGTGTGTCATTTGGCCAGCTCAGTCCCAGGATGTGAGAAGGTGTGTGAAAATAAAATACATTCACGATATACTGGTAGTGGTTATTTCTACTTTACTAAGAAATCAGCTACCAAGTCTCCTGATCTCTACCACTGTTCAGCAGATAGACAACTCTAATGTCAGAAGAACAGCAATGATAATTTATCATGACTGAAGGTGCAGTAGGTCTCTGTAGAGACCTAAATGTCTCTAAGCCTCTAAAAGGTTTAGAGGTGCTTTCTAAAAGGAAAAGACTACAGCTAAGCCTTGTAGGCATGTTTACTTGACCACAGAGGGCCCTCATCAGAACATCCAGTACTAATATGTTATCACTAATGGCGACAGCCAACAGTTATTTCTCCTCATAAATTGCAATCACACATTCTCACTTGGCTGGAGATTCCAAGGAAAATTTTTGCTCATACAGGACAAGAAATATTGTCTACATACCTACAGCTTTTTCTTCTCTATCTTTCATTTTCTTTTTTTAATTGTTATTATTCTTTTTTCCACTGCTAATTTGTTTCAAATTATTTCTAACATTATTAGATTGGTATGTATTATCACCCACCACTTTTCTCTTTCACCAGCCCTCACGTGTCCTTAGATGCCCCATATTTTTACAGTTAGCCCCAAGGCAATGTTCAGTCTCTTAAACCAGCCATCACAAGAAAGTTTGCCAGTCTTTATTTCACGACCAAACACTTTTTCAGTCTGGCATTTGACATCTGAGATACGTGTTACTCTTACCTCAAGTTCACCTTTACAAAACTTCTTTCTCTAGCAAGCACAGTTTAAGCACTACTGCCCCTGATGTGATGCTGTGTTCTACACTTAACAAATTGCTCTGTAAAGACCATAGGAGGCTAAAGGAGCTCTGGAGGAAGACTGCCTATCTCCATGTGGTGGTGGTCTGGAGGTGGCTGCTACCTACATGTAGAAGTGATCCCACAGCAGTGAACCTTAAGGGGCTCTGTAAAGTAAAGGTGACAGCATCAGCTCTTCTCACAGCTGGAGGTGGTATGTGTTAAGAGAGGGAAATGGGAAATGTGTAAAGGGAGACATAGAAATGGGGTAGACCACAAAAAAGGTGAAATGACCCAGGAAGGATGTTCTAGGAAAGCCTGAGACTGTCTGAAGGGGAAAGTCACGGCAATCTCAGCAGTCTCTGACAAGCAGCACTCTGCTCAGACATCCTGAGATGCTGTGCCACATGAGGAGCTATTGCATTATCTGGGCTGAAACCACTTCCCCAGCTCTGGGGAAGCCCAGGACCTCTGTGAATCACATCCTGAAGTGCCCAGACTGGAGCTCAGCGGTCTCTGCTACTGCATCCCTCTGTCTGTCTGTCTGTCTGGACTGCTCCTGCAGGTGGGGCGGAACTATGTGGGGAAATTCCATCAGTGCCAAGCACGGCAGCCAGTACCTAGTCCAACCTCACCATCCCTGCTGATGAATTCCTTCTGAACAGGATTTGTCTCCCTGTACCTGCAAGACATTCTCCAGGCGTTAGCAAGCTTGTCTGGGGCACTGCTCCTTCACTCATCTGCCTGCCAAGGGATGAAAGTGAGTATCTCTCCCTGTGCCAAATTTTCTTCTGCTGTGACACAGAGCCTGTATCTCAGGTTTAGTCCCAGAAGTAATCTCAGAAGTCAATGTCTCAGGTTTACTGGCTGTTGTCAGTGCTAATTCTAGACCTCTTCTAGTAAAATGCCTCTTTTTTGCTAACTTCACCTCCATCCTCAAATTGTTACTTGGCCAAAAAACTGCTTAATTAAAAAGATACAATAAAATAAAATAATTATATATATATATATATAAAAGCCAGTGAGCTGGGGAAACACTTGTTTCTTTGAAATGTCCTGGCAAACGACATCTCTCCAGGCCCAACAGTGCACACCAGAGAGATTGTGCTTCAGGACTGCACACTTACATTTGTTGCTCAAAGAGCAAGCTGATGTCTAGAATCAGGCCAGAGCTGTGTCTCTCAGGTTAAGATGCCTGTCCTGCAGAAGAGCTGGAGGGGAGCCAGCACTGGACCCACACTGTGTTTTGCCCCAGACCCTATTCTGACATTTTGCAGAGCGCTCAGACCCAGCTCTGTGAGCAGAGGGAGGTCTCTGAGTCCCCAGCATCCCCAGCCACAGCTCCAGTCCTGACTCCAGCTGCTGCCCAGTGTTACACTACTCTATTCGGATGATTTTGTTTCATCTTGCTAAGTACCTGCCTTTCTCACACTTTCTTGATGAATAACCCCCTGCAGCCACTTCCTGCTGTCAGTCACAGGCACTTTACTCTGCTGAAACCTGGAGGCAGCTTGACACTGATTCCAGGAGGAGCAGCTGGATCTGACTTAGAAATCAGGCCATGCAATCAGTGGGTTCTGCTGTCTGTAAAATGGAGCCAAACGCTGTAAATGTTTTTCTCAGAGTTGTTGCTTGGCTCAAACTTCCTGCTCCAGCCCACCACAGAGCCTGTCCCGCAGAGCCATCTCCTCCTTCCTGCTTGGATGGGACCCGGCACACTGGAATCTCATTGATGCATCTGCTCATGCACCACTGCTGCCAATCCAGCCCAGGGTTTAGGAGAGGAGAACATGATCGCTTGGCAGGGCGCTGGTGGAGTCACCGCACAAGCAGAGAAGACCATCTAATCCTCACATTCTTGCAGGAAAGAAAGCCCCCAGTGAGCTAAACATAAATGGCCAACAGCGTGTGTTATTTTTAAGTCCAAAAGCCTGAAGGCAAGGTTTAAAGGCATTTTTTTCATGAGCTGTCTTAAGTCCCCTTGTCTCTTGCCTGGATTGCGTCAGCCAGCAGTGACATATTTTGGTGTAGGAGCTGTCTCCTTCCCTGTTCTCATGGCACTTTAAGACTCTATACATGGCTAGACTTGGCAAACTGAGACATGGAGCAAATGCTGGCTTCCATCTATGTATCTTGTCATCCAGGATTGACAGAGTCCACAGAATGGCCTCAAGAAGGGGTAGAGACAAACCATATGCCTGCCTGGTGTTTGGCCTCTTCTCCCCAGAGCCAGGAGAAGCCTTGCCATGCCCCATGGTCATTCCCTGCACACCAACTCTCCCTCAAACACCCATCAGCAAGAGGGCCTGGCCAGCCTTGCTGCCAAACCACCTCCTCCCCAGGATGGACCTGAGGATTTGAAACCCTGGCAGTATCCTCCTTCTCCCTGCACTAAACCCTGGGAGGCCGGGAGCATCGTGGGTTCCATCACCTCATGCTCAGCTCCCACAACCTCTGGAGCACCTGGCCGAGACAAAAATCAATGATTTCACACTATGGATATGCCTCAGTTCTGTGCTGACTCTGCATGGGGCACTGTTAGGAGATGGAAGGAGGAGCACACATCTCGAGGAGCCCCTGGCTCCACACCAGACAAGGGCACCAAGCAGCACAACAATCCCCTCTCACTGTGCTCTGCCCTAACTGGGCATCCCAGGTGAACCTGTTAAGAAATGGGTTCCTGTCTAACAGTTTCTCTTTTGGAAACAACTGTAGAGGTATAAGGAAGATATAGAGACATATGACACAGAAAACCACCCCTGGTGCTTTTTTCCCAAACATAAATCTGCTCAAATGAGGGGTCTATTTTTTGTTTTTTATCTTAGCTTTGGCTGTGACACCTTCTCTGTTGCTTCTCTTTTCAGTGACCTTGTGTATTTTTGCTCTTCCTAATCCGTGTTTCTCTGTCCCATCTTCTGTTACCTGATGACCCTAGCTCTCACAGAGAAGTAAGAAAAATAATAAAATATATTTTATCAAGATAAGATATATAATGTCAAGGTCAGGCTGGGTGAGGCTTTGATCAACCTGGTCCAGTGGAAGGTGTTCCAGCCCATGACAGGGTGGCTGGAACAAGATCATCTTTAAGAAATCATTCTATGATTCTCTGATATATCCTTCTACCCACCAGCCCAGCTTCCAAAATACAATTTCCTGCCCAGGCTGGCACCCTATAGAGCATCCAGCACAAATGGGACTGATCTGAAAGCAAAGTTCCCTGCATGAACAGAGGAAGGGCCTAATTTTATGAAACAATCCCTGTATCTCCATGTGTGGCTATCTAGAAGCAGCAGTGGCTCGGGGGTGGCAGTGATCATTCATGCAGAAGCATTTGGGCTTGTAACCATTGCCTTTCCCTGATGGGTGAGGGGGTCTGGGCAGACCTCATTGTCTGGACATCTTCTTCAGACTCCCTCGGAAAAGAGGACTTCTCCTGCCTTGGTGCAGAGAAAACAAAGAAAACACCAGAATCAGTTTTGGGGGTGGAGGTGAGGAGATGTTGTCTCTGAATTTTTAATAGGTTGGGTCATGACAGTGAAAACAAAATTGATTTAAAGAAGCAAACCTTGTCTTACCAGCAATATAAATCTAAGTGCACTGCCTCCCCAGGCAGAGGAAAGGGTGTCCTCTTCCACAGTTCCATTAAAATAATGACTTCTGCCACTTCTCCCTCCCCCCAGCCCTCACCACAGGTCCTCCTTCTCCCATGCCGGAGACTGGGCTGGGATATGCCCCTGATAATCTTTTGCTATCCTGGGGGCCTGGGAGGCAGGAGGGCCATGGAAAGAATCCCAGCTTTTCCATCTGTCGAATTCCCGAGCGGCAGAAACCTGACCCTGCAGGGAGCGGGTAGGAGCTGCATTATTGCTGCTGTGGGAGAGCAAGCAGCCTCTGCTCCTGGCCATGCATTATTAAGTGAGCTCAGAGAAAGGGAGGGACACCAACGACTGGGTGAGTGAACTTGAAAAGTGGAAAAGCTAAAGCTATCCCCATAATTAAAAAAAAAAAAAAAAAAAAAAAAAAAAAAAGCCAACCCTGAGCAGCCAATGCAGAATCTGCTTTGATGGGCAGAGCTGACCAGCCATGAGATGGAGACATGACAGACATGCTGATGGTTTGCTGCAGTACTGTGGGTTTTTTCCATGATTTTAGCAACTTTCTAGAAAGGGAAAGAGCCTGTTTGAAAACCAAGGCAGTCAATGTTAAAGCCTGCAATGCACTTGTCTGTGTTCTAATTAGCTAATGGCTGAGGGAGAGGGATTAACCATGAGCTGTCTCAGAGCCAAACCCCACAGAAGTGGTGTGACCCCATAGAGCAATGTAGGGATTGTGAGCCTGGACAAGGGCTCCTGGGGTGGCACTGCTGGCACCTGAAGCTGGGGGACACCACAGCTGCTGCAAATCAACTCAGCTTCAGCTCTCCAAGCAGCCCATCCCCTTGGTCCCAAAGCACACTTGGGACAGAGATGGAGCCTTGACCTGGTATGCAATCCCTTCCCAGTCTTTTCCTGAGCCTGTTCAGAGATGCTTTTATGGAGCCTTTTGTCAATTTTCCATCCCACGGGTAACTATTCCTTATATGGAAAAACAAGAGCACAAAGGAACTTAATGTCTTTCTAGGTGCTTTTAATAAAATTAATAAATTTGGCAAGGAAGCAAAATAAGACCAACTATGTGAACTCAGAGCCTGTAACTTGAAAGCCTCCCTCAAGCAGAGCAAAAATGGCCACTCCTGTTATTTGCAGAGGAGGCAAAATTGCAAAGGGCCAAGTATTGCAAAACCCCAGGCTCTGCAGAAGGTGATTTATAGTTACCTGAAAAGACGTGACTAAGGAGCTCAGGAATCCCAAGCTGAACAACAGGCCATTGATAAGACCCAAGACACTGCAGGCCAAACTCTTGGCTACCCCCCAGCTGACCCCTGGCAGTGTCCTGGGCTTGCCCAAAAGATGAATGTGTGCAGGGGAGAGCTGGGAGCACAGGAGGGCACTGCTGCAGGCCAGGGGTTCTGTACATTGGGGCTGTTTTGATTTTGTCAGCAGGAGATGGACTAAATCCATTGCTGGAGGCAAGCAGCTTCATCGCTGTCAAGGGACCAAGGGTCAGGACTTTGCTAATAGGTTGGTTTGGGTTTGTTTTTCTTATTTTCTTTTCTTTTTTTTTTTTTCTCAGGGATGTTTTCTTTCCACTTGTGCTCCTGGAAACGCAGAGGCACACAAATAGAAAAGGACAAATCAATAAGCATTTATGAGCCTTGAAAAAGCTTTCTTCTTGCTCAGGTAAAATCTTAGCTGTGCTCTTTATGTGGCTGGCGTGATTCATTACACTGCCCTCTCCCCCACAGGCAAGCAGAAATAAACAGAAATACTTTCCAAATTTAGGAAGGACACCCTCCCCCCCTCTCTCTTTTCCCCAGTATTAGTATAATTTTCTCCAAACAGCTTAAATTATTCACTCTGAATACGTGCAACCTCTTGATCATGCTTGGTTTGCTGCAGCATAGCCTGGTACACAGGCAACTTGTTTTCCTGGCCATGAATACATCCCTGATAGACATCTCATTTCCCCCTGTGCCAAAACACAGCTCTGGTCTCCTCAGCTCTGCTTTTGTTGTTTGTGGCCCCAGCTGGATCAGGAGGACGTTTTGTCCAGCAAAGCCACGCGTATGGCCCATATGTTTCTTTCTCTCCCTGTGCTGTTTTCCTTTCAGCCCTATCTGCTTCATCAGAGGGAGGGAGCTGATCATCGTGGCTACGAGAGCAGTTTGCACAAAGGGAAATGTAACTCAAGCCCTGGGTTGAGCTGTTTTGGCAGGGTAGCCAAGGCACCGCTTCTTGTTTCAGATAACCTCCCCGCTGGCCCCTGCCCCGGCTGCCTCTCTGGCTGCAGGTGCCTCTCACCCCAAGCTTTCTCCCATTTTTTCACAATCATTTTTCTTGTGGACGAAGCTGCTCCCGGATGAAGAGGTCCCACCACCAGGCAGTTTGCACCCTGCGTTGCTTTTAAGACCCTGCAGGGCCAAGAGGTGCTGGGCAAAGGCAGGAAACTGATCGCGGTGCCAAGAGTGGGTGCTGCCAGGGGCTGGGCTGGTGTGGGTTTTGCTCGGGCAGCAGAGCCACACGCTGCTCTCCATCCTTCTGCACATGAGCTCTCAGCCATCACACCCACAGGACCTGGGTCTCAGTGCCTCTACCATCTCACACTGAGGGCTGGCATTGCAATTCAGAGGGAATTGTGATGTTCTGTCACCTAACCACCCCCTTGGTAGGGGAATCCTCACAGGGGGGGAGGCACCCAAACTCTTCTGATCATCCTTTGCAATGGCCTGGGATGGTGCTCTCTGGCCCTGCCTTTGCACAGACCTTATTCCAAAGTTGTTGCTACCATCCGAGGTCTCTGTAGTGAGTTTGCTGGCCTCTGATGGGTTTGAAGAAAGTGCAGAGTGAAATTCCCTTTCACTGTACGCCTTGGTTTGGTTTCTTCCCACTGCAAGAAATTCCAGGATGGAGAACAGTCAGATCAAAGCAAGACAATCCCAGCTGAAACATGCACGATTTGCATATTCCATTAAAAAAAATCAAAGGGGAGGGTGTGTAAAATATTTGTGCCCTGGAGCATATACAATGTATGCCCCAACAAGATGCTCCATGTAGGGCTTATACTTATTTACTCTGATGCCTAATAACAAAAAAAAAAAAAGAAAAAAGAAAAAAGAAACGAAAAAAGAAAAAAAAAAAAAGAAAAAGAGACTGTTGTAATTTTCACATCCCAAAGAATTCTGGCTCATTTCATACACAGACCATCTCCTTTAAAGAAGCACAGCTACCTCTAAAAAAAGATTAGACTGATTTTTGGCCAATTGCTTATTTTTGAAGGTCAAACTAAATACATTCCTTGTTCTGTGGGAGGTCCTCCATTGATAGAAATCTTTATTGCTTTGGTTCTACTATTTCATTTAACATTTGATAGGCCCCAAACACAGGGGAGCTGAGTGGAGGATATATGTGGTTTTACCTGCTGAATTTTAGAATGGCACAGTGAAAAGTCAAAATGGCAAAGCTGAGTTTGTTTTAGGCTGAGAAAAGAACAGGTTGTGAATTTAATTCTGCTGCTTGATCTGCCACCAGCCAGCTGGACAACAGTGACAAGGTCACTGCTCTGTGCCACTGTTTCTCCATCTATAAAAAAATGGTTATTGATCCTTTTTTGGAGTATTTTGAGATTGACTGGTGGAAAAAAGAGCTGCCTGAACTGTGCACCATTAATATTTTTATTGCTTTTTATTATCACTGTGGTGGCTACTAACATTTCTAGCTCATGTTGCATCTCCCTGATGTTTGAGCACAAGCCCACCTTTTCACAAAAGCAGAGTGAAACTGTTTTCATGGGGGGGTGTGACCTGTCTAGAGTCTGATGGCTGTGTCCTTCTTTATACCTACCATTCCCACCTTCAAAGTCTGCACTGTTCTGCACTGCCCTCCAGTAGAAGACAACAAATAAAGGTCCACTGGTCTGTGCTCCCTGTGGAGCAGTGGGTCACAGGGCTGCTCTGCTGACCCCCATCTCCAGAGCCCTTCTTCTAGTGATGGGTCCTGTTCATCCATCAGCCAAGCCTGTGGGATGCAGCCAAGGCTGCAGGGTGGCACACAATGAGGAGAGACAGAAGATCCCGGGTGCACACCCAGATGGGAAAACAGCACCAAGAAGAACAGAGCATCTCCTCCTGCCCACAGCTGCCCCAGCCCTTCCCCAGGCAGGGACAAAGCCCTTGGGTATTTCTTCAGAGCTTCAGGCTGGAGGAGACACTCTTCTCTTCTTCCCCACAGGGGTTTCTTCGTGGTTAAAGCTCTGCTGTGCCAGCACCCCAGACTCCCCTCGACACCCAACCTGCCGTGTGCCACATCCCACACTCCCATGGGTGCTGTGCCTCATGCCAGCTATCCCTCCCCCCCTCCATGAGTCCAGGCACGGCAGTACCCTAAGAAAGATGCTGTCTTCCTCCCACGGAGTTTTCCTGGAGTTTTACAGCAGCTCTGTATTGATTCACTTAAAGGCAATGATCGAGTCCCTCATAATTTATTGAAAATCAGCTGGGTGGTTTTTGCTGACTCCCACGCCTGATGTGGCTCACACTAATAGGATCAGGTGCCAGCAATAAGTCGTCCTGGAGAATATAATCCCTCTCACAGAGCATCTTCCAAGAAAAAAATAATACACAGGAAGAATGCACCTCAAGACATCAAGCGTTTCAAGCGTTGGTTTGTTTGCTTTTTCCCAACAGCCTGCCTTTAAGGTACATCATTTCTGGCATCAGGTTTCCTCACGTAGAGACCATTTAAGTACTTAAGGTGCTCTCTATGTACTCAGCCAAATGTTTTGCCAAGAAACCTAGAATTTCTTTGCTTTAAAGGCATAAAGTCTTCCATCTGAGTCTTAATTATAGGGTTGAATACACAATGAAACTGCAGCTAAGCCCCTACATGCATGGAATGTAACACCACTTCACTGCACCTCACCTGAAAGACAACTTGTAAAAAAGCCACAGATGAGTAATAAACTGGAAGGACACTAATAAGAAAAGAGACTCTTTAAAAAAGTTAAAGAAAAAAAAAAAACAGTAAATAATTATCTGTTTTCTGATTATGCTCGTCCTGACAAAAGACAAAGAGCTTTGTCAGGAAGTGACTCCATCTGAGAACCTACTTCCAAAAAATGTAGTTTTAGTGATCCAGACCACCTGCTCATGGCCGGGGAAAGGAAGAGTCTGAACCCATCTGCATTTGAACTGCCCCAGTGTGGGCACTAAAGCTCTCTTGAACTGTGGTTCTGGGACGGGTGTCCCAGGGGAGGGAGCAGGAATGATGGAGTCCCACACCTTCCCTGGGAGAAGGAAGCCCAAAAGCCATCTCTGCTGAGACATGCCCATGGTGCTATTGAAGATTTGCAGTGCTGGAGTCAACAGGATATTTGCCTGGATTTCTGTCAGCTTGAGGTCAAGCCCATCTGCAAGACTTGTTTTGCACCTAAGCAGGAGCTGTGATGGCTCTGGGGATGTGGCAAACCCAGATGCTCCTTTGAGGCTCCCCTGGGGCTCTACAGAGCACAGAAAAGCAAAGCTGTGGGCAGTGGTCTCATGGTCATTCTTGAGCCAGACCAGACCCTGGTGGCAGACCATGCCCATCAGAATCTGGAGCCACACAATTTCAATTCTGCCAGGTCTGTGCTGTATGATTTTGGTGTAATAAACACTGTGGATAAAAGGGAATGCCCAGCTCTGGGGAAAACGAAGGGGTGTATGGGCTCTTCTTCCTGTCAAGGAGAACAGGGCCAGGATGCTGGGCCAGGATGGCACATGGGGTGGAAAACCCTGGAGAGGAAGCTTTGCTCTCCATGACCACAGCAACCAGCTCTCATGGGATCACAGAATAACAGAATAGTTTGGGTTGGAAGGCACCTTAGAGATCATCTAGATCCAATCCCCCTGCATGGGCAGGGACACCACCCACTGGACCAGGTTTCTCAAGGCCCCAACCAACCTGGTCTTGAACACTTAGGGATGGGGCATCCAGAGCTTCCCGGGGCAACCAATGCAAGTATCTCACCATCCTCACACTAAAGAATATCTTCCTAATGTGTCGCCTAAATCTACTATCTTCCAGTTTAAAGCCATTGCCCCCTCATCCTATCATTATACACCCTTGTAAAAAGTCCCTCACCAGCTTTCCTATAGCCCCTTCAGGTACTGGAAGGCCACTATAAGGCTTCCCTGAAGCTTTATCCAGGCTGAACAAAGCTCACTCTCTCAGCCTGTCTTCACATGAGAAGTTCTCCATCCCTGATCATCCTCATGGCCCTTTTTCCTTTCCCCTCTGCATGGCACAAGGGGTGAAACTGCCCAGATCAATCCCCAGAATGTCAGGGTCATTTTCTGAGGGAGAGAGGCAGAGGATCAACAAACAAGGAGATCCAGTCAGTACTGCCATTGCTTCAAAAGAAACGTGCACTGCATTTCTTAGCAGAGGAAGAAGCCTCATCAAAGCATACCTGAAAGGAGGGAGCATGCTTCACCCAGAGCACATAATCTTCATTTTTAACCTGTAATTTATTTTTTTTTCCATTGAAAGATCAAATTGGCTTCTTTAACTCCATCCCTAATTAAATGTTTTTCTTTTTTCCTTTTTCCAAACGGCAAATTCCTGCAAATTCAAACAAGTTATATCACCTGGCAGAATTAATTTTTAGTCAGGACATGCCTGTCATTCCAAACAAATTAGACATCTGAAGGGGTGGGTTTAGCTGCATTTCTGTGCACTAACCAAACCAAGTGGTTATGAGCCACACGGGGCCAAAACCGATGTTCTTCAGGCGACAGCAACCCCTATGCATACCAGCACCTCGCTGAATCAAAGAGTAAACACCCATTGTGCTGGGGCACAGGCTGCTGTGGGTCTCTGAACCCGTGTTTAATGACCTTGTCAGGGAATGTGTGTGCTGTACTCTTACACTTTTAAGAAAGCATAATGGTGCTTTTGTCTTCTGTTTTTTCCTGTGTGGCAAGTTGCAGCTAGTCTTCAAACTTAGCTTAAAAACTTCACTTATTACTTCTGGACAGTTCTCTTGCCAGTTCTATGCCTGTCTTTTTTTTTTTTTTTTTTTTTTTTTTTTATTTTTTTTTCCCCTCTCTTCAGCTAGGTGTCTCAGCAAATATCGAACTTTCTTTTCCAGTGCTGTAACTGATAGTTTGCAAACCAGTTGTGTGTCTGTGCATGTGTGCATCTGCAGACTCACAGTCTCCATTTCACTGAACAGACATACAGCAAGAGCATAACTTCTGTGAGAAGACCTAAAATAAACACTAATGCTCTGTTCAAAGGGCCCTGGTGATTGGTGTCTCCTTATTACAGAGAGAAATTCACACTCATGCCTTTTGGCAAGTGCCAAGGTCCCACTAAATTAAAGACTCTATAAGCTTTTTATAGGCACTGAGAACAATGAGAATGCAGTGAAAAACAGAAAGGGAAACCTTTCTCCCCACCCAGAGGCTTTCAGGAAAACTTCAGGCTCTTTTGCCCGTGTTTTTCTTGGTATGGGTGTGCAAAACATACGTAGAACTCCCCAGCCAGCCCTAAGGTCACAGCTGCAGAACTGGAAAGCTGCTATCTATCTCCAGCATCTAAACCTGCGCTTCAGCTACAGAAAGGGAAACTTCATTGCAGATAACAAATTGTGTGCATACACCCAGAAAGCTGATGCAGAAGCTTCTATACGTTTCTTGGGGCCAGTCATTGGGATTTGGAAGTTCAAGAGTATGAATTAGAAAGTAATAGAAACAAAGATCCCTTCCAACTGAACCATTCCATGTGAACTTCTGTGAACTATTACAGATTCAGAATGGTTCGGGTTAGAATGGACTTTAAAGGCCACCTAATCCCACCTCCCTGCAATGAGCAGGAACATCTTCAACTAGATCAGGTTGCTCAGAGCCTTGTCCAATGAGTCTTAATTACTCCAGGGATGGGACCTCTACAACTCTCTGGCTACAGTTTCATGACTCTCATTGTAAAAGATTTCTTCCTAACTTCTAGTCTAAATCTACACTTTTTCAGTTGGAAAAAACCCCTATTTTCTGGAGTAATTAGAATGAAATTAGGGACTTTTTCTGTCTGGCAATGGATTTTCATAATTCTTTACTTTCTTTTTTTGTAACCGAGTTTACTGACTGGACAACAATGTTCATGGTACTAGACTAGGATTCACCTCTCAGCACTTTAAACATTTACAACACTACTGCCTTAGGAGAGCTCCCTTCACAGTTGTGTAACACACACACAAAAAGATGGATGTAATTTATTTTGGGCATCTATTTTTTAGCATGAGGTAAAACCCACTTGAACCCACTGAAGACACAACATCAGGCTAGATGGTAACCAGACTGATGGAGGTACCTGGAGCTCAGTAGATGAATTGCACCCTAGGCACCATTTAAGTCTTGAACAGGTCTACCAGCCAACTGCTTTTGCTGCAAAATTTGTAGGAAAATTAGTCAGGGAGCTGGAGAAATCTTGCTCTAGGCAAGGAACATTATCATCTCCTGGCAGGAAGACAAGGCACTGGGAAGTGAATAATTAGGAAAGTGTATGAATATTAAAACTTTAGTGGCACCTGAGGTGCCTGTTAACTCTACTAAAACTTGAATGGAGTGGAAAACACACAATAGGCCTTCCTAAATAAGATAAGTGTGAGCAGTAAGTCAGCCTTTGATAAACTGATTTTACTTCATGCCTTCTTATGACTCTCAGGAGCTCACATCCCACCGTAGGGCAGCTGGAGAGATCCAGAGCTCTTAGCCTCAGCCATGGAAGGCTGCTCTTCCAAAACCAACTGAGAGCACCCTCAAGCATGCTGAAATGAGAGGAACCCTGGGTAGCTAAGCTGTTAACTCTTTAGAGGTTATGAGATTTGATGCAATGAAGTCTCAAAGAGTCAGGCTCAGATGATTTGGCAGAAGACAGACTCACATGTTTTTGCTCTCATTGCCTGATTTGAAGAAGGCAGGAGGTTAGCACAAAGATGGGCTGAAGAACCCCTTTCTCTCCTCATTCCTCCACCATATGCCACAAACACAGAAATGAAACATAGCCAGCTCTGTGGGATGGACACTGGAAGGAGATGAGGTGAAGGATGCAAAGACACAACACCCATCTCCGTGCTACCCCACACTGAAAGCCTCCTAAATGTGTCCCCCCAGGGGCACCACACCCTACTCCAGGGATGGACAGAGAGCTGAGCCCTGGGATAGTCAGGAGATGTTACTGTGGGCAGGATGTGTCCCTTCCTCCATCTGGGATGCAAGTGGTTTGGCAGCACCAGCATCATGCCTTGTGCTTGTTGGTCCCACCTCAACACTCCACGTGTGATCCTACATCATCTTCCGGGGGTCACAAAATGCCACACTACACAGTCTGCATAGAATCATAGAATCATAGAATTAGCCGGGTTGGAAGGGACCTCAGAGATCATCAAGTCCAACCCTTGACCCACCGGAGCACAGTTGCTAGACCATGGCACTGAGTGCCACATCCAGTCTTTTTTTAAATGTCTCCAGGGACGGAGAATCTACCACCTCACTGGGCAGACCATTCCATTGCCTGATCACCCTCTCCGTGAAGAATTTCTTTCTAATATCCAACCTAAATCTCCCCTGACACAACTTAAGACTGTGTCCTCTTGTTTTGTTGAAAGTCATCTGGGAAAATAGTCCAACTCCCACCTCGCTACAGCCTCCTTTCAGGGAGTTGTAGAGAGCAATGAGGTCTCCCCTGAGCCTCCTCTTCTTCAGGCTGAACAGCCCCAGCTCTCTCAGTCTCTCTTCATAGGGCCTGTGCTCGAGCACACACTTTCCTATGGTGCTTAGGGAGAGGGTTTAGTGGTGGACTTGGCAGTGCTGGGTTAGCAGTTGGACTTGATGATCTTAAAGTCCCAACCAAAATGATTCTACAATTCTGTATGGACCTACAGACAGAGCTTTGTATATTTATGAATGCAGAAAGCCCCTAAGTCTTTCCATAGTGCTATAGGGGGCCCTTACATATAAAGGCAGAGCATTAAGGCCAGAACAAGTGCCCCACATGAAGATAATGCTTCCTATCCCAAAGCACTTACAATCGAAACATAAGAGCAGGCGTAACAGGTGGACACAGACAGCCAGGCTGAAGGGAAGCTCATGGCAAAAAAGGAAACCAAGAAAAGCATTCAGCACGATGAAGCTGCACGTCCCTTATTCTAAGATTGGTTTTGCTCATTTCTTGTGAAGTATTGCATCAAAAAATACTCGTACCTCATTCTGGGTTCTGCAGATAACGCTGGGAACAAAAATGTCTCAGCTATAACCACATGCTATAGTATGGGCAAGCACTGGGAACTCATAAAGGCTTGTGTCTTCTACAGGAGATCCCAAATTAGATATTTTTGCTTAAATGACACTTCTTCCCTTACAGCTTTTCTCACCAGCTGTCCTATGGAGGACTATGTTCTATATCCGTTTGTTTACCTACTCTGCTGTAGGAACCGTTCCTATGACAGCTCCTATTAGAGAGAACACCTGCAAGTCTGAAACCCTGAGAGTCTGAAACCCTGAGCTCCTTGGGTCAGAAATTAATTCTTCATCTTGATGGCCTGAAGAAGGCAATAAGCAAAAGTTTCCAGAGAGCTGTTAGAACATCATACAAGGAGGTTCATCTAGAGGAAGGCAGCTTCAGATAACAGTTACAAAATTCCTCTCTGCCAGCATGTTATGTGATGGATTTGAAATGAGAGTCTGCAGTTGTCTTTCTTTGTTAACTACCTGTCTGATGGTAAGTCCCCAGGACCCCTGGGCTTGCTGTATCAGGCACTTTGCAAACATATAGAAAGGACAAGGCCCAGAGTTTACAGCAGTACCACAGGATGGTTTTTTTTTTCTATTGTACTTAATAATCCTTTCTTTAATCCTTCTCATTAATGAGAGCTGGGAAAAGGTTACTAGCAGCTTCACACAGCTCAAAATCAGAGGGCAAGGCCAAATCTAGGAAAAAAAGTCTCTTACTCAGACAAACCTCCTGCCCTGCTGAGGTCCAACATGAATTTCAAATTCTGGCAATGTTAGATGCTGAACATCCAACAGCAGGCAATCAAAGATTGTTGCACTCCTTCTGTGGCATCTAAAATTGGTGTAACCTCCTTCAGCCAACAGACAAGTGCCCATTGACTGTACCAAGGAGACCAACCTGTACTACAGCACCCAGACTGGAGACATGGTGTTTAGCCCTCCTCCATCTGGCAGAGGACTCTTCTTGGGAAATGTTTGCTAGAAGATTTTACTTAGTGTCCAGAAAGGTTGTTCCTGTCACTTTCTCAAGAGACATTCCCCTAAGTTCTTACAGTACAAAACTTTATTTTGCCTTACCAGTGAGTCCTTCCACACAGCAGGATGACTGCTGCACACTTTAGCACACTACTAGCACATCTCCAGCAATGATGCCATGACATGAGGATATGAGCTTATCAGGCACAAGTAACACAAAAAAACTCAACCTGCTGGGTACCTGAGTAACAATCAAGTAGAAGCAAGGCCATGGTTCTTTCATTGTCCTGTTCCTCCTGCCAGGGCACATTACAGTGGCTGCCTTGCTCTGCAGCCTCACCCAGGTTTTCATCTCTTGGATAATAACTTCTCTCTAATGAGGGCTCTTTGTTTTCCTGGATTTGAAGGCTGTCCTCAACCACCTTGCTTGTCAGACCCCATGGCTCACAAGACCAATGATGGGAGTAAAGGGAAGAGAAAAATACCACTTTAAAAAAATTCTGATTTCTGCCCTTTGGTCCTGCCTTGGTGGGGCTCATGACACAGCTTCATGGGGTTGTGTCTGCAGCTGAGCAGATATGCCCAGGTCTGACCTTTTGCATTTCACACTGGCAGGCAACAGCAGGATGAGGAGCAAATGAAACCTCTGCAAACAAACTCTTCTGTCTTAGAAGCAGAAATTGAGGTATGTTGTTCAACATTTTGGCACTTCAAGTGGCACAGCTGAGTCTCAGAAGCATGAAGCACCTTGACAGGAGCTTGTCCCAGAGGGTAGGTTTCAAGAATGACCTGAGAGGTCTCTCCAACCTTATTGCACTCTATAAAAACCACCTTGGGAAAATGAGACCCATGTATCAGAGTCAGAACCACATATCTGGATGCAAATGGTGGCCCAGCAGGCTGCTAAAGCAAACACTGGCAGCACTGCCCCTTGACTCGCCCTGTAACACAATATAGAGCAGCTCTTGGGACTGATGCTTTGCAGTGCTGTCACCAGAGGAACCATTGGACTCTTCTGGTAAACTAATCCTTGAGGAGAAGCCGTAGGGCAAAGGGGAGAAGGGTGGGCTGAAAAGGGTAATCCCCATCTCCCTGAAAAATTAAAATCTGCGTTCCACTACTCCAACACTGGGCAGCACTTTGCTCTGTCAGACACTCACAAAAGCCAGGAAATTTTAGGTGTGCAAGCTCCCAAGCTCCTACCTAGGTGACAACCTGAAGGAGCTTGCCTGGGTTCTTGCAGAGTCTGGAAGCAGGCACCATGGAAGACCACTGAGCCCAGGGTCCCAAGTAGCTGGCCTCAAAGGGACCAAAGACCCCCTTAGAGAACACCAGAGATGGAGGGACATCTCCTACCCAGGAACAGTAGCAGCCTGCTTTGGAAATTTTCAATTTCCAACATCCTATTGGCATGTACTCCCTACAAGACACTTCCCTATCAGGTCTGGGACTTCAAGACCCATGCAGCAAGCAGCACTGAAGATCTCACAGCCCAGGGATGACAGCCAGGGCTCGGATGGGGCCAGAATCGTGTGCACATCCTGGGTAGCTGCCCCTCTCCAGCCTTTCACGGGCTGCCACCTCACTGGGGCTATATTTAGTGAGGCATATGCGGTGACAGTCATTTTTCCAGTATTTAGGAAATGCTAGTGCTGTCTTCTGGTTGGCTGCCAGGTGCTACTGGGAAACATGTGTTGGGATTATTTTCGGCGCTCCCACCACCAGAGCACCCATCAATCATCCTTCTGGGGCTGCTTCAAGTCTGTCTGGACCATGGCAGCCCATCCGAGTCCTCTTGCCTCCCCAGAGTGGGGGGAGCACGAGCACCAGGAGGCTCAAGGCAGGCATGCAGATCATTTTTTAAAGAAATTCTTGCCATGCCAGGCTCAGCTGAGCCCACCCAACCCCCCTGCAAAGCCTGGGGGAAGGGGTGACGTTTAAAAGGAGTGGGCCTGGGATGGGGGCATGCTCTGGCTTGGTGATATGGCCTTTCTCTGAAATGGTTCCTGGGAGAAGAAGCCAAGAGAAAGACTTTCCTTCCTCAGTGTGCTGGCTCTCAGCAGGGGTTTCAGCAACCTGGGTGTTGCTTCACTTCTTACTGGCTTCTGTCAAGGACCAGCTCCGAGTTTGCTTTCTGCAGGGGCACTTCTTGCTGTGTAGAAAGCAAAATACACTAAGTAATTACTTGTAACTAAGTGAGACCTTGGAGGCCAGCAGAGAGCAGAGGGTTTTATAACTGTTGTTATTAGTGAACTGATACGCTCTGTTAAACCCTTTATTTTCTTTTAAGCGGCATTTATTTTCCCAGTGTACTTTGACCACAGCAGCATCAAAGCAGCAGGGCTCAAACAAACACTTCTGCAAGGTCTTGATGTGCTTTCTCCCAGACTGCAAAACCCTTTCCTTGGTGGTGTTTGCAGGAGGCTCCCTCACCTCACTTCCCACTGGGGCTCTTCCTCTGGGCTCTTGATGCTCTCACATTTTCCTCCTCAGCCTCTCCTCTTCCTCACAGCTTTACTTCTCTTCCCTTGTGCTCTCCCACCCACATCTCCTCTCTGTGAGCTGATGGCATGCTGAGATCAGGCAGGGAATGTACCTCTGGGAGGGCTTCTGAGAGCAAGAGAGGAGAAGAAGGTTTCCCAGCTGACTGAAAACAGCAAAGCCCATTCTCCAGCCTGGCATCCCCAGCAGAGACCACAGACATGGCCCCAAGTATTTCCTCCACAGTGGCTGATGAAGTTTCTCTTTTTCTCCCACCAAGGCTTTCTTCCTCCCCTGTTTTGCCTCAGTAGTCTACAAATGACATTTTAATCCCCACGCTTTGGTCTGCTGCTCCATAATATTTTTTTTTTCCACTGGAATATATACATATATCAAACTGATGGCAACCGTAAAAATGTCTTGTAAATAATGTCATTAGCAGTTACAAAGTGATGGCTGGGAATTAAAAATTATTTACAGAGGAAATCTGGACACTGTTTAGAACAACTGATAAGATACAGAGTTTTGCAATAGGTGTGTGAGACAGAAAAAGACATGAAATTTCACAGTCATGTTGCTGGTGATAGATGGATATGTCATTGTACTGAATCTCTTGTTTCAGGTTCTACTCTATGTAGGCTCAGAGAAGCATCTTTTTATGAAACCACTCATAGAAATATTTGGGTTTCCCTGAGGGTGATGGTTTGTTGATCTGGCAAAAGCAGGTGGGGCATGGATTATTTGATTGCTGGGGGTGGGGAGGTCCTGTTTGTGCCAAGAAAGACATTATATGCAGATCCCCTGCAGCTGATGTTTTTATGATTCAGGTGTGTTTTCAGAGGTCCCTTTAGCTACATTTGGTGCATGCCATTGTCACAAGCCAAGTGAACTCTGCTACTCCTGGCAGAAATCACTGCCAGGAGCTGCTCTCCTTAAAGTATCCATGCAAGTGTTGTGTAAATGTCCACATCACCTTCCTACATCTGAAACAGACTCCTACATCTCTCATCTCTCTTTTTCTTTGTTTTTGAGGACAAATGCCACCAGCCACCAGCTGTCCATGAAACTCTTTCTCTGGCATGGCAGGAGGAGGAACATGGCAAAATCAGGCACAGAACAATCAGTAAAAGGGTGAATTTTCTATGTGTCTGCCACATCCAGAGCAGCACAAATGTCCATCCCTCAGTCTGCAGGTCAAAGCAGTGGTTTGAAGTAGAAGATACCACTCAGTACAAGATGAGAAGACATTTAGGGCCATCCAGTCCAGCCCTTACCCCTAACCTTGTAAGTATCACTCAGCTTCCAGAGCCTCCTCCCTATGACCCAGCTGTGTGGTGCAGGATCAGGGATTTCCTCAACACCCCAAACACATTTCAAATGGAAGGCCAGACAGGAGTAGGGCTTTAGTCGTTGGAAATGTCTCTGCTGAGCCACATCCTATTGCCAAACCTCAGGACACCCAAGCCCCTGCCTAGTTATCATTCCCACCGGAATTTTTGCTGACCTGGCAAGACAACACTTTCTTATCTGCTGCCCCTTCCCAAATGCACAGTTTTGGTGATAGCCAGGTTTCTTCCCAGGGTTTCCAGAGATAATGTGCACTCTCACAGAGATCCACAGATTGCTGACAGCATCCTCAAATCCCACAGATTGTCCTTGGTCTGTACCTGGTACCTTCATGCTGTACATGCAGCACATGGTGAATATGTTGAGTGCACCCTGGACACCTGGGACATGCTGTGTACCAGTGGTGGAGGACATTGGTGGTGGAGCATCTGGCACCATTGCTGTATCCTCCCTGTGTTGCACAGTCACTCTGCCCACACCCACTGTGTCTTGCCCAGACTCCTGTATGTTCTCAGCCAGGGCAAACTCACTGCCCTGTCTCAGCTACAGACCACCAGCAGACCCAGCTTCAGGGCCTTTGAAGTAAATCTTTAAAACTCCAAGAGATTCATCCTGCTCTTGCAAGAGAGGTGCTTGCTAAGAAAGGAGCAGTGATGAGGAGCCTTCCATGTGTGGAAAGCACAGCAAAGCTCATGACCATTAATGTTATCATCCTTCTCCTTCGAGGACAGCAAGTGGTGAAAGGGCAACACAGCTGCTATTTACCCACCAGGGACTCTGGAGACCAGGACTTTGCCTGGTTTTGCATGGACCCCAGGATGGTGGCGGAGACCCATATGAGCTTGGACACTTCTTCAAGCTCCTGGATGGGAATTTTGACTCAGGAAACCTTGAATCTCTACAGCAGGAAGTCCTGAACAGTTGAGTTTTCCCTTGTTTGGGGAATAGGAGATTCATCCTATTCATGGGCCTGGGCACTGCCTCCCCTCTCCTTCCCAGCACTGCCTCAGCAGCCACTGCACCTATGCCTGCCCCCAGCACTGCTTAGAGGAGCTATCCATGGAAAATAATTTTAAGCAAAAGAAACTGTATCTTGAAGATTATTAAAGGCTGACAGCCTTGTCTTCTGGAGCAGAGGCTCCCAGGTTTGCATAGATCACCCAGAGAGGGCTGCCTGCAGTTAGGATGTATTGCTGGTGCTCATTCTCTGGCAAATTCTATTTCTGGAAACATTCATCATGAGCTGATTTTAAGAATGGTGTTTCTTCCCAGAATGGAAAGTATTTTTATTTTTCTCTTCTTTTTAGGTTTTGGAAGTTTCTCAGAGAAACATTTGAAGTTGATGTATCACCTAGGAAATGACTGACTTTTACCAGAGTAACAGAAACATGAAAATTAAACAAGAGATTTTGGCTTACAAGGACTTCAGTGTTGCATTTGGACCCAAGTATTCATAGTGTCTTCAGAAGTCCTTTCTCGGCCCGGCACCCAGCTTGCTCATGCAGCCCTGGGGGAGGAAGGAGGGACACAGGGACATGGCAGCATCCAAACCTCTTCTCTCAGCCATAGGGAGAGAGAGCATTGCCCTTTGCATCATACCCGTGCAACACATACATGGGGTTTGTTAGAGCTCATCTTGCAGTTGAAAAGCTGCATCAGAAATTTTTCCCCTGAGTGGATTTTCACATCTCACTGACAAATCCCTCAACATAGTCTATTAAGAAAAATATTCACTACAAATCCAGAGTATCAGGGAGGAATTTCTCTGTCCATGGATCTCTTTTGAATCACAGCTACTCACTAAAAGTAAAACTTGTTGAGTTGGACAAGTTTCCATTCTCAGGGAAACTTCCCCATAGACTTCAATGGGATTTTCACATGGGTAAAAGTTCAAAATTCATCCACGATGGTGGAAGAAGTGATTCTTCTTTTTAGTTCTCCAGATTTCATAAGGAAAAGGGGTAATCAAAACCTGTTTCTTGTCACATTAAATGTTTTTTATGTGAGACTACTGACCTGATTTCAGTAAAACCTCTGTGTGTGTATGTGTGTATGTTGCATGTAACCCTGGCGACTGACCACACTGGAGCCTGTACATACTAAGACTTCAATCAAGATTAGTTAAAATGTAATAAATCTAAGTAGGCAGACATGGTCTGCCCTGACTATTAATAGTAAGAGTGGGGAACTCAACAACTGCTGGTTGCTCAAAGGGCTTAAATGGATAAAATGAAACAGAAGGTGTATGTTTTATTATAGGGTGTCACAGCGTTATCAGATGCATGGAAATCATCCTTGCAATGCTACTGCACCACTAAATCTTGCATGCAGGCTGAATGAAGAGGATTATTTCCAATATCCTTTTGCTCGTGCTGCTGTCACAGCTTTTCCATATTTGACTTTGGGGAAAGAAGAAAAGAGTTTGAAAAACGAAGAGTCATGGCAACACTGCCTGCTAGCACTAATCAAATCAGTCATGAGCTGCTCTCATTGGTACATCAAAAGAAGTCACCAAGGCAGCAGAAATGGCCCAAGACCCTGTGCAGGGGTCCACTCATAGTAGATTTTATAATTGTTTTAAAGGGAAGAAAATGTGGAGAGAGTACTTTATGGCAGCCTGGTTTATAGCAGATGTGAATGTAAGAGAGTAGGTACCTTGGCTTAGAATGCCAAAGGAAAAGTGTGTTTAGTTCTGGATTTTATTTTCATCTCCTTATACTCTCTGATTACACTTCAGACAATGCTTCTTAACCTTTTCCCACCTTTAGACTTTCTTGGGTACCCAGGCTGCCAGATTTGTGGCACAAACATACCTTCTCAGCTACCCTAACCTTAGTGTAGGTGGGAGGTATGACAATGCTGATATAACCAATGGATTGGCTGGAAGTATTTTTAAACATACTTCCAACATGGCTGTCTGTGTCGGAATGTAACTGGGGTTAGCAGTTTTTCTGCAGGTATTACTAGAACTTTAGTTCATTACTAAAAATGAACAATGGAAAACAAATTTAAAAAAATCCATTACTTTCTTTTGCCTGTTTCAGAAAAATGACAAAATATACTAGAACATTGGAAGTGGGACACATCTGTTTGGCTACAACTATATCACTTCCAATACCAGCTAAGAGCCCTATTTTGCTCTCAGCTTCCCAATTCATACTACTAGAAGGACAGCAAGTTATAGTACTGATGGGGGACTGATTTTTCTTCTTGTTGGCACAACATGAAATCACATCCATCTTACATTTCCCAAGTGGGCCTAGAAGTCTGCTTTCTACTTCATCTTCCAGTCTTGAATATAGAATCTAAAAGTTGAACTTGGGACACTCCCAACCAGTTCTGCTTCCTGAAAATCAACCACAACCTTAGGAATACAAACCAGTGGGAGCCAAGGAAACAGTGGAAAAGGCATAAAATTTACCTTGGAAAATGGAAGTTGGTCTTGAAAGGCTATTTGTTCACTTGATGGACTTTATTAGACACAGGCATTCATGGGACAGAGAACTCCTGGACTCCTCGGGTACTACAGCTACCTGAAAGGAGGATGTAATGTGGTGGATGTTGATCTCTTCTTTCTAGTAACAAGCAATAGGACAACAGGAAATGGTCTCAAGTTGTGCCAGGGGAGGTTTAGATTGGATATTAGGAAAAAAGTTCTACACCAAAACTGTTGTCAAGCACTGGAACAGGCTGCCCAGGGCAGTGGCTGTGTCACCATCCCTGTAGGTATTTAAAAACCATGTAGATGTGGTGCTTAGGGACACGATTTAGCGCTGGGCTTGACAGTGTTGGACATGATGATCTTACTGGTCTTTTCCAACTAAAACAACTCTACAGTTCTGCTCGTAGAAAGAGATGTAGGACTGTGGTACATGCACATCTCTGCAGTACTATTTTTGTGTGGCATGTAGCAGAGCAACCCTTACTGGAGCTCCTCCATTCCCATCATGGTCCCTCACTTCTCAGATCAGAGGTAGTTTTCATGTAAAGCCTTTGCTGCCCTCCCTTCAGCTACAATCACTGCCGAGACCTGCCTGTTATGCAAAGTCTTGCAAGAATTACTGGTCCTCCTCTAAGTCTCCCATCAGACAAGAGGCTTAAAAAATAGTGTATTGGGCTACAGATGCATGGGCAAAGACTGCCATAAGGTGCTCCTTCCCAGGGGGATGTCTGAGGCTGGCATGAATGCACAGATACCTGAAACAAGACAGAGGACCTTTCTGAGACACCAAATGACAAAAATTGACCATCCACAATCCATAACATTTGGGACTAGATCTTCTTTTGTCCCTGTGTGATGACCCTCTCACTCTAATCTTTTTTACCTGTTTGTTTTCAGCTCAAACTTTCTGCAGTAGCACTGGGGTCATGCTGTCACCAGTCAGGATGGCTGAAACAGAAATTTATTGCATGCCCTGGTGAGAAGCTGTGGGAAGATGGAAGTATCTGGGGCCATGCTCCAGGCAGCAGTGGCAGGGGATGGCAGCAGTAAGCACTCTGTATAAATACTTTTTATAAAGGCTGCTACAAGCTACACCATACCCCTGTGTCCTGTACTGTCAGAAAACCATAACAAGATGATCCCAGAAAGGGAAAAACACATTTTCACTTCTGTAGAGTGATGGGGATGTCCTGTAGTGCCAGCACTGCCTTGGCTGACTATCTTCTCTCTAGTCATCTGGGACAAGGAAAAGCATCACAAGGCATCTGAATGCAGATGATAACAGCTGAAGCTGGGAAAGAGAAGCAGAGAAAGACAGAGGAAGCAGTCTGTGCCAGGAGAATCTATTCTGCTAGATACAGAGGTTTCATATGTTTAGCAATAAAAGTCTGAGATTGGAAAAAATAGGAATGAGCCCAAAAGTGATGAAGATAGACCTATGAGAAATATTGATTTTTGTATTGGAAAAAAAATCCAGTATTTAAAACACTGATATTGATCTATTAAAATGCTTGAAAAGACAATTTTCTTCCTTCTTTTCCCCCTTTTACTCTTCATTCCAAGTCCCTTTGTTCCTCACTTGTCACTCAGAGTCACATAAATTTTATAATATGTGAGGCTGCATTTTCTTTTCAGCTTTCTTACGATCATCTGTTTGCCCGTGTCTCATTTCTTTTCTACTCACCCTGAGTGCAAATCATCTGACACAGTTTTAGCCATATGAGAGTGAGCTACTCACTTGAGCTGGTCCTCTGAGCTCATTTTACAGTGGGCAAAGAGAGACCCAGCTGGCAGGTTATCCCATGCTCTCTAGGAAGGGGAAAAGGCTTAGCTTAGCTTTCACTGGACACCCAATTCTAAGACAGTGGAGAAAGCAGGTGACAAGTCCTGTCATCTGCAACTTCCCAATTACTGCATAGTAGTGGACTTAAAAGGACAAAGAGAAGAATAAAACAAAGGCAAGCTATAATCTGAATGAAGAAAAAAGCAAACCTAAAATTGGTGCCTCGTGCATTGGCTACAAAAAACAGTAGAGGCAAGACAGGTATTAAATTTATCAGAAAATTAGCTAAAACTTGGAGAAATTCATGTTTGTTTTTTTTTTAAAGAAAAGCATTTTTTTTTTAACTTAGTGCAATATTGAAGTGTATCTGTTTTCACCCATCTATTATGGGTGTCAGCCCAGCCTCAGCACTGAACATCTTTTAATTCCTCCCAGTTTGTCTCAGGTAAAAGAAAAAATGTAATTTTGCAGCTGATTTTCCCTCCTGAAACTTTAATTCCCTCTTTCTAGCATCCCATTTAATAGCTACTTCTCCACAAATGTATAAATAAGTTAATGACAGACTAAAAAAAAACCCAAAAAAACCAACTAGCAGATGATGGTTAACAACTAAATGCTACTTAAGCTGTGTTCATTTTTATGCCATGGGGATTCTCCACCTCAAACCTGCCCAGGCACTTTGCCCCTTCTGAGGGCCCAGCTCCATCACCTCTTTGCACAGATGTTTGTGTGTGACACCAGAGTGTGATGAAAACTTGGCTGTGGATGGTGCATCCCGCTGCAGGGTTCTGCTCTCTCCATGAAATGTGGAGCATAGGTGGTTTGATTGGGGTGTTTAAGCCAGGGTTTTAGGCTACACACTTTTCTACTTTCTTCTGAGCAGGTCAGCCCTGCAATAACCCTCAAAATTTGGAGAAGGGTCCCCCGTATAACATCACCTTGCAGGTGAGTTTTTGCTTGCAATTGTACTGAATGGGGGCAGCCTTCTTTCTTCTCCTTTTAGCAGTAATTTAGTCATATTTTAGCAGTGGTATGTCAACTGGTGTGTCCATGGCTTATAGGGTCATATGAATGAACAGCCCCTTCAACGAGCAGGGGTTTAATTTACTTCCCATTTGTGATATTAACTGCACAAATGTGCTGTATAATCATGGCTGAGCTCAGGGTTAGTGTTTGCAAGCTCCTGCCCAACAAATAGACCTTCTGTCAATGAAATTTTGGGGAAGGCAGTCAAAAGGAAGTATTTCTTTCCTCTAAAAACACTATCCTGTGATGTGCCTGGTTCACCATCATTCCAGGCTCATTGTCCCGTGTAAGCATTAACTGAGATGCTCAGACTGAGCCTATGAGAACAGAAATTCTGCAGATGGGGAAACTGAGGCACAGAATGGAGATTTGGCCCACGCCAAAGCCAGTGGGGATTTTTTTCCCTGGTTGTGTTGCCCTGACTTCAGGGCAGAATTGGCAGTCCAGCAGTAATTACAGCTCCCAGGCCAGCTTTGCTGACCTTTTCTCCTGTGCAGATTTCCCTTGTCACTAACACTGGAGTTCAGGCTCATGTGCTGGTGACCAGCGGACGCAGACAGCACTTCAGTGAAGCATGTTGGATCCTCCAGGACTTCCTTGGTGTTTCCAGCTGCCTTCAGCCACCTTCCCCCTCCCTGCCATCCAGGCCAAGGCCTTTTTCCTCTCTTCTAAACTGGTAAATCAATGTGTTTCTGTCTCCAAGTGCCTTTGTTCTAGGTTCATTGGTGTTCATAAACATGCAACGACAACTACTAAAGCACAAAAAAAATTGAATGTATGTTAATGTATTCTGTGGTCATAAAACCAGAAAACGGAGAAAATACAGCAGTGATTTTATCTCTGTAGAAAGAATAAATTAAGAAACATTACCAAACATAGCTATAGAACAGGGCCAAAGACTCTATTTCATGTCCTAACCTCTGTAACGACCTGCTCATAAATGAGGTGTTTTTTCAACTTTATGTACTTCCCAAGATGCAAATAATCTGCAAAATCAGTGATTCCAGTCTCATTTATTTGCACCAGTGACTTTATTTTTCAAATAAAAAGCATTGTGCCACACATTTTGCCTGCAGCTGGAATAACATGCAAGTTTTTAGCTGTTAAATTCACCCAAGGGGAGCAGTTTAAGGTAAAGCAGCATTAGCACGTGTCACAGCACGACGGTACCCCTTGAAAATGAAAATAAAGAATGCAAATCTGCCCTCTGTCTCATATTACACCATGTCACTGACAGAGCCTAGTCCCTAGGCTTAAACATTAAGAGAACAGCCCTGTTTGATTCCTTACTCCCAGGCTGGGTCTTTAGCTCACTGCACAGATATTACTCTCTCAAATAACTCATGTGTAATTTTAACTACACTACCAGATTAATCCCTTTTTTAGAGGACAACCTGATGGAAAGAGCTGCAGTTAGCAGGTGGGCTTGTGGCAAAGAAAAGAGAGCAAGGATCAATTATAGCCTTGGACGTGGCTGCTCAACTATGTATCAGATAACCACCAATTCCCTTAAAATCTGTCACTCCCAGCAGTTGCTATGCAAGGGTGAGTGTGAGGCGCCTGAGTTCATGTTCATCCTCAGGCCAGGTGGGTGATGCCTTTTAAGGAGAAGCAGCAGGAGGAATGCATTCAGACCCAGGATGAACAGCCCAGTTGTTTTTACCAGAATAAAAAATTACCTGATTGCCCAGGAGCACCAAAAAAAGGATTTTTGCAGGGGGAACACAGAGAAGGAAAGCCCTATCAGGCAGGTTGTGATGGTGCTGAGTTACGTGGCAATGGCCTGCAACAGGCAGTATTTTTCTCTTTTAAACTTGCCCTTACACACTATCCTGGGTCAAAACTTTGATGGCATGGATATCTGGAGTACAAAGAATGGATCTGGTCTAGGAAACATTTGTTCTCTCCCAGGCTTATCTCCCTTCTGATTATCTTCAGGTTTTCCAGTGTATCATGTTTCTGTGAATTTCTAAGAAGCAGAAGTGATTTTTCTCCTCCTGCTGGCACAGTGGCAGGGGTGTCCTCATTTTAATGCAGCCCTTAGGGAAGGACACAAAAGCTGGTGGCTGGTTTGATTGATCAGACAAGATTATCACAGGTAAATGCTTCAAATTGCTTCCTTATCTGTGGTGATGCATGCAGAGCTCTTTGATGAGAGAAAGAACATTCTGGTTCCTCATCTTACTTCTTTGAACAATCCCCTGAACCTGGTTAAACACCTGCCTGATCCAGCTGCTGCACTTATCAACTTTCCATGTTCACCAAGACAAACTGAACTCACTGCTTTATCCTACCTCCTGCTCTCTCTGACAGCACTTTCACTTGCCCTGCTGAAACAGGCAATGGAAGAGGCCTGGGAGCACGAGCTAGAAACCCACCAGGATTATAAGGTATAAAAATGGCTCTTGGGCACAAAACCCCCTCACAGATCAGCTGTGCAGGCACGGTCTTTCCAAGACACCCAGGACTCACCCAATGTTTTATGATACGCATTTGACAGGACTGCCCAAGATTTTTCATTGGGCTACCAAAAAGGTCAATCAAGCAGTCCAAGGGCAGATCGATTGTGAGGTGAGGAGATACATCCCTAGCAATATGTGTGATCTTCTGCATGGGGCAGGAGCACCAAACTTGGTGTGACTGTACCAGCTGAACCACCTCCTTGGTACTGCAGAGCCAGATGATCCTGTATGAAAATAAAGAGGAAGCAGAAGATAGCTGAATGAATGAAGGAAGTTCATAGAATCATAGAATGGTTCTGGTTGGAAGGGACCTTAAAGATCATCTAGTTCCAACCCCCCTGCCAACCCCAGACTCCCACTAGACCATGTTGCTCAAGGCCCATCCAACCTGGCCTTGAACACTTCCAGGAAGGGGGCATCCAAAACTTCCCTGAGCAACCTAGGCCAATGTCTCACTACCCTCACAGGAAAGAATTCCCTCCTAATATCTAACCTAAATCTCCCCTCTTCAAGTTTGAAACCATTGCCCCTTGTCTTCTTGCTACACATCTGTGCAAAAAGCCCTTCCCCAGCTTTCTTGTAGGTCCCCTTCAGGCATTGCAAAGCTGCTGTCAGGTCACCTTGGAGCCTCCTCTGGTCCAGGCTGAACAACCCCATCTCCCTCAGCCTATCTTCATAGAAAGGTTGAGCAACAGGTGAAGAAAGAAGGGGCAATGGGACACATCCTTTACCAGACGATCTCACATGAAACTGTCCCCACATCTAAGTGCTTTTCAAATGTACTGCACACCAAAGCTGATTCGTAGCTGTTCTTCAGCAAATCTATTTAAGTCATGAAACAAAAACTAAAGAAGACAAAGTCCTGCTCAAAGATCAGTAAAGCACAAAGGCAAAACAAACAAAATAAATGCATGTTTTTTGCCAAGAGACCTGTAAATTTTTAAGTGCCAAGAAATGAAGCTATTTTTTATGAAGTGGCTCAAAAGAATGAGATGATGGGAGCTCAGAGAATTGTGGTTGCCACTATATAGTGGGACAGCTGAAATCAGGATCTGCTCCTACCTGTCTTCTTCCTGTTCTCCATCTGAGAGAGGTGCCTCTCCTGCAGAAGCAGAGCAGGAACATCTCCCTGGATCAGCTGTTACATTTTTCAATTCACATGAGTTAAGACCCTTAGGTTCCTCCTTTTGAAGATGGGGTGTAGGTCATTATATCTCTTAGTTGTGTATAAAACTACTCACCAAGAACCAGACATGGAGATGCAGGGCAGTGACTCACAATTGCCTGTTATTTACTAAATATTTTTATGGTATACTAAGCACTTATTATGTTCTTCAGTGCCCTCCAAGGGGAATCGTTGAAAACACATTTCAGGAGATGGTGTCTGTCCCAAAGCACTTGTAGTCTGGACAGATAAGACAAAGTGTGGAAGGATAAACAGTGGGGCAGGTAAGTGATTTGCCTAAGGTCATAGCATTAAAACTGGGACTGGCTCTCCTTGTTCCCCATTAGCTGCCTGATATTTTGTCCACTCAGTTCTGATGCTCTGTTACTCCTGGCTGTGGAAAAAGTTAATTGAAAACTATGGCATAACAGAATATTACCGATGAATGGTAGGGGCTTTTTACCTGATGCTTCATTACAGAAGTAGTTATTAGAGAGGAACTAATCCTCAGGGTTCTCTGCTCCACAAAAGCAGGTTGATTGTCTTCGATACTATTTGTGTTTTCTCTGTTGCCACTGAGAAATGGGAGTTTACCTGCATGGGATGGGGCATTAATAGCACATCCTGTCCTGTCCCATAGGTATGAGTGATAGATCTGTGGCATTCTATCCCACCCTTGGCAGAGCAGAGACTGGTGACACGGGGATGTCCTCCAACAGCTGAGCAGGGGATGAAGAGCAAGTCCCCCAGCTGCTCTCCTCAGCCGCCAGCTCTGCAATCCTCTCCTTAGTGCAGATGAAAGTTGCTTTTGGAGTGACCATTCATGCTCTCCAGTCAAGATGGGGTGCTCCACATACCTGTAGTTCTTCTGTCCCTGTTCTGGTCTCACAGAGGTGTCATTTGGGTGTTTTCCATGTCACCATGAGGTGGTGGCAATATGTGCCTAGAGCCCAGTGAGACCTGTGGACAGCAAGGGGAGTGGAGGGGATTACATCTGCTCTCTGAAAACCTCAAAAGAGGCACTGGGAAAGCCAGAGCTATGAGATAAATGTTAACACCTGCCTCTGAGAGCTCTCTGCTTCTTCTGTAATTGGAAGGTTTGACCTTGAAGCAGCTCTGCTATGCCCCTGCAGAGGAAGAGCAATGACAATACCTGAGGGCACTGTAAGAGCCAGTGAGATGCAGGAAACAGAAAAGTGTTCATCTGTGGCTTTGGTGGTTCCTGTGACATCTTGCTAGATGTTGGAAAGGTAGTCAAGCTTTAAGAACATACAAGGATCCAGATACCAAATGAGTAAGAATTCAAGCTCCTTGTGAACCACCTGCATTTTAATAATTTATTCCTGTAGACAGGCAGCAAAGAGAGGAGGCACTGAGGGCTCACACAGGTATTCCAGATGCATGAATGTGCTTCCTCTGGCATGTACCCATGATTTTCTAAACCCACAACTGAGTGTGGATGGGGAGGGGAGGGAGTCCTTGTGAGAAAGCTGGAAGAGGAGCACCTTTGCCTAGTGGAGATGCACAACCAGAGCTATGAGAGCCTTCTTGTCCTTTGGACTGATTTGAGTGCATTTTGTGTGAACACAAGTATTTGTGCATGCAGGGGGCTGTGAGCTTAGGGTATAGGAGGAGCCATCAAACGTTGAAGGAGCTGCTCTTGGCTATGGAGGCCATGGGTAGGGGAGAGGTCTCTCCTGGGGGACTGAAGGCACAGTCTGTAAGGACAGGACCTCTGCAAGGGTAATAGGTGGGATGACTTCATGACTTCAGCTGAGGAGGTGGATATCAAGGCTTTTCGAAATCAAGGGGAGATGAGTTGAATCCCTTTAGAGGTGGAGGGTGGATGAGCAAAAAGGCTTTGTCCTCCACAACAACAACAACCTGAGCCTGCAACACCAGTAGTTGGCCATCCCTATGGTGAAGAGAAAAATGTCCCTGGTGTCCCTCGGTGCAGACCACAGTGGATCTCCCAAGTGGGCATGTGAGTGTCTGAGCAGAGCCACATTTACAGAAACAGGGCTAAACCCATCACAGCTGTTCAGCCAACCTCTGACCAAGGTTGGGACTCAGGCACCAGGAGAATCCCTCTCTGTCCCTGGGAGATAAGCTCTTTCCCAAGACAGTAGAAACAGAAACAATGTGAGCAGCAGAGGAGAGGCCACGAGTGGACCTTCCCTGGCTCTCACCTCTTGGCGGCAAGAAACCATCCGAGCCGATCACCCACCGCGTGCCAGCGAGCCTGCCCGGCCTTGCAGCTGTTTTATCATTTTAATTAAGCTCTGCAAACCCGGAGTTGTCAGGGCAGGGATTCATGCCTCTGGTATTCGCTCTTGGCTCAGGTGGGGACACGCTCTCCGTGGCTGCTGGGTGCCAGGGAGGGGCCCTGCACACCGCGGGGCTGGCACAGCATCCGCAGCTCCACCAGCATCCCGGTGCCTGATTCCTGCCACGTTACTCAGCTGGATAGGGTGCCCAGGGCAGGAGGAACGGGATCCCTCAAGACACAGGTTTGGCTGCTCTAAGTGAGGTCCAAGGTAACAATCCCATGTGCTGGTTTGCGGTGACGTGATGGCCAAGGCATGGTCACAGTGTCCCTCAGCCAGGCAGGGAGGTGGCTGCCTCTGCTCGGCTCACACCATTTAATACATGAGGTTTTGGGATCTGGCCAAGTCTGGTGGGATAGCGTAGCCTTTCCCAAGGGGTTTCCCAGCCAGCTCCCATGTCCCCAGTGAGCCCCAGCCTGATGTGGAGGTGGCATGCCCAGGCCCAGTATTCCAGGGCACCTTCTCAGTCTCTTCCAATGAGGCTATACCTTCCCTCCCATGCCAGGCTGTGCCACGCTGTATCAAGTCCTTCCTGTAAGCACCATCAAGGGTGCCAAATGGAGGGTGCAATGCCCCGAGGGCTCCAGAATGGTGTGGGGTGTGTGGAGGCTACCAGATACTCATCCAAGAGCAATCTTCTTGGTGGACATCTCAGCAGGCTGCAGCTCCAAGATGGCTCTTCTTCATCTCAGGATAACATGGTGTCATCTCTTTAGTGCCAGAGAAGCCACTTCAGCATTGCCCCTTTGTTTGGATGGGAAGGAATCCTTCTCTGTGTTACACCTTCCAGCAGCTCCTCAGGGGAATATTTCTTTCTGTAAGTGAAAGAATAAGGAATATGCTTTGTTTCCATTTTTGAAAGCAAAGTATCTCAGTGCAAACATTTTAAATCTCATAGCCTGAATAAACTTTGAATGCATGTGGTGCCAAAAAACTGATGTCTTATAAACATCCATGAAAACTTCAGGTGGAGTCTTCCCCCTTGCTTCAGCACAGGCAGCAGGTGATGTGGTACAACCAGGCAGGACATGCTCCTGCAAGGAAGGGAAAAGCCATACCTGCAGGGCAGGTTATGGGAATAAAGGACCTAGCTCTCACCATACACGTCTATCAGAAAATCCAGAGCAGCAATTGTAGCTGGAGTTAGTGCAGTTGTTCCAGCCCTGCAACACTTTAGCCTAACACACTTCCTAGAAGCCTCAACAGGAACCACAGAGCACCTTAGCACTGGGAGAGAATCACTCCTGGCAAGGTTGCCTTCTTCCCTCCAGTGACATCTTCATCCCTGTACAGCTGAGGGTCTACTGAGCCTCCCTTGGTTTTTAAGATACCTTGTTTGATTTTTATTACCGATGAAGGATTTATATATATATTATATATATATTAAAAAGGGCAAAAAACAAACAAAAATCCCCCAACCAACGAAGAAAAAAAAAAAAAAAGCAGATCAAAGAAAACTGAATGCACTAAAAAGTATAGCTGAAGGGTTTTGAGCCATATCTCCATATCAAGGAAAGTTACATCACCCATGAAATCATCAGATATACTCTTGCAGTTCTGCAGTCATTATCCTTATTAGCAGTGTTGTTATTACTGCTGGAACAAGCCTGAGCTGAGGGCCATGGAAGCAGAAGGGCTCTGGGTCACATCCTGCAGCACACACCATGGAGGCTCTGACCCAGACCAGCAACAGTAAACAAAGAAACTTGTACAGAAGAGGTGAAGGAGAGGTTTCGGTAGCTGAATTTTTGAAGGAAGTGACTTTTGGGGGAAATGAGCATTTTAGGACATCTTCTTGACGTTTCTTGCACGTTGTGCCCGGTCTCTTCTTGCTGCCTCCAGTCCCGGAGCACTGGTGCTCAGCCTGGCATTCCTCTGCTCTGCCTTTGGGGATGTGTGTCAGATGGGCAAATCCTGCCCATTCACCTCAGAAATCACTTCAAAGAGTGGAGCAGCTGGCAGAAGAAATTGGGAAGGTTCCCAGAAAAGAAGGAAGTTTATTTGTAAAGCTTTTCCCTAGAGAGAAACAGGCCATAGTCTAACAGAGGTCTGCCCACTGTCCCAGGGCAAAGGCACATGCTGAGACCACCTTCACCTTTAATCTCCCAAAAAATGCCACACAATCCTCTCCACAGAGCTGCTTAAGTCACATCTGTGGCAGGGGAGAGAGGTGAACACCTCTGGGAGAATATCTCACCTTAAGGGGGTTATTGAGAGGAAAGGATTCTGTCTCTTTAGAGGCTGATAGCTTGCCCCATCAGCAACAAAGACCAGCCTGACTCAACATGTTCCCTTTAAAATTAACTACTCCAGGCAGGCTGGCAGAATTAAATCCTACCAAAGATAGATATTTTAGTAAACAAATTATAGTTTTTAAAAAGTCCACCCCCCTTTCATAGGAAGCCACCCACTTTTTGCATGCCAGCTGCTCCACTGCCTGGAACATTTCCAGACAAAGTGCAAAAAAGTTTCTGGATGGGCTGCAAATTAATTCATCAGCAGCCCATTTGTTTCCCTTCGCTGCATGCACCAATTGCAAATAAGTTTAACAGATGATATTTGCTACTTACAATAGTTTATAAAACACTACAGGAATTATTTATGGCCTTTCTTCTCTGCATGCCTGGAGATTTGATGTTCAAGAAATCAAGCTCTCCAGCACAAGTTAAACCCCCTCTTGTGAAAGTTTCATAAATTACCATCAAGGGAGAAAAACTGTAGACTTACACTATGTCAGCTAATATTCTAGAAGACGGGTTTGCCAGTTCACCAGAGGGAGGAATCACACTATTTTTCACAAGAAAACAGAGGAATTTTTGTTCACATTGTTCTGCATGGGTTGGGTCCTCTGATCTGTGCTGCTGGAGCTCTATCACTATCAGCAATATCACTTCAGTCTGCCCCCAGCTGGAGATCTAGACTACAAAAATAAGTACATTTAATTTTAATGTCAGCCTTTTACAAATAAGCCACCAGATAAAATCTCTGCAGTCAGTATGCATGATATCTGATTTTTTTAGGTAGGAGCAACCTCCCATTTACAGGCTAATTAGGAGATGAATACACATATATATCCGTAAGTGCCTGTATGGATGGGAACAGAGTTTTTTTTCTAGCATGCTGGTAAAAAGGAGTTTCATAGGCCCAGACTACATTATTGGCTTCATCACCTGATTACCAGAAATGCCTCTTCTGCTCTTAAAGCAGACAGAAATGTCATCTCCCCTTAAAGCATGTTTAACTCCTCAGACCTCATGGCTATGGAATAGCATTGGATTGGATCACTCCAACCTAGCAGCTGGTTACATATGAACCTGGAAAAGTCCTTCTGTGTGTACAGTTACCTATATAGCATTTTAAAACTACATGACCACTTATTCATAAAAATGGTCCTGAGGTATATCTATAGTACCATAAGAAGTTAAAAAATCAGCCTTTCTCCCACCTCAGAAAGAGGACTTTTGATGCCTTCAAAACTGCTGAACAAGCTCTGTGTTGGAGAACAACTTTGGAAAGAAAACAGAAGTGCCTGTGCTACCAAGACTGAGATTTTTTCCATGAGCTCTACCAGCATTTGTGAGACTGCAGCCTATTGAGCTTTGACCCTAAGAGAAGAACTTGAGATGCTACTGAAGGTAAACCTGGTTCACCTTTCTCCTTCCTCCAGCTTGTGAACGATGGTGATCCACCACTGCAGGGAAACATTGCAGATGACAGGTGTGGTGATGATAAGGCCTTCAGATAATGAGCTGGAGAAGGCTGAAGATATTTCCAAAGGCATAAGCATTGCCTAGCAGTGAGCTCTGCATGGGGAGCGGCGAGTATAAGGCATCAAGTACATGCAAGTGCCAGGAAGTGCCTGGCATTTGGAGAATTTATGTACTCATTGTTCACATGAACATTGAGTCCCAGAGTGCCTGGACACCCAGAAATAAGACAGGCACTGCAGGCAGTTGGGGACCAGCCATATCACCAAGCTGACTTTGTCAGAGTCAAATACCACTTGGTTGGAACTGACGGGCTCTTCAGCTTGCTTGCAGAGTCACAGCTTCTCATATCCTCAAACCCTCTCTAAATTTGAACCAGATTGAGTAAATGGAGGGATCAAGTGGGAGTTACATACATGGCTCTTGATTGCTTTTAAAGTGGAACGAAACAGCACTTACTTCCTTGCATTCCTTCAGGGAGCTCTGGTCCAACAGAAGGGACCTAATGGCCTAGTCCTTATGAAGCTCTTGTGATACTCTTTTTGCATTAAAGACTGAATACAAATGTTGTGCTTGTACCATCTGCAGTTGAAAATCTCGGCATGACTATGGAGGTACATAAAGCACCCCTGTCTGTCCATCTGAGGGATCAATAGGAATTAATGGCACACCTTGCCATAAAAAGGGATAGAAGATAGAAGTCTTGCTAGTTGCCATTCAGGATTTCTTGTCATGATGCAGAACAGTACAGAGCCCTCAGTGTAGGCCAGAAGTGAAACCCTAAATTATTTTGAAATTAGAAATTTCTTTTTCACCCCAAATTCCCAGACCCTTCACTCCTCTCAAGGCATCTACTCACACCCAAACCCTCTGCCTCCCTCAATAACTCTGCCACTCAACCACCACTTCTTTGCACACTATCCTGACTCTTGGAACACACAAGGACTGTCCTGAGAGCATGTGGTGTGTTCCATGACCCCTAAGGCATGGGCTGCTAAGGTTGAACCACTGAACACTGATGTGGAGGCATAAAGGTAGAGAGCTGACTGGGAGGGCAAAGAAATCCTGTTGTAGAATGCCGTAGAATGCCCTAGAATCGGGGTGTGCACAAGTCCATGTCTGTGTACAGAACTCCTTATCTAAGGCCAATTACATGGGACCTTACTACCATCCCTGCACATCTGGGATTCGTTCTCTATAGGTAAACACACTGGGTGTTCAGTAATAAGTTATGTTGGTGTGTGGTGGCTGAGGTGTGGTCACACAAAGCACTATATAAGCATTGTAACTGGGCAATAAAGTTTGAAGCTTGATTATCAATCACATTGATTGTTCGAGTCTTCCCTCATCACTCACAACAAAATCCTATGGGTTGCATCTTTTATATCTAAAATATAATCATCTCCCTTCTCTTTCAGTGGCCAAGGCCACTGATCTCCAGAATTTGTCCAAATCCTGGTCCCAGTGGTGGTAGAGATGAGGCAAGCCAGGGTATCCAGTTTGTCTCAGCTCTCCCTCATCAAGGCTGTTTTCCCTCTGCTATTTCTTCCCCATTCACTGAGGTGCAGATACTTCTTCTCTTCTCCTTTCCCCTTCATTGGTGGCCTGAAGTCCCCAAAGCCCTTGCAGGCTGTGGAGTTGAGCTCAGGACATGAGCTCACCCATGAAACAGGAATCAAATCAAATGAGGACTCTGACCAAATGCAGTGTTAACTGGGTAGGCAGCAGCAAGTTTCTGAAAGCAACCTTGCTTCGTGGGAATCTGTGCTAACACGGCCCCTTGAAAAGCCTCCTCTTGGTCAGAGCTTGCAGAAGTCATGCAGACTACATCTGATTTCCAGACTTAAGCCTGCTCAGCACCCAGATATTATGGACTGCTGACAACTTCTAGAAGAGGCTGAAATTTCACCAGCACAAGCATAATTATTCTTAAGACGGGTCAATTGCAATGCTCAGCACAACACAGTTTTAAGCAATATTTGATGCAAATCAATTTCTAAGTCTGCTGAGAGGCTGATAACACCCCTGGTTAGTTGCTACTGCCACTGGCACGTTCATTCTCAAGTAATCATATTAGAGGCAGATGTCACACAAGAATATGACTCCACAAACCATCAAGAGACACCCAACAACTTTGTCTTCAGAAGCACATTTCCATGGGATTATACAGGGTAGAATAATTTAATACTTAAAAAACAACCCTGAAATAATTTAATGGGGTATTTTGTTAATCTTCTTTGTATGGAAGAATTGAAAGTAATCAGGATTAAGAGGATGCCTCTTCCCATCAGTAAATGGCCATGAAAATCATTTCATCTCACATCCAGTTTCTGTGGGACTAGAATATTTAGCTGTTGTTGATATCTTTGCAAATATCCCTCCTAGGTGAATCTGCAGTCTCCTGTTGTCCTGCCAAAAAGCAGTAGTCATTTTTGCTTTTCAAGGGGGGGGCTTTCTTTTTCTAGATGAGACTATGCAGATATTCTCATCACTAGAGAGGCTTTCAAAAGCCAGGTGCAGAGCCTTGGCATCAGCAACCTCCCCAGAGCACTGTATAGCACATAAATCTTGCTCCTGGTTAATCAAACAGTGCTGGAGTGAGCCAAGGAACCATGAGAACAAAAACTGCTCTCCCCCTCCCTTTCCACTTACCAGAGATCACTTCTGCTTCTTCAGAGGCAGATAGAGGTCTGGGTTTTTTGCTTTAAACATAACTTCAGGAGTCTAAGGATGCTGAATTTGTTGGAGGTGCGTATTTTATGTGAAAAAAAATTTTCTGTTTTTTGTTTGTTTGTTTGTTTTTTGCAGAAGTGCCCTTGGTGGGCCAGCTGGTCTTGTCCCTTCACACCACTTTGCAGCAGGCCCTTTAGCTCTCACCTTTGCAATGATTTACACTGGCTTTAATACCAGTTTGAGACCCCAGCAAGGCTAGAGCTGTTTTGCAGTTGTTATCAGGGACAATCATTGTTTCTCCCAGCCAAAGACTTAGCTGGGCACGTGGCTGCCTTCCTAACACTGAAGCAGAGCAAAAATGTAAAGCACTGTAAATGGGAAAAGGTGATGACCCTTCTGTTGTTGGTGTTTTGGTTCCCTGTGCTCCTGGGGCTGTGCCTTACAGGACAGCTCAGGAGACATCACCTTTTGTTGATGAAGAGCTTTGTAAGGGTGGAAGACAAGGTAACACCATTGAGAACATTCGTTTCCCACCAGACACATCTTGGACCAACAGCCTCTTTTTGCCCAAAGTTAGTGATTTAGATGCCAGCTTAGTTTACAAACAGTCATGCACAGACTCAAACTGAGCAATACAAATCCAGAGGAGAAGACTGCACCTTCAGCCTGTTAGGAGATGAGGATTAGCACCTGAAGCAGGAACTGCAGGTTGAGGTTGGATCAACCTCCTGCTTAACTGAAGTCCTTACTTTAATCTAACTTGTTTTATCTTAATGAAGCCATGCAAAAAGTTCTTCACTGAAAAAGCCAACGCAGGATTTTCTTCCCTCCAAGATGAGATGAAAAGGACTGCCTGCAGCCTGAAAATTTGTTTCCTTAAGGAAACAGGAAGAAAAGAATTTACATCAATGCTTTGTACCACGCACCTTTGAATTTCAAGGGATAAAACTGAGCCTTGACCCTGCTGCTGTGTCTACATTTTCATAAACTTTTTCCCACTATGCTGACTGTTGGGCTTCTACTTTGGTCAGTATAAATTCTGGTCTCCTAGCACTGATTTCTGTGTTCAAGACATAGAAGCCACACCCCAGTGTATGCTACTGCCAGGCATTAACAATCTTGTGCTAAATAAACACACAAAGATACTTCTGCATCTGGTTTTATTGGCAGCAGAAAGAGACATTATATGTCCCTGGAAATCTGATAAAGCACTGACATATAAATCCTGGATGCAAACATTGCCATTTTAACTCCACTGGACTGAATTTGCTACAGTGCATGAGGCTGAGAATAAGATTTCTCCCTTTTTCTAAGCACTGTGAAACAGACAATTTTACAATTAGTATTTGGCAGTATCTAAAACTTTCCATTTGCACATAACAGGCCCTCGGATTCAGTTTCTGCAGTGTGACATGCTGCTGTAGAGTAATGACTATCCATTTGTTCTGCCTTATATGTGGATTGTTGCACAAGTCTGTCTTCCTTCCATGAATACTTAAAAAGAGCCTGATAGTTGCTTGGTAAAGGCCTGGGCTGGTGCCTAAGTATTGTGCAGTATATACCATACTCTGCCACAAACTTCCTGCATGACCTTGATAAGCTTCTACGTTTCTTCCATTTCTCAGCTTCCCATCATTGCAGTTTGCATTTTCTTCTATGCTTTTTCCCTGAATTCTTTGAACTAGGAAATACCTCCCTCAATATCCATCTTTATGAAGGGCTAACTGCAGACCTCGTTTGAGTTTTTAGATGCTCAAAGCAATACAATTAAATTGAGGGGAAAAAATATACAGTTGGTTTTGGTGCTACAATATTTGAGACTGTTTGAGCATGATATTTGTATATTTGTTTAGCCTGTGTTTGCAAGAATCATTCAACAAGCATCAGACATGAAGTAAAGAACCAGTGCTGTGAACTAGTGCTTGGATACAGGCAGAAGACAGAGCTAAGATGAGGAAAGAAGAGCAACACCCTTGAATCACTTGCAAGTGAAATTTAATACTTGGAATGGGTCAGCCTTGCTACAGCAGAGGACTGCCAGACCTTGTCTCTGCTACAACCTGTGTGTCCTTTCCCCAGTGCCTGACTGGAACATCTCTGGTGCCATATTCAGGAGCCCTGAAATGTGCCAATCACCCCACTCCTCAGCAGCAGTGCAAGGACATGCCATCCCCCTGCTATCAAATCCTGCAAACAATGGTCCCCTCCTTCCTTCTCCCTTCCCAACCCACCTCTCTCACCTCATGAAAGGAGATGGACAGAAAGGTGTTAGGGAGGACGTGGTTCTGGCAGCACTTTTCACTGGAGATGGAGAGTAGGGATGGGCTCAAAGGATGAGTCTACAGATGAGTGAGTGGCAAAGTTTGGACTGTATATTAAAAGTGGAAGGAAACATGGTCAGTAGAGTGCTAAGGGCAGGGCAAATGGACAGGTGGAGGAAGATGGAAAGAGTGAAGTGGAAGTGAAAACAGGGAGTATAACTTTGGCCACTGCTGATAGTGAGACCTGGTGAGGAAAATCATGAGCAACCAGGACATGAGAATATACTCCAGACCTCAGGACCTTCCTGGCTTGGAGAACCCAGAAGGATCCAGCTATTTTCAACGGGAAACAAAGTCATTATCTGTTTAAAATTTCATCTCTCGTCTCATAGTCCTGGTCTCTGCCCTTTGTAAGAACTGCAAGTGTGAGACTTGTGCAAGAAACTTCCCCTCCTGCTACCAAAATAGAGCTACCACCTTTCTCCTCGGCAGGGATGGAGAAAGCCATTGCTGAAACATTCAACTTAGCACATTTAAAGAGGCTTCATCAAATGAAATCAGAAAGGAGAATCCTTCAAGGGCTAATGTTTTTATTTAAGTAACAAAATTTGCATTATTAGTGGTGTAGTCATTCACAGTGCATGTATATAGGTTGCACTCAAGGAATGTATTATCTGTCCATTAAATAGTCAGAGTGTTATGGAAAAAGAGTATCTACAGACAACATTGACATAAACAAAGCTGGGAGTACTTAAGTGATTATTTTTTCTTAAGTGCCCTCTTAGGAACACACATCTTCATAAGAAACTTCATTTACAGAGCTTAGGTATGAATGAAATTTACCCCCAGCTCTTCCATTTGATCATTTCAGATTCTGAACTAGATTCTTGATTGAAGTGGATGTGTCTGTCTGTCAAATCTGGACCTCTTCTGAAGAAATGTTGCTAGTACTTTGACCATGTTTTTCCATAATTAAGTAGTTTCTATGTTATGCCTTGATGAAAGTGTAGGATTTGTCCTTTGGAGTCTGTGTTTCATTTATACCTTCTAAATGGGCCTTTGTAGTTAAATCCTAGGGATATAATTTGCTGCAGAGCAACAGTATACTGTTAAGCTTTGTTAAGTAAGAAAATACATATTGTATGTGCACATAACAAGAATTTGAGGGCAAAATTCTTCTGTCTGAGCCACACAATGGGGGCAGAAGATGTACTGTGCCCAGCTGCTTGGGTGCAATTACATGATATGTTTGTTTTGATGGTAAAGCTAGCTTCAGATGTTCCAGTGAAATAGAAACATTCCAAACACTGTGCTTAATAATTTAATTTTCCACTAAGATATGTGTGAAGGTAAAAATGCATTATTGATGAAATAACTTAATCAGTGACAGGTACAACATAGACCTTCCATGCTCTCTGTGGCTTGGTGGGGAGTTTTGCCAAGCTGGATCAGCTGAGGGACATGACATGTTTGCAAGAGGAAGATGAAAATAGCTGCAGTGTGTAATTGTCATCTCAGGGTTTGGTGGATTTGACACTCTACACCAGCACCACTTGAGAACCAGGGAGGGTTACTGGAGCTGATTGTGAGGAACATGAGCCTGAGCAGTGTTAATGTCACAGGAATCAGACCAGTTTGGGAACCAGTGTTTTTTCATAAACGAGTCTACTGCCTTTGTTTATAGACAGGATTTAAACCTATGTACTGGTATGTTCAATCACGGTCTTTTCCCCCTCTGTCTTTCCCTTTTCTTCAGATAAGAGCATAGTACAGGTTATTCTAAGCTTACAGGAAACAACAGCAATGTTAATCAGTGATTAATCAGGATCTCTAACAAAGGCTCTGATATTTTGAATATTCATATTGTCACGGCATGTCAGAATTCCCATTGTTCTGTTGCTAGTGACACATTCCTGCTCTTCCCTCTCAACATCCCTGGGATGTATCTTTGAGGACAGTGAACCATGTTGTTTCTTCTGAAGTGCTGCCCTGGTTCTCCAGATGGAAGGCAGAGGCACAGAGACAAGAAATGACTTGGCCGGATCACATGGGATCCCATGGAGATCCACGGAAGGAACGCAGGTCTTCTTAACCCTGGCACAGAGAAGGAACTTTGTTTCTTATAAACAAAATAATTCACATACCTGACACCAAAGGATGTATCAAGGTGAGGAATGTATGTGTGAGCACATGTGCACGTAGATAACACATACAAGAATGCGTGTCAGATATATATAATACTAGATGTGTAACCCATTCAGACTTGGCTAGAAAGAGTTATTGTCATGCTGGCTGAACAAATTTATGCTAATCATTCACTAATGAAATTAATAAACTTTACAATATTCCTCAGGCAAAAAATTGCTTGTGGAACTGTTAGTTCCAGAACCCCACCCTAGAAAATGGGTTGTGATGGAAAAATGAGCCCTAACAGAAGGTGAAGGCGTATGAAGAGAGAGTTATCTGTTGCCCATCTCCCTGCCACCCCCTAAAGCTGTTCTTGGCTTAGACCTCCAGGATGAGCCTTTAAGCCAGGACCTTTCTTGCACAGCTGATAGTCACCTTGGGGAGTTTGTTGCTTTAGGAGGCTGTGGAGGCAAGTAGTGCCAGCAGGGCCAAGGGGGATTAGACAAATGCATAAACAAAAAGAGCAAGCAGGGATGTGCCCTCTAATGTCACAAGTCGAAACATGGAAAATTCCAGTTAGATATAAGGCCAAGAAATGTTTTACTGTGACAGTGGTCAAATACAGCACAAGTCACCCAGAGAGGCAGTGGGATTTCCCATCCTTGGAGGTGTTCAAGGCTAGACTGGACAAGTCCCTGAGCAAGCTGATCTGATCAGTCCTTCTTTGAGTTGGACTGAGTGGTATCCAGAGATGCCTGCTGCCTCCCAGCCTAAATTATTCCTTGGTTCTCTGACTGCATTCCCAACTCTTCCCTTGACTCCTCTCTGCCTTTCTAGGCAGCAGGCCCACAGCACTCTCACTCCAGCAGGAGCCCCTAGGATTTACATGGCCATGGAAAGAGCTGGCCCAATCCTGCCACCAAACGGTGGTTTCCATGGTCCTGCTGAACTGATTTCCTAACATTCATCATGATCCTGTATTTTTCCTGGCTCATGTTCTCACATTGCCAGCCCTACCACAGGAAGACTGCAAAGATCTGGTAGAAATTTTGGCTGGGCATCAGGTAAGGTTTCACTCAAAAATGTATCAAACAAGCTTGGTTCATCTGACCCATGGTCAAATACTTCTAAAAAGCAGAGGACTTATCCAACTTAAACTAGTTTTGGTTTCTGCACAGCAAATGCCTTGCTCTAGCTGGCCTGTCAGTGCTCATTTCTGTGGATATGAAGAGGTAATGACAACATGAGATATATTAATGGGAAAGAAGACGTTGAATTTCAAGTGCCTGCACTAGAACTGGGAGATTGTTTTAATGTTTTGTGCGTCTTCCTGTCCTGAAGTATTTCAAACACTCAGGTCTTGTTTGCTGAACACTCTGAACAATACACATGTGTGTTACAGATTGATGTCATAAATCACCTGAAGAACAAGACGATCTTTCAGAACAGAGAGGACAATTTTGAGCAAGTTTATTTTTTTAATGGCAATATTTATCCACTTAGTACTTTAGAAAGAAAAGAATATCTCAGCTGTTGGGCCTGAAAACCACCTGGAAAACATTAGAAAAGGCCTATATTCAGTCTTTGAGGTTGCATATTTCTGTGGATGTGTGGACGTGCATGTATGTGTGTGTATGTTTATGTAAAAATCAAACAAATATATGCAAATAGGACCAAATTTCATGAGCCAAGGAAACTCCAAAGCTCAAATTTTATTTTAGATAAATGTACATTTTTGAGCCAGTGTAGAGATATGAAGCTAAGCAGAAACTGACTCAGATAAGCAATGGGAGAGGGTGAGTTTCTCCTTCAGAGGCTCTGCTGGATAGAATGCATTGGCAGAGACCCCAGATGCAGATTTGTGTGCAGTAATGACAGGAGCTCTGTATCTCAGACAGTTATGCTGTGTCTTCTGGTAATAGAAGCTGGGTCAGCAAAATAAATCTTGGAAGGTCCTACTGAATGTTGATGGTTTTTCTCCGGAAGGTTTCCAGGGTTTGTCTTTTTTTTTTTAAGTGAAGTTGAAAACCCAAAATTTCAAAATTGCCGTAAAGGAAAATACTGTGGGGGGGGACCAAATAAACACAGGTTATTGTTGCTTTTATTTTAATTCAGTCTACTGATCTGATTATTTTGGATTTTTAAAATTTTCCATTTTTGTAGTATATTATATGAAGATTTTGTTAGAGGTCAATCCATGCTATAGAAGAATATCAAAATGAGAAGCTGTCCTGGGGTGGAAAATGTGAATTACTTCATTCTCAGAAAAGGGGAATAGATTGTTTCAGCATTACCTTTAACTTTTCTGCTTAATTGTATGAAACTTCCAGATTTTAATAGAACAAATTAGTCTCACTTCTACTAGCGGTTCTCTGCCTGTCTCAGTTTTTAAATATTAAATAATTAGAAAGTGGAAGATATACCTGGTGGCAAGCAGCTCCATGTAGACTAATCCTGCTTCTAAGTTAGGTACAGTTTTCGTCTTAATCAGAGAAGGCAATGTAATGTTGTAGGAGGTGGCCAAGGGATGTGACAGACTCTCTTACACTTGAATTCTGTACATCAAGTTCAGATAATTTTTGCACCTTACATCAGTTAGAAATTCTGAGAGCAGCTGCAGGAACTGTGAAGCGAAATTCCATAACCTGCAGAAATGATCAGAAAGATCTTTTTGGCCCTATATCAAGGCATGATTTTCTGATTCAGTTCTGAGTTCAGTAAAAGAAAACATGCACAGTGATGTCCCATACCTTTTACCTTATCTGACAAACAGCTTTCTATTTCAGAAGTCTTCCTAACACACACAGCACTGCCTGCACACCTGATTTTTCATTTACTCAGGTGTGTTACTGATACACATGTCTATAGGATCAGCCTCGAGGAGTGAGAACTTAAAAGTTTTACAAGTGGGGCTGCTAAACACAGGAAGGGTTTAGCAGATGGAACATGAAGTGACTTCAATTTAAAGAGGTGTGTGACAGCTCATATTGTTCCCACAGGCTGTCCTGAAAAGGTGGCATCCTCTCCAACATGATCTCTCTTTCTTTGCAAGCGATAAATTTGTGCTGAATATTTGCTCTCTGCCATGAAGTGAGCAGAGCAAGTGATTATCATCACTGTTCTCTTCCAAATAATAATGAAAGCATCCTCTTCATATTGATGGACTCTTCCATATTTGATCACCTGCCTCTCTTGAACAAAGTGCCCTCTTCCCAGAGGCACATCAGAGGAGCTTGCCAGCCAAGCTGAGGGTTTGGCTTGGCTTGGTTTAAGATCGTCTGTGTGCAGGGATGAGTGTATCCTTTGTATAAAGAAGTCCTGAGCTGTGATGTTTCTGGTCTGACAAGGCTTTTGGCAAAGTAGCTTTTCAGTAAACCCTCTGGCACAGCAAAGAAATGATGCTGTTTAGTATCCCCTGTGCTCTATCATTGCCACAATTCAGATCAGGAGCAAAAAAACCCCCAGGAAACAACAAAAAAACCCACACCAAAAAACAAAACAAAAGAAATATAAACAAAACAACAACAAATACAAAAAAACAACCAGTTAAATAAATAAAAACAAAAAAACCCCATAAAACCAAAGGAGGCTGCTGTTCCAAACAAAGACAGTGAGAGAGAGAAGTCAGATTTCTCTAATTTTAGACAGTCACATTCATCTTCATTTCTTCCCAGACATTGTTAGTGGTCAATCATATTCTGAGCTTTTAAACTAGCTAGAGTCTTTTAGCTGTGGTGATATTTCTGGCTTCTGGACTTCAGCACACAGTTTTGTGTACTCCAAACAGGGTTGATCCCTGTACTAGATGTTTTCCTTAACTCTGTAGATCCCTGCATGTTTGGAGCTCACTACTGTGAAGAGTTAAAGCACTTCTCTTCAATTTGCCTGCACTGCTGTCATGTCCACTCGTACCTTTTAGACCCTTTCCATGTCATGGCCCATGTGCAGCAATGTGCTGCTCTGACATGCACTTTGGATACAGAGATTTCAACAGACATTGGGAAAAGATGGTTTCTAGCAGCAGATGACTTGTGTCACTGCTGTGACCTCCACTGCAGGCAGAGTCTGGGCTCCTGGGCTTGCTCTATGCCAGCAGAACTCTTGGAGTTACAGCATAGCTCCAAGCCATTGCCTGCTATTGGTACACACCAAGGGAAGCAACAGCATCTCCAGAAATCTCCCTGCTTCCCTCCTTGCTCTTGTGATAATTTACTAGGGACTGATGCCAGGAGAAAATTGTCACCTGTCACCAGCTCAGCTGCACTGCCAAGTGGATGCTGGATGGGTGAAATGTGCATCCCCTGTGTGGGGACAGAGGTCCCAGCCCTCAAAAAAATGTAATTTACAAGGGCTTTCTGGAGGAGGAAGGAGCTCTCATTGCAATCTGGGCCCAGGAAAAAAAGGAAGCAAAGAACAACAAGGAAGGAGGAGGAATGAGAAGAGGAATCAGAGCCACTAAATAAACAGACCCCTGGCATCCAGGAGTGCTTCATTTACATAGTTTAACTCCGTGGCCAAGTAAACCTGGGTTTCCCAGGCATGGCCATGGTGGGATTGAAGGAGCGAGGGAGGGGACAGAGGTAATAGTTTCACAAGGACATACTGTTCTTGAGCAATTTCTGTGCAGGTATAAACATGATTTCCTGCAGCACTGATTGGTACATAAGTCTTCTCACTCAAACACAGCTGAATGCATTTGTTTGCTGTGCATGATGCAAGGAAAACTTCTGACATATGTTTTATTTATGAGGTGTCCTAATGTAGTGATAGTTTTTGTGTTCATGAGGTAGGGAGGGAATTGGTTGCCTCTCCGTGGCTCCTAATTTGAATGGCTGAGGACCAGGAGGGATGTGTGGAGGGATGACTTTAAAGCTATACAGACTTCAGCTGTGTGAGATGACCAGTACGAGTACTACTGGCTATGTGAACAGATCCCTCAGGTTTCTCCAGGTCTTGACTGCATTTTTATAGATGCCTGAAGGGCACCAAAGGTGATCCCTGAAACCATGAGGAGAAATTCCAAAAGATCTCAGCCTTGTTGAGCTGCTTCTGCAGGAATGTGCAGTAGATGTAAAGACTAGTGGAAGAGGAAATCATAGTGATCTCCAGAACCAGGACCAGCAGAATGCACAGGATGAGTCCCATGCTCACAGAGGAAAGCCATCAAGGGGAAGTCTAGGCAAACTGATGTCCAGGCCAATGACATATCAAGAATGTCCAAGTGGTTGAACTTGCTTGGTCTGTTCCCACCCTTATCAGTTGAACATGGGTAACATGAAGGAGGTTGGCTCGAGTGCTGGGATTTGAGTGTTGCCTCTGAATGTGTAGGGGAAGTTAATCATAATGTAAGAAGGGGTGTACCAATTCAATCATCAGATCCATCTTGTCCAGAAATTTCTCTCTTGGTCGTGACCTAGTGGTCATGGTGCTTGTAAAAAGATAAAACTATGGGAGGTTAATATGTTGCTGGAATATTTCCAGCCTTTGGGACTATATGCAATCTTAATTCCCAGGACAGGACTTGTACCCATGTAACCTTCAATATTTTCTTCTGTTGCCATCTGGCATTTAATTTATGAAAGCTGACCTCTCCAATACCCCCGGAGTAAAGATTCCCAGGAACTGTGTGAGGAGAAGACTGATTGGTAGAGTCCCAGTTCAAGGTAGAAATCAGGAAGACTGGTTGTGACCACAAAGTGAATAAAATACAGAGGATGGGTGAATTCTCCAAGAGGAATGGAACTGGGATCCACTGCTCCCAGTGTCAGGAGATAATGGAAAAGGCAAGGAAGAGAGAAACCACCCAGATGGGGTTCTGGGAGAAGAGCAGCTGGGACTGCTCAGGCCAGAGTTCAGACAAGAACTGGAGACAGTTTTGAAAAATACCATGCTCTGAGCAAAATTCGGAGTCACTGAAAGGCAGTTTTGGTGCATCTGACCCCCCTGTGAATGCAGTGAATTGTGAGATTTGCTGGCATGGGCCATTTTGCACAGGTTACTAGAGCAGTGTTTACTTTTATGGCTAACAAACTTTTCCAGTGCAAGTTACCTTAGGGACAAACCTCCCCACAGAGCAGTAGTAATGCTACAGCTCAGCCCATATTTGAGCCTTTCCTTGGGCTCTGCTCCTCAGAGGATTTGATGGAAGAAAGCTTTCATAATCACTTTAGGAAAGAAAAATGTACCTGTAGCTTCCTGATGACTGAAGTGTTAGAGCTGGGTGGGTTTTCTGTCTAAACCAGTGCATTCAATGGACCAGCAAACAGGGGCTTAGGGAAATGGAGGCTATTCATTAAAAGAAGTGGAATTTACCATGTGTTTTGGCCCAGCCAAATAGGGGGGTGGTACAGGGTTAGGATTCAGGGGGCTGAAGAAGATGATAAGGTCAAACAAGATTTCAAAATTTTGAATTTACTTTGATTTAGTGTTTTGTATGGAAACCCCATATTTTCATTCCATTCTTGCCCTCTTTTCATAGTCTCCTTCTTCCAAGTTTTCCTTAAGGGCTTAGGTAACTTGCAAAGGAACTAAGTACATTCTCTTCTGAAGATCTAAGTGATTTGGGGTTTCCAACATTATTTTCTCTTCCATCTTACATGATGCATGGAAGTCAGCCTGGAGCTGAGCCCTTGGGGAGCACTGCCTGGAATTAGGAATGGTCATGGCCTTAAGGAAGGAAAAGAAGTAATATATGTGCACGTCACTACTGGGGCAGGGTAGGGAAGGAAGCATCTGAGGAACTGGTCCCTCCCTTGGTCCCACACAGGTCCATCCTATTACAACTCTGAAGTGTTTGAATGCAATATCCCCCCTGACTTGGCTGCGTGTAAAGCACGAGGCACTGGCTGGTCTATATATACTTGCCTGCAGGAAATATCACAGTCACTTCCCCTGCAGTGTTTCTTCAGACTTAACTTGAGAAATGTCTTTGGTGACGTGGTGAGAAGGAGAAGTGTCTGGCTGCCACCACAGCTCAGCACAGGCTATCTAAGCTCCCTTATGGCAAGGGCTAATTGCATCATCTTCCTATGGCAAAGACCTTTCTTCTCCCAGAGAGCACGTGATCCACATTCTATTCCCCCTGAAATATCCCATTGTCTGAGTCATCCCTGGAGGTACTGAAAAAACAGGTAGATGTGGCACTTCAGGAGATGATTTTGTGGTTAAGGTGGTATAGGACTGACAGCTGGACTTGATGATCTTGAAAGTCCTCTCCATCCATGAAGCTTCTATGATTCTATTATCTTATCCACAGAATTCAGGACAAAATTCTACATGTCATATCCTGCTTTTTATTTGAACAAAACAACAAGCAACAGGTCTGCCAGTAGGGTCCTAACGTGCTGGGGACTACTGTGGGCCCCAGATGAAGACAAAGGGAATGTGGCTGACATCTGTTCAGGAATCAAGACAGCTTCTTTGGTTCACCTATCTGGGTTTATAAGAGGACACAGAGATGGACTTGACTTCCAGAAAAGCCTCTTGCTTGTAAAAGGTCTGCTGGTGGTAGTGGGAGTTTGGAAGACCATTGCAATCAGCTTAGGGTATGACAGTTCCTCTGGACTTCAGCAGGATGCTCTACACCTTGCTTCTGGTGTCTTCCTCATGCACCTTGGCTTCTATTTAATTTCAAACTGATGAGTTTAATTTATTTGGAAGATGCTCTTTGTCCCTCAGTTTAATTCTACAGTTTTTAGGTCACTCATGGACTGGTACAAAATCTCCATTCCTTTCGTTTTCCTTTAGGCTGGTGCTAGCAGGAAGAGTGTGGCAGAAGGTAGGTACTGTGAAGCTGTTAGGAAAAAAATTGCTGTGCAAAATTTTTCTGTCCTGAATTCACTTAAAGGTTTGGAGACATTCTGTCATCCAGGTACAAGTGTGACATGATCTGTGTTGGACACAGCACTGTTTGTCCACTTCATCCACAGAGTTTGTCCACTTTATTCCATCCCCAGGGCAAAAAAGAAATTTGTTTTCCACCAATATCAAAAGGATCTGCAAATTATGTCAACACCCTACATCACTAAAAAATAACAAATGTCTCTTCTACTGAATGTGCTATAAGAAAATGTGCTTTGGAGTTATAGTCCAGAGCAACTCTCCTTTGACAGTCTGACTGCTTGAGACACATGCAGAAAGTTCAGGGTAATGCTGGTTTTCTATGGGTTTGGATTATAGTGTTCTGTTGGTTTTTTTTTTCCAAAGCCCAGACTGATTCTCTACAGGGTATGTGAGCCATAGCTAAAATCTCCTTGAGTTGGGTAGTTGAGACCATGGCTCCAGTAGCTGCTCAGGGATTTTGCAGCTGCTCTCCAGCAGAGATGTGCAATAACTGTGTGCAGTAACATACACGGATTTTCTTTCATAGTGGATGTTAATTTATGAGCTCGTGCAGAACTCCAACACTCAGCTGGTTTACACTGCGCCTTTTTTTTCTGATACATAGACAGCATTTCCTGAACCAGGACAGCAACTGGATACGGGGTTGCCTCAAATTCTCAGCAAGGTCTGCCCCTCAGAAATTCCACCCTAAACCCAGCCAAGGTCTTTTGTCACAGAATATTATTACTTCCCTCTAAAAGGCCTTGAGAGTCATGAAATATTTGGTGTCCTATACAGGGACAGGAGTTGATCCTGATACATCCCTTCCAACTCAGCATGTTCTATGATTCTACTCTTTTTTTCTTCTCTTTTCTTTTCTTTTCTTTTCTTTTCTTTTCTTTTCTTTTCTTTTCTTTTCTTTTCTTTTCTTTTCTTTTCTTTTCTTTTCTTTTCTTCTCTTTTCTTTTCTTTTCTTTTCTTTTCTTTTCTTTTCTTTTCTTTTCTCTTCTCTTCTCTTCTCTTCTCTTCTCTTCTCTTCTCTTCTCTTCTCTTCTCTTCTCTTCTCTTCTCTTCTCTTCTTTTCTTTTCTTTTCTTTTCTTTTCTTTTCTTTTCTTTTTCTTCTCTTTTTTTTTTTTTTTAATTTTATTTTTAATAAATTCTCTCAAGTGAGAGCAATAAAAGGTGACAGGAGGTTTTTTTTCTGGTGAGGAGACGCAGACTGATTATAGAACACTTTCACTCTGCTGCTCTTGCAATATGTAATACATCTGCAGGTCTGAAAAGAAGCCCTCCTCCTGTTACATCTGTCTCAGCATTACTAACATGCCAAACCACTTGTTTGCTTCAGGGTGGAGGTCACATCACACAGAGTTCTGACAGGCTCCCCTGCAAGCTACAACCTTCTGAGAGGGACCCTAAAAAACAAGTTTTATGTAACCAGCACTCTGTAAAATAGGTGGCTGAGGCACTCTTCCAGAGGGAAGGAAGGAAGAGACAAGGTTTATGTGACTCTTCCAGTGCAGCAAAAAGGGATTCCCATGCATCCCATGAGCAGATGGGCATCCTACTCACTGGGCTGTGCTACAAAGGTCCCTGCTTCCCTGTCCTCCACACACTGCCAAAAACCCCTGAGAATGTGATACCTTTTTCTCCAAATTATCCTTTTGCCTTCCTGTAAAAGTCTTCAAGTAGTCCCAGGTGAAACAGATTATTAGGGCTGAAAAGATTTCTTTTTCTTTGATCTGCTTTTTTAAAGCTTTATGGTTGTTCTGAAAATCACAGTGAACCAAAAAAAATCAGGTTATTTCAAGTGTGGTCTCAGCATGTGGATAACTTCTCCTGTTTTTTAGTGGTACTTTCTGCAATACTTGGAGATAAAGTCATGCCCAAGTTCTTCACTGAACGAATTCCCCCTGCTCTTGCAAACGCAGGACACAGACAACCACAACAGCACAGTATCTCAGAGACATGCAAAAGAACCTCTTCTAGGGTTTCAGTTTAGAGCAGCCTTTCAGAGCCTCATTTCTAAACCCAGACAGATCTCTGGAAGTTGTTCTGGCATGTATTATAACAATAAATAAAAAATCACATGGCATTTTATTACAGCATCACAACTCTTTCTGCATGCAATACCTACCAGTGGATCTGGATGAAGCCAATTCTAATTGCAGATAAAAGGTTTGATGCTTAAAAAAAATCTGGTATACGACACCCATCTGAGGGAGGAGAGATAGGGATGCTCTTCCTTTTATCAGTTTCATTAAATTCCTTTTGAAATTAAAAGTTTTCTGAAGATGCAAGTCTTTTTAACTTGCCATCAGCGAGGTACAGGTTGTTTCCAATGATGTGTTGCCTAAGCCCAGACACTAGGATCTTTCCCCCCTGCCATGATGCCAGTGAGTGTTGCATGGTGCTTGTTCACCCAGTTGCTTCTGCAATGTCCTTTGCTGAAGTCTAATCTCCTGGATTTGCATTTCATGTATTTCAAGTCTGAGGCCAGGCACTCTGTATTTGTAAACTGCCTCTGCCTTGATATCACCTGAAGTAAATCACTTTAAATGAAGGAAACCTTCACGCCTTTGAGCCCAGTCACAGAGGGTCCAGCAGCCTGGACTGCTAGGGAGGGATAAGTAAGTGCAGCCTATTGCATGATAGCAGAGGGGAGAGGGACCTACAAATGCCATTTTGCCCCAGAGAACCCTCTGAGCAGACAGAAAGAGGGGATGGGAAGCAGCCAGGTGAATGTGTTATCCCAGAGAAAGCAGCTCTTAGGGATGGGTGAGAGGAGGACCTTATCAGCTCCGTGTGCTGCTTGTAGTCCAGAAGACTTGGTCTTTGCCAATGTTCTCCTCCCTCCTGGGAGCTCTCAGCCCAGCCTCTTTTCTTGATCTCAGAATAGGTTGATTATTTTTTCTCCTCTTCATTTCTCCATCTGCAAATTGGGGGTGAGGTGCATAAAGCTCCCTGAAATCCTCTGCAGGGAGGTGCCACAGAAGTGGAAAGTATGAGCTATCAGTGTCCTTGTTAATATTCTGCTCGACTCTGAGTGAAGTCACATAATCCTGTGTTTGGGTCACCACTGTTTGTTGCTATGGAAATGTGCATTATCAGATTTACCAAATTCAGTGTCTGAGGACATCTGAGGAGGGGGAAAAAATCCTTTGTCTGAAGACACTCTTGTGTTGGTGGCCAGAAACTTTGCTAGAAAGAATAGAATTCACCTATTTGTCTTTTTTTTTTCTCTGAAATTTGCTGTAATGAGTCAATACGAGCTCCCCCCACCCACCCTCTAAAAGATGGTATCTCTTACCCGATGCACCATTCCAAAATGACTGCACATGCTGGGTGAATTTCCTGCAGTCACATGTGAATACATCTGGTACGATCATTAACACTAGAGCAGAAGACAAATGCAAAGTATGTGCTTGACCATATGGGTGAACGTGAGCTGCTTAAATGTGTGCACCGTAATGGAGATGGAAAGTCTTACAAGAGAAGATCAGTATCCTCTCATCCCTTTGGAAAGGGATTAAGGCAGTTGGTCTTGCAGAAGTATTCATAGAGTGTAAGGGCAAAGGGGACAGCTAGGCCACCTAGGCTGACCTCCTGAGTGCTGAGCCCTGTAATTTGTGTTGAGGCTACAGCAAAGCTTTCAGTCAGACCAAATGGGCAGATGCTACCAAACTCCTTGACCAGGTATTTCCAGTGAATAAGTAAGCTCCCTGCTAAGATACAACTGGGTGGGTGCAGGTCAAACCAAGCTTGTTGCCAGTGGGATCAAACCCAGAAATGGATGTGCTGGCCCAGAGTAGCTTCCAGATCCCAGCTGGTGGGGTTACATCACCCTGTGCTTCAGTCGCTCCTGGCTCTAAAACCTCTGCAAGGCTCTCCATTTCATATCTACATGTGACTATGCCTTTTCCCTGGGAATGTGCTTACTCATGAAATGACCAGGCAGACTTCCTTGAGTGCAACAGAACAGGCTTTTCGGGCAGCACACTGCTCATTTCTACAGTTTTCTGATGCACCTCTGCAAAACCTAATGGATTTTTTTTTTTTTTAATCTATAAATGCTCAACACATGTAGGTTCTCACCTTTAATTCTGTGCATTGACTGTACAGATAGAAAAATTCCCTTTCAGTATATATTTGGCATAACTGCTTTTCAGACCCTACTGCCAGATTCCCTGTACAAAGGATGCTGTAATGGAAAACACGATTCAGGTTTTGATAATGTCTCTGTTTGAGGTATTCATGGCCACACTCTTATCTCCTACTTAAAGATGAAACACAAGCCACACCTTTATTTCCATTTGGATCTCTGTATTGAGTGTATTCCTCATCCTTTACCAGTTTCTCATTGGGATTTTTCCTTCTTGCTTCATAGAAAGCTGATTTCAAACTGAAAGCATGGAGAATGGTGCATAAGACCAAGCTGGCCAACTTTGAGTTTTCTTAATTAAGGTATTTAATTTCAGCTTTTCAGGCAGGTTGTAAAAGCTTGGTAATACTTCAGGGGATGCAGCCACTGGCAGGCAGGGCTGATAAGAACTGTTGCCTGAACATCATGCATATACTATTTTTAGCAAGCAAACACCTGCACCCAGCACTAACAGAAGGCTCTTGCAGTGAGAAATGGCCAACTCATGAAAATATGTATTTGTTTTCATGTATGTATACACATGTGCATGTACATATATATACATATATATGTATGTGTATATATACACACACATGCATGCATACGTATTTGCCACGATTTTTTTTTCTGTGACAAATAATTAATCCATTTAAATTAATTTTTCCATATTTAATGGAAAGTTCCAGTGAAATAAAAACTTCATTCTTTCTAGAGGAAGGAATATATTTTGTAGGGTAATTGTATCTTGTGCTCTATAAATTCTCTGTCTGCTAAGAAAGATGATACAGCTTTTATTTTGTACAAGGTTCAGGTTTACGACTCAGACAGTAAAGATCAGGCTGGGAATTTGAACAGTGGCTTACTATTCCTGCTTCTCTACTACCACAGTGATTTTTTGCCTTCAGAACCAAACCCACCAATTACAAGGCTGCATCATTAAGCTCAACAGATACACTTTGCTTTTCCACCCAGATCAGCAGAACCAGCAAAGTTCTTGGTACATTTAATTAATATTAACTGTCTCCAAGTCACATTTAAAAATCAAGAAGACATCCAGAACTGCCTAAGGTGTTGCTCATCAGGAGCAGAAATGGTGAATTTAGACCTTTGTAGGAAGCCATTTTTGGACACTTTCTGTTGCCAGTCCCTGCTATTACAAACTGCTCCGGTGCCTGAGACATTGTCTCTTCCTCTCACAGACTGCCAGCATTCAGAACAAGTATTGCAGACATTCTGAGTCAACATGCTTGTGAAAAACCTTCTTCTCCCATGTCTGATGGGAGAATGCAGGTGCTACATGTTTTCCAGCTTGACAAGTTGCTCTTCACAGATCTCAGCTCTTCTCTTTGCAGAAGCACTGATCACGATTCTGACCTTGCAGGATGGTTTAGCAAAAATTATACAGACATAATTGTTAAGGTTGTTGCAGGTAAAAAACCCAAATAGACATATAATAACCCACAACAGAGTGCCATATAATTTTAGAACTATTTAATACCTCCAAAGTCTGTATGTGATAGCCACAATACACACCACTCCTAACTCTACTTAATTAAAAAAAAAAAAAAAAAAAATTGTATTTTTGTTTTGTGCAATTTCTCTAGTCAGGATTTGCAAGCTTGTTTGTATCATTCTCTTTCCCTCCAGGTCATCTTTTTATGATTTTGGCCACTTGCAACAAATATTTGGCAGAAGGGGAGGGGTCTCAGATACCTACACTCCTAAGAGAAACCTCATCAGCTCACAGGAAAAAGGTGGATGGAAAATACCCTCAACCCCAGGAGTCACAGAGATGTCTAGAGATGTTGTAATGGCCCAGCCACAGCCACAGTCATCTTGTCCCATTTGACACCAAAATCTCAGGCACTGAACATGCAGCCTTGGGCAGCTCTCGCTGCCTCTTTGGCTGTTCTTGGAACTACTTGTTTTAAATCCTCGCTGGGTACACACCAGATGGCAACATGAGAAACTCAGCCTGCAGCACATGATTTATGAACCACATCAGCAATACACGCTGCTTCATTCACAGACCTCTTTGCTGGAATGCAGACACTTTGAACCAAATGCAGCATTTCTGCAGCTCTGTCCTGACATCTCTCATCTCCCACCTCGATTTCTACAAACCCCTGGATGCCAGAGGGTGCCAGGGACTGAGCAAAATAAACCAAGCTGTTGCCATGCACTGGAGAGCAAAGACCCTGGGTGCTGCCAGCTGCTCTCTGGGCTGTTGCTCAATGCTGCTCTGCCCTTGGGTGAAGAGTTTACTCAATCCTCAGTTGATTAGGACATCTCTAGAGTATGTTCAAAATGGTATAGGTGTTAGGACCCAACAACAGACCCAGTGTTTAGTTCTGGGCTGGGCAGCAAGCACTTGGATCTTGTTCAGCAGAACTGATTAGTAAAATCCATATCCAGAAAGCAACCATTCTCTGGCCGCTTTTCTGAGAGATGTTAGACATGGATACACTATAGCAGACCTCTTCTTCTGCCCCATCTCCCTAGAAACCCTGCCCTGGCATTTCCCCATGGCTAGCTGCCATTGCCCTGGGGGCTGCTTACCCCAATATTTGCTGTCTTGGCTTCTCCATGTAAGGGAGGAGATGTTCATGGCACATGCTAGTGACCTGTCCCACTTACTGCTGGATGTTTCCAGCCTGCTCCTGACTGCTTGACTTCAGTCTGCTCTCTGCTTGTGTAGAGGCGTGTGGGGATTTTCCAGCAAAAAACATGTCCCTTCCCTTTCATCGAATTTAAAGGGTGCCAGGTACAACTTAAAGGCTTTAACTGAGCAAAACAAAACCGATGGTGAAATAAAGCCATGGGTATATAAGGTTAAGATTGATTGCATGTTTGCTACAGATACCTGAGGGCAAAGTTTTAGGTTTTTATTCACCTTGGCTGCTTCAGGATTGCCACTCCGCTCCCACGCATTCCAGCCTTTGCAGCAGTACTGAGTGCTGACTCTCAGTAACATTTTCCCTCTCTTCTAGTCCGCTCAGTTTTTACCCGCCAGTTCCAGCCACCATTTCCTGGCTTATTTTCCACTTGGAAGCAGTTCTCCACCTCCCCCAGTTATGTGTGTGCCTGATGTGTCCCTGCTCCTTCCTCTCCTTCCAGCTCAAAAACCTCAGCCCTTTCTCCCACCCCTCACAAAAGCTGCCGCCTCCTCCTCCTCCTCCTCTCTGTGGGGACAAGCCGGAGGGACAAGCACTTTCAGAGCTTCTCCCTTCTGTACTCGTTCCTTAAGCTGGGCCTTTTTCTCTGGTTCTCCCCTCCTGCAATCTCCTCTCCTGCTCTCTGGGAAAATCCCACTCTCGCCCTGTTTCCATCCTTGGGATGTCGATTTCCTCCTCCAGGAGCAGCCGTCTCAGCTTCCTCTGACAGTGGCTGTCCCAGACACTCTGGCTCCTCGGCACACCCTCCACGTGCACAAAAACACCCTGCCAGAGCCTTGCTTGCTTCTTCCAAAATTCAGCTCAGCCACTGAGGAAACACCTGTCCTGCACGGCACCCACCCTGCCCACCACCAACACGGACACCCTGACCCGCTCCACCAGCAATCCTCATCTATCACCCCCCAGAACCATCGGGAACCGCGGCGTTTGCTTAAGTCCTCATGCATCCGTGTATCCTGTAGGATCACCCTGACGGAGGAGGATGCTTTGCAAAGCTGATCCGGTGCTCTGTTACAGGGCAGATCCCTGTGCTTTGCAAGGGGGCACCGAAATTTTAAGTGGATCCATGGAAAAGTGTTGGTTTGGGCTGGAAGTTTACACAAGAGATGGAGTGGAGTGAATGGAGTGAGCGCCTGTGGAAAAGCTTGGCGCAAGGGGCTGCAGGGAATAGGCAGGGATGGATGAAGGGCTCTGTCTCCCCTGGGAGCCCTGCTGGCTCCACTGCCCTCCTGGGTGCCCTGATTCACCCCCCTGCACCCTCAGATTGTGATATAGAGGGCAGATCCCTCCCGGCAAGTGGCTCCTGTTGGAGCTTGCTGGAGGGTCGGCTGCTCTGCATGTGCAGCCACCCTGGGCAGAGCTGTCAGGGATGGAGGAAGGATCTGGCCATCCACATGACACCTTGTCCTTGCCACACAGTGGTGGGGCTGCTAAATCTGGGGAAGTCTGGACCATCTCTGGTGGCCTGTGGTGGTCTGTGCAGATGCTCACGTGATTGCTGGGAAGTGGATAACCCTGCTCTTAGCACAGTTCTTGCCTCTGATGCTGCCAGCTTTCAGCCAGCTGTCTGTTTTTTGGTCTCATGAACTCATCCTTCTTGGAACAAGCTGCAGCTTGGCAGAGGCATCCAAAGAAAATCCAGATGTTGCAGGAAGTGCTGTCAGGCTGGCCTAACCTTGGACTAATTCAGTGCTGGTAGGAGCCACGGTGCTGCTGGCTTCCAGCCTCCCAAACAGAAAGCTACTTTTAATTTCCTGGTGGCTTGTGGCCACTAGAATCACCGTGGTCTCCCATTCCCAGATGTTGAAGTCTGAGTGTCATTGGCCAAGCCCAGTTTTAACTTATTTAATTTTCTGCTGCAATTTAAACCAGGGAACTTCTGTTGATTTCCTCCATTCTAGGCAATGGTTGTGTAACACTCCTGGCTTGGGATAGCTGTTGTGTTCCAGTCCAAAGCAGCTGTGTTGCCGTGGTAGATTTTGGTGATCTGTATTACTTAGATGGAGTGTTTGTCATCTGTCTGGACACCCTACAGTCTGGGGGGAACTCTGTGATGATAATGAGTTAAATGCCTTGACCTCATTTGGGAATTTTACTAGGGAACATGTGCAGAATTTGGCTAGAGAGTGATAGGGATAGTCAGCCTGTTCTTTGTGTTTCTGGTCACTTAAACTACATGTTCTCTGACAAATTCTATCTGCAGAGCCTGGGCCAGCTGCAAGCTCTCCACCTCAAGCAGACCCTGGGGCTGCCTGGGTGTGGGAGGGTGGGAGACTGCTGTGGGAAGATGTGTCCACAATGTCAATAGATGCATCCTGTGACATGGAGTGACAAGAAAATCTATCTCTTTATGGATGTGCAATCAGGAAAACGATCTTGTATCTGAGACAGGACACTGGAGGGTGTAGAGGAGAATCAGTGAAGTGAGGTTGCAGCTGGAAAGTGAGCTTTGTGGAGTGAGGACCGGGAGGTTTTTTTCTTGTCAGACAGCAGGTTGAGAAGAGACCTAAAGACTGTGTGTGGGTGATTTCACCTGAAAGAGGGCTAACAGAGAGGAACTACAGAGGCTTCTCAGTCTTCTTAGTGAAGGTGCAGCATGATCAGACAATGTGGAGCCTGGCAGTGGAGGCTTGCAGTACAGAGTCGACTGACATCACAACACTTTGCAAGAAAGGATGTTTTTCTGCATGATGTTCTTTGATCCAGCTCCTGGGAATACTCGGTGAACTGAGGATGTGCAATAGGGCAAGATTGTGTCAGGGAAGTGGGGGGGTACTCTTCCCTCTCAATCCAACTCCTCTTCTCCCTCTTTCTAGATGTTATGGAGCTGCAATTGTCTTGAATGTGGTTATCACATACATGACCCTGTCTTCAGAATATGACAATACAGGCTTGTGGCCCCATAGACGCAATCTAAGAATATATATTTTGTTCATTACCACCCCTGGATGCTCCCAGTTCTCAAGATGGCCACAAAAGGGACATACCTGCAGATTGAAGTGTTCTTAAAAGTACTTTTCTGTCTGGCTGATAGCTGATTGATTGGCTTTCAAGGCATACTGCTCATGCTCTAAGACTGGTTTCTCCAGAGGCTGTGGGAAACATCAGGATATCTGGAGGGTTGGGTGATTCATCTGGGAGTTCCCAGAAGCATCCAGTGAAAGGATGCAGTGTTACTGGAAATGCTCAGGTGTTATTTCCTCAGGACAGTGAGTTAGCGTAGGTGGTCGAGCTGGTAGTCACACTTAGTCACAATGAGCAAACCAGGTCATTGGATTGTGTTTTAGCTGTTCTCTCTTGGGCACTTGGTTTGAGCAACCTCACCCATATGTCATGGAATGGAATGGAATGGAATGGAATCGAATCGAATCGAATAGAATCGAATATTACAGTTCAAACAGACCTAAAATAATCATGTACTCCAACTACCTGACATCTTCAGAACTGACCAAGAGTAAAAGCATGTTGGACATTGTCCAAATACCTCTGAAACACTGACAGCCTTGGGGTATTGACTCTCTTGAGGAAGCATGTTCCAGTTTTTGACCACCCTCTCAGTAAGAAAATGTTTATTAAAGTCCAGTCTAAACCTCCACTGCTGCAGCTTTGGACTGTTCCCATACTTCCTATCACTGGATGCCAGAGAGAAGAGCTCTTCTCCCTTTACACTTCCGCTCCTTGGGAAGCTGTGGGTAGAAATGAGGTCACACCTCAGCCTCCTTTTCTCCAAACTAGACAAGGCCAAAATCCTCAGCTGCTCCTCATAGGATTCACCAGCTTTGTTCCCTCTGGATACACTCAAGTACCTAGACATCCTTCTTAAATTGTGAGGCCCAGGACTGCATACAGTATTCAAAGTGAGGACACACAAATGCTAAATACAGTGGGATCATACCTTCTATTCATTAATGAATTTCTTGTTGGCAAGAGGCTAAGGTTTTGCCATTCCCCCACTCTTGTGACATGAGGACACTGCAGAGAGGCATCATCTCTGAAAGATCTGGTGGGAATATGTGTTCACATACATACATGACAACAAATCCCTTTCTGAGACTTTGTAGTATGTAACAGCAAGAAAAGGCCATAGAAGCGAGGAACACAGAAGAATTTACTGTCAAGGTCTCCTAGACTGACTGCCTGATAATTGATTTCTTATAAGCTATTTACAGTATTCAAATTGCACGCACAAGTTTTTATTTGCATCAAGTCTTTTATCAGGAAATTACCCGTGTTCATTTAACATTGTATGGGAGCTATTAACAATTATAAATGAGGATGTTCTACACTATCACTCTGAACGTTTATCAAGTGTAACACTGGCAAATTGTGTCCAGAAGGGTTGTGGGCCACTCTTGAACAGTAAGTGGAAGTGGGACAAGAAAACTGGTGTAACAGTTGCACAAGGCAGTGTTGCCACATCCCCTTTTGATTCTTGACTCTTAACTTGCTGCAAGTCAAAGCACCAACAGTGTTTGAGGTTCAAACCATTTTTTTCCTCAAATCAGAGAGCAAGGACCTTGATTCATTTTACCTTCCCCTACACCACTGAGTTGTTTGTTGCCTGCTGATGCCATGGAGGCACAGCTCACCCAAGCTCTTCTCTGCCACTGACAAGTTATCAGGCAAAAGCAGGATCGGTCTGTCCCATTCACAGACTTTTGACTGAGACTCCAGAGTCTTGAGAAGACCAAGATATTTTGCCTAATGAAGTCGCCAGACCCAGTACTCACATGAAATCTGATGGTCTGTGATTGCCAAGCCGGGTAAGACAAACTGATGGCCCCTTCTGACTTCCAGCTGCACCGTGCATCAGGTCTGTGTTTTTGTGTGTCTGGTGCCTCAGGGCTCCTGGAGCATGGTCACTTTTGAGATGCATGTAGGGGGACCCAGTTCTGGGCTGCTCAGAGGTGATGGAGCTAAAGGGACAGGGAGGCTGTGGGAAGGCTCATCATAAAGGGAGAGTGCCAGGTGCAGCTGGAGCAAGTGCCCCAATGCACCTCCAGGAGAGCTCCAGGAGCCTGAGGATGCTCTAAGATCTCACCAGAGGTTCCCCTGGGTGAGGGTGACCAGGTTTCAGGTTGAGTTGTTCTCAAACTCCTCAAGTGCTCACATATCTGCAGGGTGTGTGATGGATTCTCTCCATGTCTAACTCCTACCAAGGTCTGTGGCAGTTTTTACGCATTTCCTTTTCCCAACGCTGCCTCTCCCTTCTGTCTCCTCTCTCCCCCTGCATCTGTGGACACATCCCCATCACCCATCACCCGTCCCCATCACCCAGTTCCTGCAGAGGGCTCCAGCTGAGGTGCTTTAGGAAGGGAAGCAGCCCCCCAGGGATAGCTCTGGATGTTTGGTAGCTCCCACCTCAGACATCAGTGTGGCTGCTGATGTGTATCTCTTGCAGAGCTCCCCTCACAAGGGAAACTTCTCACGTGGTCTCCTTGGCTCCTCTTTATTCCCAGTCACAGCAATTAGCTGTCTGCTTTTTGGCCTTCGTTTGTCCTAAGCTGTTGTGCCTCAAGAGAGCTCTTATTAGCACTTCCCTTTCTGAAAAGGAGTGACTGCAAAATAAGCCAAGGGTCATTTCCCTTCCCTTGAGACCAGGAGATGTCCTTTCTTTTAAATCAGGCTCCATAAATTTTAAACTTTAGCATCTCGTGCATTTTTTGCCTGGAGAGGGGTGGAGGATCCCCCTGGAGAGAGTGGAGAAAAGAAACTCCTGAAACAAGAGTACATTGCTTGGGCAAGTGTTTTTCAGGCATATGAGATAAATGACAGTGAAAAAAGCTATAGTTAATGTAACTGTATAAAATAAATCAGAAGAAGAAGTGGAAGAAGGAAGTGACTTTTTTATGTTTCTTGCATCATTTTTACTTGCATATCATTCTGCAGGGCTGAGCATCAGCAGGTGGAGTTGCTAATCATCAGCCAGGAAAAACACTATTAGTAAATAAAATGCTGCTGTTGAAAATCAACACAAATAGACTGTACTATGTGTGATGAATACAAATTTTTAAGATGAAAATACTCCTGGTATCTGCAATGCTCATTATAACCTCCATAAAAAATTCCCAAATTTCCCAGCACATAAACTGCCATCTCAGCAGTACCCATGAGTTTCTCTATCTCATGCTGATTCTTTCTGCAAGAGATGCTAGTGGGAAAAACTATTGGAGAATAAGCTGGCTCCTAACATGTGATATCAGTAGTATGTGTCAGTGGAGCAACGTGTCAGGGAGGTCAAGAAGCCAACTGCTTGGCTGGTTTCAGTGGTAGGCATGGTATTTGTACCTCATCATGTTTTGGTCCTTTGAGGTCCCTCTAATGCCTGTGTTTATGTCCCAAGAACAGAAACAAGACTGCATCAAGGAGTTCTTCTCTGCCCCTTCCCTTACAGGGTGAGGGTCAGTACTGATAGGAGGAGGTGTGAGCCTCCATGGCCATGTTGGCCATGCCAAAGCAACACATCTGGCCCAGAAACAACTGGAGGTCCTGTCCCAAGCTTGGACCTGTTTCTTGTGTAAAGTCAACGGGCTCTCCATGTCCCTCCACTATCAAGTTTCACAGATGCTAGTCCTGTCTTTGCATTTCTCCAGCAAGCCTGTGGCTACTCTTGAGCCTCAGTTTTGTTTTCTTTCCTACAGACACAATGGTGATGTTGTTATAAGCTGCATATACAGGAGGGCTCATGGCCCAAAGAAATCCAACTTTTCTAAATCCGTGAGCTGCCTAGTGAGGTTTTCAAGCAACCCAGAGCTGCAGTTTAAACCAAAGTGGACATCCTGCATGACTGAGGCAGGGCAATAGTATGACCATTCCATCCTCAGGTAGAGATTAGACCACCAACACACCATCCACCAGTGCAGCCCACAAGGTGTGTACGTGGGATGATCCTAGCATGGGAGCCACACCTGAGCACAAGCTGTGTGGCATACAAGCCCACTTCTTCCTGGAAATCTAAACATTGCTCAGGGTATGGAGCAACCTACGTACAGAGGAAACCTGTTCTCATCTTCTCTGGCAACTGACAGGGCTATGGGTTAGACCGTTCCACAGAGAGAGAGAGAAAGAAGGCAGGAAATCAGAATATTATTTCTTGATTTCTGTGCTGCAACTAGGAAAGGGTTGTGTTTTTCATTTTCACGTGCCTCAACTCCCACCAGCTGCACGCACCCACCCACAGCATGTGTGCTGTGTTTTTATTACGGCTGTAGCCGCAGGTAGCATGGAATCAGGGCCAAGCATACATTAGTAAAATTAGAAGAAATATCATCTGACGGGTCTGGACGGTGCTGTGGGCAGAGCATACTTGGCAAGACTCTGCTTCCTTCACAGTCCAGCCCAGAGACATTCCCTGATCCTATCTGAGCAGGGACTGAACTTGCAAAACGAGTCCCAGCTTGTGAGCTGTGAGTCAGGGATGTCTTAAACACTGCCTCAGCATCCAACACCAACAAGCTCTCTTTATCCTGTTCATCCTGCTTAAATAAATGCAGCAAGCCCTCATGTTAATAGAGCAGCCTTGAGGGCTGCAAGGCATCAGCCTTTTTTTTCCACACCCTCCAGCAATTGCCCCTTTGAATTTGGCCAGTTTTGTCCCATTATTTTGCTCTTCTCAGGCTCATCTAATGGGACTCCTGACCCACAGACAGAGGTTTGAAACCTGCAACTGCTCTGTAAGGCCACCTTCATGTTCCTTACTGGTGAGCCATAAGGATATACTCACTGCAATGGGTTTCTCTGTGAAGAAGCTTTTGAAGGATCTGTGCCCAGTGCTTAAAAGCAAGTATACTTTCCAGCTTTTTTGATTACCATCCTATTAAATACAGCCTCTCCACAACTCAGGAGATTTCATAAATTGTCTGTCAAGACAGGCAGGAGTCTGTGGAATACCCTGCGGACTCCTTCCATCCTATCTCAGAAAGACTAATTAGAAGTGTTTTGTTTTGGAAACATTTGCTGAAAAATGCTGATAAAAAACATCAGATCCAAGTAAGACAGGACTTCTACTGATCTCTTCCACAAAATACCACCTGTTAATGGTATTGCAATGGCTCAAGCTATCCTTGCCCAAATTTGAGTGAGAAAGTGAAGATGTAAACGCATTGAGGAATACTGACTGGAAAGCTGAATTTACTGTTTTACTAAAACATGGGAAGAGAAATAATTATTTACCTGTGAAGCTAAGGAATTTAATACAGAAGTTTGTAGTGACAGTGTAGAAAGCATAATACGGAGCAATAGACACAAAAGGCTGATGCAAAGACACTACATGGGATATATCTGATGTTTTCATGCAGTTGATTAATCTTAATTCAAAAAAATGGCAAGTCAGAGAGTAAATGAGTCCTGAATGGTAACAAATAGATTGCAGTACTATGTGGGAGTGACCTGGTTTGGGCCAGAATAAAGGTGGTTTTCTGGTTAGTCGGTTTAATTGCCAGGCCAGTGTTAAACTGTGACAGGGAGAGAGAGGGTCACGCTCCTGTGTAGCAAGGATATACCAAGATTTACCTTATTCTTCTGTACAAAGATGGACAGATTAAAATCTAAATTTCTAAGAAGGGAAGAGGAGAATCAGACTGGAAGAGAAGACCAAAGGCAGCTTGAAACTCTTTTTTGTCTTAAATATATTTTGCTCCTCTTCCACAACACAATGCAATGCAGTCTTCATGCCCCTTTTCTCACCTTCCTTTGTTTTGCAGTATCACTCATTGCTCTTTACATGTCAGTACTGCCCACTATCAGTGTATTGCACATTCCTTTAACAAACAACATCATTCCCCTCACATGGGCTTAGGATATATTATTTCAGAGATATCATTCAAGGGGCTTAAATATATTGCCTTTACAGCTATTTTTACTTACAAGTGCTTGAGCCAGACCTTTGATGTTTCATTTGGGTTCAGGGCAAAAGAGAGAACACATTAAAATAAGCAAGAGCTGGTGGTTTTGTTCTAAGTGTTACCAGAAGCCAGGGTGAGACCCAAAAGAGGAAGAGAATGGGAATGCCAGAGCTTTTCACTGGGTACCTGCTCTCCAGGGTTTGTAAATCTGTCCTGTAACACTCTTAATCCCTCCTCCTGCTGGGGAGTGTGGTATCACTGAAATCTTCATGATCTCCTGCAAACAGAGATTTAAATGAAACTCTTTGTTTATTGTGTCTGCAATTCTTTCATTTTTCAGGACAAAAAAAGGGGTCATTTTTTCTGTGGAGCCTAAAGGCTCAAGGAAGTTTTCCAGTATCCTATCCTGCTCTGACTCCCATCCAGCATTTTAACAGGCATGCACTAGTCCATATCCAGACACCATTTTGCTGGACATGCTGAAGGAATGGGGTGCTGGAGACTATGGCATGACAATTTTCCAAAGTCAGGGGGAAGAGAGGGCAACCATAACTACAAGGCTTGAAGTCAATGCCCCCACGGTAATGGAGAAAGCCTCTGGAGGGGGCTGAAGGACATCTGAGCTGTCTGCTGCCCAAGGGTCCCCACTTTAATGTTGTTCATAGGGCCTGGGGGAGCACCAGGTCCCTGAGTGTTGCGTCTGAAGCAGTATGAGGGGCTTGTGTGTTCCTCCATGGCACTTCTTGGCTATGGTCAGGGTGTGTATTATGCAGGAGGGAAGCAAGCCTGAGAGCAGCCTTGGGAATATCCTTAGCCAACAGTATCAATATCATCAGAGGTGGCAAGATCCAGGAGGCTGAATAGTAGGAACTGCTCCTGGCTGCCCACCCATGCAGGAGCTGAGGAAAGCCAAAACTGCAGAGTGGTTCCAGCATAGTCCTTTTGGTGAGTCTGACTTAAGATAGGAGCTTTCTCATCTAATGTCACCTAAAAGCAATAAGTAAGGAGTCTGTCCCTCTCCACCCTAAGTGGATCATACAGGGAATGACTCACATCCAAATTTAAAACCTCCTGGGAACGTCCCCTGGTAGACCTGCTTCCTACTTGCTCTTTCACCTAATTAATTTTACTTACCTTTTACTACATCTTTCAGCATGTGGGTAAGACCCATCATTGCCTGTAGCTACTTTGAAGAGACTGTGTAAAATATTCTGGGGAAAATATGGGAGAGTAAGAAGAAAAGGTTAGAGTAAAATGAAAGCAAGTCACATGTAAGTGAGCTGGGGCGATGCACAGTACATCAAGATGGTGTTGATGCTGAAATAGGAGGAGTTTTGAATGTTATTGAACAGAGAATTTAGCCTGTGGCCAGAGATTAGCGATGTATCCAGGAAATAACATAATGAAGTTGGAATAAGTTAGGCCCCCCACACTCTGGAAAAAATATCCTCAAAGGATACTCAGAAGCAGCCACATGAAAAAAGGGTGTCAGGGGATGTAGTGGACAATCTACATGTAACTTTTGGCAGACAGCTTGCATTGCAGAAGACCCAAGCCATTCTCAGTGAGCATTGCACTAAGCAGCCTGGCTTAGATACAGATGGAATGTTGATGTTATTTTTTTTGGCATGCCAATGCCAAACACTCTAAAATCAGAGGCCTCAAAGGAGCAAAGAGACATGATCAGATCATTTGGTGTGGGTTTGATTTATGAAGATTAAGTGATGCTTAGATAGAAGCTGGCAAAGAGATAAAAAATAGCAGACATGAGTCTACAAGTATCTGAAGGATGTAGGCAGGTCACATAAATGTGCTTGGAAAGAGAGAAAATAGGACGTGATAGGAAGAAGGGAAAATGCCCCACCAGTATCAGGTAGACAAAACTTGGATATAGAATCTTAGACCAAGAGAAAATTCCCTTGCATGGAAATTTTCAAATAGCAGAAAATGTTCTGTAGATGCAGCTTTACTTGGATAGGGTAAAAGATAATAGTTGAAACTCAGACTTTTAAGAATCTGTGCTCTTGATAAAAGGTGAATTTAAAAAGTAGAATTTCTTCCATGGATACAGTGAGGTGAAAAAAGCATCACCTATTTCAGTTTTCTAGATTTCCTTTAAAAAGATAACTTGCAATGAGTAGTCAAAGGAAAACCAAGAAACTGAGAGCTAAAAGCTAGTGAAATCATTGAAGAAAGAGCAAAGACATATTAAGAGTACAATGCATTCAAATCGGCACAGAGGGCCAGATGGTACATACCCAAGGGTATTAAAGGAATTAGCTGAAAAACTCTTAGGCCCATTATCCATTATATTCAAGTGCTCCTGAAGAACTGAGGAAGCCCTGATGACTAGCAGAGAAAAACATCACGCTTCTTTCCAAAAGGGGAATTACAGATCAATTAACTTAACATCCTTTCCAGGTGAAACTTGGTCTCTAATAACCAGAAACTACCAGTGGTTGTCCTGGAGGAAGAATAAACCAGAAATCTGCTGTGCACAAAGATAGGTCATGTTAAGAGCAGCAGTTGCAACCAAGTGATAGACTGTACAGCTAGATTATACTCACGGTGTTGATGGGAGGAGGAAAACCACAGGGTGTGTGTGTGGGGTGGAGTAAGTGAAGAATAAGCAGCTTATCCATCATGTGGGATGGAATATACACCATAGTGGGCTATGCTGGTGGGAGGAGGAGGGTGATACAGTCCCTCGAGTCTCTCAGTAAATTTGCCCTTAAGGGTTTCACTCATTGGCAAGACAACTGGTTTTACAGAAAGCTCTCCTGCAGAGAGCTCCTTGATTTCAGTAAGTAATTTTATTCAGTTTCTTCAGACGCAGTATTCTTGTAGATCTTGATCCATCCCTAAAGAATTCCATGCAGACACAGCTGACTTTAACAGTGGTTGGACTGGGCCCAAAGCAGAACAAGAAAGATGTAGAGTGAATACAGAGAATAACAATGAAAGAGATTAAAATCAGCCCCTACAATAGAAAGTCGAGTATACTGGTAAATATTGCCTTGTTGGGCTCCTCAGGGAGTCTAGCTGTGTTGGACATTGTACTCATCTGCAGCAGCATCAAGGATGGAGAAGAAATGTACATCAATCAAATCAAAGATAACACTCAGCTGAAGTGTGAATTGTAAATCCTTTATTAGAGGCACCATCCTAAAGGGACTTCAATAAATGAAGCATGGGACATAGTGGGAATAGCAAGAAATCAAACAAATTTAAGTTCAGGAACATCCACAGGGTATCAACACTCACTGAAGAGAGGTAAAAATAGTAAGAGAGAGGCTGTAGAGAGCAGTAATCCAGAAAAGACCCTTGGATGCAAAAGTTTGAAAACTGCAACTGATAATTAATTTTAAATAAAACAGATCAATCTACTTTTGAAGTGGTAATAGGAATACCACTTGGGACAGGGCCTGAAAAGAGAGCAGGCAAACAGGTGATGTTATAGATCAACTGGTGTAGACAAGAGGGTGGAAGGAATGACCTATTTACTAGGAAGATCAAAGGAAATAAACACACACATAGCCTGGAAAAACAGGGAGGCAGCAAGGTCTGATATAGAGACAAACCTTACCATGAAAGAATGCTGCTGAGTGGGAGGGAGAACCAGAGCTCATCAGTTAGCAATGGTGGGGCTTCACATACCAGGCCACACTCAGGCTGGGAAAGTGGGTAATGATCTGATGACTGGACAAGATCTCCAGAGGGATTGGCTTGGAAAGGTCTTCGTTGTCCAAAATAGGTTTTAAAGCCACTGTACATTCTGGCCCTGTGTTTGGTTCTCCACCTACATGGAGTCACCAGCTGGCTGCCTCTGAGTTCACAGGATGTTTACAGACAAATTGTCAGTAATGTTCCTTGGGTCTGTAGATGTGGAAATGTAAGCAAAATCAAGAGAACTTGAATAGGGGGGTAAAGTGTTCTGGTGAGCAGAAGGAAAGTCACTGCAGAAGAGGTGGAAAATCCCAACTGCATGGGTTTAGATCAGTCCAGGTGTGTACAGATAGGTATCAGCAATGCAGACATGTGGCAGGCAAAGAAAAGGACATGAATTATCACATGGAGAAGCCCAGTCCCAGCATAATGATTGCAGATGTCCTTTAAAGAGATGTTATTTATTCCCCTTTCTTGGAGAATAATCAACATGTGCCAGAAGAGAGATAAATCCTTATATCCCTGTGGTAATATCATGGTTCTCCAATGTGGGAACTGGGAGAAAGCCACCCTAAGCTGCCTTACCTCAAGGACTTAACACCTGTTAGCTCACAACCTCAACCAGACTTTAACCACAGCCAAGCGATTAATGTTGATTTTGTCCATTGCCTCTCAGTGTTTCTGCTTCCTCTGTGGACAAGATTATCCAGTCTGGGAAAAGATGAGAACCCGATGGGAATTTCAGTAACCACTGAAATTTTGTAGCCTTCCAAACTGCTGGACCACTTATTCCACCAGTGTCCCCATTTCTCTGTTTTGTCTAGCCCACTGATCTCTGGTTGGGTTTCACGGGGCAGGTTATGATCCAGAAACCTTGAAGTGTGCACAGCCAGCTAGCCAAATCTTCCTTGTTTTCACACACATCATCTCTGAGCCTTTATTAGCTCAGGGCTTTCAGGAGCCTCCAGCAGGATGTGCCTGCAGCAGGCCCTCTGCTCTTGGATTTGCACTCTGCTAGCAGAGACACTCCTCATTCTTATCTGATCTTCACCACAAGTGGCAGCTCCTCACTTCTGCACTCAGGCAGGGCTGCTCGCAGTCGGCTGAGGAATTGCTGGCAATTCTTCTCAGTGGAAATGCTGTCGCTGTACGTAAGGGATATGAAACCCTCCTACATGTTTGGGAGGGTGACAGCACATAATAACCACACGGCATCACTCGAGTGCCCGGAACAGCCGCTGCAGCAACGCCAACGGAAGCTCCGCAGGAAGGGGATGAGAAATTCTCTCCCACCACTTGACTCATGTGGGTTGCTGCTTAGATACAGGTCGAAGCAGCCACTGAAGTCATGGGTGTCTGTGGGCTGCCGGGTTTCTAACTTGATGTTTTATGGGGCTATGCCTATCAAAATATTTGGGATCTGCTCGTCTCTGGTTACCGTGACGCTTTCAGAAGTGTGTTTTGGAGGCACAGGAGCCAAAGGCACCATCTTGCTGAGAGGCTGGCAGAGTTAGCTGCATTTTGATCATGGTAATCAGGGAAAGGCCACGTGTGTGCAGAAATTATGAGCTATTGAAAATAGCTCTTAAGGGGTATCTGAAGGCTCCAGGGCTGCTGTTCTGATTGGACAATGTGGTGCTTACATAAGTATTGTTTTCAGAGAAATAATTGCAAAGGGAATATGTAGATATGTGAAAAATTGTTAGATTTGGCATCTAGTAATCAAGGACCCAAAATGAATATTATATTTTTCAAAGGAAATGTTACATTGTCTAATCTTCAAATTGCATGCCACTTTGGTTTTATTAAATGAGAGGAAGTGCAGGCTTGTGGTTTAGAGAGTGGGACCAGCAGTCCAGGGTCAGTTCCTAGTTCTAGCCCAGACTTCCTGAACCCAAATTATTTACATCTCCTGCCCTTGTGTCCAGCAGTTCCCTACCAGGAGGTGAGGATAATACAACCTTTGTCCACTCTTTTTCCATTTTATGTATTAAATAATGGAGACGGAGAGAAGATTTAATACAAAGATGCACAACCCTCTGCAAAGTGATGGAGCATATATACATTAGTTTAATTTATATTAATTTTAACTGTCCTATCATATTCTCACATACAAAGGAAGACTTTTACAGAAAACAACTGTTCTAGAGCATGGCTAAAGAGTTATTACATGGTTCTGCCTTTCTGGTTTAAAGAGCCATATTTATCTCCCTAGGTGCGTGCAATGTGTTAGAGACCAAGTGGTATAAAAAGAGGCCAAGTCTTGTTTTGGAGAGTTTATTGAGACTGAAAGGATGAGGACTGTTTGTTTTTGTGGAATGGTTCCCAGAACTAGCTATTATTCTCTATACATCTGTGACATGAAAGGCCAATGTGTATAATTAAAACTAATATAGGTATTTAATCAGTTTGGGTACAGATTACTATGCAAGTCTCCTTTAATTCATAGTATAATATCTATTATGTGTTTTGCAAACAAGAATAACAGTGTAAGGTATACTGTTCTCAAAGTCATGGTTACTTAATGATTGACTATTTAAAACTTACTATTCAGGTGAGTGGTTATCGCCTTGTCTTCTCTCAAATTTATGATCTTCCTTCCTGCTTTTAACAGTTCTAGTCTTCCTGAGGAAATAAAAACACAATGGTATAAACCAGTCATTCTGTTCTACATAATGAGTATTAATTGCTTTTTAACTTTAATGGTTTTACCCACCTAAGGCCAAGAGCATAGCAATTGTACGCTGTGGGCTTGCGTTGATGCTGTGATGGTGGTGAGCAGGCTCTGCTGCCTGCTTGAGTTTGTTTGTCTTGTTCTCCAAAGTGTCTGAAGACACTCAGGGCTGCATCCAGGCCTGAAGTCATCTCATGCAATCTCAAATACCTGAAAGTCAGGAGTTTAAGCTTAAGCTGTGTTAAGCACCATCATCATCGGAGAGACAGCTCCACAGAGCAATTCTGCAATGTGGCTCTTCCATGGTCATTATAGGAGCATGGAGAAAAGCCTGTGTTGCCAACCAGGCAGGGAATTTAATCATTCTTGTTGGAGAACTTTTCACAACAGGACAATCAGATAAGAAAAAAAGCTCTACCAGAGTGCAAAGGGGTTGACACATAACTGCTCCTGCACCCACTGGGTTCAGGGTGATCAGATGCCCTGGAATTTATGCAGTTACAAGGAAACAGCCTGCTAGTGATATAAGTCCACCCTCACAAGGTCACATACATCTTGCAGGTCCATAAATAAAAGCCTAAAGTATTTTTTGTTAGGTAGTCGGATGCTGAATCACTACAAAATATGCAGTGTGGTCTGAAACCTGCTGCCAAGGAAGAGTGAAAAACAGACATGTTTCCCATGTTTGTCTGTGTCATCCTCTCAGAGTGACTGTTCTACAAACAGCATCACTTATGCAGTTGAGTACCAACAAACCTGCAGATTTAACTCTCATGTCAGCCAAAGGTGAGACAGACTGGCTGAGTGGAGTTCTCCAGATTCTACTGATATCCAGTTGAGGTTACTTTGCTGGATATGGGTGTGCTGAACATGTTCACTGCTTCTCTCCCACAGGTAGATGAGACAATTCATATCAACCAGTCCATTTGCCAAACACAACCTCTGTGGCTGGTGAATACTAGTTTTTTAAAATTTGCTATTGAAACGCTCCATTTGGTACATAGAGTTTACAAACAGTACCAGTTCAGTTGCAAAAGCAAGTCCTGCCAGGGCAAGAAGTTCTGTTGGCTCATTTAAAATTTGTTTTCCCTAAATACACATGTGACCATGCAACACTCACTTTCTGCTCATTTGACCGAAAAGGCCATAACAATCAGTGTTGAGTAAAATGCAGAGATGTAAGATTTAAAATATAGTTACTGCCCATAGGAAATAGATACAAGTTAGTACACCTCCTTCCACACTACAGTAGGATATATTTTATTTTCAGAATATCCTAAGTGAAATGCTTTCCTGGAGTTTCTGCTGCTCCCATATGCTGCTTTTAAATATCTGGTGAGGTTTTCCAACTGGTTTCAACATCTTATGCTGTGGCCAGCTGATGTAAGTTGGCACAGGTCCATTACAGCATTGGAAATATGTCTATACCAGCTGAAATGGCAGCACATAGTTTAAAATCTACTTAATGTCTTCTTAGTGCTTTCTTGAACAATTGCTACTAAAGTCTCCAGTTTTATCTCAGTTTCTGCCCTCAGTAAAGCCTTTAGGTAAAAATTAACATCTTGGGGAAGGTGAAAGAGAACAGACATGCCCCCATACAATCTTTAAGGCAAATATCCCTTACAAGTAATGATGGGAGGGACTGACTTTCAGTAATACCACTCGGATAGAAGAGCATAACTTACCATTTTAAGTGGTTATGAAAACAGTGCTAAATTCAAAACACTGAAGCAAATCTTTTTGGCTTCAGCTCTGGTGCTGCTTAAATTATTCACTGAAAACATATGACTGTACTGATTTAACACTTTCGTTGTTCTTTGTGATTTTTGTTGAATAAGATGACCTTGATTTGCTGCCTGTTCAAAGCACGGTTTTGCCCGTTAAATAACTTTCAAATATTCACCTCAGAGTGCACAAAGAGATGATTTATATGTTCACATAGTTCCTCCCCTTGGAGCACCAGTTTCATTATGTGAAAAAGAAGTGCACACACATTCATCTATGCCCTCTATCTCAAGTTCTGCTTCAGCAGAGCTTTGGACTTGCCTGGAGGTGCCACATGCTGGTGGTCCCTTGCTTGGCCTCTCCTCTCCACACCCGATGTTCACCATGGGAAGCTGGGTGGGAGTGTTGCTAATGTTTTGGGATGGAGCAGCTAACTCCATGTGCTCTCCCTCCAGGTTCACTTTGCCCAGTAGCCTTTGGGATGGCTGCTGCTACCATGAGTGAAACTGAGTACCATGAGCAGGGCTCTCAAAGGGAATGCAAGCTAGCCTAAGCTGAGGCTGGAACAGTGTTTTCCCAAAAGTCTGCCAGCAGCAGGAGTGGCCTTCCAGTACAGCAAAAGCCACTTTCCCAGCCAAGCTTGCCCCAGCACTGGGCAGTGACATATACCCTGACATGCCACCAAGCTTGGTGCTGCAGAGATTTCCTATTGCTTTGAGAGAAGAGCCCAGCTCAGCTTTGTGGGAGATGCTCTTGTGTGCTCTGGGAATCTACAGACAGTCATCCCTGCTTCTTGGCCCTACAGCCAGCCACAGCATGTAGTACAGGTGCTGTTCCTTAATGTATTTATTGAGTTAACAGGGACAGTAACTAGCTAACTCAATCAAGCCAGAAGAACTGAACAAGAGCATAAAGCACATGTGGGGTGATGAAGCTGAAGCATGAATAAAGATGGGTGTTGTCCAAGTGGAAAGTGATTTACTTGACTAAACATACCTCACTCTTAAAGTTCAGTCACTGCAGACTCTCATTTATGTTGACTGTAACAGATGACCCCAAGTAATGTGGTCCCTGAGGTATAAAGCTTCAGCAGTGCAACAAAAGGCGTTTATAGCAGCTGCTGTCCTTCCAGCATCAATGCTGTCTTCTTTCCTGAGGAGCAGTGCCACATTTGAATGCTTACAGAGAGCTTCAGGAAGGTGTGACTGTCACAGACCCCTCCTCATGCACCCAGGCATCGCCCCAGCCTTTTGTGGAATATCTTACTTCTTCCTTCTCCCATCTAGAGAAGTGCCTGCCACTTTGGGGCTTTCCCTGCCTCTAAAAGGGAAAACTTGGATTTATTTTTTTTTAAGTATTTTTCTTAAGCATGAAACCTTTAAATCTCTGTCCCATTCTTGGTATCTTTAAAAGCCTGTTCTGGACCATTCAGCTCAAGCCTGGGGTGTATGAGAGTTAAGTGTACAAGTGAAACACAGCTGATATACATTTCTGTCTCTGTCTTTCTATACCCACAGCTTGTCTGCCAGGCAGCACACTTGCTGGGTTTCAGATCCTCTGGTGACACCTGTAATCTGCTGAAGTGTGAGTGGGAAAGCAAGCAGGAGCAGGATAGCATTTGGGAACTGGAGGTTTCCACAGGAGCACATTGCTGTGCTGCTTTTCTGCAGCAACCAAATGAAGCTTAAAGGTCTCCTCTGTGCATGCCATTTTCAGTATGTTGGGGAAAATATATTTTTACATATATAAGCAAAGCAAGCTCTGGGAGGCTGCCAGATCCCCCCAGAAGACATGAAGATGCTAGTACTTGGAAAGAATAAGTTAAAATGGTGGAGCTGTGTGGAATAGTAAAATGCAGGGCACATACTTGAGTAGTAAAACTCTTTCCACTGGCAGTTTCAGGATGCCAGTGTGCAAGGTCATGTTGCTTTTAGCTGTCCCCTTAAATGTCCCTCTTGTGAGAGTCTACAACATATAAAGCTTTTGGTAAGTTTTGGGTTGATTATTATGTCCAGAGGATAGTTAATATGCCCCACTTGACCTGAACACTGGTATCAGTAACCCTGAACTCTGATGAAACTCACAGCACTCTGCATAAAATTCTTCTCCTCAAGGTCTGATTCTAGTCCACAAGACATTTGAACTTGATCCTGTTCTGGTTTCAGGCAGTTTGGTTGTTTTGCAGCAATTCTGCCAGTCTGCACCAACTGCACACATCTCCCTGGCCAATGGTCTTCACAGTGTGTTCCACCCAGCAGCTGGCAAATATTCAGTGTTTTTGCTGTTGCTTACATGTCTCCTAATGGAACTCCTAAGTAACCTAATTGGTAATTCATATTTTAGTGAGCCCCTTTTTTATGGTGTTTATAACCTGCATTACTTTGTGTGTTTTAGGCATTAGCAGCTTGATGTTAAATGGTTGTAATTTGTCTCGATGCAGATCTGCTGACTTATCGCCTCCTAAGCAAACAGTTCAGTGCCTATTTGATCATGAATGAATTTGGGATATGCCCTTGAGGTCCTAAATGTAAGCAGCAACCTTCCCACTATCTGCTTTCTTCCAATTTACCTTATTAAGACCTTCCCAAGACCCAGCAGGATCCATTTTTCCAAAATGATGCTCCACAATGTTGTCCCACTGTTGCAGTAATTGGTGACATGCTATAGTAACCTGACTTGCTGCTGTTTTCAAAGCATCTCCCTAGGTGTTCTGCTCAGGGAATGAATTGATAAAGGCACCTTGGAGAATAAAAAACAAAATAAAAAAAAAACAAAATAAAAAAAAAAAGGAAAGTAATCTGAACAAGGACCTGAATGGGTGGGGAAGGAGGAGGAGGACCGGTTCCCAGGGATTTCACATTTAACTTCTGTTGCTATGGCAATTACTCTGTCTGTCTGTACTTGCACAGAGCAACAGCTTCATCCGGAGCTGCACAGTCAGGCAGTTTTCATAGTTCTCATTTGGGAGTGTGGATGACAAGCAATGGGGACGTTTTCTCCAAAAAACGTGGCTGTGATGAGATAGAGAGAGAAGAGTTTGCAAATAAGCATTAGCCCAGTCCTTCCTGTGCCAGGATGTCAACTGAGGCACGTTTGTGCACAATACTCAGCACAACAATCACCTGAGTTTCAGCTGGAGCTTCTAGGAAAAGCCATGATGCAGCAAAAAGTTTTGGATCAGGGAAGTGAGAATTCTGCAATCCCACTCTCAATATATGGAGGAGCTATGAAACATTTCTTGTATCCAAACGTCTCTTCTATGTGCTCTCAAACTAGCAGGATGGGAGAAGAGTGTTGAATCACAGATATTGTCCTTGGTAAAACACCGTCTCACCCACAAATTGCTTATAACACTAATAGAAACATGGCACAGACAAGAATCTGTAGAAATGTCATATTTGTATAGCACCTCTCAGTGTCGTACTATGGCAGCTCTGCTTCTGTGGGATCTGATCCTAGAGGTCCTGTTGCACTCTAGACCTTGATGATGTACTCAGCCTTTAAGCTCAGCTTAATCACAGACTTTCCAAATACAGGACTCAGTCAAAGTGTCCCCTCCATCGAGGGACCAGTGGTCAGGTTTCCCTTGACCTTGAAACAGGCTGAATTTCAGCTGTGCTTCACGATGCAATGTGCCCACAGAACAAGAGGGGAGCAATGTAAGTCTAGCCTGAGAATAAGTAATCTTTCTTCTGCAGAAGGTATTTTCACCAGGATAGAATTGAAGAAAAACTCCAAACCCTCCTGCACCTTTTTTCACCGGGTGACTTCAGGAAACTGCTCCCTGGTGATGAAAAGTCCCTGCAATAATGAACCCTGAGGTGTTGGTTTTTAAGCTTTTCCAGCAAACAAGACGTATCCTGCTTAGAGAAGTGTACTCACCAAGGTGAAGCTTGCCAAGCACTAGGATTCAGACTCAGAGAACTGACTTTTTTTTTTTTTCCCCTAAATTAAGCTGGATCAAGTCTTTGTAAGGATAGAGTATCTTGGCACAGCCTGGATAGAAAACAAGAGATAATGCCAGTTGCGTGTTAACTTTTCAACTGGCATTTATTTTGTAGTTTAGAGCTGGTATTAGTGGGATGTGATCTTCTCTCTGGTGCCAGAGAGGTTAATGTAACTGTCACTGCAAGCATTTGAGTTAGGCAACACATTTCTTGGTTTAAATCATGCTTCACATGCGGATTTAGCTTAATGAAAGAATTCTGGGTTTCAATCCACACTTCCTCTTTCAAGTCAAGGCTTCTTTCAGCTTCTCTGAATACTTTTTATTGACTTTTTAAAGAAGCTGAATTAAGTGGATAGAGTGCTTGATACAATTTCTAGCATGTAGAGCAGTGCAAACTCTGCACCATGAGCATCAAGTCCAGTAAGTCTTACTCTGTGTATGGACTGTGCAATAGTTCCTGCCATTCTTCTCCAAACCCTCATTGCCACCAGCCATAGTCCAGAAGAGCTTCTGCACTGCTTACCTGCATGTCCTAGAAATGTTTCCTGGCCCCATGTGCCCTGAAGTCTACTTCCATCTGGAAAAAAAGTGAGGTGTTCTCTTGTATTCTGGTTTCTGGTGTGTGTAGAGCTGTCAGGAAGGGAACATCTGATCTGGGAAAACTCCTATCAGAAAACTGCTCAGAATGAACACCAGGCAATGCAGAGAAAAATCAGTTTTGTTGGGCCACATGGCTCCCCTTATTTCTGCTGGCTGGAATCATGTGAGTCTCCCACACTTTTAGCAGCAGGATGGGCTTTTTCCCAGCTGTTGAATTATTCCACTTAAAATAAATGGTCTCCTAATGGAGTTGCCTCCCCACTACAGGAATAAGGAGTATTAGGGCCTATCTGAAGTGAACTGGCTGCAATTGTGTTTCTCTTTGAGAAAAATCTCACTTTTTCCAGAGGGCTCCCCGAGCCTGGAAGCCTGGAGATAAGGAGGTGAAGATAAAGGCTGTGCTGCTGGGCTGTTTGAATTGGAAGAGACAATAAAGTTGATGATAGTAGATGCTGAGTGTATGAGACTGAATGGATGGATGGAAAATTGCCAAGATACTATATGCTGCTTTATCTTAAGAACTCAGCAAGCAAATGTGATTTCTAGCCCAGTGTGATATAATATGAGCTGAGCTGCATCCGAAGATACTCTAGGGAATGGATGGCCTCCCCTGCCTGCCACCCCACTGCTCTTCTCAGGGCTTTCTTCAGTCTGTTCCAGTCCATGGATGGTGAGTGGTCTGGGGCCTGGCAAATCCTTTAGGGAAAACCAAGCATCCTACCTGTGTCACCCCTGGGAAAGCCCTGTTCCTTACGTCCTTTTGATTTTTATCTAACTCCTTTGGAGATCTGGAGCCTTAAACTGCCTTTCAGTCATTCTAGGTTAACTGCACTTCCCTTCCCACAGACGTGTTGTGCAGATAAAGAGCTGGTGCCTGAGGGTGTACACTCCAAGATTTTCTGACAGAATAAACCTGAGGCTGGCTCTGGGAGTTGGCTGCTGGGGCAGCAGAACAAGAGACTGTACTGCTCTTAAAACAACATCCAAACCAACAAACAAATGAGCGAGACACTTCCCTACCATCTGAAGTTTTCCTAATCCTTATCCAGTGTTTACAGCTGCCAGGGAAACTCTTCGTGAAGCACTGAGCTGACTGAATGGAGACACAAGGAGATTTTTCTTTCTCCCAGCCTGTGCATTGCTGTGTTACACCAAAAACTTCCTTAAATGGGAGGAATTCTTATTCTCAAGATCCATAAAAATGGAAGGCTGCTGATGTAGCTGAGCTGGAATTAGGCTGGATCCTTTGCCATTCTTTTATATTTTTCCCTTCCTTCTCCTCTTCCCCCCCCCCCCCCCCCCCCCCATTTCCAGCACCATCGTTTTGGCAAATCCAAGCAGGGGCTGGAGGACAGTAGTGGGACCAGGTTGCATGTGGGAAAGCACATGCAAAGTCCAAAGGATGCACCTGGGACCTTTCCAAGGAAGTGACTGCAGCCCATAGGTCTTCTGTAGCCAACAACCCAGTTAACCCCCACATAGGACCCAGCCTCACATGCCCAGATCCAAAAAGGAGGAATGCTTTGCAACCAGCTCAACAGCAACCTGCACCCCTTTCCTTTCTGAATTTCCTTCAGAAACACAACAGGCATTGTAGAGACCACAGCTTTTTTTTGCTTTACACGTTGTGTTTCCAAAGGAAAGCTATTAGCCCTTGAAGCACAGGGAGAAAGGTAAGGGTGGAAGAGATGCCTGGGCTATATTCCTCCTCTATATTGTAACATAACTGGGGCTATCAGGAATTAACTTTCATTGACACACCAGCCTTTTTTTCAGAGAAAGTCATATCCTTTTCAGAGGTGGGGACTGAGGATTTCAGGTGTGAGCCTCAGAGCTTCAGGTCAAGAGTTCCCAGTTTAACTTCTGGATCTTAAGATTGCCTGTTTCCAGACTGCACTGAAAAACTGAGAAGATTTAGCATCTCCCAGCAACAGGCTGGTCCTCTCTTTTCTTTGCTCAATAGTGCAGAGCTCTCCTGCCTGACATGCCATTTCTTCACAAGCCTGGAATTTGACCGGGCTTAAAAAAGGACAAAAATTACACAGATGTGCATTCCAGTCATCATTCCCACATGAACCAACAGGGCTCAAATTAGCCTGGATTTTCACCAAGGCAGTAGGTCAGCCCAGATGTGAGAACTGAGCTCAGAGTACACCCAGGAGCCCAGCCCCCTCTCTCAACATCTCTGCATCTCTTGTACCAACCTGGGACAAAAAGGATGGGGCCAGATCCCAAGCAGACCCCTGTCACTACAGTTTTCTCTGTGGTAACATCCAGTGTCTCAGTTTCCCCATTCCCAGGGTGGTCTGGAAGGAGGTTTTGGAAGGGACTGGTTAGTCCTGTGGTGTGTCCATGTGGAGGAGGTTATCCTGTATTGTATATCCACATCTCACAGGTAACTGGAAGGCTGGGACAGAGTCCCACTGCCTCGGCTGGTATCCAAAGGGCAGCACTTGTACTCTGACATCTCACACCACAACTTCATGGCCACATGCCCATGCTTCTCATTAAGGGCTGCCCTGCAAACTGACCTTGCAAACTGCAGATGTTCCTGGAAGATTTGTGATTGATATTAATATCTATCTACCTACCTACCTACTTACCTATCCTTCTATCCTTTCATCCTTCTATCTATCTTATATATCTTCTATCTATCCTATCTATCTTAGGGAGATTACTGGGCCAGAGCCTTAGCTACATATGTACAGGTCCAATAGCTGATATATGCCAGCAAACATGGCTCAATGTGTCTGAGGCTGAAAAATCTTACAGGGAGGAAATTGTCTGTGACATTTTGTCACATGTCACGCTGTTAGTAGAGCTGAGGAAATAAATAGCACTACATCTTCCAGTCAATGAATGCAGCCACATCGTTCTTCACACAATCAGCATGAGACTGGCAAGAACCCTCCTCCTGAGCCCTAAATCTCTGCTGCAACAAGGGCAGGCTATGCACAATTCCCCCATCCATCTCCACAGTCCACCAGGGAAGGATTCCTCTGTGAGGCTGGAGAGAAGAGAACTCTCCCTTGGAGTTCACATCCCCCCTAGTCTGGGTATGGCCAAACTACCCAGGAGCACTGTCCAGTACTCACAGATTAACTTCTCATGACTCACAATATAATAATTCTTGCTGTAATTCGTGGCATGACTCCTAGTGCTGTGCTTCTAGGATTCACCATCTGAAACTTGAGGAGAACTGAGAGGGCTTGATTGGAGGTGCAGATTACAGGGTGTCTCACAGGGATCTCACAGTCCCAGAGTAGAAAGCACCCAGTTCTCAGCTAAGCATGATTCCACCCAGCAGTGTGGTGGATTTCCTGTTCGCAGAGATCCCAGATGTTTGATTTAAAATTCACTCCAGCACAAATGTTGATGCTGGTGAACTTGGTAGCGGGACTGTTTCCATAAAATGAATGCAAAAATGGGGCTGGGACACAGGGAGGGAGTGACAGGCGATGGTTTATTAGTTCTCCATGGATGAATCAAATGCACAGGCACTGTCTGGGGCTGACCATCCGTGATTGGAAAACTTGGAGGAATCAAGCAATGGGGATGGTAGAGGAAATCCTGTCATTCATTGTTTTAGTCTTACTGATGTCACTTTTATGTCCCTTTTATCCCTTGTCTCATCCAAGCCTTCCAGAGGGAAAGTTCTGACTGACAGTTTTGGTCAGACGACCAGACATGACGTGCAAGAGGTCAATTCATTCTCTGTTTGTCAGAGAGGAAGAGATTTATTTGCTGTAGGTACATCCGGCTTTGACTTCTTTGCGATGCTCTTTTGTTTATGCAAACCAGTTGGCTGGGGGCATGGAGGTCAAGATCTACATCCCAAGTAGGAAATCAGTGCTCAGAAATAGCAGCCCTGAGAGTTCACGAGATGAAGGTCCCTCCAGGCTCCCTCTCAAATGTGCTCTGTGGAAGGAAAAACAAAAGCCCTGTATTTCTACAAGAGGGCGTGTTTATGGTTTTAAATTGCACAGTCAAGATTTATCTCACTGCAACCAAATAATTGCAGGGCAGATACACAGAGGAGGTGATTGGGAACTATTAGCTACCCACATCTTCAAATGGAAATTCCAAGCACTTCAGCACATGTTGTGTTTTCATAAATTTTGCCATACCAGCCCCTTTTGCAAAAACATTAGGGGATCGAGACAAGGAATCTCTATTTGCTGTTTCAACACAGAATAAAGGTCAGGTTTGTGCCCAAAAGAACACAGACTCTTAATAAAGCTCTTCAGATGGCTTTTTTTCTCTTGATCTGCATCTATGTGGTAACCATTGGGGGTTTTATGAGCTAAAGGCTGTCTCTACGTGACATAGGATCTCTCTATCTTTCAGAGTTACTTTTACTACTTGTTTGCAGCTGTGGCTTTTTTTCTTGCTTTCCTGACTCATTGCTGTTAAAAATTGAAAGTGGTTCAAGTCTCAGGTGAAATAACTCCCTCCAGGGACCCTGTTAATGACAGACTTGTGTACTTGCCTTGCACAGAGTTCACGAAGTTGGTTGGTTTCCTTGTGCTGCCACCTACAGAGCAAGCAAGAAGTAGTGCCTGGGGATTTTAAACTGCCAGAAAATTCCAAATTCTCCTCTTTAAACTTTAATGCTCAATACCTTCTCTAGCTTTGATAAGCACTGGTTTTCTCTCCCAAGACTGTCCTTGCAGTCATCACTGTAAGAATGGCGATGGAGAAGGCTTTGCTGCAGGTCTGTGCCATGGGCTGTGGCAGTACCAGGGAGATTCCAGTCTCCAGCCCCATTTGCCAGGTCTTGGCTCTAGGAGTTTCTGGGCCATCTAGCAAGTGATGTCTTCCTGCTTCACTTAATGCTTTGATTCTTTATCTTCCTCTGCATGAGACTTCTTTCAGACACATGAGTCTCTGAAATGTTCCAGTGGCATCGGTGGTGGCCTGTCAGAGGACGTTTTTCTGCCCACCAGGGAAATGGAGTCTATGCCACTGAGCTGCAGCATGCACTCAGTCACAGCACTTTCACCCCGGTGGCTCTCTGAGACAGGGCAGAGCTGTGACATTCTCCTGTAAAGGAGGAAAAGATTACCTGGGGTGATACTTAACTATTTCTATTGATTTCAGAAGTTTCAAAGTTAGGAGTCTGGAGCTAAGTGTTGCTCATGCCAGACTGAGTGTTCTCTGTGCACAGGTACACAACAGTGCACTTGCAGACACCAAGAAGTTGACAAGAAACCCCTTGAAACAATCAGGATGATGGGAATCCATTTGCTTCTGTCATTTTAGACATTTTAAAAACATCCTTTAGCAAATCCTGATGGTACTTAAACTGCGTTTGGAACCTCAGGGTGCTGCATGGACCTTCTAAAGAAGTGAAGAAAGCAGAAGAGGAATGTCCTGATTTATAATGTGTTATCATCTTTTAAAATCTGATCTGGCCTGAATGCTCCAGGGTCTCTGTATGAAAACCTACCCTGGGTGACTCCCATTAGGTTAAAAATAAATGCTGCATTTCTGTGTGCAGTGTGAGTGACTGCAGTTGGAAAGTCTGGATGCAGAGTCTCTGGACTGGCCTGCAGGGGGGATTGCAGCTGGGATGGGGCTTTGGGTGTTCCCCGGGTGACAGTGAGACAGAAGCACTCCAGAGGTGATGGTCAGAATTCTCCTTTCTGTTGTGTTTGCTCCCTGGGGTGGCAGCGGGCAGGAAAGATCAAGGTCTGGTGCAGGGTTATAGGTTCAGCATGCGGAGCAGTGGCAGGGCACAGAGTAAAGACATTTGCAGACATGGGAAAGCCAGACTCCTAGGAGTCTGCATCAAGCACAGCCCATGATTTCTCCAGCACTGCTGGAAATAGGGGTGTTAGCAATTGCCAGCCCTCCTGAGGCTCTGCCTGGCTCTGCAGAGCAACCAGGTGCTGCAGAGGCAAGGGGAACATGGTGCTCCCACCAGTCTGCTCCATGCTGGGGGCTCCCATCACCCTTCATGACTTTTTCTTTTGCACAAAGTGGCAGCCAGCAGCCTCCCATCACCGTGGCCTTTCACGAACCAAGGAGGGGTTGAGGTGAACTCACAGAGCTGCCTTGGGAAACAAGCTGACTCACCAGCATACAGGGACCAGGAATATTTGGACCAGCTGCAGATCCCGTGTCCTGCTGTGGGGCAGAGCTTTCACCCAGCTAATGGCTGAGCTGAACTTGCCAAAGCAGGTAAAGATATAACCTGCAGCTTCCTCAACGTGTTTGTGCAGCTCTTTGACTCTGTCTCAGAGAGGAAGGAGGGCACCAGGCAATAACTCACATACCTGCACTGGATTGTGTAAAATGTGGCTGTGAGTGCCCGCCTGCCATGTTGCTGCATGTGCATTGGTTTTATTGCTCTCTGCCCCAACAGTGCACATACTGGTATTTTCAGGGTGGAGTTCATCACAGCTTTCCATGATTTATTTCCCTTCCCTTTGTTGGGGTTTCTGAAGCCTCTGAAGAGCCTTTTGAGACTGAGAGAGGGAATCATATTTTTGTGCCTCTGTCTGTTTTTCTAGATGAGGCTGGGTCCTAAGTGTCTTTGGCTTGAGGGTCACTCTGTGGTATCTATAAGTAAGAGGACTGGGAATAGGGGTCTTTTATTCTGCTGTGGTAAGGTTTGTGTTCTCCATACTCGACTAGAAGCTACTCTTGCAACGGATAGGAGTTGGTATTTTTCCCAAAGTCTGACATCCAGGATTCTGTAGAAGCCAGCAATGGCCAAGGACTTAGGAAATCTTTGTCTGCACCATGTAGGCAACCCACTGGCTTCTCATATGGGATCCAAACACACTGCAAAGTAGAGCGTAAGGAGTGACAACAGCCAGCCTGACTCTTCAGACTCCATTCCCAGGAGGCTCACTCCAACCTACACATCTCATATGGTGCCTTAAATACCCCTGTGCCACCTCCACATCCCAGGAGGCACCAAGTCACCTGCGGCAGCAACTCAGCTGCATACACACATTGCTACCCCTGGGTGCCTTGCAAGAGTCTGGAGGTACAGGCAAGCCCTCTTCCTTTCCTGAAAAGGACACTGAGATTTATTTTAAAAGACATGACTGACGTTCATAGCAAGAACAGCTAACTGAAGGCTGCAAAATCCTGTAGGAAAAGCTGCCGTGAGATGAAAAGAAGTCGCCTGCAGCAGGAGGAGCATCACGCTGAGCTGCTGCCCTCTGCTGCTGTGCAGCCCTGGGGGAGGCAGGAGTCAGGGTGTGCATCCATTTCCAGCAAGGGGATTTCCATTTCCACTGGAAGCTCCCAGGGGCCTTGGAGCCCAAGCCGCCAGGATCTGCCATCCTGCCTTGCCTAAGGACTGGGAAGCTTCTCAGAGGTTTTTGTTCAGGATCAAAGTAAACAGATTTGTTCAGCTTGCCCTGAAGGTTCATTGTCAACACAAGTAGCCTGCAAGGAAGTAACTGTCGTTTACCAAGACAAAAGGTTGCGATTTAATCACTAATTATCTCTTATCATGTTTTGCTGGGCTGACACGAGCCAGAATGAATGCAGTGCTGCCAATTGGTGCTGTGCTGGTGCCTGGGGAGAGGGAGCCCCTGGCCTCCTCTGCAAAGGATAAATAGGGTCTGGGTTTTGATGTCTTCTGACCCATGTCATATACCTGCACACTACATGCTATCCCCATCATTCATGTATTAATGTAACTTTACTATTTAAACAGAACTTAAATTGATTTTGCTGAATAAATCAGTGTCTAAAAGCTGTTTAAAAGCCAGGAGTAGGAGGTAGCTGGGAGAGGTAATAGTACAAGGAATGAATTGCTTGGTGGGCACCCAGCACAGTGACATGAGCTCCTGCTGGGTTGTCTTCAGGCAAGTGGACAAATGGGTAGGGGCAAATGACAGTCAAACAAGCCATTTCAGGAAAGGCTGCAGTCAGTCCTGAATTATCAGCAGGGTCTAGGCTGCAGTATTGAAAGCAAAGGTTTGGGAGGCTTCTGAGGCACAACCTGGCTCCTGATTTTGTCTCCTTTGATGGTAGGAAGTAGCATTTGTTTTACCTGGATGCAGGTTATACCCACTTCTAGCTGGGCTGGTTAGAATACAGAAAAGGTATGTCATAAAGTTGGTGGCAATTACATGTCACTTCCCTGATGCCACAGTTTGTCCTAATGCTGCCCATACCAAGAAGTGTGATGACACTTTATACCTCTCCCTCTCTGAGTGAGTAAACAACATAATCTGTGAGACCAGCTCAAGAAAATAAAGTTAATGCAATCTCTTGTATTTGCCATTGTGCATTACGAGAAATGGTCTGTGCTCTGCCCTGTTCTAGACCCCACATCTCCCTCTACAGACAAAAAGGTTTTCACTATGGTTTAGAGTAATCTAAAAACCTAGATTATAGATTTGCTTCTCTTTCTTCAAATAAATACTGAGGAATTTTAAAAGCCATCTGGGAAAATATTTCATCTACTACAAGAATAACCTGCTCTGTGGGAAGGGACCTACAACAATCATCTGCTCCAACTGTGTGTAGATAAGCAAGTATTTTACAGAGTTGTGTATAAATTAGACAAAATTTAGAAAATGGAATGGTTCTTCAGTAATACTGGGTGAAATGTCTGCCACTTCATCTTGAACAGTGTGTACAATTATGATCAGCACCCAAAACAAAGATCACAGACTACACCCCTGATGCTGATGATCCAGAAACATTATGTCCTAGATATACCATAATATTTTTTCTGCAAATAAGCACAAAAAGGCTGTTTTAGTTAGCATATGAAATGCATTCTGTGCACCGCTACTGTCAAAATTATGACTGACTGCATAATGAAATATAATTTGGAATGTAAAAATGGCATTTTAATATGCTCTGCTTGGGGAGCAGAATTTGATATGTCATGCTGGCTTACTGCTAATACTTATTTCCCTTGGGACAAATGAAGAGACATGTAGTCTTGCTATCCAGAAAGGTGTCAAGTCATACCCAGTCAAGAATAAGCTTTTCTGAGCCATACAGAAAAATGTTAAATTTGCAATGCACATCTAAATTCAAAGACGAAAACTGGAGCCACATGCTTTATACTAAAATTACAGCAGTCAGGTGATTGGTAGAGGAAGCATTCTTAATCACACCAAACTGGAAACAAGCATCAATTATCTGGCATCACACAGCCTAAATCTTGCTCTGCTCTTCTGCTTGGAGAGCTGTAGTTCATGGGTTAGCCTTGGCCCAGGGCTGATGTTGGAGTTGGGTATGACAGCTGGAGTTGCCCAAGGCACAAGGTTTTGGAGGATACAGTTCTTGATGGATAGCTTTAACCAGCCTTCCCTTTTGGTTAAAAGCCAGGGAAATGGTTTTTAAGATGTCTGACTTAAAACCAGAATTTCTGTTGATCACTTCACAGAGAAATCCACCAGTTGCATAGAATTATTTCATAGAATCATAGAATCATTTCAGTTGGAGAAGACCTTCCAGGTCATCGAGTCCAACATCTTGGTGTAGCTGCTCGATAAGACCTAGAGGGCTGAGGCTGTGACTAAACACCTCCTTCCATTAAAAACAGCCTGGTTTCTGAATCAGGACCTTCCTGCTTTATTTTAAAAAAACAAAAATAAAAATCAGCATGCTTGTTGGTGCTGTGCATAATGTGATGCAGAGGAGTGTGCAGACCCAGGCACCACCAGCACCATCCATAACAACAGGCTGCAGGGAAGGCGTTTTGTCCTGGGACAGGAGAAATCTCCAAAACTGGGGCTGTTGTGCACAAAAAAATGCCCTTCACCCTTTGCAGCATCCCTGAGGGGCTGCCTGAGCCTCCTTCTCTGCCACACATCAAACACCAGGAAGGTTGAGGTGCAATGATCCTTGATGGCAGCTGCTGCAAAAGCCATACCCTAGGCAGGAGGAGATGTCACTCATCTCTAGCACCAGCCACTTTCTCTGATGGAGTTTCCAATACCAAAATCCACAGCAATTCTGCAGCCTGACTGCTCCTTGGCCAATTAGTGAGCTTCCTAACAGGATGTCATGTCACATTATCTTTATTTGCACAGCCCTCCAAATGCCAGAGAGCTGGCTGGATGCTGACTCAGAGGAACATTGGCCCATTTATCATCTGCTCCCTTGATTTCTGATTGCTTCAAGGGGAATCCTCTAACCCCTGTCTTCCAGCCTGGAGCCTGGCCTCACGAGCAAGCCCTCCAAGCCTCCATTTTTGTTATTGCTTGCTTGCTTGTTTGTTTTACCTTATTTATGATTTATTTTTAGGGTAAATCATAATAAATAAATTTTATTTATTATTAGAGGATCAGGGAAAGCCTGGTCACTCCTACAACTCCAATGGCATCATTCTAGACTTATCCTGAAGGTCCAAGCAGAAGTGCTTCCCAGCATCTGGGACCCACCCTTCTAGGAGATGCAGTGGAGTAGGAGGCTTCTGCCAGGGGAAGGGAGCTTACAAATCCCACCAGAACAACTTGCCTGGGAAAAAGGAGTCTTTGGGTCACCATATCCCACTGAATATGATGGTTCTCACTGCTTAGAATCACAGAATCACTAAGGTTGGAAAAGACCTCTAAGGTCATTGAGTCCAACAGTCAACCCAACACCACCTTGCCAACTAAACCATGTCCTGAAATGCCACATCTGCATGTTTTTTGAACAGCTCCACAGGTATTTATTCAATCACTTTCCTGGGCTTGCACCAGGTGGGGGTGGAGCAGGGGATGAAGGCACAGGAGACAAGTACTGCAGTGACCAGCTCCCACCATCCACCAGTGTAAAGCTTTAGATGGCAAGTGAGGCTTCTCCAGTGCTGTACATCCACCTGGCACTGAGTGGACCAGGACACCTACCCCCAGGCTGAGCCCTCCTCACCTTTGCCTCACCTCAGCTATGCTTATGAAGCAGAGTACAAGCCAATTTTTGGAAACTGCATGTTAGCATCTGGCCACTTCTTATCCTGATGGGTTCAGCATTGCATTTTGGCTGGGGCACAGAAGCCTCACAGCCACAGAAAGGAGCCAGTGTCACACTAGCTGCAGCTGAGCAGTAACCTTACAAAAGGCTGACGAAGGCAGGAGAGGGCATGACTCCCCACAAAGGCTGTCACATCAGGGAGTCTGTTGATGCTGTGGCTTTGCTTTAGTGATGTGAAGGGTTTGGGATCACTTTTTGGTCCAACAAACCAAACTAGAGTGCCTGCTGCAGGATGGTTCACACGACTGACAGGGGGTTACAAGCACAGGGGGATGGCACACACAGCACGCATGTAATGAAATGTGTGTGTGTGCATTCGTGTGAGCAAATGGTTCAACATGTAGAAACCGGGGTAGAAATGAAATGAAAGTTGAATAGAGACTCCTGGGACTGTTGACCCTTGGCCACCTGTTGCTGTGTTGCATTATGGTAGAAATATTGCATCAGCCACCACCAGCTCCATCAGCATCTGCATTATCTGGAATTCCTTGGTGTACTACGTCCACTGGAGACTATCTTTATTCTTCGGGGTTCTATTAGCTGTATTTTTTCCAGTACAATTTAACTGACCATTTTTTGAGCTTCATCTTCTCCAAATGGACCAGAAATATTGTGATTAGGTGCAGAAAACATGGAGAAGCAGTTTATAATATTTTCTTTAACTCTGCTGCAGAAAGGGACCTGGCTGGTGATTACATAGGGCAAAACTAGGCAGATGGGGGCTAAGATTTTCTCAAGGAGTATAATTTCAGTGAAATTTAAGTCAGGAATTGAGTTGGTGTCCAGAGGTGGGAGAAGCAGAGAAGAAGCTTGCAGGCATCCTGTGCTCCTCTTCCAGGCTCTCTGCAAAGGCTCAAGGTTTCTGTGCAGTTTTCTTGGAGACCAGTTTTGACACAGTTTTGAGCAGGAGTGCTCAGTGAAAGTACCTCTTCAGGAGCATGTGCCTTTGTACATATTGCTGTTCCTGGGACCTGACAGCAAATTATGAAACACCTGTACATAAAACAGTTCACCTCTGGAAAGGGGGATGGGGAATGTGTTGTCACAAAAGATACATGAAAAAAGGAAGTCCTTGCTTGTAGAAAATGGCATATGTTGTCCCTCTGCAAGCCCCAGTGAGCCTTTTCCAGTTAAGGCACTTTAATAGCAATGGGGAATTGTCCTGTCCCATCTGCAAAGCAACACCTTTGGACTTCTCCTTTTTAATGGAGCTGAGATTTCCCCATCCCCCAGTGATGACTGGAGTAAGTGGCCTGAGGAAAAATTCTTTATTCATGTGAAGACAACCCATCAGGTTCATTAAACTGCAGATTACACAGGCTGATGACAGAAAGAAATTAAATAAGGTTTTGTCTTATTACTTCCTTATTTTTAATTGAATAATAGACTATTAATTTGATTGAAGCTAGTCATGTTAAACAGTTTCCTAGGATATTGTCTTGAGAAATGTCTCATCCTGCACGTTGCCCTGTGGCTTGGTTACTTTTTTGGCAGTGCTCTTCAGGTGCCCACTGAAGTGTTGCTCTTAGATTGTTAGGAATTTTTGGAGGGGGTGGTGGGAGGTAGGGTTATTATTATTAGCCTATATTTAAACCAGAGCAGGAGGCAGTGGAAAAGAAAGTTAGTGTGAAAGTGGGGCAACTCCAGTAAGAACTATGAGGGAAGAGGGCACAAGACCCTGCTTAAAATGAGGAGGTCCAGGTTGGACATTGCCTGTTCAGAGGCTCCTGTCCTGTTCCTCATGCCTGTGCCCATGTCGGTGCTGGTGCACCCAGAGGGAAGTTTGCATGGACATGTGAAAAAGTGCCTGAAGGAAAACAGGCTGAGAGCCTTCCATCTGACATCTGCAAACCTGAGGAGGTGGGCAGATCCTCAAGGAAGGCTGCCCTAGGAATTATGGATGGGCAAGCCACTTCCTCACTTCAGTGCCTCAGGCAGGACCTCTGCTGATGCCCAGGCTGATCAAATCTGGTGTGGAAAAGAAGCACAAGCTCAGTGGAGAAGGAGCATGGCAAAAAGCTGCCCCTGGCTGAGGCTGTCTCCCTCCTGGTGCAGAATGTGGAATACTGTTCTGTTCCAAGGACACATAGTTTGTGTGGGTGTAGATTTACATTTCGTTAAGGAAAATGAAATAAGGGGGCCGGTTTCAACTAGCCTGCAGTTTTATTATTTGCAAGAGCCCTTGCCTTCATGTGATGCTTTACGTAACAGCCTTACACATCAGCAAAGTATGTAAAGCATTTCCACTGTTGGAAAAAAGAAGAAAGGGGAGGAGATTTAAGAAAGGTATTGTATCGCCTTGGAGGACTTGACATGGAATTTTTAGCTCCCACCAGGCAAAAAAACATCAAGAATCACGGGTCTGGTCTCTAGAGTCAACCTTATGGGCTTTATGGGATAGTAGACCACATTTCTAAGGATGACCACAAAGTATTCTTGAGAGCATACCCAATGATGGCTTCAGTTCAGAAATAAAATGCTAAAGGGAGGCAGGCTGAGTGAAAATAAAAGTAGCAGGAAACTGAGACATGCATCCTGATCTCAGGGAGAAACAATGGCACCAGAAAGAACATGAAATTAAGAAATTGACAGAGCTCGGGGAGCAGGAGAGGTGTTGTCAGAAGCATCCTCTGAGAGGCTGCAGAGCTACAGAAAGCTGAGACTGTACCTCTGTCTCACATCACCTACAAGATGTGGTCAGTCACACTTCTTCTCCAATGCTCATTATTACCATGCCTGATATTGCAATGTATATACATGTAAGGCTGTGGGGGGAAAAAAAGAAAAAAGAAAAAAGAAAAAAGAAAAAAGAAAAAAGAAAAAAGAAAAAGAAGAAGAAGAAGAAGAAGAAGAAGAAGAAGAAGAAGAAGAAGAAGAAGAAGAAGAAGAAGAAGAAGAAGAAGAAGAAGAAGAAGAAGAAGAAGAAGGAGGAAAAGAAGAAGAAGAAGAAGAAGAAGAAGGAGGAAAAGAAGAAGAAGAAGAAGAAGAAGAAGAAGAAGAAGAAGAAGAAGAAGAAGAAGAAGAAGAAGAAGAAGAAGAAGAAGAAGAAGAAGAAGAAGAAGAAGAAGAAGAAGAAGAAGAAGAAGAAGAAGAAGAAGAAGAAGAAGAAGAAGAAGAAGAAGAAGAAGAAGAAGAAGGAAAAGGAAAAGGAAAAGGAAAAGGAAAAGGAAAAGAAAAAGGAAAAGGAAAAGGAAAAGAAAAAGGAAAAGGAAAAGAAAAAGAAAAAGAAAAAGAAAAAGAAAAAGAAAAAGAAAAAGAAAAAGAAAAAGAAAAAGAAAAAGAAAAAGAAAAAGAAAAAGAAAAAGAAAAAGAAAAAGAAAAAGAAAAAGAAAAAGAAAAAGAAAGAGAAAAAGAAAAAGAAAAAGAAAAAGAAAAAGAAAAAGAAAAAGAAAAAGAAAAAGAAAAAGAAAAAGAAAAAGAAAAGAAGAAAAAGATGCTATGAATGCCTCTAAGGAGGATTGGAATGAATGAAAAATGTCTGAAGCCGTTCAAGTGCAAAGTCTAGTGAATCAGCCCATCCACTTTTCTTTGGCTTCTGAGTTTGGGTGGACCCAAACCACAAAGAAAAGAGGAAACAAAGGTGGAGTAGACATCGAGAAAGATCTTTGTGAAACTTGGCATTAAAATGTAAGAGCTCCCAATCACTGCTCAGCCCACGCAATGTGAAGCAATTGGAAAGGACTGGAAAATCACTGCATGGTGCCCTGAGATGAAGGGGCTGGTTTGTTTGTTTCTTTTACCCAGGAGCTGTTAAAGAGCTCTATGACTTCTGAGGAATTGTCGCTGAGTTTCTCTTCCACTGAGGTTTCCCTTTAAAATTACCTGAAATCACAGAGGAAATATGAATGTTCTGTTTGATTCAGAATGTTCTGCTCCTGCAGAAGCAGGTACCAGGTTCTTCAGAAGCAGAACTGAGTTGTCCTCCTTTAGAGGACTGTTACCATTCTAAAAGTATTCCCCATTTTAATAGACAGGAATGTCTCAGACTGTGAGCCTCTGTCCAAACAGAAATTTGTAACCTTGGTATACAGAGCTTCTACATGGCTGTCTTTAGAACATAGTCCTGTAGGTGCTTCCTATAATCAGCATGGTTTGTCCCTTAAAACAGTTCCCCAGTCCAAAGGACTATGGAGTCAGTCTTGGTTCATCAGGTTTTAGGAGCAGAAGACCATCCAGCCCCTTTCTCCCCATTCCTACTCTAAAATCACACTATAAATGCTTAAAGAAACAGCATTTCTCATGCCATGTATCACCTGCACCCACAATCCCATACGCATCTGAGCCTAGGAAAATAAAGTAGGTGAATATGAAGGGACAGAGTAGTTCAGACATATTCATGCCTTCAAAAAAAAGGGTTGGATCCAGCATTGTCCTCACCCTTTTACCAAATCAGCAGAAAGGCAAGAAAAACTGGTGCATTATGTCATGTGGGCCCTTTTCTGTGGCTCTGCTCCTGTGCCACAAGCCTGTTGGGTACAAGCCAGCAGAGGGGCAAAGGAACCCTGCTCCAGGAGAGAGGGGGAGAGCCACCAGCCTCTGAAATCCCTTCTGGAGTGACCATAAACCCCTCAGACATGGTGCAGATGGAGGAGTTAGGTCCCTTGCTGCCTTCCAGAGCTGTAGCCATCTAAGGAGGACAGACATCGCATTTTCCAGCAAATTAATAGGGTGAAAATTCCTCTTTGGATCCCCAATTCTGTCATATAAAATGCACCTCAAAACACCTTACACTGCTGCCCTTGTGACTGCACATAGCTCTCCTCCTTGCTGTGCCTGAACAAAGCTCCTAGACTGGGAGACATTTACCAGAAGCCTTTCTTTCTCCCAGTTGTATGCTTGATCCTCTTCATTCCTTCCTCTATTCTGAAGCATTTACAACTCAGTAGAAATATTTGCATTACTAATGTGTTACTAAGGTCTTTTTACTGTTGCCCCACAGTAAATGATCTCCACAGCATCTGATCCTCTTCCTTATAACTTCTCATTATTTATTCATACATTTGTACAATATAGGACTCAGAGATGACTACCAGAAACATGCCCCAACTGTGTCACCCATCATCTGGGTCTTTACAATTGAAATGACCAAGACAGATGGAGTTCTGGGGTGCAGAGGGACTGATCACCATGCTTGCACCCCCCATCTGGACCACACAAGTGTCCTCCTTGCCACTTGACTGTGGTTCCCTTTGCCTGCCACATTATGTTGAACTGTGACATGAGCACTACCTCTTGCTTCACAAGCAAGCACCAAGAAGGCAGATGGGCTTCCTTCCCTCCCCTGACTCACATCACATCACATCACAACACTGTTCTCCTGTCCTGGAGTTGGGTCAGGTCCTTCTCTGCTGGAATGGCATCCCAGTGTGAGCATGATGCCACTGATTCAGCCTTCAAAAATTATTTGCAGGTCCTGGTTTTTACTGTTTGACTCAACTTGCAGCCTTTTCCCATTGTGCACACACACTATTCTTTTGCCAAGCAAAGGGCAATTTTCCTTCACTGAAGAGACAAAGGCAAAACTTGCTCCCAGAAAGGGGAATAATTTTGCCTTTTTTTTTTTTTTTTTTTCCTTTTCTTTTGTAATGCTGGCACCAACCCAACTCTGCCTTTTACTTTCTTTCCTCTGTATGTGTGATTTTTTTTTCTTTGCACAGCTCCAGAGGAAAAAGATTTCTGTCTTAACATCCTGCTCACTTCTGCATACTTTTGAATGCTGGTTATTAAAAGCTAGCTATTTATACACAGGAACAAAGTACATTCCACTAACCCCTTGTGGCATAACTCTGCATGCTGACTGCTAAGCTTTAGAAAGGTGAATCGAATGTATGACAGAGAGCTTTTTATAGGGGTTGAATACCCACCGTACATCAACACAGTAATACCCTTATAAAAGTCTCTTTCCTATCATGTCTTTGGAAAAATGAAAGGAAAACCTTTCAACAACCTCATTCCCTCTGACTCTAATACTGATTGTGTTGAGAGGGGTAGGTGCCAGATAGCTGTATTGGTGGCAACAAAGATAAGAAGGTTGTGCATACCATACAGAGTTATATTGCTTGAATTATGTTCTCAGGCAAATACAGTGACGATAACAGGACAGCATCAATAGGGTGAGTGGTTAACCTACCTGTCTGGTATCTTTCAAAGAGATCAAGTTGCATTTCATTACTGGAAAATTCCTAAGGACCTAAAATGAATCAAGAACAAGTGCATTATCTCAAAATCACCCCTCTGACAATAGAGCACAGTGGGCCTCTCACAAGGAGAGGTTAATTTAAGTGATGCCTTTTTGCAGCTCACAAAAGGGACTGGGGCTGAACACAAGATGTCTAAGAAATCTCCCTGTTGAAGAATAGAAGGATCCTTTAGAGAGGATTTAAATGTTTTGGGTCTATCTACTCTTGGAATATCTTTAAGACAGAAGATTGGCGCCCAAGGTGCAATTCAACATTTTTGCTTTGATTTTCATTTTTTACATTCCCATCAAAGGTTACCTGATGCCCCCTCCAATTCACAGCTGGTACATCGGTTTCAAAACCCAGTGAGTTACCCTTTTAATCTTGATGGAAGTCTCTTCCATCTGCCTGCCCCAAAAGTGCTTTACTGTATGCACAGCTGTGACTGCAGTTCCACCAGACATTCACCACCTGAGTGTTTGCTCTGAGCCTTCAGAAAAAAAAATCTACCCACACAGCAATGTGTCTGCAGAGCATCATGCCCCAGGCCTCCAAGAGAAGATTCTGGTGAGATCACATTATGGCATATTGTGGGAACAAGACAAGCACAGAGGTTCATTTAAAGCCACAGCCTTCAGAAAGGACAGATGATGTATTGCCATCCCACCTCATTTCTAGAGACTCTCTGATCAATATATCACCCGATTTCCTAGGTCCTTGTTCTTGTACCCTGATGGCACAAAATCTTTCAGAAAGCCTTGGCAAATGAGAGCAGGAAAAGTAGCCCTTCTTAACCCAGTTTACTTGACAGTTTCCATAACAACTTGACACAGCTATTTATATAGCAGGAGAATATAATTTGTGTTTCATCATTTTTAGAACCTTTGTTGCCATATCAACCTCAGCACCGTGTGGCAGAGCACAGCCCCATTCAATTCTCTCTTGTTTGCGCAGAAAGAAACTTCTCTCTCAATGAATTCAAACCCCATTGGTCTCAGAAGGACCCTTGAGAAGCCTACACATCACTTAAAGTATTGTTAGAGCCCTAATTTAAATGGGCTTGTGCCTATGTGTCCTATCTGCACCAGATGAGTGGGACCATCTGCAGTGGGAAACAAAGATGAGGACAGAGTGGACAAAGAAAGCCAAGGGTGCAGTTGATCACTTGTATCTTCCTTGGGAGGTTTATAAGCAGAGGAATATGGCAACAAATCACTGTCTTTGTCATAGGTGGGGAGGGAAAAATTAGTTTTGAAATATCAGGGTTTCAAAGGCGTCATGTTAGCATTCCTGAGTCAGTCTTTTGGGATGGAGATTGGGTGTCAATTAGTTCCAGCAAAGAGCAAGGATGCAGATGGGTGAAAAAGTGGGAAAGAGAACTGCCAGGAGAGAGCCTGCATTCACAGAGGAGGAGAGGAACATTCCTGGTGTGGGTTCTGGTGCTGCTCAGTCCTGGATTCATTCCTCATAGTACCAAATATAAAAAGACAGCCCAGAAGGAGCCGGACCTCCCCAAAGCAGAACTCAGGTAGGGATAAGTTGTTTCCCAGTAGGTCTCTTAGAGGAAACTGTTGTGAACAGGCACTTTAGTTAAGTCCTTACTGCCATGGGAAATTAATTTGGCCCTCAAGTTATCACCAAACTTCTTTTTGTGGTTCCTGCTCACCAATGGACTCTGGGTAAGTTCAGCCTTGCAGACCCATGACACTAAATCTTCCCTTGCAGGTCAGAATATAATTAATGTTAAAATACTCATACAATGTGAAGTCACAAGTATCCATAATCCACCTGACAACTTTGGCTGACAAGCAGCACTCAAATAATCCTTTGGCTGCTCTGCATTTTCTCACTCACACCTCCTCCTCCTGTCGGGATATGCCAGGTCTGTTGTCCATGCCCTGACACCTCCCTGTCTCAACCTGCTATGGTTGCTACTTTCCCAAGACACTCCTGTTCAGAGCAGGTATCCCCCCTCTCCCCTCCTCCCAAGGTCTGAAGCTGTCCATGTATTCCCTGGAGCAGGAGCCCATTCAGCAGTGCAAACTTCACATAAATAAGGTGACAGGTTGGCATAGTGCCAGTGGTTTAGTCCACCTTCCACCAGCAGAAACACAGGCAACAGCATTTCTCAGAAGCAGGGTCAGTTCTCGGTTTGCATTAATCATATTTCTCTGTCTTAATTGTCTCAGTATTTCTACAGGGTCTCTGGTGGGACTGAGAAGCATGTGAGCATCTGGGGCATGGCTGGGTTGAGCTGTCTGTGTCAGCAGAGGAGAACCTCTGCCTCATGGATGTGTTTTGTCATGTAGCAGTGCTGAACAGACTCTGCTGGCTTTATTAATAGCAGGCCTATTATTTCAATATAATGTTCCACCAAACCCTTGGACCAGGGACAATAGTAAAAGGCACTTACATGTTTAAATCTGTGGCACCCTGAGCTGTTTAAATCTGTATGATTCACTGTCAGACAGTACTATGTCAGGCACTGCAGGCAAAATAAAACAGATTGCAGATGCATCATCTATATGCATTCTACATGTAAGCTGTATGAAATGCAGCCTGCCCACCTTCTGCTTGCAGAAGCCATAAATTAATTCCCTGTATCTGTTAAAGCATCCTTGGTAGGATCTTGGGAACAGCCAACATGCTGCTTTCAACCACAACTCTAGATGGTGTGAGGAGCTCTCTCTCATCTTGTCTGCAGGTGCATGGAGGATGTCTGGCTGGCTACCTGAAGGAAATAGCTTTAGGTAGGACCTAGAAGAGATAACTTCATTTCTAAACCCAGTAGTTATTGCCCACAATTTGTCAAAAAGAACAAAGTTTTTGAGTTTTAGGTTGGGGGGTTTTTTCATACTGCCAAGTATTAGTTTAGTCCTGAGAAATCTGGGAGGCCCTGAAAAGTTAAAACTTGCACCATTCACATTCCTTCTGGAAGTGTTCAAGGCCAGGCTGAATGGGGCTTAGAGCAGCCTGGGCTAGTGGGAGATGTCCCTGCCCATGGCAGGGAGGTTGGAACTAGATGATTTTTAAGGTCCCTTCCAGCCCAAACCATTTTGTGTTTCTATGATCTGCCTTGACTGGTGCTCTTGGAATTTGTTTCTCTCCCCTAACCCTTGCTTAATTTGCAGCAAAATTGATATTGTCACTGAATTCAAGAGAAAATCTCACATTTGAAAAAGTGTATCCTGAAATCACTAGTCTTTGCTCCAAAATAATAATTCTGAAAGCAAGCTGTGACATACCCTGAAAGCTTGTGGCTCACTGTACAAATGGAGCAATGCCTCTTTCTTAAGAGCAACCAATCCAAGGAGGAGACTGAGGCAAAGTATATTGCTGCTACCACCCCTTTGAAAGACTGAAATCCTTGTAGCCAAATTAGGATTTCTTCCAAAACCAAACAATGCCTGCAAATTAAACAAAAAATATCTGATAAAACTTTTCAGAGTGTTCCCCAGTGACTTCCAGCCCAGCAACATGCTCCATCTCTATTGATATTAAAATAGTCTCTTGTTCTCTGCTGGTTCCTTTCAGTATGAAATTAGACCTTACTCACAGTACCTCTTTTAGTACTTGTCTGCAGAAAATAATTCTCAGTTTACATTAGTATGACAGTGATACTCATCCTTTTAAAGGGAAGTTCATTTATCTGAAAGCTGCAACACAATCAGGGCCTTTCCCCTATCCTTCAAAGACACCCAGGTTTCTCCTCTGAGATCTTCAAGGGTCATAATTTAATATAGCTTTTCACTTCTTCCAGCCCTGCACCTGAAACTGTCCAACCTGGCCTGTCTGGCCATGCTAGGAATTAAGAGCTATCTGGGAAGTCTTTTGTCTGGAAGTGTTCTTTTACTTTCTTTCTATCCCAACAGAAGCAGCAGGGAAATGTAGCAGGGCTGGAGCCCCTGTAGCACCACAGACATACACAGCATGGTGTGTCCCTTCCCTAATGTGAAGTGCCACCATGCTGGACCTTCCAGAGACATCAAGCCTGATGTCCTGCTCCTCCTCAACCTGATCAAAATCTTGAGCATAAACCTCCTAGGTCTTTGGACAACAAATTTCCTCAATGTCTTCCTTGTCCCTTTGGGCTCTGTCCTGCTGCAAATCACCTCCAGCCCAACAATGATTTCAGCATCAGGCAGAGATTTGTGAGCATCATCTCCCAGCACTGCATGTCATCTCACCTGCCAGAAGCATGACCTGCTCTTTGCTCTTCATATGTTAGGCAGACTTTGTATCTTTGGGTTTTTTACATATAAAACAAAGAAAGGGGAAAAAATAATCCATGCTCCAAATGCCAAGTCAGGGTCTTGCACACTATAACGTGATCCATCCCATTTATTTTATAGCACTTTAATGCCTCTCTCAGTTGTCTCACCACACAGACTTCAGGCAGAGTGGAGCCATGTTACTTAGCAACTCGCAGTACACATGACAAAATTAACCCAAAGAGTTTTGTTTATTAACTCTTAACAAGGAGCAAACAAAACAGCAACCTGAGAGTTTCACAACACGAATGTTTTCCATTTTGGATGCATTACTAATATCATGGACAACAATGTTATCTTGGGTGTTCTGTAGGATTTTTTTTAGACCCTTTGTGAAGAAATATTTGAGTACAAAATTCTTCCTCACCCTCCTTGATGCCTGATGCTTCTATAATGGAAAAAGTATAAGTAATCGTAGAAAATTAAAAGACTGCCAAAGATAACAAGCTCTAGCTGATGCCTTGATTGTCCTTGTGAAGTCCAAGTTTTGAGAACAAAGATGTGAGTGCTATCCCCAGATCCTCTCCCAGAGTTTGGACACATTGGAGGGGTTTGTTGTTCAAACTGATGTGATTTATTCCAGGCTATTCAGAAAAGGTAAACAGCAGTTACTCTGTTCCTTCACCCCAATCTTTGAAATACAGTCCTGTTTCACAGAAATTTTTTGAGAATACATATATTAAGACATCCAAGACAGCAGAGGCTTGATTTGAAAAGCTATTTTAGTAGCTGACTAAATCATGTTGACTTCAGTGGCAATTAGGCATCTAAAGACATATTCTTCAGGTGCTTTGGAGATGTGAGACAGACCTGTCTGGATAAAAAGAAATATGTTGTATGCCACTTGTGGAATATATTGCTTTATACCCATCATTTAAAAAGGGATTAGATGTAGTATTTTTATGGTTCCTGTCATACAGATAAAAAAAAAAAAAAAAAAAAAAAAAAAAAAAAAAAAAAAAAAAGCAAATCCAGAACACTAAGTGCTTTTCAAAAATATGTAAAACTTGCCAGTCTTTACTAAAGGGTGAGAGCCCATTGCCTTGCTGTCCCAAGGGATCTGGATGAAAGGCTCGTGCCAAGAACTTCAGCTCTAAGAGAGACTTCTGCAAGATTATTTCCAGATATGAAATGCTTTTCCTGCTGTGCCATTGAGCCTTCCCTGTCCAACGCTTCATGGCAAGTGCTGATAATGAAAGCTCAGAGGCCTCCTTCCCCAGCAGTAACTACAACAGCTGATCCAGGCAGTCTTTTCCGGCTTTTATGGAGAAGAATGAGTGACTTCTTGTGAGAAATTATTTAGACACCAGCAACAGCACCTATAGGTTTTGATGAAAGCAGAATGCAGATTCCTATCAGCCCTCATTTATTTAGCAAGTAGTGACAAATGAATTCCTTGGAAACTTACTCCTTGTAATCCTGGAGGAAGCAGAACTTGGCATTGAAATGGCTTGGAGGCAGTGTGGTCAGAGGCACGTACTCCAAGGATCATGCTCTGGCTGGTGCCAGCTGGTGGAAAGGGTGGCAGGGAGATGGGGTCAAGAAAGGAACTGGAGGGGGAGCAGGAGGTGAAGGGGAAGGTCCACTTGTGCTCTCAGCTCTGCCACTGGGCTCAGTCTCTCTCATGTGCCCAGATGCCAGGGAGGAGGTGCAGACTGCGAGGATGCCAACATCCCCTCACTGGATGCAACCGGGTGTAAATAAACAGATAGTCTCTGAGAACCTGACAGCATCTCTTATCTTATCCAGGCCATCCTCTGTCCTGCACAAGATTTTTTCCTTTTTGTACATTTTCCAGTACACTGAACCTCAGTGGATGTAAACATTCCCCTTAGGAAGTCTTTCACGAGTGACTTGCTCTGCCTGCCTCGAGGTTTTGTACAGATAGCAGGTAGAGCCCCATGGCCAGGTGTTCTCAACAGGGGGTGGGTTCAGATATATAGGGGATCCCTGCAGCCTTACTCACCTCTCCACTCAAAATTTTGTCTAACATCTTCCAAGGCTCCCTGAACATAGAATTTTCCCCTTTTCATGATCATTTATTGTGGGAGGCAAACAGGCAGTCTGGGAAGGCAGGGGCAGTAGGTCAGCCTATTTGTGCACACCAAGGGTAAAGCTGGTTTATAGGTTCCTCTCCTGTAGCCCTTGATCATGTTCATTTGCTACACAGACCATGGGCCCCCCACCCTCTGTCTCAGCCCTTTATGTGCACCCTCTTATAATTTTACTACTGATAGCTCTGCGATCCCACAGGATATCAGAAAAAAAATGTATTGTCCTGCTGCACGCATTAGGGAAGGGACTCCCTGTTTCCCCCCAGGATTTGCCATCTCTGTACCACTGTGGCCTTGGTGAAGTCTTGTGCTGTGCCTTTTCTCCTCCATGAAAAGCTAGGCCAGCTTTTTTTCTACATCTCAGATTAAGAACCCAGCCCTCTTTCTGTTGTCTTCTCCACAGCCCCTGTGGTCCTTGACATTTAAGTGAAGACACATCTCTGGGGCATATAAGAGTCAGGTCTGTTGCCTTTCAGTAATAAAAAAATGGCAAAATCAAATTAACCTCAAAATCAAAAGTAGAGAGACTTTCAGCTTCTTCTCTCTAGGACTGACACTACTAGGTTGGTACAACATAGAACTGGCTACAATGGAAAGGTACATGTTGAAGGGTACTTAGCATATCTACAACTGCAGCATCAAGAAGGTTAACATTTTGACTTTTTGCAAAGGACAGCAAAAATCAAGACTGACTCTGCCTGATCCAGGCTGATCTGCAGCTTTCTCAAGTCAACAGGATGCTTATTGCAACTGATAGCTACTTGGTATTGAGTGTTGGTTCTGTATGACATAGCAGGAGCATCACATCCTAGAGCATATGGAACAAACCTGGGACTGATTTTCAACCTCTCCTGGTCTCCACAGCACATAAATGAGATGACCCGAGGCTTGTGGAGCCAACCATCCACCTATGCATCCACCTATCTATCCATCCATCCATCCATCTACTAAAGTCTGCTGTTAAGTGTGACTCTGGGAGTAAGGAAGGGATGTGGCTCAGGACCTCAGCCCTGAGATCTGCTTCTGCTGGCTCCAGTGTGGACAGGTTCCAAGAAGAGAGAGCTGAGTGAATAATTAATACCTGATCTCTCTTAAGATCCCTGCAAGCTGTTTCCTTGCTCAGCTTCCTCACCATCCCAGCAAAGAAGAAGAAAGAGGAAGAAAATACCCAGCCACTGTTCTGCCTCAAAATCAGCACCTGAGAAAAGGAGAGGCAAGCTTTATCCAAAGTGTTGCTGAAGAAAGGGACAGGATATCCTGGTGAAAGGAGAGGACTTTCCCTAGAGTCCAAAATATCTTGATCTTGGACAAGTCTGTTTTCCTTCTATTTTTTATTTTTTTCTCTTTGTGCACTTTCTCACAGAGGAAAATCAGAAAGCTGACATTGCCTGAAAACCACGTTTTAAACTTTCTCTGTTCCCAATTTCTACTTTTTTTTTTTTTTTATCCACAGCTCCCTCAGTCACACCCATCTAACTCTGTGCCTTGCAGCAAGGAGGCTTGGATACACATGAAGGTAGATTTAAACCATTGCTTTTGATAGCTGCAGGATCTGCCTTGTGCAAATCAGGCTTAGTAAAAAGGTTTCTAATGAAAGCTTGTACCAATCAAGTCTCTCCTGACTTGCACAGCAGCTACAGATGTCCTACTAAGCCCATCTTGGAGGGGCAAGTTTAATTCATGCTCTTCTGTCAAACCAACCTTGTACTGTTTGGGCAGTGCTCAAGCTGCCATGGGCCCCTTTGTGCTTGGTCCACCACAAGAACAGTTCTGGTAAGAATTCCCCAGACCAGTGCAAAATGTTCCCATGTAAATTGTTTCCCTCCACCTCTTTCCCTTCTTTTCCTTACTTTGTTTCAGGGCACTGGTCAGCCCCCAGCTCACCACCCTCAGACACGTGTGTGCATGCAGTCAGGCCAGGAGGGGAAATGAATCACTTGCAGTGGGAGATCACGACTGCAGGATTCTTATCTGGAAAACGAACGTGCACATCTTCAGGTGCCTGGCAGGGCAAAAAGGTCTTGGCTAACTCAAGGGCTTAAAAACAAGATTTCCTAGGTGTCAGGAACCAGTCTAGTTCCTTAATCTTATTTCTTCACACACACTCGTACACACACACACACAAAAAAAAAAACCAAACCAAAAAACAAAATCCCAACCCAAAAAAAAAAATCCCACCCAAACAACCTGTATACCAACCCTTTCAACTGCAAAATATGCACACTGGGAATAGGGACATGGGAAAATCCCTACAAGATGAGTAGCTCCAGGCAGGTTATCCTCTGTGTTGTGAGCTTCAAGGGTCTTTCAGATTCCCAAAAGCTGGCTGGCTGCAGCCATTGTATCAAATTGGATTACATGGGTAAGAATTGCTGATTTGAATGTCACTTGGCCGTGACTGCTGCTTACAAGCCAATGCTATGTAGACAATGCTCTGAAAATCCAACAGGTCCTCTGAGAACTTAGGGCTTCTCAAGGCAAAATTAATTAAGAAGTAATGAACTGAGCTTTTGATACCATGATAGAAGGGTTGCTGCAGGCACAAACACTAAGAAAAGGGTGCTTTTGACTGATTTTTAATTAGAATTTAATAGTGCCCTGAAGTTACATCTCTCATTTTTTTTAAAAAAAGCAGTGTACATAGTTCTATGTGATGAACAACTCAAATTAGATTTTAACATATGCAAATAACTGGTCTGAAAGATCTGTGTGGGAGTAATAAAGATAGGAAAGGTTAAATCTTTGACCCTTTACAGTTGATTTTTCTTTAACTGATCCATCAGGCAGTTTGTTTGCAATTAAACGTTAGAATTAATAGAGTTTAAAGGAAGTACTGAAAAGCCATGTGAAATGCAGGCACCGAGAAATTCAGCTGAGGTAAATTAGCACAGCCCATTGATTTTAACCACATTAACTGTATTAACTATCTCACTGGAGTGTGCAGCTCTTAACTGTAGGCAACACTGCCAAGGCACAGTCATCCCTGAGTCTCTACTCACACCAAGCATCCTCTTACTCTCCAAGATGTCTGATTTGTTATGTAGAGCTCAGCCCTTTTCAGACAGAGGAAATCTGTCCATAAAGTCACCCAAATAGCTCAAAAAGTCCTAGGTGGAAAACAGTGTGTGTCAGGGAAAACACCAAGGTCTTCTGGGCTGGCTTAACCAAGGAGGTTTTTACCTCTAAGACCTTTGCAGGCATTTTACTGCTACTGATAGCATCAGGAAACTCTGCTGAGCAAGGCTCTATGGAGTCTGGCCTAGGATGAGCTGCCATGACAGGAGGCCAACAAAATGCCTTAGCTCATCCTGAGCAAACAGATCCTTTCTTTGCATGGTATGTAATAAAATATTTATATCACGTAAATATATCTGACCTTCTCTGTTTGGAGTGCTGTGCTTTTGCTCCACTTCTCTCAATAAATCGCTGCCTCAAAACAAGCAACATCATGAAAAGCTAAATTGTAAAATTAAATAATAAATGTGATTCCCCTCAAAGGATCCTGCCTAGCAGAGATTACCACTTAGCTGCTTTTCAAATGCGTCTCAAATTCATCTCACTCAGAGGCATGATACAGCTGCTCAACTATTTGAAAACAAAGACAAATCCCTCATCCTGATCTTACAATGTTGGGTGGGGATGGTGCTTTTCACACAGACAAGCAGAAGGGCAAGGAGGTGATAAGATACACAATCACACCTCCTTCTTGAGACCAGGGGCATTGCCAATGTAAGTGCCACAGTTGTTTCTCCACTCACTGTGCCAAGGCTTTGCAGTCCTGGGTAATAAGTGGAATCACTTAGAGATCTCATGCAGTCAAATGCTGTAGTAGTTGGCTGTGTGCAGTGCCAGCAGCAGACTGGATACAGCCCATAAGCTCTGGTCTGCCATGCTCAGAAGTCTTGTCTGTACAGTTCTCTAGTTTTTAGGATTTCATTAAGCACAGAGGGAGCAATAAAAAGTGGTGCTTGTTGTGGTTTGGGTTTTTTTCCTTGCTTCTTTTTAATTACACAAGAATTTAAAGGCAGTGTAGAAAGGCCATGCCAAGAAACTCCTCCTTTCCTTGTCCTGTTAGTTAGTTCCATGCCATGTTAGTTAAGCACTGATTCTGCAACTACTGAAAAGCAAGTTTGAATCTTCTCTTCAGCAGGGCCATGATCTCCTGGGATGGTTTTTCTTTACATGCAGGAAGAAACATCCTATCTGGATCCTGCTTGTCTATGGGACACCACACGGGTGTCACCAGTTGCTCATGCAGTTTAAAATATTCAAGCCATAGTAAACTTTTCATGTGACTGTGGCAGGTTGCATTCCCAAAGACATAGGATAGCAAGGGGAGAAGGAATACGCAGGGTGAGTTTCAGGTCATGGGCAGGGAAACCATGGAGCACAGGGCAAGGGGGTGAACGTTCACCACATATGAGGAGGATTCTGCACATTTGGTTTACTACTGAAGCAGTATGGTGGTAGGGGACCACGCTTCATCTGGCCACATGGTATATGGAGCCTTTCCCCACTTTGAATCCTGTTGTGTTAGTATCAATCACCATCTGATATCTTCTATAAAATGATGCCAGTGTCAGGCAGGTCTTTTATTGTGACATCCTGTGGAACTGAGTGCAGACAAAACAACCAAATTATTGTAGCCAACCTGCAAAAGCCTCTGGTGAAATCTGGGCTTTGCCCAAGTGCCTAGAAGGGTTTTCCCATTATTATTTTCTTAAAACAACAGGAGATTATTTCTATGTACTAAGGATGCTTTTAACTTTCCCTGGAAATGCATTTCTGGAGTCAGGTTTTGCTTTTGCAGCCAAGGACTTTTCCACTCTGTGTTCAGATCTGGTGCCGAAACAGAGGCACTGACTTTCCTTCAGAACAACTCCATCATCTCGGTGTTTAAGTAGACTCATATCAGCATCAGACTTTGTTTGGTTGGCTTTTGATTTTAACCTTTAAGATCCCAGATCACCCCTCCAACACTTCTCCCAGCAGCCCTTGACTTTTTTCCCTTTTGATCCTTAATGATTCCAGGCCTCACAAACCCCATTTTTTACCAAGGAATCAGGAGGCATCCCAGCAAGAGGTGTTGAGGGCAGCAGCAACTAAATGTCCAGGACAGAGATAGCAAGGTGGGCCCTTTGGATATTGAGAAGGGCACAGGTAAGAATTTGGTCTCGGGATGCATTTTTTTTGGCTACAAGAACAGCTGGGAGAGCTCATGGGTAAATTGTGCCCCTTTGGTGTTTACTGGGACCTCTCATGACTGGTTTGTACTTTCTCCTTAGCTCAGACACCAGCCCAGGGAGAACATAGGAGGCCTTGACAGGTAGATAAAGATAACAACTTCTTGGCAGTTGCTCTGCATCACCCCAGAATGATATGTTTAGAAAGTGTCTAAAGTGGGTGTTGTTTCAATGGGACAAAGCAGCCCCTCAAGCAGTTTTATGGCTTTGTAATTTATTTACCAAGGCAAGCTCAGGTCAGTCACACTATCTATTTCTCTTTTAGTGAGGTGCTGTTTATTTTTCACTCTCATGTTCTGGGTGGATTGAGACACAAAGAGGTCAAACAGCTTCTCCCTGAAGTCTCCAGGGCTCCCAAGGCTAAGTCATTCCACCTTTTAATGTGTTAAGAAAAGAGCTTGACTTGAAGTCCAAAAACTGCAAGCACATTTAAAGCTGCTTAAGAACCTTCCTAAGGAAAAGACTGCATGAGAGCCTTGTTCTTCTCTGTACTATTTACACCCTTGCAGCTCCTCTCACTACAGCTGAGGTGATCTAAGGATATCCTTTGGGCAAGGTCTGCAGAGGAATGTTTTTGATTAGCTCAACTACTGATCTGGATAAATTCAGATGCTTCCACTGTTTTCCAGGTCTGAAATAGAAGATCCTAAACTTAGCTTGGATTTTTCTGTTTCGGGCCAGTCAAGGCCTGGACTCCTGCCTTTCTGTCCAAATATACCAGAGTGACTTCCAAAAGATACTGACTCTCTTTCCACATCTTGCCTCCACTTTAAAACCAGTGCAACAGATCAGGGAATTAAGAAATTCTTTGATGGTGCATGGAAGTTAACTATTAAATAGTGAGAGCTTTGCTAAAAAGAAGTGCTTTTTCTTTTCCCCTTTCCTTCAGCAAATTAAGCAAACCCAATCTTAAGGTCATAAGAAATGATCTAATTGGGGAAGCCACAAGAATACCCCATGACGAACCCAGAAGAGGTGACCACATGTTTATACCCACTTGGGAAAAATATCTCTTCTGTTGTCCTCATGTGTGTCCTGAGGAGGTATTATTAAGGATTTACCCTGTGTTTTTGCTTTTTCACCATCACCTGCCTTCATCTGAGGCTGGAGATAGACATGGAACCAGATGGATCCTTCTGAACCAGCTCACATTTCAGGCTTTATGTGAAGTACCTCAGGTTCTTTCTATAGAGGCATCTCAGCTCTTATACCAGTAGTTTAGATCCCTGTAGATTGTGCAGGTGATTCTTGATGTCTTTTCTCCCCTGTTTTCAGGAAATGCCCAAAGTAACAGGCCCTGGATGGTCTTGAGACAGGAGATCGCAGCTTCTCCTGTTGGAGCTGGTCCAGTTTGTGCTGCTAGTTAGATGTTTACTGGAGCAGGAACCCATAACTTGGCTTTCCCACATCACACACAAGTTTCCTCACTATGTGGCTAGAGAGTCCATTTTCCACCTCTTCTCTCTGGTCCAGTGACTGTTTAATTATTTATACAACAGGGAACTGCTTCAGCAGGAGACTTTGAGACCAGACCCCAGACCTATCAGTTAGATGCTCACAGAATTTTTTTTCAGGATGTGGGAGGCTCTACATAAACCATAGGAAACAGAGGCTCAGTCTGTGCTTCCAGTAGCCTAGGAGAAGACTTCAGCCAGTGGCATTTTTTTCAGTGCAGATTACTTGTGTGCTGAGAAAACCACTTATATATGCAGGATACAGCCATTTAGAGAGGCTCATGTTACCTGCAAACTTAGAGGATGAGATATTAGTCAAATCAGGAGAGAGGACAGACCTCCCGTTTGTTTCCATGAGCTGGGAAGTCAGCAAGCAGGATCTGAGCATGATCATTTCAGCCAAGCCAAAATTTCAGCAGGTTTGCATTTATCAGCATGTCAGAAATGTAAACACTAGAGCCAGGGTGGGGCAGATGCTCCTGTGTTGAAGTTAGGCTTGAAGTGGCAATTTGATACCTACCTACCTTTATGGAATGAATCTGCAGTAAATCCACAACATAAAGCTGCAGAAATGCTTTTATGTGACTGGGAATATGTAGCTAAAACAGAGTGGAGGGAAAGATACAAAGGCACACACAAATGCTACCTTCTTGCACCACAGCCTTTGCTTAGGTTGTGTATCACAGGGAGAGATTTTATTAGACCTCATTAAATTTTAAAGCCTTAATGGTACCTTCTGTACTGCATGATGGGTACAAAAAGGAAAGCTTGACAAAGCCTTAATGCAGCAGGAGAGAAGGCATCCTCCACTGCAGTGTGTGTGGCTGTTGGATAAGCTCCCTGCTGCAGAGCATCTATGGGATTAGTGTGACCTCGCCTGGTGAAAGCTGGTACGAGTCCTTCAGCTCAAGGCTGGAACATCCCTGGGCTGGCAGGAGAGGAGCAGAGAAGCAGAAAAGACATGCAAGGTGAATTAACTGGTCCTGATGCCTTTCCGGAGAGCATGGGAATGGGACAGGCAGGAGCACAGGAAGGACTGCAGCAAAGAAAAAAGCGAGTAAAGCAAAGCTGGTGTAACAAAACTGTAAGCAACTCAGAAGTCCAGGTTCTCACTTCATAATAATGGGTTCTGCTGTGCCTAGACCTGTCCATTGGATCTGCTTTTATTTATTTATTTCCCCACCTTCTTTTTTTTTATATATACTGAAAATCTTTAGCAACTTGTTGACACATTTTCCCTTTCCACTTATCTGCCACCTCCAGCCACCCCGTGCAGAGCAGGTGGAACACACAGTCATGGGCCAGTGCTGCTGGCTGGGGCAGAAGTCCCAGCAGAGCAATAAAGTCACTCTCAGGTGGATATTCTGTGCCTGACTTGAGCCTTTGCATCCATCTGTAAGGTCAAAATATTTTAGGGGCGCCAGGACTGAATTTTTTTTTAAATCACAAAAGGTGTTGCACATCTGAAACTTGGTCCCCATTGATACAGAAGGCCTAAATACTCTTGATTCTCCCCCTCTGAGCTGTACACCCACAGCAGTAACCTGAAACTGTGTTTGTATCCAGGTCAGGGAGACGGTGTAAGAGCTCATCTGCCTGACTCACCAACTTCCTTGCCAAGTGAGCATGAAATTTTCATGACACTGCAATGTAGCTGATCCATAGCCTCCTAAATGTCACTGCTCCAGAGATTTTATACCAAGGAAGCATCCTGAATAATTGATTTGCTTTTGGGATGCTGGATTATTTATTTATTTATTCATTTGTGGTGGTGGCAATACTGATGGTTCAGGAAAAAATATATCGACTGAGTTGGAAAAAGCAAAAGTCTCTATAAAATCTTGGGTGGGATGAGACCACCTACCAGCTCTGTATAGAAAAACCTAGGACACACCATGGGAGGAGGACACGTGGATGTGATTTTAAGTTCATTTCTGGGCCATAGGAGCAGTCTCCAGTCTCAGACAAGGAGTCTCCACCAGTCCACAATTTTATATGGCCAGTGTGAATCACTGAGATGCAGCTACTGTTCATCATTCAGGGATGTTGAACAATCTGTCCAAAAACCTTTTAATGGAAGCTGGAAGTGGCCTTCTAGAATCACTGATGGCTTTGTGTCCGTTATGTTTTGGTGTTCTCCAAAATGCTAGTGCAGAAAGGTAATGGTGCAGGAAAGTGAAATTGAGATGTATCCACCATTTTCAAAGCACCTGAAGACAACGACAAATGGCCTCAAAATGTAAATGCTGGCACTGCTCAACTTTTTTCTCATTATTGGCTCAAGTGACAGCCACAGACTAACATGAAAGTTTTATCTGTACATCAGTTTTGCAGTCTAATGCTCACAAATGCTTCTCCAGCTTTGCCTTTGTACTCACGGAGTCTCAAACATTTTCCTTCCAAGACTGAGCAGATTCCAAGACCAGGGTCATCCAGCCAAGCACAGCCAAGAGGAGCTATATCTGTGGGGAAGGGAGCAGGGGGACAGACTGATGCCTCAGTGACACCAGGGAGTCATGCCCCATGCCCTGAGGATGACATCCTCAGGACCAGTGGGTGCAGACTCAGCTTGGGACATTCCTGAATTCCTTTGGTTTGAGAGGGTCAGACTAAAAATCACCTTTCAGTCAGAGGTACAAGGTACTTTGAAGCCACATGTTACAAGCTGAGTCTTGCTTTACCACTCAGTGGGGCCCAGACTGGGTTGCTTTATTATTCAAACACCCTATATCTTAGTCACATTATTTTTTCAACATGGGAACAGCTACATTCCTTCTAGGAGCAAAGAGGTTGGCTGCACTCAGCCAAGGCATGTCTGAATTTGCCTCTTTTAAACACTTTGATAATTTTCTCTACCCCTGAGTAACTCAAATAGTTTTACAATGAGTGACCCAGGGAAAAAAAAAAAAAAAAAGAACAACCCAAAAATCCAAAGCACAACCAAGATGTCCCTGACTGCACAAGCATCGAAAGATTCCCTTCAGATCATTAAATTGTGACGGTTTTTCCGTGCCATCTCTGAGTCCTCTGTGTGAAAGTGTGCAAGCTCCTTTCAGTCATGCAAGAGCAAGAAGATCCCTGCATGGACAACAAGCATTTGAAGATGTTTATTGAGGCAGGCAGCCTGGCACAACATGGGCAAAATGCAAACGAGTGCTCACACACTGAGAGCGTGCCCAGGCTCCTCACTGCCTCTGCAGGGTCCCTGTCATAAAGAGCTGAGTGGAAAATGGAAAGCAGATTGGTGTCAGCAGCTCTGTCATACTGCTCCTGGCCCAGCGTGAGGCTTCCTCCCCAGGGGCTTTCTGTGCCTGTGGGGGTCCAGGCTCTGTCCTTCTAACTTGTGGAACCAAAAAGGTGTCCCTGAGGAAAGCAGACACCCACGTCTGAGAGAGGGGCTGCAGCAGTTATCCACAAGCAGTAAAGAACCAAAGCAGCAAAAGAATAAAGGAGGAAAGTGAAGTTTTTACTTTTAAGAAGTAAAAATATTTTTTTTTTACTTCTAAGCATTACAAAATTGTCATTCCTATCAAAACCAGGGCTGCATTCAGACCAACTCTCATGCAGCCTTTTGGACCTGTCCTTGTCACCCTGGTGCCCTGGTGCTGGCAGCCCTGGCTGTGGCAGTTGTGATTCCTCAGCCCTAGCCAGCTCTACAACCAGGCAGGAGGTCCAGCCTGTGGACAGACATGCAGACAGACAGACAACCTAGTTCTTCTCTGACACATGCTTTCCCAGTGGCTTACTCTATTTCCCAGTCAGAGAGTCAGTCAGAGACATACTAGAAAGGTTCATCTTCATTTTTACAATCCCTCCCCCCCCCCCCTTCCCCCCAGAAAAAAAATCCATAGAACAGTTTTGATGCATGCAGAGAGAGGACTTCCAGCCCAGCCTCGGGACATTTTCTGAGTCAGTGGGAAGGCACCAGACAGGGGGAAACCCCACAACCCTCTGACCATCAGTAGATGCCCTCCTCACTTCCTCCTGTGGGCAGCTCATGGGTCCTTTACCTTACTTAAATCCCTGGAGTAGCTCTCCAGTCCCTTTCTCTGCTTTTTTGGGCAGTTGTTTTCAGCTCTCTTGTACCCAGGTCTCATCTCAGAAAAATGGTAGCCTTGTGCTTCATCTCTCGGGACAGCAGATCTACTTGACGTCATATCTGCCCACCCTCTACTCCTGACCTTCTCTTTAGTGTTTTCGTCTCTGAGAAGCTAAAAAACCTGGTGTACAGGGTACAGCCAACTGAATCCACATATCAGCTCCAGGAGCTGGACTTCAGTCCTTTGGTGTCTTTCCCACAGGTCATCTCTGCAGGCCTGGCTAGGGAAAGCATCATCACCACTTGCAAGTCCCTCACATGGCAAACCTGTCCCTATCCCTTATCACAGTAATCATTTTTCTGAGGGTATTTTCAGCTTTATTGTTAGCCTGACCTCTCTGTGACTGGAAACTCCTTTAGGTGTCCCACAACATGCTCAAAGACTGCTCTTCCTAAAATAGAACTTCTTTTTAGACCATTCCCATTCCTGCTGGACTCCTTTCTCCTCTTCCATGCTAAATTCACTCTCCTATACTTCTCCCTTTTTTTCTCCCTGCAGTCAGGTTTGATAATTTCTACCTTTGCTTATAGCATCACCAAATTCTGAGGCTTTTCGCATCTTATCCACAGTAAAATCTCCTGATGACACTTTCTTCACCATCCCCACCTTCAGTAGCACTAATTCCTCTCTGCTGATTTCCCATCCCAAATGCCACTCCCCTTGTCCTCACTGCACCAGCCTACTCTTCCTGTCCTTTCTTTTTGTGCCTACTCTGACTGTAATGCCTTTGTGTCTCACTTTCTAGACATGACACAATGCTGACTCTAGCACCCTTACCTTCCTTTCTGCTCTCAGAAGGCTCCCTCTGACCCTCTTCACACAACCTGATGCAGCATCAATGCACTGTAGCATCTATCTTCCTCTGGAGCCCTCTGCCTTCATGCAGAAGATGTCTTTATCTGTCTCAAGATTTCCATTATGTCCCTCCAGCCCATTCTGGACTCTGCAAGGCCACCAAGGCCACCTGGGCCAGTCCTGGGTGAACTTGGCCACCCTGCTGTGGGGTAGGAGCTCAGAGACAGGACCTAGAACTGTGCTCCTGGGCATGGTGCTGCCCTGCCATGTACTGCAGCAGATTCCAAGGTGGGGAGCTGTCTGGCTCATGATATTTCTCATTTCTCAAGTGCAGACTCACTTGCTGTGAGTGTCTCATGCTCTTTTCCCTTCCTCCTTGAAAGACACTCCCACTACAGCAGCCTGACTTAGACTCAGCTTCCCTTATCCAGCAATTGTAGATGATGTCTCATTTTTTATTCCTGTAACAGCAATACAACCCGTGAATGGTTTAAAGTCAGTCTTGTTGATGTTCATGTGAATATTAATAGATCAGCAATACTGATCTTGAAACCTCTTAAAACCAAATATTTTCTCACAAGCATTCAGGTCTTTCTTTTTTTCATCCATCTAGAACTAACATGAAATAATAGCCTGAACACACACACAAAAGAAAATTTGTATTTGACTAATACTCTGCAATACTGCAACAAAGCAGAACAGATTGGGAATAAGCTGTATGCGGCCAGCACAATGGCTACAAGACAACCACATTTGCCTTTGCATGTGTCCTGTTCTCAAGGAAGACAAGAAACATCAGAAACACAGGAAAAACTACTGTCACATGTAGGTTCCACATATTTTTAGAAGGAACCATACAGGACTGGTTAGACCAGCAACAGTAAAGACAGTGCTGGGAAATGAACTGCCACGCAGGCAGCAACTTGGCAAGGCAGAATGAGAAAAAATGAGAACTTGTAGTCATTTATACTGGTGCTAGAAAGGTCAGTAACAAATGAGAAGAACGGGAAGTTACTTGAGAAGGAATTTGATGTAACTGATGCCACAGAAGCCTGGTGAGATGACTTCCCTTGATTACTGTGATTATAGTGTTGATTCGAAAGGGCAGATGGGGGTGGTTGTCTGTATCATCACTGTGAGCTGGTGAGCTGCTAAGACAGATTTACAAGATGCAGAGCAGAAGAGGAAGAGTATCTGCAGGATGACCTGCTGCAGATCATCAAAGTCAGAAAGTAAAAAAGCAGGATGAGTTGTTCCTTAAACATATTATGCATTAAACACTCATCCAATTTGTGGAAAGTAAAGTTCTTTATGCATGGAGAACTTCAGAGTGGCAGACATATGCTAGAAATGTATGCAGCCAATAGAAAAAAGGTATCTAGGTGATACAGGTGAATTCTCTAATCCATCAGGTACTGCATTCAAGGTGAGATAATTGCTGGAAAGAAAATTTGTTGCTCTCTAAAGACCAGCCATCATGATTATGACCTGATTATTTGTAGAACTGATTATCCTAAACATTCAGAATTAAAAAGCTAAGATCTGTAACTTCAAGAAAGCTACTACCCAAATGCATTGGTAGAAAAAATGTGGGTAGAAAAATCTGAAAGTTCAGTTCTTTGATGAAGGGTTTATCAGATGCTCAAGAAGTTGGGATATCCAAGCCAAGAGTGCAAAGGGATCATGCTAAAAATTTCATCCTTGCCCAGTGATAAAGAGAAAGAATTGCTGTGAAATCAAAAAGCAATCTGTTGCAGATGTGAAAGGGAGAAATGGATGTCAGTTCATATAAAATAAAATAAACTAAGTGTGAGAAATGAGTCAGTGAAATTAAAACTATCTGGGAACACCTCAGAACAGGCAGAGAAAAGAAAGTGCTTATACATTCACTAAGAATAAAAATAGTTTAACAGTGGTACAGAAGTATCACTAGGGGGAGGTAGTAAAGTTAATAGCATGATATAAAAAAAGGAGAGTACTTAATAAATAGTTTTCTGTATTCAGGAAGAAGTCACATTGTGCACATTTACAACATGGGGCTGCTGATGGGCACAGTGATACTGATAGGATTATAAACAAGGTCTATCATATATACTGAAAATGAGCAATCTGGCTAATTAGCATTCCTGAAAGAGATTACGTGATCTCTCTCCTGCTTCTGTCAGAAGTAGTGCTTACAGTGCATCCATATTCCAAAAGGGAACAGAATGAGCTGGGTAAGTGCAGTCAAACAGAGGTGACAGATGCAAACAACTATGAGCTAAGGGTGGGGGTATAGTGAATGCCAGTGAAGATCTTTCAAAGAACAACAGGATTTATTTGCCAAAATGAGTTCCAGCCTTTATGATTATGGCCCAGACATGATGGATTCAGAGTTTTGCAATGCACTGGATGATGTATAAGGAAAAAAAAAACAAACCACATTCTGTAGCGCAACAAAAGCTGGAGAAATAAGAGATTTCTAATACAGATGGATAACCAGAGCATGGGCTATCAGTGCAAAACCTAACATAAGGAAATACAGCAGCTGTGAGTGTGTATGTGGCTTTACATGTAAGCAGATATGGAGGGAAATTATTTTATCTTTGCATGTTCATGCTTAGCAGCAGAAAGATCAGTGCTGACCTACAGACTCATGAATGCAGGGAGAGCTTCAGGGAGAGGATACTGTGTGCTGCCACCATGAAGCTGCCATTCTACAGGAACCACTTTTAGCCACTGCTGGAGACTGGACTGTGAGCTAGACAGACCTTTGGCCTGCCAGTAAAGCCACTTTTATGTCATCCACACACTTCCCATGTGTGCATTCTTCAGAGCAATCTGAACAAAGGAAACAAGGAACTACCTCCAACAGCAACCTGCAAAGACCAGAGCAAACACCATATTGTGTGAGGTTCAGGGCTTCCTCTGCTCTTCAGGCTTTTATTGGCTTTAGTGCTTATTCATCATGTTAGATCACTTCTCAGTCTCCCATGACCATGTGCAGGTAAATTGCACAAATTTTTGCACAAATAATTACTTATTTCTTGAGTGTCTAGCTACTAGCACAGCCTTTAAGCCTTGCCAGTACAGGTCTGGCCTTGAGCATAACCTTTGGCAGGGTGCATGGGCAGCACTGGGGTTTTGGGACCAGCTGTCAGGATTGTTTCTCTGTTTGATCTACTACAGCTGTCTGTTAAAAGACACAAATAGCCCTGGCATCAGGGGCTGGGACTTCCTTCTGACAGATCAGTTCCCCAGTCATCAGGACAGTTCTCCAGTTCCTTTCCTTCTGAAACATAAATATATTTTCCATATACCTGTCCTCGCTTCAGTAAAAGAGGTACAGACTTCCCCTCATTCCTCCCCTCCTCTCTCTATCACATATGTTTTCTAGGAAAATAAAAAATCCTCATAGGAATTGACAAGCACAGACTGGTACCAGTACCAGCTGGGAGGCAGGGACTACAGATGCTGGATTGCCATACATTAAGGAAAAAAGATAGCGGGATTTAAAAAGTAAATCCTGGCTGCAGCAGTTTTTTCTGGAAGAACCTGTTGATGTAAGGTGGTTGTCCCTAGTGCAGATCTGCTGTACTGAGGCTCTTGGAGATGGGGACCATGATTTCAGCACATTTTTGAGTCAACACCAGGATTAGATGCTTGGCTGCTCAGTACTGAGCACATGCTACGACCCAGCTGGAGGTATTTAGGGACCACAGATGATAGAAAGCATGATTTCTAATGAAAGGAAACGGACTGTGGTTTAGATGTGGGCCAAACTGAAGGCGGGGTTCATGTTAAGTGTCTGTTGTTCTACTAAGAATGGTGTCCAGGAGGTATGCCTGAGGTTTTTGTACTTTGAATTTCTATGGAAGAAACTACCAGGAACAAAAGACTGCTTTACTTTAGATGAGAAGGATAAAATAAGTGTGTTCCTTATGTATTAAACAGGTGTATTTCTTGTATATAAGAAACACACTGGCTTCTGCTGAGTCCAGATACACTGAGCCTGGAAGGAAGGAAAAACTTTTCAGAAGTGCTCTTTAATAACTGTGATAAAATACCATGAGAAGTCACCAAACATGGTAAGGGCCTGGTGGGGGTCTCCATTCTTGCATCTCCAGAGCAAGGCTGTGCATCTCCACAAAAGATGCTTTAACCCACCATGACCTCTTCAGACTCAGCACAGCAATGTGGAGAGCAGAACCCAGACCCAGAGACCACACACCCACCTCAGCAGAAATATCCTCTGCCAAGGATCTGGCCCATTTTTATACATACTGGAAATATAGAGGAGGTTTTGTGAGAAAGGAGATGTTTAGGCTGTTTTTTCTTTTGAACCCTATAATAACATTCCTCATGTCTAGTTGCACATGTTCTTTAAAGAGCTGGGATTCCCCCTTCTGACAGGGCTTACACAGCAGTCACACTTCCTTTAATCTCCATCAAACTATTATCTCAACATACCACCTACACAGACAGATGAAAAAGCACCAGTAAAAGGGAATTATTGTTGTTGGTTTGTTTTTTCCTTCTCAGGAAAATAAAAAAAAAAAAACAAAAAACAAAGCTTAGAATAAAAGCTCTGACTCCAGCTTTGTACATATGAGCTCCTTTCCATCTGGAAATTCCCCTAAGTTATACCATAAACAAACTCCCCTCAAATATGTTAAAATAACGTGAACTGAAATTCAGTAGCAGACATGGAAGTAGAGACTATTTGTAATCTAGTGGTTACCAAAAAACCAACCAAGTGCAGATAGAATCTGATTTTTCATTTTAGACTATTTTGAATTTCTTGTTCAATGAATAATTCACCTTATAAAGCACATTGCATTTGAATACAGCTTTTCATTTCATTTTTTGATTGAACTTGATAAGCTTTTTAACTACAAGAGATGCCTCACTTCATTTACTTCATTTCCAAATAATGTATTAGACTTTGAAGAATAAATACCACTGCGCTGTTAGCATTTTTCAAAAGGATTTTGGCATCACAAGATGATTGTTGTTTTGCTGTCCTAGTAATGGACACGGATGCTTCTAGTAAGACACACTCTAACAGGGAGAGGAAAGATGATATCCTAACAGAAATCACTGCTGCTAAGAGTAGGTGCACAAATTTGACACACTCATAATCTGCTACATCAAACCATGATAGGGGAATGACAGAACAATCACAGGGATTGTCACCACAAGATGTCCTTTTTATAAACAATATGCCAAACATAACAATTTGCTGCCAACTGCCTTTGTACTATCTCTGGCATTTGTCAGAACCACGATAGGGCCAATTCTTCTCACTAAAATTGCAGAAAACTGACCTATTTTTAAATTTCAAATGGGAGTTGGACCTTCCCCTTTGAATGGAGGCAGACCATGGTGTTGGCTTACCCTGTCTTCTGCAGAATTGCTCGTAAGAAAGGAGGACTCAGCAGAAAATGCAGGATTGTTTCAGGAGGTCTGACAGGGAGCAGGCTAAGAGCACAAGTGGCTTTCATACAAAACAAAATCTATGAAACATGAATCACCTGAGGCCTGTAACAGGAGGCTGATAACTAACACTGCTGTGGTTGCTGCTTTTCTGGTCTTTAAAGAAGTCCTGAGCAAAGGAGAAGCATGACTGTAGTAATATGAAGTCAGAGTTCTCTGGGGCACCCAAAACCATCTGTAGGATATCAGTGGCTGCTCCTACAGCTCTTGCAGATATACATGTTATCTGTCTGCAGAAGAACTGAACTGGTTTATCACTGCCCAGAGCCTTCACCAACATCTAGGCAACTCAACCATCTTGAAACCAAGCAGACCAAAGACACTACATCCTTTCCGGATCATCTTTTTTCTTCTTCTTTCATAGTCCTCACAGCACTTTCCTCCTGCTCCTGAAAGTGCTGGGTATCACCTGAGGTGATGGGACAAGAAAGAAGCTTTGCAGAGAAATCAAAGTCAGACTTTATGGATGTGCTTATATCAGTGTTTTCTTGGATATCTGGCACTTGGGACCCAAACAAGACACACTTTGTTTTCACCCATATATCTTCTGTCTGTCTTCCATAAGCTGTAGTATGTATTGCATTGAATGTATCCTCCTGCCAGATCACATTCTGTTTGCCTGTGATCTGAGTGGTGACAATGGGCACCACATACCAAGACACTTTCACCCAGTCAGGTCATCAGAAGCCTTGGCATTTAGGTCTGTAGAGTTCTGTGAATTTATGCACAATCACTACACGTAGGTATCTATATATTTTTTAATTTGTATCAATACCTCATCCTCATGCAGTGTCTTTTGACACTTCATATCAAAATATTTTCAAAGGAAGCAGATATTACAGCTGCCTTTTTAAATAGATAAAATGAAGACTCAGAGATGAGAGCAATGAAAAGAGCCCACAAGATCAGTCCAGAACTGAGTTGCCTCTGTTTCCTTCTCATTATTTGGACACATACTCTACCACAACTGGGGGAAAATTGAGATATTTGCATTTTCTTAAATATCAAAGCATGAAAGTTTCTCTGCACTGAAGTTTCATGCAAAAACACCATACATCTCTGTAACCTGGAGTACACAGAGCTTTGTGGTGTCAAGGTCTACCTGCTTCCACTCAGCAAACTCACTCTATAAATGCTAACACAGGTATCACTCAGACACACCACACACTGCAAGGCAGCCAGACTTCCCATCTCTAGTCTCATGTGTTAAAATAAGTCTGTACTACACCAGCACCAGATGAAGCTACACCATTTATCTTTTCATGGGTAGATCTATTTTAAAAATGACCCATGCTGCTAAAGTGTCAGGAGAAAAGATGATTCTTTTAATGTTAAAGGATCTTTCCATTAAACATGGCTTCTTCACAAAGGCATCTTTAAAAAATACACTGGTAGCCCCAAGTAGGTCATGGAAATGCTGTTTGGAAAATGAGGCTGTAGAATCATTGTTTAAGTGAATAGCCATTGTTAAACACAAGCCAAAAATCTAAGGTGTCTATAGGAAGATTAATCAATAGGAAGATTTATTTATACTGAGAAAATAATGACAGAACTCAAAAGTCAGCATTTTCAGGGGCAATTTCCAATAGGTTTTTCTGTTATCTGTTCCATCTTCATGATGGAATAAGAGGATCTGAAAAACTAGTGGGAAAGGAGGGGAAATAACTTGAATGTTTTCCCTTCAGTGTGCATACATACCTAGAAATTTCAAAGAAGACCATACTTATTTTTTCAGACTTTATCAGGGAATATATTTGACCAAAGGTGAAACGAATATCTCAAGATATGTGCCCCACTAAATTGCTCAATTTATTGAAGACTTTGCTTTCTCTGAAACATTAAGTTGCTCATGACAATACAGCAGCAGAGACAGGAAGGAACCTTTCATACTGACCTGAGTCCCTCAAGACTCAGAGAGGATGCATCAAGAGAGGCAGCAGAGGTAGCCATCTAATGCTGCAGGAGGTGGTTCCATGGCCTGGCCAATACAGATTGGTATCATCACCCAGATCATCAACCATGTGTAAGCCTCAGTTTCCCCACTGCAGGACAGCAACACAAAGAAGAGGGAGATGGATGAAGAAAAAAGTTTTTGTAATGTCAAGCATGTGCAGGTCTGTGAGCTCCCCCACTGAGGTGCAGCCAAATAGACAACAAAATGTTTGGCAAAGGCTCAAAATATTAATTGTGCAGAGAGGTTCTCCTTGATGCTTTAACAGAGATATATGGTGCTGGCAGGACCTCCTACAGCTTGCTGAGTCTCAAGTCATCTGGGGTGTTCACCTCAAGGAAAAGTCATGCAGAGCTCTGAGTTCTTCATGCAAAAGAGGCTTTTGAGAAAGTGTGTGAAATGGAGCACAGGGGGCACAACTCTACCATCATGTGCCTGCTCTGCAGACGTTTCTCCATCACACACAGTTGTTGAAATTCAGACCAGTGGCTCAGGTACTGGTTTGCTCTAGATAAGTCTGGCATGCCCAGAGCCATTCCAGCTTTATACAAGGCTGAATTTCCAGTGCAGGAGAATGCCAAGATTACATAAGTTGCCCAACTGGTTAAATAAATACCAACTTCTCCTTTGGAGTCAAAGGATTCACATCCTCAGTGTTTATGTGTGATCACAGACCTCCACAACACGTTGTCCTCAGGAGAAAACCCAGGACACTAAGTCCTGTCCCCAGTGAAATCTGCCAGCCTGTTTTGTTGTCCTCTTGCCTTTTTCCTCCCACTCCTCCTCTATCCCATTTCCTTTTCCTGTGATGTTACACGGCAGCTCCTGTGCCGGCGAATCAGTAAATCAAACCATTTACAAAGTATTATTTTCAATGTTATCTCTGCTCTGCAAAACATTTCCTGCTTTCCTGTCTGTGGCTTTTCTCTAAGGTGCCCCTCAGCCACAAAGGCCCAGTGCAGACATGCTGGGGGTAGCCCATGGGTGCCTGCAAGTTCAGTGGCACTTTCCCCTTGCAAGGTACAAGCTTCCTAAAGCCACTCACCCTCCAAGGATTTGGTGCAGCTCTCCAAGCAGGACTGCTGGGGTCCTTGCTGGCAGCAAGGCTCCCTGACCATACTGCGAAGAGCTGATGCAATGCAAATATCAGAGCCCTTAGAATCTCTGCTGCAACAGCTGGGTCAAGCCCAGGTGCAGATCAAACTGTTGGAGGCTATAGGAAAAACAACAGGAGTTAAAAAAAACCATGTTTGGATATATGGCAGATGTGTCTGAGTGGGCTTTGGTTGATCTGAAGCTCAGGTTTGTCTCTGTGTGTGCTGATTCCCTGTCCTTCACCCATTCACCTCAGTGGGGATTTCAGACAGAGAAAATACTTTATGATTTTGTTTCTGTGGTTGACACAGTTTTTGTACTATCCTAAGATATAATAACCAAAACCATAAAAACCCTGTAGTATCACAGAGCTCTGTGGAGCCACAAGAAAAAGTTGTACTTCCTCAGTAAATCATCCCCTTAATGTGTACTGAAATACTGCAATTTCATTATCTTTTGGCCCCTTCACAGATGCCTTCCAAGTTAAAAGCAAAGCAAGGACTGAAATTACAGAGCTGTGTGTACAAGTTGCAAACCCAGCTTTAATTTCTGTCTGTGTGTACCACAGATAAATGTGGTTGCTCAGGAGAGCAGACCATGCTATAGATGTGCAATTGGTTCTTCCATCTGAGCTTGCTAAGGTTAAACTGACTTCAGATGTTCATCCACCACTGCTGCTGCTCTGAGTTGGTAAAAAAAAAAAATCAGAAACACATTTTGTTTGAACTACACCCTTTTCCTCTCTGAGGCACCAACGACTGTAACCTTTTTAACCCTGTGGGTGTTACAGTTTCCTAGTGTAAGGAGGGTGTTTTATTTAATTTTTAAAAAGCCAGAGACATCCATCAAAAGGCTGCAACCAGGGCTGCAAGGGCTGCGTGAGTCAGGGCAGCAGGGGCTGCCACCCATCATCACCCCCTGCTATCCCAGATTTATCCCTTTTTATGACTTTTCTTCCTTCTTTTCTCTTTTCTTTTCTTTTCTTTTCTTTTCTTTTCTTTTCTTTTCTTCTCTCTATTTCTTTCTTGTCCCTTCCAACACAAACCATTCTGTGATTCTATGACTATTCCTATTCTTCTTCATAATTTCCTTTGGGTTTGATATCCACAAAGAGAAGGACAAGGAGGAAATCATGGGTGTCCAGCATTATATTCATTCAGGCTGAGCTGGTGCAGACACAAATGTCACAATTTTTCTTCCACAGATGGAAGCTACCAAGCTGGTTTTGGCCTCTTCTTCCCCATTTCCTTCTGGGCCCTGAGAATAAAGTGCTCTTCACAGAAAGACCCTTCCTAGAAACTCTCTCAAGTGGAACTGAACCAAACTTCTTCACCCCAGAATGAAAGTACATGCCAAGCATTTGTTTTATTTTATATAAGAAATATTTCATTTCCAATACAGCTATCCAAAGTAAAGAGTCACCTGCTTGCCTTAGTTTGTAACCCAGTTCTTCCCTGTCCTACATTAGCCCTCAGCAGGCTGAAAGCACAGACAGACTAACAGGGTGCTGTAAGCACCTCACCAGAGCTGCACTGGTGGAAGTCAACTGGGCAGTTGCCTGAAAACTTCATAAATCTGATAATAACTGAGTTTCTCAGGGTCACACATAGCATCTGGAATGATATATGGAACAGGGCTCACAAAGGTCTGAGCTGGCTTCTTCTTCCATCACTGAAAGCCTAATCTAGGGCACTTAGTGAAGCCCATACACTGCTTGGTATCAATGTTATTTGCCATTAAGGAACTCCTGCAAATCTACACTCCATAGTAAAGCTGCATAAACCATCTCATTCTCTCTATTATTCTCACTCTTTTTCTAGCATGATTGACCCTCATTTCACCAAACCCTTTTACTGCTCCTCATCTGTTTAAATACCTAACCATTTCATACATATGCAAGTGAATACATGTGTAACACCCAGTGTGGGTATTACACCCGCTGTAAAAACAAGGAATACCCATCTATTGCAGGTAACCTGTTCTTGCCAGAGCCTGGCAGCCCAAGCCAGCAGAATTTGAGGCAATCAGTTGGTCTCTTATAGAATTATAGAATAGTTTTGGTTAGAAAAGACCTTTGAGAACATCAAGTCAGGTTGTTAACCCAGCACTGCTCAGTCCACCACTAAACCATGTCCCTAAGCACCTATCTACAGAGCTTTTAAATACCCCCAGGGATGGTGGCTGCACCCCTTCCCTGTGCAGCATGTTGCAGTGCCTGACAACCCTTTCAGTGAATAAATTTTTCCTAATATCCAATCTAAACCTTCCCTAGCACAACCTGAGACCATTTCCTCTTGTTCTATTGCTTCTTACTAAGGAGAAGAGACCAAGCCCTACCTCACTACAACCTCCTTTCAGGTAGCTGTAGAGAGCGGAACTTACTTCAACTTCTTCTACATGGACAAGTGACTGGATCTGAAAGCAACCATTTCCCTTTTTAAGGTTTTCTTTGCTCTTAGCTGAGTGCACTGATCATTCCCTGCTTCTTCCATCACCCAGCCACTGCATCGTGCCAGAGCTGCCTGTGTCCAGCAAAGAGCCCTGTGTGTGTCTCACAGCCCTGCTGGCACAGCAGGAAGGATAGATTAAATGGGTATTGGAGTCAAAGAGTAGCAGTCCAAATTCTCCCACTCTGGGCTCTGCTGTCTGCTTTGGCACTGGGGGGCAGACAGCATGGCCTTTCTCACAAGGCCCCTCTGAAAATGCAGCCAGGGTTGCAGAGGCACCTATGGGAGCCAGCAGCCATGTGTGGCTGAGAACAAGTCCACTATGCAGAGCCTGGGCATTACTTCATATCTGACAGCAATACAGAGGACAGAAATTAGTACAGACTGCTTCAGAAGGCTTTTTGAAACCCTTAACTTTGCAAAAACTCATATCCTGACTGCTCTGCTCAGTAGAAACTCGACAACCCTCAGTGCCTGGGCTGCCCTCACACACAGACCAATGCTCTTTATTCCTTCCGTCTTCCTTCTAATTACACATTTTCCTGTCCTGCCCATTGTTTTTTTCCCACTTTCTGATGATGTTTTACTTGCACTAACAAGTAAATAGTTTCGTCTGCCTCTTCTTGCACTTTCAGTAAATCTCCAGGAGCAGATCTTACCCACAGATATTCCCTGCTGTAGATGTCTTCTTACAATGACTTGCTCAAGTGATGACAGGACAAAGATTTTCAAGTCTGGGGTATTCCAATCACCCTCCTATCTACTAGTGGGCACCTAACTACAAGTGACACACTTTGGGGTCCCAATGAAGTCATGAGCAATCTAATTTCCTTCAGCTCCCACCGCTTGTGACTGTACGTGGTACCGTTAACAACTTCCTCCAGTTTTCACAGAGCAGCCTGTGAGTACAGCACGAGCTGGAGAACTTCATTGCCTGCTTTGCAAAAGCCCAAGAAAAATAAAGTAAGTGATTTCTGTCCCTGAGGTAAGGCATTACTTCTACTTAGTGGTATTCTTCTTTGTTCTGCTTTGATTACTGCTTCTCCTTGCTGTGTGTTTGCACTTCAGAGTCAGACCCTGCCTATTTTTCACTGTAGTCTCCTTGTGACTGATGCAACAGACCTGAAATGTTGTTGGGTCCATATTAATTAGAGTTCATTGCAGCTGATAGAGTCTTTGCTCTCTGTTTTCCTTACAAATTCATTTTCCTGTAAAAAACATACTTGTCTTTCACAGAACAATTTTTGTTCCAGTCAGGGGTAGATGATAATTAGGACTGAAGGATTTTGGCAGGATACAGGTTGCTGTGAGGTTTGATTTAACTACCACTGCAGAGCATGAGGCATGAATACAGAATTACATTAGAAACACAAAAATAGTGTGTATTTTTTTGATAGACCAAAAAGAGAAGTCACATTCAGCCTTCCATCTCATCCTTACTCTACTGGAATTTATTGTGATGACTATCTGCTGGTCTATAGTGACTAAATGGATAAACTACATTTCTTCTTTTTCTCCATCCTTTATTCACACAGCAGTGCTGATCTCTGCCACTCAGAAATGTGGAGACTGAGTTACAATTATTCTTTATGTCAAATATTTTTGGGATTTGACTTATTTGTCTGACTCTTCAAAAATACTTCAATCGCCTTTAAACCAGTGGTTCCTTAACTTTCAGTAACCTCATCTGGTGCAGGTCTGGGAGAGGAAGGAAGGGCAAATAATAAAAGCACTCATTCTGCTCTTTAACACTCAATGGGAAGGTCTGATTTTCTTCTGAGGACTTTGCACAGGACACTATTTAAACAAATAACCACAGTCTATATCAAGTACCCTCTGTACAGAATTCTGCCTGAGACCGCAGATGGCTCTTTCATGTTCAACATTTTCCAGGAGCGACTGATCTTACAGCCTCACCATGATCACACAGATAGCATCACTCTCACTGTAGAACTGCCTGAAAGCAGAGTTTCAGCTATCTCAGCCTGCCCTGATAATGCTCAGTCTCACTTCAGAGCTGAAATGGAAATTTCACAGCTTTGTGCAGAATGATTTTGACCTCCCAGACACATTCTTCTGTTTTTGTACGCAAGAGGCTACAAAAGTGGTTGCAAGCCAGTGCTTCCCCAAGCAGAAAGGGATAGAACTGCAGAAGGTGAGAGCAGCATTGCTGTGTTTGCCAAGAGAATTATACCACTGCTCACAGTAGCAGTTGTGGTCCCAGTGCAACAGGAACATCACTGAAGCAGCTGCTGCAGTAACTGCTGCACCAGACAACATGAGGTCAGGTTTCTGGGGCTGCTCTCTGGGACTCAAAGCTTAGCACAGGCTCAGGCTTTGTTTGCCTTTTCTTGGCAGTTAGTGCAAGCCTACTGTGTTCTCAGCATGTCATGGGGTGTAATTAGCAATGAGCAGTTCAGGGCAACAGAATTTATGTGGTCCCTTTTTCATCTGAGGTTATTTTTTCTCCTTTTACTCCTTTTCCCTCCCTTTACAGACTCAGCTGCCTCTGCAAAAATATGGATAACTCCACCCTGCTCCTGGCTCCAAGGTTGCTGTGCATGTCTTGTGAATGGAGCTAGAACCACTTAGCAGGGTTTAGCAGGCAGGACTTTCTCACATCCCTCTGTCAGACTATTGCCTTCTGAGGACATGAGGATGTGTGCCTTGCTCTATGAAAACCACAGCTTTCAACAGAACTCTTTTGAGGGCAATGCATATGATAGAAGCAATTAATGCTTAGCCCTCCCTCCTGAGCTGGAGCTATAATTTAGTGGTGATGGAGAAGGTAGTCAAGGATCTCATCATACTAGCAGAAATCCCATCATCTTTACAGCTGCTTTCTGTAGAGCACATCAGAGAGAGAGTGTAGGTGCTGACAGAGACGTCAGAGTTGTGTAGGTGCAAAGAGAAACCTTTGAGCATCACAGTTGTTGATGGTATTACCAAGATCTGAAGGGGAAAATACCCTGCTGCTGGTATGTGAGCTAAATAGCTATAGGAGGTGACCCAGATGTCAAAAAAAGGAAAACAGTAGCTCTCCAATTAGTTGAAAATGAATCGTATGACAAGAAGGAACAAAGAAATTGAGTGTCAAGGAAAATGGAAAGGGAGGTCATAGTAGCGTGGAAACTATCTTTAGTTATCTTTTCCACAAGAAAACTTGAGGAAACTATCTTTAACTGCTCTGTTAAAATAGGATTGTTTCAAATACAGAAGGCTCTATGGTTTTCAAAGACTTTGCAGATGCCACCTGCTGAACCACATCCATTTTTTAAAAAGAAAACCAATTTTGAGAAGAAACTAGATTAGACTTCTCAATGAGACAATCTGTCAGTGAGAACAAGTCTGGCAGGTCACAAAATCATTTGGGGCATGTTTCTGCTCCCCAGCAACCTCTTTTTTAGGACTGATGATGCTACCATCCATAGCACAGCTCCCAGGTGACAGCAGCTCCTGCACAGACCCACCAGGCAGAGTCTGATGTCAGGAGGTCAAAGGGCAAAACTCAACACTGTCTGCATTTTCCTGCTACTGGCAGAGAGCAGCCATCCTGTCTACATTCACTCTTTTCAGTACAGCTAAGCTGTGCTGAGGGATTTCAGCAGGATGCAAGGGACAGTCATTGTATTTTGAGGATATAGGAAAAGTCTGTGTTCCTTGTGACTGTCAGTACTGAAGTGGGGGTGTCAGTGCAGGAAAGAGGAAAGCTGGTGAATTTGGGGGCTTGACTGAGAGATGGTTTTGGTTATGAACAAATAGACACTGAGAGTGTCACTGCCTGGTGGCAGTCCTGCCTGGACACTTGTTTTCTGAGCATCCATCCTCCGGTTTCCATGGGAACTTGAAGGGCAAAAGAAGTCTGAGTTACCATTTGTAGATATCCTAGGACAGCAGTGGTTTGGAAACTACCGACTGGCTTGAGATAGAGGCAGGGAAAGCATCAGTGTGATGGTGAAAGTCAGGAACAAACTGTGGCAATGCAGAGACTACATCTAAGGAAAGGAAAATCCAAGTAATATCAGTGTGTCTGCAGTAACAGGGCAACAGCATGAAGGGCTAAGATGTGATTGGATACAACCATGGTCCATTAATAAAAATAAACCAATACAGGGAGACAAAGAGAGCCATTGAACAGCCACAATCCACAGCAAGTTTACAAACAAGCAAAGCAGATTACCACAAGGTAGGATGCCTGTATTGTCACTAAAACACACGCCTTCTACCTATCTCTGTTGCAGCATTGCTCCATTCATACTGGGCTGCAATAGAATCCAAGGTTCCCACAGCCTCTGTGGGTCCAGGAGCCTGGAGTTCCTGAGTGCCAGCTATGGGCGAGCACAGGTCACAGGCATGGCTATGCTGCTCCCACTCCAATGGCCTTGCCTTCCTGAGAGGTGATGGGGTTGAACACTCACACCTGATGCTCCTCCTAGCAAGGACAAGACCCCCCTTGACCACAGGCTGGCTGTGGTTGTGCTTTTCTTTCTCATGCAGAGACCTGAGGGCCTTTACCTGGTGTTTGTGTTGGCCCAGGTGGCACACACGGTCACCTGTTGTCATTCACTGAAGGGTAAAAAGATACACAGCTTCAGTCCAGAAATTTCCAGCAGCTCCAGATGAACAGTTGCTGCCCAGCTGCCAGGGTGAGAGAGCATCTCTGTTAGGGGCACACCTTGTGTTCTGAACATAGGTCTTCACACTTCTTTGTTCAGCTACCTGTAGTTACATTTTCCTTAGACCTGACAACTAGGCATGCTCAGCTTTAGCAGGGTGCCAGCATGGCCAACTCTCCTTGCGTTGTTAAAACAGCTGCTCTCATACCCTAACCTGCTCTTTTGGGAGTTTAGAGTAATATTAGAATCATAGAATCAGCTGGGTTGGAAGGGACCTCTGAGATCATCAAGTCCAACCCTTGACCACTACCACTGCAGTTCCCAGCCCATGGCACTGAGTGCCACATCCAGTCTCTTTTTAAATATCTCCAGGGACGGAGAATCCACAACTTCCCTGGGCAGCCCGTTCCAATGTCTGATCACCCTCTCTGTAAAGAAATTCTTTCTAATATCCAACCTAACCTTCCCTGGCACAACTTGAGACCATGCCCTCTTGTCGTGTTGAAAGTTGCCTGGGAAAAGAGACCAACCCCCCCTGGCTCCAGCCTCCTTTCAGGGAGTTGTAGAGAGCGATGAGGTCTCCCCTGAGACTCCTCTTCTCCAGGCTGAACACCCCCAGCTCCCTCAGCCTCTCCTCACAGGGTCTGTGCTCAAGTCCCTTCATCACATTTAAGCCCTCAGTGTCAAATCTACCAGCACTTTGCCTTGCTTCGATATCCATGAGCATCCAGGACCCACGAGAGGGTCCTTCTTCCAAGACTTCACAGTTCCAGTACAAGCCAGCAAGAAAATCTGGCCAGTTAGGATTCCAAACAAGCTACTCAAGTAACAGAGACATATTTAAATAGCCCCCACTGCCCAGGCTATCAGCAAAGCTGTGATAGCTATAGGGAGTCATTTTAGCACAAGTGCCTTCTTGTTTTGTATGTGAAGAGGATGTGCACCAGCAGCACGGAACTTGCCAGTCTTGAGGCTTCTCTCAGCTCTTCACTTTCACTGGCTCTGCTCCAAAAAGTCAAAGGCTTTCCTCAGCCTTTTCCTCAGCTTAACCATTCAGCCTCAAATTGATGATGGCATTTCTGAGGATACTGATGGCTTTCCTGGCCTTGGAGCTGGTAGGTACCAGGGAATAAATCTGCCCTGTAGTAGCCACTCTCTGATGCTCTCAGGGAGGACTGAGAAACTTTGCCAGGTCCAAAAGTCCCAAAATCATAAGTCATGGCCTATAAATCATGAGACTGGGGAAAAAAGCACATTGGTTTGTGGGGGATTTTGAGGTCTGTTTTTCACATGTCTACTCCACATAATACATATATAGATTTACCTACTTTCAGATGTGTTGAGTAAGATGATTTTAAACCCTGTAGCAGGAGCTTTCCTTTATCCATTTCTCTCTTACCTGCTCTGCAGACCCTCACTAGGTGCTGTAACAAGGCACTAGAGACATAAAGTTTATGGAAGGATCACAGTTTTAAGTTTGGTCCTTTGTTGGTCCTGAATTATGTGGCAGTTCACTCCCAAGTTCTTATTTTAGCAAAATAACACATTTAGTTGTAGAGTGTGTGAAAGAGGAAGTGGCTGTGTGGGTCTTTGCAAATGCTCATGCAGAGGTACTGAAAACCTCTGGTTGCTGAGAGTTCACATCTATGAACTGTGCATCATGAGATAAATAAACACTTTCATCTCATCAGAAATGACTGCTGAGGTCCCCTCCTGAATGGCAGATGATTAGTATCTTCTATCTTCCGACAAAATTTTTTTTTTTTTTTTTTTTACATGGTTGCTTGTGTCTGCAGTGTAGAGTTAGTTATTAAGGGTGCATAATTAATCCCAAGGTTCTGCTGCTTCCTTACAGCAGATATTGTCAGCCTAAATGCTCTGCAGCTTGTTTTAACCAGCACAAGTAAACAGAGGGATTACCTGCTGCACCACAGTGCTCTGTCTGGTGTCTCACAGCTGGAAATCAGTGTAATCACTGCTGCACAAGAGCTTACATTGAGCAAAAACATACCTGAACCTGAGATGACTACACTTGATGACCAAAGCAAGCTATAAACCATGCTTTGGTTCAGCAGAAGGCTGCTCAGAGTCCTTTCTTGTTTCTTAAGTGTCTTCCCCACAGGTGCAGCAGCCAGGGAGTGTTCAAAGGAGAGCAAAATTCAAATAGAAATATAGCAAATACAAGAAACTTGCCACTTTCATCTTTCAGGAATAATGTGGGGATTTTTTTCCTGACTAAGCGTTAAAGCAGCTTCATATGGTGTGGATTTGTTTCTGCATTCAAATCCCATTGGTGGTTTTCTTCTGATCAAGCTAAGACAGAGACAGATGTTCTAAAATGGAGTTGTGCTTAGGCTGTATTCCAGTATATTCCTGTAGTTTTGAATACCCTTTTTTCTCTACAGAGCTTTGCATCTGTATCATTACAAAATTATATACTGACATACTGTATTTAAATTCTATACTATACAGTTTCAAGTCCCACGATCTTGTGTGCATCAGTAAAAACAATTAGTCTGCTGGGTAGCTAAGAGGAGACATTGCTACTTTTTCTTTGTCTGCTGAGACTTGTTTAGAGAAGTAATTTCCTCTACAAGTTTTTTATTACTAATGCAGGAAAAACAAACAAACAAAAAATTAAAACAGTTCACTGAGTTCTGGGTCATGATATATTTTTATCCACAAAGATACCACACAATTTTTTCTAAGTTTCTATTAAAAAGCCAAAAGCCAGTGGCTGGAAAGCTTAACAGTTAATAAAGTTTACAGATAAGTAATGTAAGATCTGCATGAGAAAGAGAAGCCCAGGGTCAGAAGAGAAATGATGGGCATTGTAGCATCTGTCATAGCGGGGAACTGTTGTCTCATCATACTAGATTTGAGTGGTCAAACCAACACCATAGTAGCAATCTTGTGTCACTTAGTTGTGGTACTACATGCTACTAAGGAAAGTACACAAAATCTTTCAGGAGACTCTTAGGTTCTGTTTTACTGAATGTTGATTTATGCCTTAAAACTTGCAGGTTGTTCTTCTTTCCCTACACTGGGGGCAGGAGGGGAGGGGTGAAGGGATGGGGCTGGTTTTGTGTTAACCATTATAAGTGTAACTTTAGAAAAATATTCATAATATCCACAGAAACCCCTCAGTATTCTCAGCTCTTACAATAATCTTTCGTATAGAAGGATAATTGAAAAATTATTTTAAAATGAAAAATAAATAATGTGCTCTGCTGATTTAATTATACTCATGTTATGGATTTCAAAGTCTCCTTTTTCTCTTCTCTCTCTCTCTGTATCTCTGGTGAATGAATCCAAAGACTTTCAACCAGTGCTTTGTTCAACTACTGTGCTTTTTTTTGACTTTTCCTTTCTGCCCTGTAATTGTATCTATGTTTGGGGTTTTTTTTAACTTTTTCTAATGTGGGTTATTTTTATCACTCTAGCTTCCCTGCCGGGAATGGAAATAGTTTTACATGAGTAGCTCATAGAGAAATGAAACAGAAAAAAAGGCAAAATAATGTATTTTGCTTTCTCCCTTGTTTTCACTTCTCTCTTTACACTTCAGTGTTAGCAAACACTTCAGTCCCTTGAGGAAAGACCAAACTTAAATGCAAATGTCCTGAATGAGCAGCAGGAGCTGCCAGTCAAGTTTCCACACCACCCAGGACCTCTTTCTGCTTCATTCAGGGCCAGACTCCCATGAAGACCTTTACTCTGAAGCAATAACCTCTAAGCTGACACGCTCACAAACATCCACACACTTTTCAGGGCTTAGAAGTTACATTTTCAAGGTAAAAGAACTGGAGTGTTGTGGTGAGAGCTGATGTCCACTTCCATGTGACCCAAACAGGCAGATGCACAGTTTATCCAACGGTCTTGGTGGCATCTACAGAGAAGATGCCTGGTTGAGCAGCTCAGTTGCAAAGAGCCCTAAAGAGTCAGCAGAGATCAGCAATGCCTCTGGAGACTGATGGAGGCTGCAGATCACGCTACAGCTGAGCTGCTCTCAGTACAACCCTCCCTCCACCTCCCTCTTGCTGCTCCACTGCTGGCCATGTGCTACTTATTTCCTTTAGGCCAGCCCTGGTGCTGCTTTGACCCTGGTGACCCAGTTTCAAAAGGTCAACTGGTGACCCAAATAGAAAATGGGGACAAGTTTTCTGGTGGCTTACCACTCTGTGTGTGTTCACAGAAGGATCAGGAACCTACTGGTCAGGGACAAAGCATTAAAAAAAAGAAGGTGACAGCCAGGGTGTTTATGCTGGCACACCTGTGATGTGAAACCACATCCTCACAGCATCCTAGACCCATGGTGCCATCTCCCATGGGCTGTGCAGGGTAGCTCAGTGCTCCCTGAGGCTGGGTAGGGAAGAGGACAGGTGACCATTACACAAGCTCTCCTGCACAACAGAGCAGTACTTTGGCCCCTGCCCACACAGTGGAAGAAATGAGTTCTAGACCAGACACCACTTTGGTATTTTAAATCTTCCACTTTCAAGAGAAGCCTAAGAATAAGCACCTTACCATTTCTTCTGGTAAATCAAGTGCACCTGTAAGGTGCAAGGTGCACTGCATCAAAGAGAAGGTGAGGAAAGGACAGTCAGTCTCAGTCTGGTTTCACAGCCCTGTTCAGTGAGTCTGCAGCAAGGCACTTCTGCTGCTTTCTTATTGCACCCCAAGTAAATGGGATTTCATTTACATCACACCTCTTCCATCCACAACCATTTTTACTTGGGCACCTGCAGGTTCCTTGCCCTTTTTCAGGATTTTCTCACCATAAGGTGTCACTACATTACAGCATGTAGACATTCCATTTTAGGAGTAAGAAATGCAATTATCTATTTGTCTAACAGTGTCAGCATAACACAACGTTAGAAATGATAGGCCTACCTACCCCAATAATGTGGCTACAGTCTAGGCCAAAAGCAGATGTCCAGGAAAGAGTGAAAATACTGAGCAGGCACACAGCAGATCCTAGTGGATTGTCCCATCTTCCTCCAATACCATTACGGTGCACCCACCTCCATATTACTCTCTTCACTTGAAGAAGATTTCTGTATGGAAATCATTGTGTGACTTTGCAAGAAATGCTCCTCCCAGCACTATTTAACACTAAGCAAATGACAGTTCTGCTCATGTTTATGGTTATCTCAGAAAGGTGGAGGTTTTTTAACCACTCCTCTTCAAAGAACCCATTTTCTTCACCTCCGTTTCCTAAATATGTGTATATTCTTCTCTCTGGTCTTGATTATTCCTCTAACTACTTGCTATCGTGGGTGTTACAAAGCACTACAAGTTTATGTTCTTCAGCTGCATTTATTCTTTTAGAGGAGGCAGGTGAGAACCATAGTGGAGGTGTACACCAGTGGGCAGACTGGTTCCTGCATATGTGGTAATTTCTGATGCAAATACTACCACCCACTTGAGGCAGTTCCCCCCTTTGACTGACCATACATAATACCTTCTGTTGGGAGTCTGCCTCCCAAATCTCTACTGTTTGCAGTTTTTTTATTCAGTTTGAAAAAGAAAATTAATTGAAGATTAGTCCTCTTAACTTCCTCTGGGAAGTGACTTCAGTAATTGATCAGCAGCTCTGTCTTCTTTATGAGGCAACCTGGTGCAGCGACAGTCTCCAATCCTCCGTTTCAATGAACAGGCTTGCTGTTGTCAAGAAATTCCTTGTGAAATTCCTTCCTCACTTACAGGCACTTTCCTGTAAGGCCTGACTCCCAAGAGAAAGGACAGGAGGTCTTGGAAAACTTGCCTGTCTTAGGTGTTTCCCCTAGACAAGTACCCCACTTGTCCCCTTGACATGTCCTGTTGGCACCTGTGGGTCCATAACTTTTACTGACACGTTTTTAAGTAAGTGATTCACACGCTAACTTTCCACTTTGTCTTCTGATTCTCAGGAAATATCAGCTGGAAAAAGAATAATGGAAAATTGTACAGACACAAACAATCACCCCACTTGCACAGAAATTCCCTACAACGAGAGCAAGACACTTCTGGTTGCTGTTTACAGCATCGTTTTTGCCATAGGCCTTCCAGCAAATTGCATAACTTCCGTGCTTACATTTGTACAAATCCAAAGGAATAAAGTAATTGCCATCTACATCTTCAGCTTATCACTGAGTGAGCTGATGTATTTAAGTACTTTGCCCCTCTGGATTATCTATGTGCAAAATGGGCATGAGTGGAATATGGGTGTAAATGCTTGTAGAATAACAGGATTCATCTTCTTCTGCAACATATATATCAGCATTCTGCTTTTGTGCTGCATTTCTGTGGATCGTTATATGGCACTGGTGTATGCTCTGGAATCTAGGGGGAAAAGAGGACAGAATAAGGCAGTCATCATAGTGTGTTTTCTCTTTGTTGTGGTTGCAATAACCCACACTCCAATATTTAACATGGAAGATAAATGTATGAATAAAACCTGCTTTGAGACTTTTCCTCTTGACATAAAATTGGCTTCTTTTGGATTTGCCAGATTCCTAATTGGATTTGCCATACCTTTCATAATTCTCATTTTCACAAACTACAAAATTATCCAAAGTATAAAAGCAAGCAGCAGCTTGACTTGTCACCAAAAAGCCAAAGTGAAATATTTGGCTATCACTATTATTGTAATTTTCCTGATCTGCTTTGCTCCCTACCATGTGGTACTTGTAATAAGATCCATATACTTTATGTTTCATCAAAATTCCTCATGTCCTTTTGAAAAAGCTATTTATTCAATTTTTACAGTGTTTCTGTGTTTAGCCACTGCAAATAGCGTTGCCGATCCCATCATCTATGTTCTGGTTAGTGAAAACGTCAGAAAAGATTTTTATATGAGTCTGAGAAGATGGAGATTGAACTCATCCAAGCTGAATTCATCCATTAATCGCAAGACTGACACCCTAAAAGTGAAAACATCAAAAGAATCAGAAGAGGGAGGGATATGAGAAGAAAACAAAGAAATACCAGATTTATCTGACATCCAGAAGACCAGCAATAGTGGCAAACACCAAGAAGGTGGCAGCTAGCAATTAGCTGCTGACACAAATAAGAAGTTCCCAACGCTAGCTGCAGGTTGCAGCACAGAAGTATTTACATGCTGATGTCTGTAAGAATTTTTGTCATAGTGCGTGGATCAGCAACTCCTTGAGGATGCTACAGGAGCTATACTTCTTATTTCTGTTTGCCTCCTACAATAAAGTTTGTCCACCAGTATCACCGGTGAAAATATTGCTTTGCTAAGGACATGTGGAAAAAACAAAGTAACTTACTTTGACTCAAATTCAGATCTTGAGAGCTTTCGTTTGGGGACTGTTTTTTTTTCCTCATATGAATTCAAAACAAGTTTTATCTTCTGAGATGGACAACGAAAATCCCTGCTGAGGAGAACAATATAGGGCCCCTAGTTTTGGTTGAGAATTTTAATTCTTGAGGAGGTACATGTTCAGGTTCTCATCCACATACTCTGTTAACGTTTGTGGTTAAACAGTGGAAAATATTAAAAATGAGGAAGTCTTTCAATGAGTGCCTTGAAAATGTTCCTAATGCTTCAGTATGCAGCTTTATCTACCTTGCACATTCTGAGGTTTAGAGGGCAAAACAGTAGCCTGATAACTCAGACCAACAGTACTTCATATTAGTCAAGATCCTGCCCTATCCTGAAATTCATAAGATTTACAGTCCCAATGTTTGACATTAGTAATTACAATTAGTAAATTCTGGGGGGAGTTAAATGTAGAATGCACTGAAATATATAGAAAATTACATATACATTTCTGAGTGGTGCCATTTTTATGTCTGTTTTATGAAATCTCTGAACCTTTGTTGAACTTGTTTCATTTCTGACTAAATTAACACTTCCCTTTTGTTTCTGATTCAGCTTTTAGTGTGTATACTCTGTACAAGAGGTAAATGCCTCACAGATAAGGAAAAGTTGTCAGCGTGGAGAATGCTGTCCCTTCTCCCCATAGCTGGGAACTCCCTCAGACATGCTGCTCATCCACATTAGACAAAGCTGGGGCAGATTTTGTTGATGCTGCTGCCACTTTACAAAGAATAAAGTACTGATGGAAGTCTGCTGTGCCTTCAAACCAGTTACTAATACACAGTAACAACACAAATCTGGCAAGATTTAGCTAAACAGCTTCTTCACATTTTTCTGTGAGCAAAGTAAACCAGACAAAGTTCATCAAATAGTTCAACATTTATTTGAGTATGCACTTGTGAAGTGTTTCACAACATCCTGTTTCATCTGTAATGCTGTATTACAGTAATACTTTTAAACAGTTATTAATGTCCACATTTCTGAATTGAATTAACATTAGCCACTGTTAATGTAAATATAAAGCCTGTTAATGTTTTAAAATTGTCATAGGTATTTCTGCATCTTATTCTTTATTCTTATACATATTTGCAAAGAAGCATTATGCCAAACCGGCATTTCCTTGAGTTATTGTATTTGTGATGTATTTAATTTTTTTATTATTTAATTACTTCCTTGGCATCTACCTATGAAATGTTTCTATCTTCAAAAGAAGTTCACATAATGCTGAATTGAACAGGAGATTGTTTCTTCAAAATATTCTGTTGTGATGTTAAGTAAAAAAAATGTGGCTTTGAGTTTTCATATGCATGCTAGAGATCAAACTGTAAGGTATCAAGGAGAGATTTGCAGAGTGCTGAATACCTGTAATTTTGTTGAAAATTGAACTTTTTTTTACAAAAAATAAACCAGCAGCAGGCATTTATCATAACAGCCCAGCCAGCCAGAGCATCAGTGATTAGTTTCTGAAGACACCAATGCAAACTGCCCCAACCTCAGGATTTTCATAGTCTGAATGTAAAACTGACATATAATAGCAGTGAATTTAGAAGAAATCAAAGATAGAGACTTCTGAACTGATTGAAATGGATGCAAATTAGATATTCACCTTGACAAATTTTGAAATCTCTCTGATGTTTTTTCCTTTAGAGCAACCAAAATTGAAGCCCAATGCTGATGGTGCAGGCAACAGGGACTGTAAGAGTCTGATGCAACATCTGTAATTCTTTCACCTTGTTTAACTCACATGCTGCTCTAAATTATTGCATCATTATACATCCTCTTTTAATGAAAGTCCTTGGAGGTCTTTGTTCAGATGTACTCTGAAGTAAAAACATTAGAGGTGATAAAGCCCTGGTCTAACTTTGAATATGACAGATGATTTCCAGAGTGCTTTTGAAACCAAACTGTTTGGTGACAAATTACTGAAAGGATTAGGGCCCAGGTACCATGTAATGTATCTGCATGGGAAAACTGCAAATCCTGACTTTTGGACAAAAAGGAAAAGCAGCTTTACATCAAGAAGACATCAAGAAATGCAGTTTCTACATTGTTAAACTATCCCATCTGATAAACTGTTTCTCAGGTGTTGAACTGAAGCATGCGATCTGCTTTGTCACACAGTACCTCGCTGTCTCATGCAGACAAAGGACGGATCTGAGCACTGGGACATTTGCTAGAGACAGAGCAAAGGACACTACTCGGGACAGAGCAGAACTGAAGGACTGATTGTGTGGATCTTTCCATTCCTTCCTCCTGCAGGGACAGTGCCAATGAGCCTGGGGGGATCAATTTGTGCTGTGAAGAAAGGTTCAGCTACTACATCATGTGTGCAGTTCTCAGCCCGGCTATTTAGATCTGTCCCCTGATTTCGTCAATTCTGCTTAAGCTGTAAAACAACCTGGAGAGAGTACAGAACCAAAGCTGGGCCATGCTTCCCAGTTTGATCTTTAGATGGCCACATTTCCACATGTATGGCCCTGAGGGGGCAAATCGCTCACGAGTGTAACAGGAAGATATGAAAAGTTCACTCTCTTTTGTATTCGGTATTTACTCAGGGATAACTACAGTAACTTGATTTAAAGAAAGCCAGTCTACTTAATAAATAAAACATTATTTTACTTTTACATGTGTCTCAGACTTTCATAATGTATGTGGGAGATAAGTAGATTGCTGATTATTTTAAGCACCATTGAGAAACATGAAGTGAATAATTTCTGGTTGTGAACTAAAGCTGACCAAACTAGGTTTTCTTTCAGACAATATATCCAATTTTTTGTTTATTTATCAAGATTAGGTTATTTCTAAATACTGCATTTTTTAAGTCATCATTTGGGGTGACTCACTTACAAAGCTCCATTCCTGTCTAAGAAATGCTTTCATGTCAATTTAAATTTCACTTCAAGAGGAGTTATATGAAAAAGCAAATCCATATACGAATTAACATAGACTCTCCAAGTATGACAAAGTTTTATCTGCATTTGGTGATCCAGTAGCTGGTCAGGTTTAGTCCCTGCTATCATATAAACCAATGCTGAATTTCTGTCAAGTAGTGAGTGATGAAACATAATTCAGAGCCAGGCTTTCAACAACCTAACAACTTTTCTTCATGAGCATCTTTTATCACAGATAAAAGAAAAAAAAAGCTTTGCAGACAGAAAAATCCGCTGAGATGGTAAACTATGCGGTAAGAGTTTCACAGAACATCACATGAGTATGGTCTACAAGATCAACCCCAAAATACACCGTCTCAGTACACCATGAAATGATCCATCCTGTTTGGCAGCTGCAGCCTGTGACAGGGCCCAGACATTTCAGCCCACGATCACTAAGCATCCCCTGTATCTTCAAAGATCTACCTTGAAACATTTTCTTGAGGGAGGTGAAGAATCAAAGAGAAGAGAGATACCGTGGGGAAAGGGTGCTGTACCATATACAAAATCCTGAAAAGCCTTGTAAACCTACAGCTGCAGATGTTCTGAACAAGTATGCAAATACCTGCATGTTCAGAAAGCTAGTTAGAAATGCAGCAGTCTGTATCACAGTTCCCCATCTGTAAGATGTGACAATTCTTCCCTTGAGCATTGTCTGTCTTTTCAGTTTAAAATAAAAGCCCTTGCAGGATGTACTAGAAAGAGTGAGCAGGTGTGTTGTATGCATATTCAGCTTACTGCAAGGGAGCAGTAAACAACGTGGAGGAAGATATAAAGTACAACAGAACAAATTCTAATGGGTCAGCACTTTCAGGGGCAGATTCAAAGCACTTTATTTACTTCTATTTGTGCTGAGGCATCCAGGAAAAAAAAAAATCTTAAAAAATCAAACCAAAACAAAACACCCACCAGACTTACATTGTAACTTTGGGTCTTCTAATGGTAACATGGGCAACAGAATCTTGGGGACTTCACTGGCATTTTTTCCCACTGGGATACTTTGGTGTTTGGAGATGCTTTGTTTCTTCCAAAAGGTAAGAGTAATACCAAACCATGGAGTTTTCTTCCAGACTGGAAACACTCAGGGCCAAGCGTTCACAAGGCTCACAGTATGTCTTTGGGTACAGGACTGAAAAGAATCAGTAATACTAATAGCGTTTGCTCTTGCAGCTTCCATACATGGTAGCCCACCACTAATAATCTCTAAAATTCTTCATGCTTTGAGATCTGTTCATATGGACACTGCCTCTCAAGCTCTTCCCCTCCTGGCACTATTTTCATGAGTTGGGAAATACTTCCTTAGCACCAAATTTTGTGAATATGTCTCTGACAGTGTGAGGCGTATGTGTTTAAGGCAGCAGCAAAATTACTTACCTATTTGATAAATTTAGGGTTGTTTTTTTGCCTGTCTTAAACACAACTCACTACAAGTAGTTTTTATTTTTGGATATTTGTCATTTATAGGTGACAACACTATATTAGATAAAGGACATTTGATAAGGTATTTTTTTTAAATCCAGCCATTTTCCATTTAGATGCATATATAGTTCCTGTCTACCTCTAATTCTTTTGTTCAAAACTTTCCTAAAATAAGGCTTATGAAAATGGACAGTCCATAACTCTCAATGGAATGGAGGACTTCTCTCCAGGACTTGCAGTAATCGCTGTGTCACGAAGATAAAAAATGTACAAGGCTCAAACTGAACTCAACACTGGATGCAGCAACACACGAGAGGGAAGAAGAATGTACATTAGGTAATGAGGGAACTCGGGAGCATGACTGACTTTTGCTGTCTTGACAGTGTAAATCTGAGATTTCTATCAGAAACAAGCAAAAGGGATGAATGGGGGAACTTCCTTTGTACATGGGGGCAGATGCAGATAGATTGTGATGTAACAACAAAAAGGATTTGATGGGAAATGAAATGTCAGCAGGTGACCTCAATACTTCAAAAAGTAGAATTCAAAGGCATGTGTGATTTTACAACTCAGCATGGGGCATTCCCTAATGATGGCTGAGTGGACCCTGCTTGCTTTATTCAAGAATGAGTCACTCCCTCTTCTGACCAGAAATATTCCCCTCCCACAAGAGAGGAAGGAAGCTTGACATGATACTAGATATTTGTCTTTTTGTTTTCTTACCATTCAGCTTCAGATACTAAAACCATTTCTCAGTCAGATCCCAAGATGAGAAGTAACACTGTACAAGGAAAAATCACAGAAACTATTTTTTTTTTCTCCAGAGATACTGAATACTATTACAAATAAATCAACACAAAGTTAAATCAAAGCTGTGATACATTGATACGTGCCCTCCTTCCCTTTAAGCATTGGAAAACAAAATGAGAATATTAATTATTTTTTTTTTGCCAGCCCATAGTTTCAGGTCATAATGACATCAAACCTCAAGAATTTGCAGAAAAATCTCTTTGTAGAAATGTAGCTTGCACATATTCTTCTATGATGTGAAGCAATACTAATGTATATACCTGACTTGTCCATGCTTCAGTAGCATAGCTCATTTACCAGCATAAAGAAAAGCTTTTAGGAAAGCTACGTATCACTGACATATTCAACATATCAGTCAGCTATGGGTTGTGAGTCTACTGCCTCAATTCTGAAGCATGCAGCAAAGCTTCATTTGAAAAATTACTCTGAGAGGTTAATTCTCCTTTTCTCTACTATTAGCTTTCGTTTTGGATAAAATTATTTATGTTTTCCAGTGTCATTCAGGCCCTGACCATTTTTAAATCACGGGATTATGCTTCTCCAGGAGTTTAATTCGGTCACAAGAGGGCACCAGACTCTACCCTATTTCTCCTGCGGGTCATGGTGGACTTCACCGTGAAAAAAAAAAAAAAATAATAAAAAAAAATTATCTAGTATCTCTTTTACCTTCGCAGCCTGATTTTGTCAAAGTTCACGCTGCTGCTAGGTAAAACACTCTGTACAGATGGCTGTGTGTGTGAGCTCATACTTACCATACTGTTGAGGCAAACACAAGATTGGATTATAATGTTTATCCACTACAGAAGAAACAAGCAACCTTTTTCAAATGGTGGCTACAAACAGAAAGAAAAACTAGAAGAAAAACAAACAAACAAACAAAACCAACCAAACAAACAAAAAGAAAGTAAGAAAAATCGTGGGGAAAAAGAGGCAATTCCTTTTCATCGCACAGTAAAAAATAGAGATGGAACTTTCCGTGATTCCCTGGTGAAGATTTAAGTGACAGAAGGTAAAAATACTCAGCTGAGCCAGTCCCTGGGGCATGTAAACACCCAGCAAATTCTAAATCACTTTTTCAGGATCCTCACTTTGACCTCTTGCTTTAGCAAACCACTCTCCACATTGTCCTGCACCACTGCCCTCTGCAGCTCTGGAGACTTTATCCCAAGTCTGTTGGTATTTGGTGCTACTCATTAGTCAGATTAAGCAAGGTCAATTAAAGATGTATTACCCCATTAACTTTAGACACATTGAAATGATTGCTGGGAAAGCACTGGATACTGACAGAGCACCAGCAGACATGAGCTAACTAACATCCCTTTATTGCTACCAGAGTTTGAGGTGTTGTTCCTATCAAGGCACAGGACTGGAACAGAGAACAAGACTAACTCACAGCTTGTTATCAGTGTTCATACTCAGGTTTCTAATGGGGTTAACCTTTTAACTAGATAAGGCAGACATACAGTAGCAATCATTCTCTTAGTAAAAAAGGGTAAAAAAAAAAAATCACATTTTTCAATAAGCCTTTTCACACCTTAGCTTACCAACTTCTTATTCTAATTTTTTGATACTCTCATTAAACTATAAAGGCTGCTGTTTGAACTCTAATTTATGATATTTGTTTTTCTTAGGCACTGTGTAATACCACCGGATCAACATCAGCAATAATTTGTGGATCCAGTACATTTTCTGGTGTGACCTATTAATTACCAGATTCTAAAACAAAATTTGGAAACAATACAACAAATCAAAAAGCCATCACAGTCATTGTGGGCTCTTCCAAGGAGTAGAGAGGGTCATTTTTACTTGAAGATAATGCATTAACTTCTATAACCACCATTATTGATTCTTAATTTTATTCTCTTCACTATTCATGATGGGTCTAAGAAAAACCACATTTCACTCATACTGTCAATGCCTTGTTACTGGAGTCTTAACCACTATAGTTAAGTTACTGCATAAGCAACTCTGCTTTTATTTTTCTTTTTTCCACTGGTATTTATGGTCCAAATATTAACAACTTTAAGGTAAAATTAAAAATAAATTACATACATATCCTTGAAAGTTCTGTTAGCTTTAACTGTGCTTTTGAATTATAACTCTCCAGTTTGCCACCACTGCAGAGAATAAGCTTCCCACTGGTATTGTAATTTTCAGGGACACAGCTTCTAGGAACAGCATAGTGCCTTACAACAGGCTGGTTTCACGAGTTAAACACTGTAATATCAAAAGACAAAGAACAGCAAAGGTGCAAGCCTCAAAATCTAGCATAAAAGATCTGAGAACCACCCTTCAAGGATATATGGAAAAGGAATAATTCATTAACTTCTTCAGCTTGCAACCACTTCAGGCAATTTTGTTCTGACAGTATCTGCAGTTTTCAAAGGAAGGTAGAGCTGGTGGAAGAAAAAAGATCTTCACATGAACAGCACTAACACATTCATCAGAAACAGACTAACTTCCAAGGTGAAAATACAGTACTTTGCTTGCTGCAGAGAAAGGAATACCTGGTGTAGTGACAGGCTGCACATGTTTTTTGAGCTTGTGGGTGCTATTTAACAGTAGATGCTTAGTTGCTATAGCAACTGTCATACCCTATGGTGTTTATGCTTAGCTATGGAACACATATTTTAAGCAGCACCAGACAGCATAATGTTCCAGTGACCAAAATGTATGTTAAAGAGGAAATTCCTGTTATGAAGGAAGTAGGTGCATTCTTCTAGTTATTAGAAAACCTTTATAATGCAACACTTTTGCAACAACAAAACAATTTTGTCCCCTACAAACACAAAACAGAACTACCATGATGAGTCAGAAGAGGGCTTATTAACCTTAAAATAAAATCCCAAACAACATTTAGCTCTTCAAAATCCATCTTTGCTGACTGCTACTGCATAATCCAGAGAATTCTGCAGTTTGGTACAAGGCATAGTGCTTTGCCACTAGAGGTTTCTACCGCAGTTTTTTAGTACCTCACTAGGTAAAGCTTTGGAAGTCTCAACTTTATGTCATCTGGGTTTTGTTCCTATCACAGATGTCCACTACCAACACAAAGCCACATACTGGCTGTTGGTCACTGTCTGCCAGTGCATGAAACATTATTTGTGGTTTCATGGCTAGAATTTCTCACCTGCCTCTGAACTGGCTGGCAACTGTAAATCTGGCTGAAAACACTTGTTTTTGTTTTGCCATACCCTGGTGTTTAAGGAGTACAAACAAATATTGTAATATGAGAGCACTCTTTCTTTCAGGTCCTTTCCACCATAAGGGGAAACTGATGGTCAGTAACTTCCACAGCTGTCTGTGAAGGCTCCTTAAACTTCAACACAACCACTGTAGCCAGGCAGGCTAGAAGAATTTGCAGGCTAGGACAAGCCTAACAGCTTTCCTGTGTTCTGTCTCCACTCTATTTCCTGCAGTCAAACCATATTAATACCTCTTCTTAACAATTCACTATCAGTTCCATAAAGTCACTAGCAGACTTGGATAAATGCAGCGCTGATTTTAGCTCACAGTGTTTCTTATTATGTGAAATCCTTTTTAGCTCATTCTTTGCTTATAATTTAGTTCAAGTCACCTCTAATCCTCCTGGCTTCCTAGTGTATCGATCAGATACCCACAGCTCAGGCTGGTGGCCCGAGGCAGACAGGTTTCCTCCTAAGAATGGATTTGTTTTGCTATCCTTGTACTGACAGCCACACACCCTCCCTCCCTCCCATCCCCTGCCTACTACTGCTATTAAGCACCCAGCTGAGCCAACACAGCCCACCAGCTGTTGCCATATTCAGACATGTATTAGCTGGTGCATGAGTTAGTTAGTGTGATGAGTACTCTGATTATGCCATTCTCAGTTTGTTAGGCACTCTATTTTGATCATTATCATGGAACACCAAGCTGCAGTTAGCCCACAAATGCTCACTTACTTACTATGAACACTTTGGTTAGTTTTACAAGCACCAGATTCCCACTGTTCTTTGTCCAGCCCCTTCCTACAGGTGGAGCAATACAGAGCAGAGAAGGAAAAGCTTACCCTCATTGCAGAACTTCCAGAACTTCCAGTCATTTTTGGTGGTCCACACATTAACACACTGTAATGATATAAAACCACTTTCTCTTAAACTCAATGCCCTGTGATTGCAGACCACACGCAACGAAGTTGTATCCTGTACCTGTCTTACAGGGCCCTGCTGAACTGCTACAACAGGCTTACTTCTTAGGGAACAGACACATTTAATTAGCCCCCTTAGCCTTTCTTCCATCTGCTCCTGGATTTTTTAGGCTAGCTGTGTTGCAGGAATGTGCTTGTCTGCAGAAGCTCTCAGGAGTGTTTCGTAATGCTGCCTATCTCAGGGGTAATCAGAATTTGCCAGGTTGGGCTTAGAGGAAACAGCACGAGTGGGCCTCCTGCCCTACTCTGGAGCCAAATTAAAAAGACAAACATATCTTAAACACTTTAATCAAACAGTCATTATGAAACAATACAGACTCAAAGCAAATCCACATTGTCTTCAGCAGGCAGAGGCAAGCAAACTCTGTCCCCATTCTGAACCAGCGGGATCACAGCCAAAACTCTTCCAAACCTCACACAGTCACGCTGGTACAGCCCAGAGCCTGAGCCAACACAAGTCTCTCACTAAGAGTCACTACCAGAGCACAGTTCTGCCCTGACAACAGCTCACGGCTTCCAGTTCAGGTCTGACTCATGTCTGGTTGGCTCCAAACACCAGCAGTACAAGCACACATTTTCCTGTCTCTGCACAGCCCTACTCCCTGAACCACGCAGCCCAACAACGTGAACCCCTGGGCCCTCAGACCAGCAGCTGAAAACGCTGCAGCCACATGGGAGTGCAGAGTGGACAATGCTTCACTGACAGCTCAGTATTGGTACTGAGACAGGACTGCATCCTATCTTGCTGAAAATGTTTGTTTCAAAGCTTAAGCAGCCTTCTGACTAACTTTTCTACCCTCTTTATCTGAGGGCTCGCAAGCCAACGGTTGTGAAACACTGCACTAAGCCTCCTACAAACAATAAGTAAAAGACAGTGCCTCTCAGCCCCAGAAACACTCCCCTGGACTTTTCCACAGGCTAGAAATATCAGTGCAGGGATCCACGTAAAAAGAAAATAAAAATAAGAATGAAAAACTTCATTCTGCATGTATTTCTGTTTCTTATTCTTTATGCACATAAAGGTTATCTACACTAGCCCTTTAAGACTATTAAAATTCACTATCATAAGCATTTGTAGTGTGGAAATGCCATGGGCTGAGATCTTTCATGCAGCTTGAAACTACATAAATAAACTGGAAATTGTCAGTTTTTAAATAAAGAAAGAAGGAAAGAAACCCCAAACACAACACCACCGCAGTTTCAGCCCTGCTCCCAGCCACTGAGTTCCAATTAACTTCTGTGGTTTTATAAACACTGTCCAACTCTCCAGCAGCCTTCCCGTCACAGCCGATGTGTGAAAGCCTGGCCAGCTCAGCAGGGACTGAGCAGCTCTGAGAATGGAGCAGCAAAGCTCCAGAGGCATCAAGCAGAGCCCAGCACAGCCTTGCTCCGAAGGGAAGGAAGGGGGCTGGGAAGGAGCAAGTGGTGGCTGATTTCCAAGGAGCGTGGCACGCAGGTCACACCACCCGGTACCAGCCACAGCCAGAGGAAGAGGCAAGCTGGGCTTCCAGGAGAGCGGGCAGGCTGTGGGATGGGGAGAGCCAGAGATCAGCGTGGCTCCCACAGCTGCTCCTGCTCCACCATGGGGGAGGCTCTGTGGCCACAGCCCCTCTGCACATGCAGCTCTCATGGGGCTGAAGCCAAACCCATCCTTCATCCATGGTGAGAGCAAGCAAAGCCCTGCCCAGCCAAGGGAAGGGGCTCAGCTCTCCTACTCTGGGGCAGGGGCTCCATCTCAAATAGAACCCCACCATGTGCCAAGGACGGGTCTGCACCTTGGACCAGCTCGAGGAGGTGAAGCAATGCCTGATCCTGGTAAACCACCCCTGTGCTTGCTGCTTTCACAAATAAAAGGATCCTGTTCACCAGTCCTTGGCTTTTGTAAAGGCTGCCACTGCCCATTGCTTTTAAATCCCCTCAGGACTGCCACTCACTGAAGATTTTGCCAGTTGCCAGTACTGGCCCATCTTCAGAGAATCAATCATAGAATGGGCTGGGTTGGAAGGGACCTCAGAGATCATCAGGTCCAACCCTTGATCCACTACCGCTGTGGTTCCCAGCCCATGGCACTGAGTGCCACATCCAGGCTCTTTTTAAATATCTCCAGGGACGGAGAATCCACTACTTCCCTGGGCAGCCCATTCCAATGGCTGATCACCCTCTCCGTAAAGAAATTCTTTCTAATATCCAACCTAAACTTCCCCTGGCACAACTTAAGTCCATGCCCTCTTGTCTTCACAGCAGAGCTCTGCTGGGCTGGGTGCTTCATTCTCTTCCCCATCACCCACGTTGGCCATGGCATCAGCAAGCAGGTTGCTCTGCAGTATCTCACTGGCTACAATGCCTCTCAGTTGTTTAGAAGCTTTGAGTACACATTCTAAATCGCCTTCCAGTTTAAGGTCTCCTGCCATGTCTGACCACTAAATCTCCCCCTCCCTCCCCTTTTTTTTTCCTTTTGTATGCAGTTCCTGTCTTCATTTCAGTTTCCCCCACCAGGCTGCATTGCAGACGTTTCTTTCCTGTTCCACTCAGTGCTTTGTCTCTAGACCTTCTACTTCTTAGGCCTCAGTTCTGCTTTCACTTGCAGATTATCTTAGCTGCAAAAGTTTCATGGGCTGAGACAGCTTTCTCAATATATAAATACCTGTTTTGGAAATTACCAGTTTTTCACCTTTCTTTTCAACCGTGTTGTTAAAATGTCATTTACTGGAACAAGTAGGAGGATGAAAAGCTCCAGCATGCAGCTAAAATTTTATTATTCTCTTTATCACATTGTGGTTACAATTCACTGAAATTCTTCACAACTCTATTTTAGTCCTATCAGAGTTTGTTTACTTTCTATTAAATTCTTTCAGCTATACCATTTTGCATAGGTCTGTCCAGATTTTTCCATTTTGACTTTTCAAGTTTTGTTTCTCACACATGTGAGAGTTTTTTCCTGAGAACAATCAAATCTTGTGATACCTTGAGGAAACATTGATAATTTATCAGCTTTTCAAATATGAAAATGCTTAGAACCTTTCAGTATTTTTCTTTCAGTGGCTGAATCAGAAACACAAATTATGTAGGTTTTTAAGCCATCAGACATCCTCTCGTTCACTGGAGAATTTATTGGGGAGAAAAAGGCCCCACAAACAAAAATGTCAAGACCTTCTAGTTGTATCTAAAGGAAAAAAAAAAAAAGGATAAGGAGAGAGGACCAATGTACCTTACCCTATAGATGATACTATCACTAGAAAGAACAGTTCTGCAGGGAACACTCACACTGCCTCAAAAGATAAGTCTAGAGAGGCTCAAAGGTTCTTGCAGGACTTATTGTGGGATTACCTATTTGAATTTTTTGAAATAAAACAGTGGTCGCCAATGTCAAGCTAAATTAAGGACAAAAACATCTCTTTGAGGCATTTTTCTTTCAAAATTTTGATTTGTATTTTTGCACCCTGATGTCATAAACACGGTGTAAGAATGGGAAAAAAATAAAAATAAAAACGGGGGAAATACTGAACATGGTAACCTGTCTTGAACCAGAGGCTCATCTTGCTTTGCTATGGCAATGTTACTTCCTCCTGCTTTCTCCTATCAAGCGACAACTCGGTTGTTTTTAGCCTTCCCAACCAAACCTCAGCCCCAAGCCCAGCTGATTCCTTTCCCCAGCCCCCCCGCTCCCTCTCCCACCCTTTCTCTATTTTCTTTCTCTCCCCCTCCCCGCAGCAGATCCTCCTCTCGCCCAAGCCGCAGGATGGAGGCAGCAGCTGCTGTGCCCCTGAGGCTCCCTCCCAGCAGCCACAACCAGGACAGGCCCGGCTCCCCCTCCTCCTCCTCCTTCTGGCTGCTTTGGAGGCAGCCGGCACGTAGCTGCAGGACTGGGAAAGCGACCGAGAAACGCTTCATCGGCCTAAGTACTTGCAGATGTGCAGCAGCAGCGAGTTGGGAGTCATGGCAGTGTTTAAAGCTTTCGAGTTTTGGGTTTAGTCGGTGTATTTTATTTTTTTTCTTTTCGTTCAGCGGGGCAGTTGAAGTTTTTTGGAACAGAGGCTTTCAGAGGGGAGGGGAGGGGAGCGAAGCTCCACTCCTTCCCTTCCCTCCACCCCAAGGAAGCGGCTTCCCCGGCCTCTGACTCCGAGGCCTGTGGCTGGGAGGCCAGGCCCAAACAGGAAATGCCACAGGCCTTGCTAATGGAGTCATGGGGCCTGGCACCCCCCGCCGGGCGGCTGCGCCGGGGGGGGGTGAGGGTGGGAAGCGGCTGCGAGGGCGGGCGGGCCGGCAGCGGTTGGCGCCGGGGGCTCCCGGGCCCTGAAGGAAGCGGCTCCCGACAGCAAAGAGCGGCCGGGCCCAGCGGGGGAGGCGGCGTGGCGAGGCCTCAGGGTGAGGGCCCCCCCCCCGTCTTGAGGCTCCCTGAGCGCCCCGCAGGCAGCATCAGAGCCAGGTCTGAACCTGTTCCCGCTGGAGCCGGTGGCCGGGAGCCCAGACGCGCCGTGGGGCCTTGGCCGCCGTTTGAAATCAGGGCCCCGCCTCGCCCCCCGCCTCCGCATCTCGGGCAGCCTCTCAGGGCTGAGGGGAAGGGCTCGGGCGCCATGGCAACCCCGCAGCCTCCCGAGGGCGGTGCCTTAGGGCGGGAAAGGCCGGGTGCCATGGCAACCGCGTCGCCAATCACAGAGACGAGCGGCGCCTGGGCGGTGTGGAGACAGCCAATAGCGGCCGCCGCTGCCCTGCGGGAGGGGCGGGGCGGGGAGGCGGGGGCGTGGGGAGGAAGCGAGTTCCTTTGTGGGCTCTGACAATAAGATGGCGGGCGGGGGAAGGCGGGGCCGCTCCCTACGGTTAGCCCCGCCCCCTCCCTCAAGCGCGGAGCGGTCGGTGAGGCGGGAGTGGGGGCTCCTGCGCTGGCAGGCGGCGACGGCAGCAGCAGCGGCGGCGAGAAGGTGAGTAAGGCGGACCGGGTTGGGCTGGGCTGGGCTTGGTCGGGGGCGGCACGGCGGGAGGCCCTGGAGTCGCCCGCCTTCCCCTGGGGCTCCGCGTGGTGCGGAGGCGGGCGGGCAGCCGGTGCCGGCAGAGCCCGCGGAGAAGGGAGCGGATTCAAAATGGCGGCGGGCCGTTCGCCGGGAGCGCGGGACGAGGAGCAACCGTCGCCTGGGGCCGTTCGAGGTGCGGGGAGCCCGGGTTGGCGGGGTCAGGAGGCCCCTTTCCCCCTCGGCGCCGGGCGCCCGGCTCCTCCGCTCGGTTTTTTCCGTAGCCGCGTCCTCTCTCATCGCCCGCTTCTCCGCCCCCAAGCTCCCAGCCAGCGCTGCAGCACCCACAGCCGTGCTTGGGGACCTCCCTTAGCTCCCCAGGTTCACGCATCGTGTCTCACCCCCGCCGGGCTCCCTCTCTCCCTCCCTCCCCAGCCTGCCTACGTCGGGTTCGCTCCCCGCCCCGTCCGCGCCTGCCGGTCCCGCCTTCCCCCGCCGCTCAGCCCCGCCGCCGTCTGCCTTTCCACGACCCTTCTGCTCCTCTGTCTTCACCCCTGCCCTGGGCCTGAGGCAGCCCTGCTCCTCAGCCTGCCTTTAGCGGGAGTTGGTTCCCATTCCCAAAGCCCTCGCGTCCTGGAGAGGCGCCTGCCAGACCTCTTCTCTCGGCGAGTGGACCAGACAGTGCTTTATAGGTGCCTTTGTTCCGGTTCGAATAGCAGTGGTTGGTCCAGCAGCCTTCTGGTGTGTCTGCATTCCACCTTACAACTCAAAACCACCACATGCATGCGTGCCTGAAGAAGAGTACCTGGCTTTACATCTTGTCAATGTTACGTATAGCTTTTGTTTCTTCTCACAGTTGTTATAAAGGATAATTTTGGACCGGGGGTGGGGTTAGAGTCGTAGAGCTGAGGGTCAGTACCTTCCTATGCTAACCATCATCACTATTCTCACGGCTGTACAAGAAGGAAAAACCACCTGGCTTCAGTGGACCTCTGGAACTGGCCTGACTAGTTCTTGTCTGCTTTCTCCTAAAGACTGAGTTCTGAAATCTCCTATTTTCTCTGTTATCCTAACTCTTATGAAGTGACGTTTTCCCCTTAAGTATATTTTTGGCAGCATATTTTTACTTGAATCTGAACTGAGCTGAATTCTGGAATGTGTAAGTTGATGCTCCAGTAAGAATCGGATCAAATTTCAAGTACCTTATTTGTAAAGCAGACTGGAAATTTGTCAATCCCGAAAGGAAAACTTTTAAGGAATTGCATAATACTGTGCTACACGAGTGAAATGAAAAACAAATGAATGAAAACAAAAAATGAAAAAACAAAAAAACCAAACAAAATCAAAAAAAACCCCAGACCACCCAAGCTCACATAAACTCTTTTTTTGCATACTGTATTGTGCTACAATAGATATTGTCGTCTTGACAGCATTCTTTGTACAGCTATTTGAAACAGCAGTTAACTTTAACATACTAAGTTTGTGCCCTTGACACTCATCAGTAGAAGAAGGGAGTTTATAAAGCTAGTCTAGATATTGCCTCTTGGACAAACAGATGCTGCTTGAAATTATAGAAGGAATACTGAACACCTTGTTTCTAAAGCAGCACCAGCAGTCTTGCTGTTGTGTACTGAGAGGTTTTACACACTAGTAGGTTCCCTTTTTAGTATGTTAATATGTAAATCAATAGAGAAACATACTTTTAACTAATTAGGTTTTAATTTAGTGTTCTCTTGAGATGATGCTTGTGGGAGAAGGCTGGGGAAGGTTGTTTATTTGCAAAGGTTTGATTGCTTCTGATAAATGGCTATGAGGTTAGTATTTTTTTTTGTAATGAGAACTTAAGTTCTGATGCACACTTGTATGCCAGTTAGTAGAATCTGAGGAAATAATTACTGTGATGGGCATATGCTTTGAAGTTTAAGCTAATGGTTTATTTATTGATCTAGGATAGAACCTGAAATCCCATGGAGCAGGCCTTACGCATTATTGTATAGGAAACCTTTTTTCCTTAGTATGTTTATAGTAGATAACATACTGGATGTGATAACAGCTCTTTTACCAAAAAGTTGTGACTTCCCATCAATAGTCCCATCCTGTATCAGTCTGCTCGTGTGGGAGACAGATAGCAAAAGCCTCTGCCTCTAGATTGTCAGCCAAAACAGCACCAGAAAATATTTTAATTTATTGTTCTTGTGACTGCATCATCTTACCTGTAGTTGTGGAATTTTGTTTGATTGGACTTCTGAAACATTTATGTCTTTGCCAATTACCCTGAACTAAAAGCACATCTAATAGCAGTTAGGGAATTCAAGTAGTTACCATATGTAGGCTCTTGAATAGATGGCTCTTTATTTATAGATTGTTTGGAATCTCGAGGAGTAAAAACTTATGAAATTTTATAGCATCTCAAGGTGTTTGAGAGAAACAAATACTTCATCAGTTTGATATTGTGGTGTGTCACTGGAATTCTAGTTCGTATGCCTCATAACCCTGTCTTGAAGGGTTGATTTGAGCTCATTCTGTAAAAGAGAATGAGATTATGAATTCATTGAAATACAGTTTCCACGACATGACAGGCTAAGTATGTATAGATCTACTAAAAAGAGTTTGGCTTTAGAGTGTTCAAGGTGGGTTTTAGGTTGTGGTATTTTAGCAAGTATGCAGCTTCCTGTGAGCAACATGTTTTCTGCCTCCACCCTCCCTTCAAGTCCTGTGTAAGTCATCTCCTTCCACCCTAATTTTGAAAGCAAGCACTCTTCAAAATTTTTTAATTACTAGCCACAATAGAAAACAAAAATGGATGCATCCTTTTTACATGTTTCTTTTCTAACTATGTGCTTCGGTTGCAGACACTGAACTGTCTTGCACTGTGCAGACATGTCTAGAAAAGTGTCTGAATTGTTTATATATTTTATCTTGCAAGTTTTTTGTAGCCTGTTGAAATGGAGCATTTTTGTTTGTTTCAGGAATTAAAGGAATTGTTGCCAGTGTTTAGTAGTTGTATTTGGTATATCAAATCTTATTTTGCCTTAAAAGTGTTTTTAAAACTTAGCCTTTATAATTAGAGTGATTGTAATTACTGTTATTGCTTCATTATTGTCATATTGCAAAGCAAATGTTAGTCATAAAGTTTCTGTGCTAGTAAAGGAAATTTCTCTGTTTTTTTCTATGTTTCAGTTTTCTGTTTGTGCCTGCTTACTCTTTTTCTGTAGATGCTGCAGAGATACATGCGTTTGTACAATGAAGGTGAAAACTGTATGATCTTGTGATAAAAGTAATGAAGGCTTGCTTTCAGTATGCTTTTGTGTGCAATTTTTCAGATGATCACTAAAGATTTTGTTTGTTCTTTCAGTGGCAGAGGTGTAGGGATATGGGAGAGGCTGGTCCAAAGGTTGGGTAATAGCCTAGAACTTGGAGTTAAACTGTTAGTTTCCTTCTCCTGCCAGAGATTTTGCATGTATTGTTGGGCAAATCACCTTTGTGCTCTAGCTGTAAACTGGGTTTAATAGTACTATTCAAGGTTGCAGAAGTGTGGTAGAGGATACAGATACTGAAGCAACTGGCAAATTATAGAGGTATATAATTTTCTGAAATGGGAAACGATTTTGTTGTGCATCTCCTGAACGTGGCTGACATCTTGCTTCCCTGTACTTGGCAGGTGATGCCCTAAGTGTTGCTGTATGGACTCTTGTTCAGTAGAATGGGAGAAGAGGAAGGACTGCATCAAACACAATTACTGGTTGGTCATTTTTTCCTTAAATGAGACTAATCTAGTGTTCTGTGGTCTCAGGAGCAGGGGGACAAAGAACCATTTCCAATGTAATACTAACTGGTCATCAGTGTTAAAAAACTCCAGTGAAAGCTGTGGAAGGTTTATCTTTAAGAATCCATAAATGTTTTTTTTTCCTCTGCTTCTATACACCCAAGTCAAGTTTTCTGCAGAGTTCAGTTTTTCTGTTGGTGTGCCACAGAAGGCACAATCGAGCAGAAACTTGGGTTGTTTTTAGTGGAATTAATGACAGTATGTCAGGTTACTGGAGAAAATTCTAAAAGAAACTTCCAAACCTTTTAATATGTTGGCAATCCATGAATAGTTTTTAAGAAGTCCATGAAAAATTACAATAAGACTAAGTTAATATGTCCTATATAATATGTTCTATATTATAATCTCTGTTTTACAATTTCTAAAGAGCTTTGTACCTTTAGTGGAGTCTTTACAAAGAATAGACAAATAAATAAAAGTTAATTCATAGATGTATTCAGCAAAGTAAGAAATGCTATACAGAGTCAGACCAAGTGTTTATCTAGCTACTGTGCTATCTCCAGGTTTTCAGAGAAGATAAGTGTGTAATGTATTTTGGAAAGAACAGTGTTGCACTTTGATCGAGTTTTAGTGACTGAAAAAGCTGAGAGAGCTCTTAAAATATATGGAACATTCTCTAGCAACCAGAAAAGCAAGGCAGAACTTGGGGCTTACGAAGGGAAATAGAAAATTATATAGAAAGACACAGTAATAGTATTTTGTATTTATCAGCTTTTAGTTGAAAAACTTAGTTTTGTTTGGGTTACTATGTTAAAGAAAATCCCCAGATGCTGGGCAAACAGGTATTTGAAGGACAGAAGACTTGGAAGGGACATAACAAGGGTACAGAAATTCAAAGAATAGGTGCTAGCTTTAATTTGAAGCCCAATTTTTATAAGACTTAAAGAAGTTACATCCACTAAATTAGAAAAATAAAGTATTTCAAGATACTAGCTGCAATATTTGCACAGTGCACTGTCAAAATTAGTGCACTCCAGAAGATAAAAAGCCTAGTACATGAAAGGCATGCATTGGAAAATTCAGCAAGTGATTTATAGATGCAAATAAGAAGCCCGGATGCATCCCACTTATTTTTAGCTGGTGAACCTAAACTGTTAAGATGGGAAGTTTGCTTTCAACTGGGAAAAAAGTACAGAAGCCCATACAGAGTATGACTACTTATTGGACTTGCACAGTTTGTATTAGAATCACACAATTCAGTTACTCACCTGAGCAAAGGAACTGGAAGGACTTTTTTAGGCACCTCAGTTGAATGTCTCGAGTTGTATGGAGCAGATCTACATCTTTTTCTCCCTGTAGCCAAAATAAGGTAACCTTTTCAAGTATGCTGCCCATGGTATTTTTTTTATGCTACTCTGTTAGACATGTTGATGTTCTGGAGGGGTCAAATTTTTATAGACAGTGTGCCAGGTTGTATTTTTATTACCAAAATTAGAGATTGAGTATGCTAGTAGAAACTCAGGAGGAGTGAGGAGAAACTGCCTCTCCAATAGGTGAAGTACAGCCGTTGAGATGTTTGCTTCAGTACAAAGCAGTGGCTCCTGACTTCCATCAAGTATGGAGATTAATGGGAGCCAGGAGCTGGGAGCCCCTGCCTCTCTCCGATGCCAGGACTCGTGGACCTGCTCACCCCTGGTCCCCAAGTGCCATCTTTGGGAGCCAGTCCATACGTTCCTGACCCGTGTTGTACCAGACTGGCCATGCTATAACCTGGTATGACAATTCTGATGTTCCTGTCCTAAAATAATTTGCTGTTTAAGATTAAAGTTTTCTGTTTTATTTAGTCTTTTTTTCTACCTTCTTCTTGTGCTGTTGATGTTGTACAAGAATTTTTTTTATTTTTTTTTTAACAGGACACAATGTTTGTGCGAGGATTAAAAAGAAAATGTTTTGATGGCGAAGAAGATATTGAAGGAACTCTGGCTGGTATTAAAGCTATTCCTTCATATAATCTTCAGCGGCAGTCACTTTTAGATATGTCCTTGGTTAAACTTCAGCTGTGTCACATGCTGGTTGAACCCAACCTCTGTCGTTCTGTACTTATAGCGAACACGGTACGGCAGATCCAAGAGGAAATGACTCAAGATGGGACTTGGCAGATGGTAAACACACAAAGTACAGGGCAGGCTTCCCTGGATCGTCTTGTTTCAACAGATATCCTCTGTCGTTCATCTAGGGAACAAGCTGAGGGAAAGCTTGTTCCAGGCTATAGTACTTTCAATAAAGACTTTGAGAGTGACCAAGTACAAGATAGTTCAGAAACTATGTCAACAACCTCTTCAGTGCAAGCTCCGAGAAACCTGCAGAGCAATGTGTGGGAAATGGAGAACCCCCAAGAAAATAAAGGAAACTTTCAAAAATCATTAGATCAAATATTTGAAACACTGGAGAATAAAAGTCCTAATTCTGTGGAAGATCTGTTTTCAGAAGTTGACAATTCTTACTATGATCTTGATACTATGCTAACAGGCATGATGAGCAACACAAAAATGGGACACTGTGATGGACTTGAAACGTTTTCTTCTCCAACAACTACAACTTCTAACTCTAATTGTAAATCTGATCTTAATGAACTTGATCACATTGTGGAAATCCTTGTTGAATCCTGAAACTCCTTGTGCAGGAAAGAAAGATCTGTTAGTGGGAAGAAAAGACTCAAGAAAGCTATTTCCACAGTTTGTTCTATCAAATCTGCATGTGTATTTTATAAATATCTATATATCATATAGATATATATTTTTAAAAAGCACTTCATATTGCAAAATAGTGTTAACTCTTAAAGTTAACCTGCAACTTGTAGTGTAATCAATTTATTGTCCATTGAACTGTAAGTACATATGGTAAATGTTTTTGAGCTTATCCAAGGCTCAAAAACAAACCCAAAATTTGGTTCCTTCCTTTTGCCAATTTTTTTTAGCCTTTGACGGAGGATATGCTCAGAGAGGGAGACAGTGAGAGTCTCTTGTATTTTTACTTACACTTCTCCCAATATAATGGTAATAAAGAAGGAGAGAAGTTTGATAACTGGTTTCCTATTTTCCTCCGATTTCAACTTTGTTACACCACAACTCCTACCACATCTGCTGCTTGTGTTCTAAGTCGCTACATGGCTCTTAAAGAGCACTATGCAATAGTTCCTGTTATTCTAGCTAGCTTATTCTGGGTTTTGCTACAATTTTCTCTTCGAAAATAGTTTTTAAATGTTTATTGGTGTTTAGATTTTTTCAGGTATTTTCTTAAAATATATTTTTACTACAGATGTTATGTCAGCTGCTAACTTAGTAACTTTTGATCATATCTGCAGTTGATGTATTTTTTGAAAGACTTTCAAAAAGGGATGTTTTTTTACTGTGAGCTACCCAATGTAGTTCAGTAAAGTGTATGTAAATGTAAATACACAATTTTATACTTTACATTAAAATGTAAGAGCTGTTTTCATGATTCTGTTTTATAGAGTAGTAATTTACTAAATTGAGAATTGTATGGTTATGCTTGTCATACCCCATATACCAGCGTATCATTAGAGGAAGAGCTTTGATCCAGCTAGATACAATTATAGACCATATTTTTGTTAACTACAAACCTAAATTACGTAGGCTTTTATTTATGTGTATTTATATGTAAATGTCGTCAAGTGAATTGTTTTATCACTGAAGTCAACCATCAAATATTTGTTTATTTGATATAATTATCTTGCACTACTTACTACAAAAAGTGTTATTAGCAGCTTTTACATCTCAGCTGGTATGTCATGATGTCGTGTCATAATTAATGTGCTCCACTCTTACCAAGGGTTTCCTCTTGGCTTTTTTTAATAACAAAAGATACTGCAACATGGGGTGGTGTTCCTTTCTTCAAGTACTCACGATTGATTGAGAGTATGTATATCATTAAGTTTATTCCTATGAGATTTTCTGGGGGGAAGAGATAGATCAAATAAATTGTATAAAAATGGGAAATGTTTATCTTTACCAGGTGGTACTGGCTAAATGCCCCGATCTACCTTGAAGGTAAAAACAGGGGGAAAGATTGATTGATTGATTGATTGGTTTCTGGAATGTGTCAGCTTTGGTTGTGCCAGGGGAAGAACCTGCTGGTAGCTCTGTTGGTCTCTGTAGACCTGAGCCACACAAGTGACTAAACATGAAGGGAGTACATTCCTGTACCTACAAACTTTGCCTTCCCACAAGTGACCTTACCTATGTGCACTGTCCTTTTCAAATTCTCAAATCCCTAAAAAGGGGTAGATGGTAGCAGAGGAGTATTTAGGACATTCCTGGGTCGCCTCCAGAAAAGGAGACCATTGAGCTTACCCCTTCAACAAGTGCTGTAGAAATACCTGGTTTGTGAAAAAATTTCTAACTTCATAGTTGGATGAATGCATCTTTACTCAGTCACATGAAGCCTTGCAGTAAATTTGAGAATATTCTTTGTATTAAAGTTGGACATGAGATAATCCATAGTTACTCTATGTAGTAGTTAAACATTTCTTCCTCAAGTTTGATTAATAACTTTATATTAAATGATGAAATACCTTACAGATACTCGCAAGTTCAGTCTGTATAATACAGCTGGACCAAACACACAAGCCCATGCTGTGTGTCTCTAATCAGTAGAGACATCACTCATTGCTGAAAGGTGTTACAGTAGCATATCCTGCTTCAGGAAAGTACAAATATTGATGTGAACTGTCATACCTCACAGTGGCATGACAGTCTTATTTGGCAGTTGTTGTTGCAATATCAGAGATTCTTCCTTCAGAATTATAAATCCACAGGAAATCTTTCTTGATGCTTTTGTGTGTGTGAATAGATCCACTGAATTAGACAGCAGGTGCCTTAGGGTAAAGCAGAAAGCCAGGCCATTCCAGAGTTTTACAAAGCATACATCAGCATTGAGTTGAATAGCTAAATACCTTCTGACCCTCTGGGAAAGTTCCCCAAAACTGCTATGGAACTGTGGTTCAAACCCCACAGGTTTGAACTGTGGGTGTTCCTCTCTGCCTCCTTTTCTTTCATTTTCACTAAATGTACTTTTGCATATGAAGATACTTTAAAAGATGCTCTCCTTTCTCTCCTTAGTGTACATCAGTCTCCATGTTACAGGTAGGAATTAATATACTTTGTTCATAACTCTTAAACTATACGTCAAATGCACATCTGTAAATACATCCAGGTTGGTGTAAGAAGCATCTCTCTGGGTTCATTGCTTTACTGAGTTAGTGCTTGGCTTAACAAGAAAGGCACAAGGTAAGTATGTGTTTATGAGGTTAAGCATTGAAACAGAAATAACTCTTCTGGTTTATTATCTTCCTAAAACTTCTGCCTCATCCAGTGTGCTTTTACATGCCTGATATCTTTGCTCAGTTCCTCAGCAGGTGTAAGAATTTGTATTGCTGCAACTTGTCACTGTACAGAACTGCTGTGTGCCTCGAGCTGGTCTGACTTTGCAAGCACCAGTCAGTGAAAATCAGCTTCTCTCCCTACTGCTTTCTTGGGGTGTCTTAGTCTAATTCAGCTGCTCGTTCTGGGTAGCTTCACTTATCCTGTTAAAAAAAACAAACAAACCAAAGCCCCCACAAACCTTATTTTCTAAATTGCACTGTCATTTCTCTGCTAGTCCAAAGAGGTCTTAGTTAAATAAACATCACTCAGAGGTGTTAATAGAATATATCTTCTCTCTTTGTATTCCTCTAAGATATTGAGAGACATCAGAAATTACAGGGTGCCTGTAAAATGAATGAATTTTAGATTACTTTGTGAACTGTTAGTACAAATGGCAGGAGATGTTATTTGCTGGTGATTTTCTTAATTTCTACAAATAAATGGAAAATTATTTAACCTCTGTTAAATTATAAAAGGTTTCTGTAAAATTTTGTGAGCAGTTTTTTTTCTTTTTATGTGTTCTAGAGAAAAGAGTCATGAAACACGCATGGCAGTCAGCACCGTCTGAAACAAATTGTTGGTGTCAATGACATATCCCAGCTTTAGATCTGAACAAAAAGAAAGTATTTTCAAGAGAATAGCTAACACCAAATCTGCTTCCTTCTCAGGTAACCTTGAATATCTGACCCCTTCAGCCTGTGGTTTTATTTCCCTGTCTGCCTTGCAAGAACATCCAGAAACACAAAGCTTCTGGAGCTGGGGCATTCAGGAAAGGCTGTGGTATAAGGATCCAGCCTGCCTTAGCAGCTGATGTGCCTGAAAGCTCAGCTGCTTATCATTTCCCTCTTTGGTTTTTGTTGGGTTTTTTAATCCATTCTCTCTTCTACAGATCTTAGTTTATTTAGCAAAAGACATTTCCTGTCTCCAGGAATGTAGCCATATTTGCCTAAAGGACAGATCTAGTCAATGAAGAGGGACTTGTTTCTTTGGATGAGAAGCACCTTTCCAGGCTGTCTCAGCAGGGCAGCACTAAGGGGTTTCAGCTTTGAGTGGGTGGGGGATTTCACATGACAGTCTTCACACTCACCAGGAATTACCTGTTCTCAAAACTGTCTTAAGATAAGTTTTTAAACCCCAGGTATACCTCGTCTGCTCTAATAGGAATTGTAAAAAACCTAATTGTGAATTGGCAAAATACAGTTTTCTGTTGTAATTATCAGACTGTTACACATGCCTTGTGCCTCAGAATATTGACAGCTCAGATCATGAACTGCTTTACAGTTCTGTGACTTATTCCATATTATTAAACAAATTGTCAAAGCCAGGATGAAAAAAAAAATATCCCACCTATTTTCTGACATCGAGGATAAGACAAAAATGCTTTTAAAAGTGGCTTTTGTTCAAAGTGAAAGTATGGTTATGTCTCAGGCCTAAGGTGTATAGTCCCTTATGCATAAACACCAAAACCCAACATGACTGATCACTGCAAATTTTGATTGCTCATCGGCTCTAAAATGAGTGTGATTTCAAATTATTTGAGTAATACCAAAAGTACAAAAACACCTAATTGCAAAGAAATTGAACTTACATCTTAGGAAAATGCTTTTCTTTATGTCAGTTTCTCTCACTCAACTATAAGCTTTCACAAGGATTGTCTAAACTCTTTTTGTTGGTTCTTGCAAGGTTGACAGTTGAGAAATTTTACTGTTTTTTCAAGAAAGTTTCAAGAGATGAAATCCTGCTGAATAATTCAATTTGTCAGGAGAGAGATTTATTTCAGATGTCTGTGGTGACTTGGCTTTTTTTTAAAGCCAATGAAAAATACTAAAATTTTATTATCTGACACTTTCAGAAGTTGGTATGGTAGCTTTTTATGAGGAAAAAACCAATCCTTTGATTAATCAAGATGCCTTCAAAATGAGTGTTTTATGATCTGAAGAATTACCATGGTGTAAGTGTTGGTGCACAGCTAGCATTCACACAGAGATACATAAAGCTAGAGGCAACTTTCCATTGCAGGGAAAATATTCAGTAATGTCAACTGTCATCTTTTTAGGGAAGTATAATTGAAGATATAGGTGATTACATGACTTTTTGCAAAAACAGAATTAAAATGAAATTACATCCACATGTCTTCTGTATTTGGAAGTCCCTTAGGGGCATGTGGGAATCTGCAAGTAAGTACTGTAGGAGTAAAATTTACAACAGGGGAACAAAAAAACTGTATTTTTCTTGTGCTAGTTACAGACAGGTTTTGGAGATCAAGAAAAGGTAACTTGGGTTGTGCAAGCTTCTAAAAGACTTCTAAAGGCAACAGCAGGTATATGGCTAAAATAAAATAAAAAACCCACAAACAAAAATTACCCCAACTATCAAGAGTTTAATACAGAAGAAAACGAGTAATTTTAACAATTTCACTTCTCTGTTTTTGAGATCGTTACTGACAGAAATGCTGGGTATGGAAAGTACTGGGGTTTTTTTGTCTAGGAAGCTGACATAAGTTTAAGATAAAATTGTGAGTGGTTATTTGTTTTAATTAAAGCCCACTTACGTGGTTTGCTTTTGTGTCTGCTTTGAAAGTTACAGGGACAAAGTGCTTTTTCTTGTAAATTGTGATTTGTTTGACAGAATAATTGCTTCTTTAGTATTCTGACAAATACTCAATAATGTGTTGGCTTTTTAAAAATTAATATCTTGAGTAATGGTTTTGTTTTTGTTTTTTTTTTAAACTTGAGTGTAGGATTATTTAGTAGTTCACAGAGGGTTTACCACTAGAAAGAACTAATCATGCTTAAGTGCAGTAGGCACTACCCTTTCTCACTTTTCAATGGAAGTATGGCATTCAATCACTCAGAATTAATTTAAACCGAATCTGGCAGATCTCACAGTGACTACATTTTTGGAATTTTTTTTTTTTTTTCAAGTGTGCAGGTGAATGAAAGATAAGAAAACTGCAGTCTGTACCCAGTAATCCAGATAAGGGAGAGATGAATTTCCAGGCATGAGACCAGCTTCAATTAGAGCTTGTGCCTTAGACACAGAGGCAATTAATCACAGGTATAAATCCATAGGAAAGCAGTCTTCATTAGTTCCTGTGTTCCTGGAACTGTGTTTTTGAACAGATGCCTAGTACAAAGGTAAGTAGAAGTACAGACCTCCAGTCATCCTTTCAGATGAATTATATAGAGACTCTGATTGGTTTGGGGGTTGGGTTTTTTCTAGTTCATGTGAAATTTGCTGCAAAAGCAAAATACTGCTCATGAGAATTGAATCCTGGGCTGCTGCAGTGAGTACAGTCATACTGAAAGAGCATGCTTTAATAGAAAAAGAACTCATGTTGGCAAGGCTTCTGTTTGCCTCAAGGTTAGTTTAAGGCAAAATGGAAGAGCACTGAAGTCTGCTAGAACGTGACCTCATTTGAGAAAGTAAGGGCTTTTAAGGAAAGTTTTTGTTAAGAAAGTCTTTACATGTGAACTCAGACTTCAGAATTCCTCAGAAAGCCTATGAGACAAACGCATCTCTAGGTTAGGATGTGAGTTGCATGGTTATGAAGATGGCTGAGGTGAACTGGATTCCAGTTCTCTTACAAAAATTCCACTGTTTGATATACCACAAGGGACAAAGTGACAAGAACCTTTGAAAAGAATTGGTGGACTTTGTGTAATTTCTATTAACTTCTTTAAATATTAGGCCATAAAGCCAAGATTCTGACGTGTCTATTTAACATGTGTCCATGTTAAATTTTTTCATAGACCATCTTAGCATGTATGAAATAGAATGGACCTTTCTTAAAACTCCTGCTCTAGAAGGTACACTCCCCCTTTTAAGTTAAAACAAAAATTGGGTACAAAACATCTGACTGCACAAGAGTGAGGACAGCAAAGATGGTGTCTGCTGAGTGGGGACAAATGTGCTTCACCCATCCAGGCTTCTGGCAGTTGGAAAAAGGGAGAACCTGAGGACAAGAGGGCTGTGAGCAGGGCAGGGTGGCTTGGGAATTGTGTTCACTCACTGTAGCTGTAGAGGAACGCTACACCAGTGCTGTGGGCTTGCTCTGAAAATGTATAGTTTCAGCCAGCTGGACTCCAGTCTAGAAAACCTAATTTTTGCTTAAGTTACTAGAATATTTTGGTGGTACTGCTGGTTAAATTGCCCCTTTATGTGCTGCATTGGACATAACCCTTTCAGATGTGTCGCTGCTACACCAGCTACCTTGTATGCCTATCCTCTCTCTCTTCCTCTGAGATAATCCCTAGCATATGGCAAGGATTGGTCCTGGTGGGATACTCCTGGTTGTCCTTGGCTGACTTGAGCATACAGAAGAATTCTGGACATCTTGGAATCACTCTTCCAATTAAGCACGGCCACTGGTCCCCTGCTTGTGATGCAGAAGATGGACCAAGGCGGTAGGAGTGTCACCCCTCAGCCATTCAGGGACATAGCCCTTCTCCCACAAAGCCCTGGCAGCGTGTCAAAAAAGATTCATTAATTCTTGTGGCAGCACTTACTCCCCTTCTGTGCTTTGGGACTGCTGGCAGCAAGGTCAGAGCACAGCTGGGGTCCAGAAATTGGTGGCAGCAGGCTGCAGGAGAGAGGTGGCCTGTGGCAATGTCCCCTTGCCCCCAGCAGTGGACCCCGCTGGGGTCAGTTCCAGCTTTCTGTGCATCTGCCCTTTGCCCCTTCCTTCGAGTCCCGAGCCCTGGACACTCCTACCCCTTCACAAATGCCCACAGGGAGACATGAGCATCAAAACCTGTTGGACCCCAGGAGTTTCCAAAAACCATGAGTTTTCTTTATCTGCGTAATGACAAAAAGCACCTGATTTTTTATCACAGTTGTTATTTTATCTCCATCAGACAACTGCAGGTGTTTCTGTAGTGTTTAACAGACCAACATGTAACCTGTGGGTGAAGCTGGTCTGGACACACATTTGGGGTGGGAAAACCCTGTTGCACAAGTGAGATTGATTTTTGTGTGGTTTTACTGTCATACAGACTAATTTAAACCCATTTCCTAGAGCAGAGCAGCTTTTTGGGGATTTATCAGGTATGGTAGGGTTGAACAAGGGCTCAGAATCAATCCTTACAAGGATCTGAACATCAGATTTTGAAATCTGGTTTGCACAAACGCTTGTACCAATATAATTTGATTACGCAAGTACCCGCAGAAGGCAAACAGGAGAGGGTTGAGCATGGCCAAAGCCACCTCATCTTTAAAGGAAGGGGAAAAAAAAAAAATTAAGCGAACATTTATGGCAGAATTGTGCAATGTTTGATGTAGGTCTATCGCTGGGTGAGACGTGTGCGCCTTATTTCCCAACTGCCCTGGAAACGGGAGCTGAAGGAATGCGGCTGTACGGAGGCCCTTGCGAGCCCTCCGAATTAAATTTGGCAATTTCCGACCAGAGTTTAAACCGAAAAAAAAAAAAAAAATTAAAAAAAAAAAAAAAAAAAAAAGAGGGGTGGGCTGGGCGGGGCGTGCAGGGCCTGGGTCAGGGGTGCCCAGTGCCGCTGCGGCTCTCGGCTACCACTCACTCCCCTCCTTCTCCCCACCCCCCCCGCCGGTCCGGGCCGTCCCTCGCTCCCTCCGCAGGCGGTGATGCGTGCTGCCGGCCGGTGTGCAGCCCCGTGCCTGCCCGGGAGCTCCGCCTCTCTTCACCCCCGGGCCTCCCCGCCATCCCCCGCCCTCGTCAGCGGCACCCGCGCCGCGCGGGAGGGGCCGCCTCCCGGAGCGCCGAGCCGGGGGACTCTGCGGCGCCCGTCTTCCCATTGGGTGAGGCAGCAGCGCGGCCCCGCCTCCTTCCCCTCTCCTTTGCTTTCTCATTGGGCGGCACCGCGGGGCCAGTCGGAGCCCGACCTCCTCAGAGCGCCGGCCAATCAGAAAATGGTTGCTGGGCAGGTTGAAGGGAAGGCTGGCCAATGGGAAGGCGTCCAGCTGGCGGGCGCGGTGCACGCAGCGCCCCCTCTCTCCCTCCCTCCTCCGCTGTGGGTGTCGCGGGCGGAGGGAAGGGCGGAGCGGAGGCTGCCGGGGCCCGGCGGGGGTGGCGCTCGCCTCCGCCTCCTCCCGGTCGGAGTCCCAGCCCCGCGGTAGGGAGCCCGGCTGGCTGGCTGGAGAGGGCACGGGAGGCTGCGAAAGAACGGGGGGGTTCCTCCACTCCCAGGTGAGGCGCCGGGCAGGGTCGGGCCGGGCCGAGCGGAGGCTCTGAAGGAGGCGCTATGAGGGGGCCGGGGCACAGCCCCTTCCTCCGCCAGCGTGGGGCTGCCGAGCCCGGGGGCAGGGAGGCGGCACGGCGAGGGGGGAGGGCAGCGGCGGCTGCCGGCGGCGGGTTGGGGACGACGGCCGGGCGGGCAGGGGCAGTGGGAAAGCCCCCGAGGGGACCAGGGGGGCCCCGCCGGGGGGTGGGGGCGGGGCACGGAGGCCGGGAGAGGGGAGGGCGGGGGCCCGGCGGAGCCCGGGGACGGGGCGGCGGAGACAGGCGGAGAGGGATGGGGAAGCAGGGGGGGGGGAGGGGGGCACGATGAGCCCTGAGGAGTCACGGCTGGGGCCGGGGGAGCGGAGCGGGGCCGGGGAGGCCGGCGGGCAGGGCGGGAGGAGCGGCGACTGCGGTGGAAGTTGTTAGCGCAGTTATAATTAGCTCGGCCGGGGTCTCTGGTAAGGCGGGGAGGAGGAAGGGGGAGGAGTGTAACTTTTCGCAGCTCGGGAAGCCCAAGGTTGTCTCTGGTTACTGCCGCCCGCTGCTGCGGGGGGAGGCGCCTGCAGGAAGCACCAACTCCTTCTCCTGCCACAAAGGCCAAATGGTGGCAGGCTCCGGGGCTGGGCCGGCACTGGGGCACTCACAGGAGGGTGGCAGGGAAGAGGCTTTCTCTGAATCGCAGCTTTTTTAATGCTGGCACTCGTCGCTGCCTCTGGAGAGTTGCGACCTGCGTGTGTTTGCGGCAGCTCCGTTTTTAATGGCAGGTTTTGTTTGTCTCGGTAAATGTGTGTGTTAGTCTGAACTGCGAGTAAGGGGATGAGGCTGGAGGAGCGTAAGCTTCGTCTCATTTATTCATATCCTAAATTCATCTCGCTAATAGATGCAGTTAATAATTTTTACCCATAATAGGCCTGTAATTTTGCGAACTATATTGGAACAATCCAAAAACATGTAGGAGCCCTGAGTCAGTAGTTCTGTAGTTTGATTTTCATTCAGCTAAGGGCCCTTAGCTCAAGCAGTTATCTGTAATTTGGAAAGTACCATGAGCATTAGAATTAATGCTATAAGGTTTCTACAGTAACCCATAAACAAGTGATAGGAAACAGCAAGGGAAAACAGTGGGAAAAAAATCTGCACTTAAAATTCATAATGATTTACAGCTACCATGCAGTAACATAGTTTAGGTTTTTTTAACGAATTGTAAAAACTAAACCTTTAATATGTCAATTCTGTGCTTCTTCCAGACACTTGTCTCACTTGTGAAATCATAAAAGGAAAAGCATAACCTCAACAGTTAATTTTGCAGGAGTTCTTTAGAGGATATAAAAAAGGAATCAAATGTGTTAACTTCTTGGATTTAAGCTCTTTCTAGCAAAAGGTTGAACTTCTGAAATACAATTAACAGTGTTAATTTTTTATTGAGTGCTTTTAGCTTTAAACATATCAGTATGGTTTTAGGTGTTTTTTTTATTCTTTAGTGCTAAAAAGAGTTCACATTCTGAGACATTTGTTCACTTATGTTCATTTTATAGAAAAATGCAACGAATGTACACCTCTCCCTATGACCAAACAAGTAATTTTTATTTAACCTCAGCAGTGACCTTTTGAAGTTCTGCTGTTTCAGAAGAATGTTGTCTTCATTTGTCTGTTTTATTTTTTTGTTTACAAAAAGCTTGCATCTCTTTATGAAGAAAGAAGCTTCTAGGAGGAGGAGGAGGGAGATATTAATGTGTTTATTGCTGTGGGTTAGATTTGTTGGGTTTAGTTTGCGGGCGTTTTACTGCTGTTTTACTGCATCTTTACAGTTCGGAGATTCTGTAAACGGAGGAGCCCTTTGCTAGCATCAGGCTATGAGTTCCTATGTAAGATGAACTGTATTCCTTTACCTTTCCATCTGTCTAAATGTAAGACTGCCTTTCACTATGTATTATTTTAAGATTCGTAAAATAACGTATGAACACTTGATCCTTGATCATGAAGGACTGTTTTTATCTGGATAAGTACTGATCCTTGCTCTTGTGGTAAATTTGGGAAGTAATTTGTTTGCTGTAGTTGGGGGACAGGTGTCTGTGGATCTGTCTCTACTGTAGACACACAACATGCTAAATACAATCCAGATGCTAGGCTGTTAGCCTGGATAAGGTTTTTATTCCTGCAATAAAAAAAACTTTGATTCTTCAGGTGTAGTTGAGACCTCAGGAGCATGGATCATACAATTCACAGAAACATAGAATGCTAGAATTCCCTCCACATCTCCTAGCCAAGTCCATAGTTAACTGTCACTTCAGCCTTTTCACATTTCCCAATGTCCTCAGTCTCATCTGTAATTTAATCTGTGTGGTCTCTAGCCAAATTGTAGATTTTGCATTATTAGGGGTTTTGTAAAAATGATGCCACACTGAATATTATATGGAATCAGAGGAGATCCTGCCAGCTAGTTCCTCATATTAGCTTTGTGTATGCTGAAAATGAGGAAAGTTAAGCTTAATGAAAATGTAACTCCTGTAGCATCTTATAAATGTTAGGGGATAATTCTGAAATGTACTTCTTTACAGTTCATGCTATTGTCTCTCCTGATACATGATTTCTGAGATGATTACAACTGTAAATCGGTGTTCAGTAACCTGAAGAAGTGTCAATGCAAGTTCTTATCCTAAAGCCTAACACTTAGAGGATCAGCGTTCTGTTCTGTAGTATTCATTTATGAAAGGTAATTTCCACATTTTTACATGTTACTAGGTGAAGCTATTAGGTCTTTTTACTTCCTTGTATTCATTAATTTTTCTTACCCAGTTTAACTGCTGTAATAGGATTTATCACAAATATTTTTAAAAGTTCTATTGAATTGTGTTTAATATTTCAGGTTTAAAAAAAAATTTCACTTAGTAATGAAATACTCTATTTTTGTTGGTTTTCCCCTTAAGTCACATCATCCTACCGTGGTGGATGGCTTGGCCTATTGAATAGTTCCAGACTCTTGGATGACCACACTTTATGCAAAAAATTTGGAATCTTCCTGCCTGGACTCTTCTCTGTTTTCTAAGGGTAACTACTTGTATGTTTTTGTGAAATCATATTGAACGTTCTTAGTGCATGTTCTGATAGTCAGCTGTAGATATTACTATTGTGAACTAGAATGGTGAACTGGAAAGTAATTTTTCAAGCTGGCATATAATGTAAAGTGGAGTGCTTTAGGCAAACTAAATAGTATAAGCCCTGTGGTTTGAGTATTCTGAATTTGCATTACTTTTCCTTTATATTGAGGAGGTTCTATAACGTAACAAATAATACTTCCATAAGATCATATTTCTTGGAACTTTTGACAAAGACTCCAAGCTTTTAGTGAAGGCCACTGTTCAGCTGCTGAAGTTGATGCTGTTTCTGTAATAGGTGCCCTAGAACATTGCACAGTGTAACAGTATTTTCTTGTAAGGAGAGTGCAGTCTGACACTGAAGGAGAGTTGTGGTGTGCTACTCTGTTAGAGAAAATTTAGTGAGATTTCTGGTTTGGTTATTGGAAAACACTTATCTAAATATCTTGTACAGAAAAGCTGGAGTAAATGCATGACCCTCTACGAAGAAAAAGAAAGGGTTTTAAATCTTTTTGGTTGCTTTGGTCTGAGTTTTCTGTTAAAGTAAGATATGTTGATTTGATGCCATTAATAAGAGACAACCTTTGTTATTAATGGACCTCTGTTTAGATCACTACAACTCTAAAGTATATGTTAGTGTGGTGTATGTAAATGAATCCAGCATCTCTGTCTTTGAAATAAATAGATACTGTGAGGAAAACTGATTGAGAACTGTTCAGTTGATCAGAACAAGCTGTGAAGAGGTATGGCATTGTATTTGCCATTCTAATGATCATTTGTTTCTCCAGTGAGATACTTCGGTGGCACTATGGTGGCTTTGTTCTTGTTGTTTGGATTCCTTTATGTTCTGACGTAATTACAATTTAGAACTATAGAAGTTTCTAGATTTAGTAACACTTCATCATGGGTTAGCATTTGCTAAGTACTATTGATCCTTAGTTTAAATGATTCCATGCCCTTCTTCTGCTAAAAACAAACAAACAAAAACAAAAAAACACAAGCAAACAAAAAATAATAAAACCAAACACAAAACCCCAAAACAACCCACCCAAAAATTTCTGGAAAAAAATATCTGCTAAACACACTGTCACTAAAAATATACACCTGAGATTTTTATTTGTAAATGAAACTAAATACACAAATATAGAGGAAGAAAGGATGGAGAAGGTAGAGAGACTGGTTTAGTTTATCTTCTTTTAAGGGTGGAAGTTTTTCTCTACTTAGCACTGGTAATGCCTCAGCAGCTTTCCATATTAGCCTCCAGTGATAGATACCAGCTGCCTGGAGTGGTTGGTTCACTGCTGTAAGCAGCACAGATCCACTTGTGTAAGGTATACATCCTAACAGAGGAGTTTCATCTCTGGAGTGAAATGTTGTGCTCTGGTACTTAGCTGCACTAGTTAGTAAAGCAAAGCACTTGTCAGTGCTTCATGAAATAAAATGGGAGTAGCAAACTTGGGAAGACACCCTTTAAGTGCAGGAATTTTCCAAATTGCATTAGACCTAATGTAAACAGGTTGTGTGTGTATATGGGGAGTTCAAGCTAACTTAAATCAAGGTAAAACCTACTCCCAAGTGCTTTGTAAACATGAATTCATCTCCTAAAATATTATTGTAGGGTAGGTATTTATTCTGTACTTCCACAAATAGTGAAGTGGTGGTGGAAAGGTTATGAATTCCAGAATAGTCCTGTACTAGACTCAGTCTTCCTCTCATTCCTTTCCTCTACTTAATGAGTACTATTCAGCCTACTCTTTAAAATGAGGGAAGGGATGTTAGATCCATCCATGGGTGTGGGATATTTTTCTGTAAGCTTTTGGGGTTTGGCTTGGGGGTGTTTTGTTTGAGAACAGTAGCAATCTTGGTTCTGTGTTTTAGCTGCCCTTGTAGTAACAGACTTAAATGTATTAGAGGTCAGGATTTGGTGCTCAAAAACCTGGCATTAGTTATCCCTCTTTTGAGAGCAGCTGTTTTGTGATCACTTCTAACTCCTGCAAAGTTGCTGTTACACAGGAGTTTAGATATGGGAGTAAGCTGGCAGGACTGCACTCCTCCCTATATGCACACTTTTAGTCACTTGTGCCTTCTCCAATAGTTACTCATCTTGGCTAAACTGGGACAGGGCTGGGGGTGGGGAGGGAGGCATATAAATACATTTTTGTGTATTTTAAAGTATCTTCAGGTCCAAACTGCATTTTTACTAAGGTGTTTTCTAAGGTGTTTAGTCCTCCTTCCCTCACTACCTGTTAATTTTTTCTGAGAGCCAAGATGTGGTGGTATCTCCAACACTTGCTGAGGACACCAGTTCAGAGCACAGTCTGACAGCTTCTGTGTTATGTAAGTCATGTTGAAGTGATCAGTGTTAAGTCTGTATGGAGGAAAGGATTTATACTGTGTCTGTTAACAGAACCTTCAGCCTTACCTTTTTCTTGTGTGTGTTTTTACACATGGAGTACTACATGCAGTACTAGTCAAGAGCCAGCCCAACACTTAATTAAAATTGTTAACAAAGTTGAGGTTGGCTAAGCTTAAATGAATTGTCAGATGGGGCAAAGTTTATCATTACAAGTAGCAAATATTTTGGGGATATAACTATAGCTATAGGGGTGTTTGTTTTCTTTTGGACTTCTGTGGGTAGAGGTCTGCTTGTGAAATGTGTGTCCATGGAAGAGAGGAGAGAGCAGAAAATAAGGTTATTGGTCACTAACACAGGTCTGCAATCCAAAGAGACTTCTGTCCATTTTTACTGTTACATGGTCTCTGCAGTTACAAGCCAAAGGAGCCTTTGAAAGGGAATTATCCAAATCAACATAGAAAGGTGTCTCTAATTTTTATTTTAATATGTGCGCTGCATTACTGAAAACTAGACAGGCAGCTCTCACTTCTGAGGTGCCTATACCTGTTAAAATCTGGTATTTATGTTCTATTGGAAAAAGTAATTTTTCACTTTGGGACAGTCTTAGGGTGAAAAATCCAAGTGTGGCTGTATGAGAAAGATACATTAAATCTGAATTTAATAATATCCTATAAGGAAAAGCCAGAGAGGATCCCTGTCAATGAAATTTTTACCTGCATAGTGCAGGCCAAATACTTTCTCAATAATCTTGCTATTTAAGCCTGTTCTTTAAAGGCAAAAGAGTAACTTGTGTGTGTTTGACTATAGTTCTTGTTTTGTGCATGAAAAGTTTGTATTCAGACAATACTAACTGGAAAGCTGTGTTTCATATATTCATGTTTTTTTTAAACTTTCTCTACTGAAAAGTAAAGCAGTTCTGAATTGTAAACATTGTTAAACTTGCTCTTAAGACCCTGCTTGGAAGGTGAGGAAGAAGAAATTGAGTGGTTTGCTCAGATAGAAGTAATTGAGGGTTTTCACATGCTGCATTCTTCTTTATGACTCCTTCCAGCTGTACCTCCTAACCATGTGTCAGTGGCAGCTGCACTGCACTATCAGACCCTGTGACAGATGGAGCTGTGTTTTTCCTCTGAAACAGTGGCACGAGTCCTGTATTGTCCACAACACATTGCAATGTGAAATTTTCTTGGTTGCCTGGAATGTTTCTTCTGAGTATCTGCATCCTCTGACCAGGCCTGTTTGTTTGGTATTCTGTGTGGATTTGCTGTCCAGGGACGTGCTTGTTCCCTCCATGTTTTTTCAAACTGTGGAACAGTGTAGGATTACAGTGCATGGATGCTTATTGCCATCTTAGTAGGGGGAGGAGTTTCTATGAAATGTCCTCTGTGGATCTGGAAGGAACTAAGGAACATGCTTGTTGGGCAGAATTTCTGTGTACTCACTTGTTTGTAGTTCAGTGACAGGGTTACAGAGTTTGGCACTCCTTAACATTGAGTTCACTTTGCTTCTTTTTCTCTATATCTCCAGATAATGTTAATTGAAAAAAACATTCTGCCATAAGTGGCCTGTAGGTCAGTTTGCATTACTATAATGAAAGAAGATGAGAAAAAAACAGTAAAAAAAAAAATTCTTGAGTTGTGGTCTTCCTCATTGTTCTTTTTTTTTTTTTTTTTTTTAAATGACAAAAGGTTCTAAAATAGAACATCTGAACTAAAAAAAAAATAAAATCAATTGTTGAACTTTGAAGTCAGTGACTTACACATTGCCTCTTTTGTTATGAAACAGCTATATATAGACCCTCATGTTTGAAGCTGGCGTAAACTTTGATTTTATATTTTTTTATTCAGATTTTTTGCTTACAGCATTATCAGATTGACACATTTCAAAATCCTACTACTTGATCCAGTTTACTGACATCTTATTAGGTTCCTGGAATCAGGCAAGAGCAAGGAGAGTGCTGTTTCTTGACTCTCTTTGTGCCCAATTTTCACTTCTTTGAACTGACAGCTGCGTAGCAGTCACTGAGTAATACTGGATTGTCCAGGCATGGCAGCCTGGATTTTTGTGGGGACTTTTATTTGTTTTCCTTAGTATCAAAAAATCAAAGTGGGGGGGAGCACTGCCTAACAAAATACTATCAATACCTTGTATTGCAAAGTAATGCTATCAAAAGTTGCCGTTTGATTGGTTTGTCAATTTGGAGTTTGGGATGTGTGTGTGTGCGGAGGCAGTGCTACAAAAAGACAAGTTACTAAGAAAACGTGGATTAGTTTAAGGATATGACCCTGTCAGAAATTCTTACGCTAGAAAATGGAGAGAAAGGCCTGATAACATGTAGATTAGCTGGTAACAAAGGGGCTTTGTATCTTTTGTAGGTCAGCAGCTGAGTGTGCTTGACAAGAACTGAAATTTAATGTCTCCTGTAGCAACCATGACAGTAGTCATTTTTAAATCCACTTTACCAGTGGTATTCTGGTTTTCACTAGCCTTTTCTAAATTTTTATGTAATCTCTGCAGTCATCTAGCTTCTGGAGAGAGGCTTACAAATCCTTGCAGTGAGGCAAAAATCATACTAAACAGACAGAATTTCTAAAACAAGTCAGTTTTACCTTTGTGTATTTAAAAGAAGTGAAGAATCTTTGACATCTAGAGGGTGGGGAGCCTTTTATGTAGAAACATTTGAGGCTGGAGCTAATGTTTCTTGCACTTCCTTTTTTATAATTCAAAGTGCTGTTGTGCTCAAGCTTCGTTACACATTTCTAGACTGCTCTGCAACAAATCGTGACAGAAATTTGAGGAATGAAAAGGAGGGTGTCTGCATAAATAAGCATGAAATATTTAGCCCAAGTAGACTACTATATGAATTTAAGAGCTAAGAATTCCATTAAGTTGTTTTTTGTAAATTATGTATCCTTACATATGATAGTTTATTTGGTCTTTATGCTTTTGTTTATAGGATTTACTTGCTCCTTTTTGAGATGTTGGAAATTAACACTTATGTAATTCAAATAGGTGTGTCTGTGATTTACTGTGTAGCTGCTGTGTGTAGATATATTCTAAAATATATTAAAAGTTAGAAATTGTCAATGCATTTTGAATGTATAAAATGTCAATTCCTACTCCCTGTATGGTCTCATTTTCATTCCCTTGGGAGTGTGTGAATTTTGGTTTGCTTTAATTTGCTAGTGGAGAGAGAAAAATAAACAAGTGTGCAGTGTTGGGGAAGGATAGTGCTTAGTGAACAAATAGACATTTTCATGTGTATTTTTATTCTTTATAGCATAGATATAGCCTTATGTAGTACACAGCATTCAAATGCTACTTAAAATGGAGTGTTAATAATTTTCTTGTGAGTTTCCACTGACTTGCAGACACAAATTGTCTTTATTATATGTTATAAGTTGGTATATTTAGCCACAGTATTACTTTAAAGTCGTGTGTAATCTGTAGATAGTCTAAAATTACTGGTTGCTGGCTGTGTTGTCAATAGTTTGAGGATGCCTGAGGCGTGCACATACGCACACAAAATATTTTCTGTTATTTGGTGCTCAACTTTGTATTCAGAGTTTTTCTGGTTTGGTTTGTAATGGAGTGCCTGGTATGGTCTGGAACTGTTTGCTCCATGTGGTGGGCTGTAATAGGGGAGTTACACAAGTGTGGGAAGATCACCTAGGTGAATAGGCATGCTCATCCTGACACCTTAGGTTTTTTTAAAGAGATTCAGCTGGTGCTGTGGTAATTTAGCAGAAAATTTTGGAGTAAAAGAGACTTCCAAAGTTTAAAGTGCAGCACAGGTTAAATTATTAGTAATTAATTCTGTTGTTGCGTTAATATGAACATGTTAGTAAACTGTGCCATAGGACTACCTACTACCTATTATATAAAAATGCATTCTTATGACAAATTTAATTTCACATATTCCTCTTAAAAAAAAAAAAAAAAAAAAAGAAAGAAAGAAAAAGGTGGAAATCATTGAGAAGTCTTAAACCTAAACTCCTCCAGTAACTGTTTTTTCCTGTGCTTCTTACTGAGACATATGCACTGCTTGCTTCTTTTTTCTTCCTCCATCACAGCAAAATTCTCCAACAGTCTTGTCTAGACTGATGGATGTAGCCATGGAGTCCTGCAGTGCTTCCTGCAAATATGGAGAAATCCCAAAAGTAAGAGAGGCTTTATCCTGCTGCCATCTCCTTGTCCCCAAAAGTCTAGCAGCTGGCAGCTGCAGCAATCAGCTGAGCTTTTGCTGGCAGTGTCCAGTGCTCACATGAAGAGGAAGTTGGGAGGCCCTCCGCAGCATGGCAGGGTCTGGATCATTGTGTGTGAAGGATCTGCCCCTAATCTGCCACTGAGGGTCTAAGTTATGACTGCTTAATTATTTTTTTTTAATTATTTGGGAGTCAGGTGTGTGTATTCCATGGATATATCAAAGTATTTGTAATCAAGATTTTACCAGTGTTTCCTGTGCGTGGTTTACTCCTTTTCTGTATTTATACAAATTATTCCAAAGTGCTTGCTGTCCCCAAAAAAACGCTTTATATTGTGAAGGGTAACTGCAAAGTATCCAAGCTTGTGTGTGTTTGGATCACGCGTGTTTCAGGTGTGTGTGCATACAGTATATATACTCTCTAGTATATCTCTGTCTCTCCCGAAATGTGGAGCCCAGAACTGGACCCAGTACTCCAAATATGGTTTCATTAGGGCAGAGTAGAGGGGGAGGAGAACCTCCCTTAATCTGCTGGACAGAGTTCTTAATGCACCTCAGGATACCATTGGTCTTCTTGGCCACAAGGGCACATTGCTATCCCATGGACAACTTATTGTCCACCAATACTCCAACAAAAACAATTTTTAAACAACTTTTAAGTCATCAAAGAAGACAGAAATTAGTTCAATAGAGAGTTTTCAGAGACACTGAGCAAGACATTACAAATACCTGAATGAGAAAAATGAGTGTTCAAACTAGCTTTCAAATCTTACCTACTGTGCGTAGTAATGAATCTTGAAATGAAAATGTTGAAATATTCTGTATAGTTACCACAACCCTTAGCATAAATGTTTATTTTATTTCAAGTGGACGTTCAGATATTTCTCATTAATGAGTCTTTGTATGCTATAGAATTTAAATGGATAAAAGGCTAAAAAGCTCTCCTGTAAAATATTTTAAGTAATTAAATTCACAGTCTCAGAGTTAAAAGTAAATCTTAAACCCAAAACTTAGAAGTACATAGCTTTTTTTTTTTTCTTTTTTTTTTTTTTAAAGTACTATATATCTTCCTTGTTTTCTGATAAAATAAGAAATTGCCTTGAAACAATAGAGCTGAGAAGTACTTCTCAATGAAAGTGGGATCTTGTGTAGGATTTTACTGTTACCTTTCAGTGTTCTGTGGCAATATAATCTAAGTTAATAGGTTGTGCAGTACAGACTTCAGAAGTGTCTGTTGAGATCTTGCAGAAGCGGCGCCTTTCTTGCCCAGGGTTAATTCCTTATTTTCCTCTTTCAGGTTCATGTTGGGGAGAGGTCTAAAGCGCAAGCTGAGTGACTATGAGGAGAACATGGCTGGTCTCTCGAGTGCCTTTGACTCCAGTCGAAGTCTCTCGTACCCCCTTAAGAGGCAGCTGGTGCTCAATATGTGCCTCACCAAGCTACAGACCTACAAAATGCTGGTGGAACCGAACTTGCACCGCTCTGTCCTCATAGCCAACACAGTGCGGCAAATCCAGGAGGAAATGAGACAAGAGAGCAGTCAGCAGCCTATTAATGTCTGCCCTGGCATTCCTCCTACTTCTCCCAGCTACGCAGGGATGGAGTCATCTGGGATTTCCCTTCAGTTGCCTTCAGGTATCAGTCAGCAAGAGTCTAACTGCTGCGACTTGAGGTCTGTAGAAGACCCGATTGAAAATAGCCTGCTGATAGTTTCAGATGATGATATGTCGTCTGCTATTTCATCTATTCTGAAGGATTTAGATTTTGTAGAAGATATAAGCCCGCCTACCTGCTTAGTTCCTACTGGAGATGACCAGCCAAAGTTTCCGGAAAGTGCTGGTCTCAAACTAGAAGATGATAGACAGGATTTGAAGGGAGCTGAATGTGTTTTTGGTTCCTTTGAGATCTCAAATTCAACTAGTTACTTGAAGGATTTGGCAATAGATGACATTTTTGAAGATATTGACACTTCAATGTATGATTCAGACTTCTGTTGCCCTCCACTAATGCCGACCAGACCACCATCTCTTGCTACAGAAGAACCATTGAAAACCTTTCCATCTTGTAATTCTTCTTCAGCAAGCAACATTCAGATATGTAGAACAGATCTGAGTGAGCTGGACCACATCATGGAAATTCTTGTTGGATCCTGATCTTTGTTTTACCCAAAGATACTTTTTAACTGCCGCTTTCATTTGGTTTCAGGATAAAAGCCACTGGAAAAGTTGCGAAGAGCTCTTTAAAACACAAACTAAAAATAAGTTTTAGAGAGATTTTCTAAATAATTCCAACTTATAACCAAACAAGTGGCAGATTTTTTTTTAAGAAAAGAAATATTTATTTATAAGAACTGTGCAATCATCTTTTTCCTTCCAGGGTGTATGTGGAACAGTAGGCACATACCCTTAATCACCCCTCATGCCTCTTTCAATAAACTTTTTTATGTGCAATTTTTAATTTGTCAGAAGAATTTACATGCAAAACAAATTTCATATGAGATGATCTTATACAAAGCCTCCACTTTATTTTTAATATCAAAGTCTATGCCAAGTTGGCATACGTCAAGTTGCAGAGTTGGATTGCATGGATTGCAGGCGCAGTACTAGAGATGGGTATATTTTAAAAATGAGATATGCTTTCTTTTGATCCGAAAAGCAGATCAAGACACTTGTCAACAAAGTCTCTTGCATTTTCTAAAGCATTCAGAACTATTTATTTTTGTAAATTTTATAGTCTTTCTACATTTTACTACGTTATTTCGTCATAGTTCAAAGATAATGGACTTCTAGTTGGATGTGTTTAGCACTACCTCTGAGCTGAAATGCTTTAACTCTTTCCAGTGCTTCATCTAAGACTGCAGATCTTTGTGTTTCTTTTTTTTTGTTTGTGGGTTTGTTTTTTTTTCTGGGGGAAAGTACTTCTAACTCATTGAGCTGATCCTTTGACAGTGACCTAGCTGATTTGTGAAATCAAGGGTATTCAATGTTTAAAAACTTTGAAGTATTTACAAATGTAATTTATATGTAGATTGTGCAATTTAACATTTTTCTGTCAGTATTATGTGCTTAGATTTTTAATAATCTTGGCGTTCTTTAAATTAAAACTTATTATGTACAGGTAGCTTTTAAATCTGTTTTCAAAAACACTGTCTTTCAGCCCTGCTTTCACTACAAAGTTTAAGACGATTTCTATGTGCAATATTATTTAAAAAGATACACATTTGTATACCTGGCATCGTAGAAAGAAAACCTTCATGCTTAAAACTTTTAGCACCTTGGGAGGATACTTCTTTACTCCACCAGTGCTCACTGCTTTGGCTACTCCTGAAGTGCTCATAGATGGATGGTGAGTCAGTGCTGGTGACTCAGAGCCATCCTGCAGCTGTGTCCCTGAGGGCTCGGGGCTTTGGGGCCTCCAAGGGCTCAGGGAGCATCGAGGTGGTTGCTGCTGCTGCTGAGGGTGCTGCAGCCTGCACTGGGGCAGGAAGGGTGCATGGGAATGGCAGTTGTGTACATAGGGAGACGTGAGCGCACTCGGTAACTGAAGATGAGATTTGCAGTGAGGACATATATATATTATTTTTATTTCCACAAGGCAGTTGGGATACTGTGTTTCAGCTTGAACTGAATTCTGTATTGATCCTTGCTATCGTCTTCGGAGCTGCACACTTGCACACTAGGATTTGGGGTTTTATTTTTTGATTATACAAATTTTGCCTGTTCTTGAAAGCCGCAGCACCTGTCCTGTAAGAAAATTTGCAGTTGTAAAAGCTTTGCTTTGATTTGCTGGGGTTTTTTTTTTTGTTGTTTGTTGGGGTTTGGGTTTTGTTTGTTTGGGGTTTTTTCTGTTCTGCTGAGACTTTCTATGAATGGGGCATCAGCGGAGGGAAAAAAAATGTTGCCTGTGTCTTGTATCTCACAGAATTTGAAATCCTGGCCCTGCTGAAGGGTCCAGGGTGTCACCTGCTATTTCTAGTCTTAACTGATGCTGTGGCACACTTACCTTGTGCAAAGATCTCCATTTTTTACTGTGACTGGTGCAGTTAACAACTGCCAATAAGATTTGGTATCCCAAACCAGTGGAGAACCAGTTCAGGTCACGTCCTCGCAGCCATCTGGGTTGTTAAGCAACCGAAGGGTGTAAATGTATTTATATGCATATAATGTATTGATTCTAATATAAATCTTCTGATCTAAAGTATTTTGAATTGCTGGATAAAGGGATTTGTTTGAAGAGTGTATAAATAGTTCTTGAAGAGGTACAGCTTCAGAATGTACACAGATTGTGCATTGTGTATAGACTACTCTGGCTTTTCCTCAGCCTCTACTTTTGTATTAAAGATATGACTGAATAAATCCTTGAAATATTAATGGCCTTCTGCACTGTGATGAAGCAGAGTTGTCGTTAAAAATGTCTTTAAATTAAGTGATGCGGAATAAAACAAAAAGACTGCATCTAATTTCTTTTTGCATTTGAAAATATGGAATGTTACTATGCAGTAAAGATATTTTGGTATGAAAATTGTATCATGTAGCAAATAGTGAACACTTAATGAATCTACTTACCTTACAGCCCCTACAGAGACGTAAGAGAAGACAACATGCTTTTCAGCATTTACTTGCTGAAGGTTTTTGTATGCTTCAGAAATAGATTGAATTGTTGATAGATGCTTTATCGACAATTCAGAATGCAGTTTTTGTTCAAGTGCTTGCTACAAAGCTCTAATTGGTTGCTTGCATCACAGTGCCAAGACCATAAGCTGGTATGTAATGCAGTTTGGTTATGTATGGAATTATGTGCAAAGGGAAGTTTAATTTTTAAATATGCACAAACTAATTTTAAAATCCTTCCATGTAAAATGAAGTTAGAGGCTAGTTGTGGTGGACCTATTTATTGTATGTTTGGAAATAAAAGCCACAGTTTTGCAGTTTAATTGTTTGTATTGGAGCCTTCTGTATTTGACTCTTCTAAAAACAAAAAAAACCTGCAGTATCTTGTTACCTTTCATTTGATCTTTTGCTCACAAAGAGAGAACATTTTCCCTAGGTGATTGCTCTTTTTTTTTTTTTTTCCCTTCCCTTACTTTCTCCCCAGAAGCACTGAATATCTTACATGGCTTTTCATCCCCTGTCCCTGCAAGACAAGGGATGGTCCACAGACCATTTTTACAGCTGCTGGGGTGGGGGGAATCCTGTTAGGAACAGCTGACACATGTTTGTTAGCACTTGGCTCTCCTCTCTTCTTTATCCTGTGCCATTCTTAGTGTTGCTTCAGGGGTTGCCATGCTTGAACACAAGTGTTGGGTACAAGTGTCCTTGATGCACATACTATTGGCACTTGGACTTGTATATATCTCAGTCTGCAACAAAAATGCTGCTACTCAAGCAGAAGTTTGTTGGCTTATCTGTGCAAATAGAAATTACATCAGCAACTTCAGGTTTAAAAGTTCCCATCTTCCTCTTGCTGTGGACCTCTGAAGGGAGATCCTGACTCTTCTCTGATTAGCTTTATTTTATTGAGGAATTTACTGCATTGGCTGCTACTTACAGGCCAGAAACTGCTCCTGCCTTTTTGTCCTGCAGCCTGCTGCCCACAGTGTGAGAAGCATAATTCAGAAGTAACTTCACAGAAAGCTGGTTTTGGCTGTGAGGTGGCTACCTCATCATGCCATTAGCCCTGTGACTGCATTACTGCAGTACAAACCTGCTCGTGCACTGATGGGTCTTCATGTTCAGCAGTTGAAGCCCCTGCCTTTATGAAGATACACTGCCTTCAGTCCTAAATTTTTCAAAGTACTGCTTTTGGATCATATTGAGACTCTAAAGGTGGAGTAGGATTTCATTACTGGAAGATCTGAACTCAGTGCAGTGCTGGTGTAAAACAGGGCTCACTGAGGAGGTGCAGGAGTGCTCTGTCTAGCTCAGTGTTGTGTATACTGGAAGTGAGACTTAAAATATTTTTCCAGCTCAAGCAAAAGTAAAACACACAAGAGAAAATAACCTACCCATCAGTTCTGTGAGGAAGATGAGTTATAATTAGTTGCAAAACTGTTTTTGAGCTATTAAAAAACAAAATTAAAGCTATTAAGGTGCAGAGGTGTGTCTGTATATGTATTGTTAGAGTAGGTGTTCAGGAATACTGGGAGGTTTTTTGCATTTAAGTATTTGGCCAGCACTGATAGGCATCTTGCCTTGACCAAAAAGGAAGAAAAATGTTGTGACTTCACTCCATGCATTTTTCCCTCATTAGAACCCATTTTCTCCAGGAGAATTAAGCTGGACTGGCTGCACTGTGGCACCCAGGCTGCACCGTGGGGTGACAGTTCCTGAGGTTTTCATCTGTATTTCAGTGGAAGGAATGGAGAATTTCTAGATGTGACTGAAGTGAGACTGTTGCATCTGCTGGCTGGCTGGACTGGTTGGTTGTTTCTTCTCTTTGTCACCTCCATAGTGAATCTGGGAAATTAAACTCAGATCCACAGTGAAGCTTAGGGTTTAACAATTATTTTGAATGCAGCTCAGTTTTAGCTGAATTCTGCCATCTTGAGTTAAAAAATAAGGGGCTATTAAAAGTCATCTTAATTTTTAAAAATATTAGAGTAAAATATTTTAAATTCTGTAATGGCCCTGCACTTTGCAAAGAACCTTCAGACTTTCACAAGGTTTTTTTTTTAACTCCAAATCTTCTGCCTATGTTTATAACTAATGTTGGGCTTAATGGTATACTTAGAAATCACCCTATGGTCTGGAATGCTTTAGGTGTTTTGGTTAATCAAATTCTACCTACTATTTTGACTTATAAAAAATACAAATACCAAGAATATTCTGGTTCTAAAATAAAACTTCCCAAAAACTACTCTGTACAATGTTTGCTGAAGTCGGCTCCTTAAAATTTTATGCGTCTTGTAGCTTTGAACAGAGTGTACATTGAAATGTTTTAATGTTTTCAGTCCTTCAGTCTTTCACAATGTCATTGGGGTTTTTTTGTTTGTTCGTTTCTTCAAAACCATTTACAATGTTCTCTCTACAAAGGAAACGTTTCTGGAGTTACATTGCCAATTTGAACTCATCAAAACGTTGTTCCATGGGTGTATTTTCCTTATCCTCTCAGTGGAAGAAAAAGGCATTTCTATCTAGTTCTGTAGCTCATATCTTGCTTTAGTTTTCACCTTTTCAAAATCGTAAAGCAAATGTCAAAAGCCTGCGGTGTTTGCTTTCCACAGCCACAGAGTACAGTAAGATGTTTAGTTCATCAGAACTCAGTACCTCACAGCTGAGAAACAATGAAATTCGTAGCTTAAAATGTACTAAGAAAATTGGGGTTCCCAGCACCCCTTGTTTCCCAGCATAACAGCACGAGGCAAAGCTACTTCAGACTATGCAGTACGCCTGGAAAACATTAAAAATTAAAATTTAGTTTGTCTGCCCGAGCGTGCTCTCCTGTCAGGTAAGAAAAACAGAGTGCAATTCTCTCTGTGAATACTCCCAACTCTGCAGATTGTGTTTAAGTTCTGATGAGGGCTGCCAGGGCTCCTCAACCTTGAAGATAAATTGAGTAACTTGTCATTTTCATTGAAGAGATGGACTTGTTCATCTCGGACTGAAGACAGGAGTAAAAAATTCCTCAGCTGTCCTGTGTGGCCTGTGTTTCCAGGCAACAAGGGATCGGGTGGCCTAAAGCATCTGTCAAAAAAAAAAAAAAAAAAAAACCAAAAAAAACCCACCACCAACAACAAAAAACCAAACCAAACCAAAAAAAAAAACCGAACAAAAAAAACCAAACAAAACCAAACAACCTGGCGTGTGGAACTCCAAAACTCCAATAATATTTTTATCCCCTATGAATGGTAAAGGGATGAAACCTGTTTTTTCCCCACTGTATATTTTGGAGAGGGCTGTAACACCTGTTACTAAGAAGGAAAAATTACATATTCAGTCTTCTGCTAGGGTAAGTGCAAAACATTCTTCAGTACATTCATCTGATGTTAGTGACAGCAAAGGCAAACTTGAAATCTCAGAAGAGAGGGCCTCTGGAGTTTGGTGCTTCAGCTGATGACACACATGCTACAGATGTCCCCTTTCAAGCCCCTCTGCAGGGCCCTGCATGTCTGAAAAGCATATAAATGTGATTTTATTCTTATAATTGAATTCAGATGTGTTTATTACCAACCTCAACTATCTATTAATCATTTACTGTTCTGTGAGTTTATGACTACAACCTATTTGACACATGTTTAAGTGCTCTGAAAGACTTTCAAGGGAAATTGAAAATTCATGTTAAGCGAAAAAGGTAACTCTGCTCTTGCACCCACATGGAGTTTTTAGTCTGGCACTGCTGAGCTCCCTCCAGGGCTGGGGAAGCTGCTGAGCTGTTCTGAAATAACATTTTTCCTAAATGCCCATTACCATTTACTGAGTAACCAATAGACAGTTCATCCTGTGCCAATGGCACTGAGGTATCATAAACATTTCTAAAAGTTCTAAGTTGTTAAAGCCATTGTAATTTCACTGCCAAGCAGTTTATTATATTAAGGGTTATAGTCTACCAGTGATTTATAGTGTGCTCAACTCTAAAAACAGAACAGGCATATCATTAATCAAGTTAGTTTAGGAATATCCTAGTTTGTTCCCTGCTTTTAACACATACATCAGTTGCAGTGCTTAGCAAGTCTTTAAAATAAAAAGACATAAATAATTCCCATATTCAGAATGGCCAAAGCAGTAAATGGCTTAGTAAATTGCCTAAAAGTTATTACCAATGAATACATAAAGCTGTTGTAGTTGGCAAGGAAGCAGCATGGATTATATGAATGACAGCAAAGTGCATCCCCCATGGCATGCAGGAAGATGGGCAACACAGTTGATAGTTACTATAAAATTTTAAAAGGGCAGCAATTTACAGCATTGTGGAGTGCAACAGAACTACACCACTGCTCAGCTTTCACAGGAGTGGTTTTGTGTGCTGTGTTTGGTGGCTGAATGAATCCAAGCAGCCCTGTTACAGCCAGCTTCAGAAAGCAATTTATTTCAGTTGGAAACCAATGCCAGAACAAAATGTTTCACTGACTCAACCTCTATCACCACAGGAGGCTTTATCAGACAGAAGTTAAAACTGTTTCATTTTCCTAAACCTGAGTGAAAGCCACCCAATGTAGAAGGCTCCTCCTGTTACTTTAAGCAGTGGCAAAGAAACAGATACCAGCTGACCCAAAGCAGACCAAATATGAGGAGAGAGAGGGTGACAAGGCACACTTCATAACACACCTGAGGTGTGTTTAGATTTTTGGCAGGAAAACGAGGTTTTGGATTGAACAGGCAGTAGTTCAGAAGCATAGTCCACTGGAGTATCCTGAGAAAGTCTGATTACAGCAGGACAAAAATACACCTTTGAATTCACAACTAAACAAGACAAACATCTTTAATAATGTGGCTTTAGGTACTTCATATACCATAATATGTCATTTTCCTAAAGAATTGTCTATAGTACCATGTCAGTAAAAAAATGAAAGTAAACTGCATTTGGTTCAAAAAGAAAAAAAAAAGGGGGTCAAAAGTGTGTTTGGTTCAACAAACATCACTACTGAAGAATTTCATTTTTACATTATGTGTGGTGAAAATGTTCTTCTTCCTTGGAATTGTTATATATTGCATGTTTCCATTTGATGATGTGGCTTTCAAAAAGAGGTTACAGGTGAAAAGATGACCATGTCTGGAATCCGATGATACAGAAAGCTGAGTGAAAAAAACACACTAAGTTAATTTTTTCCCATCCTATGCTATGTCACTTCACAGATTTCAACATAATTTTTTTTTATAGTTTTCATAAAAATAAAATTAGCACAAGAAAAAAGAACATAAGTAGGAAGATAACAGAAATCATCCCACTATGATTTAACTTACTTACAAATTAGAAATGGCAGCATTTTTTAATGAGCTTTACTTTGAGATACCAAGCTGCACAGCTTCTTTCCCTCCAGAGCTTACTGCAGAAAAGTACTGTCCATTTACCGTAGTTTTGTATCATGATTCTTTATACTTTTACTACTTCATCTACCTTGAACTACTTCTACTTTGCCTAAACCCTATATCTGTATTTTACATTTCCGTATGTGCCAGCTGCTGTGATCCCACCCTCCTGTGTTCGCTGAAGAACGCAGAAGCGAATGATAAAGGAAGAAGCTGGACAGTCTCTTGAATTTCTTTCTGAATTCTCCAACCCAACATCTCTCTCCCAGAACGGTTACACATCTTCATTGCCCAATGCAGTAAACAGAATAAAATAAAGCAATGAAAGTGTGCCTTAAACTATGTATCACCGCACCACAACAGTTGCTCAAACTCATTCTCTGCTGAGGGAGGTACCTGTTGAGGATATCCATCAAAAATACTTTGTTAAAAACAAAATGTGACTCGTGATGGGGAATCACAGAATTTTCCTTCCAACTTGAATTACTTTACAAGAAAGAAACAGAGCTTATTATGGCCTGTTTGACTGGAGACATAAACACACTAAACATATTTCAATGACATTTTTCTCTATGTTTTGTAAAATAGCTTTAAACCAGTAATGTTTTCAAATCCTAGTTATTATAATACCAGTTCTGCCTTTCCCATTAAGTAGCTCAAGTGAACAAAGCAATTCTGAATAATTCTGAACATCTAAAGTCCAAGTTTGAATGCAATTTCTTCTCTACCATCTTTGTTTCTAATGTCTCCCTTACCAGATATTTTAGGAATGAGCTACAATCATCATTTTCTCAGTGATCAACATGTTGATCCTTCAACAGACATACTAATCTTCCTTTGTCATGAGAGCATCCTGACTACATTTCATATATCACTGCTCTCTCTAGACAACATGTAATTTGGCTGAAAGCCCAGCGTATATAATGAACAACCTTGGTGTCCCTCATGTTATGTTGCTTTGGGTTTGATACATCACATTGTGCCTTTCCTAAAGCTCTCAGACAGATTTTGAAAAAGCAAAACAAACAAACAAAAGACTCCACTTTCAAACAATTGTATCAGGACCAGACAATTACATTAGGACATATGCTACAACAGCTGGCTACAGCACAGAGGAAAGTGTAATACACACTCTGGTTCTCCAACACACTCACTTTCAGAGCAATCCTTACCTTGGTCCGGATCAATGCTTTGCAGTCATTAATAGTTAATCCATCAAATCTGACGTCCTTGTCTTTAACATCTGATTCCTCAAAAACATCCTGACTCTCTGAAAAGTCCTGATAAAACATAATTTACATCTTCTTAAACCATTTCTATCTGATCTCAAAGTATATAACTTGTGTCCCTCAAATAATAATCACTAGATTTTACTTTCTAAAGCTGTATTCTGATTTATCATGTGTTCCTTCCCTCCCCCCTTGAATGGCAACAATTCTATGCCAAAACAAGTTCCATATGCAATAATGTAATTGTGACTTATATTTATAAAAAAGCCATTTCCAATTAACTTCAGCTTCAACCTACACCAGAAAGTATTTGAGAAACACATCTACATCAGTGATATTACAAACTATACAATTTTCCAGTAACAGAAAAGAACTAATGACAAAAGTTTAAGCTGCCTGGGCATTGATTTAATGCCAGTGTATCTAAGGGCAAGAAAGGAACAGAAGGAGATCTTATGTTGGAGAAATGTCTCCCATTCTCTCCTATTCAGTGACAGTTCTATAAAAGTGACTTTCAAGTGAAGAATAGGTACCATACCTTCAGCACTGTTATTCTGTATATAACTTGCATGAAAGGTCAAAAATGTCCATAAAAATCAAAATTCAATGCAGTACCTCTCACCATGCTTTAGCAATTAAAACATCAATTGAAAGTTTCTTCTGAGAACACGTGACTGATTCATCCCAACTAAACAACCAGGTTGAATATTATAACCAAATCTGACCCTTCCTCAGGCCTTGCAAAAGTAAATAGATTAATCTGAGGAAAAGTGAAGTGGAACACACTTCTAGTTCAGATACAGTAAAAAAAATCTAGTAGTTACTTTAACAGCTTCTCTGATTCAAATCAGACTTTCATTTAATAGCAAAATATCAGAGGCTAAAAATTTCTCATGCTCTGAATGAAAAAGAAAACCATCTTACCACACACAAAGCTGAAAGCTAATTCTCTATCCATACTAGAACTAAAACTACCTAACGAAAGGGCTCTGTGTAGTGGAAACTTCAGTCTAAGGACAAGCAAAATTTGAACCTGCACGAATTCATCATTACTTACACATAAAAATGAGAAAACACTTGATTATCATTTTAAAAGGTGCTCTGCAAAAAAAGCCTGACTCACTAGATACAGTTCCTCATGCATCTGCACATACATCTTACAGAAAAACACATTCATAACCAAGTATTTACGTGGCCGTGCTCACAAACCATTGTTCAATTACCTTTTGATTTGCATCTATTCCAAGAACACTCAAGAGATTTTCTTGGCAATGAGATTTACTCCAGGGATGTCTTAAGCTGGGGGTATTATCAATATCTTTAAGTGTTCTCCATATGTTTTCAGAGTCAATGCTAGGAAAAAAAAACAACAAACAAACACAATTTGACATTATGGGGTGTACAGAGTTTGCAGTGAACATTTGTAACTTAGTTATTTTCACTACATACAGTCATCAGTAGCCTACCTTGTTCTAAAAAGCAATTTATCTTAAAACTCCTACTACATTCATTCAAAATATCAGTCCAGTGTACTAGTAAGTATGCATGACCATTAACAGAAACAGTTAAATCAACATAACTGTATGTTTGGGCTCCTCAGATAAGAAGTACATTAGAGGCATATTTCAGAGACTGTCACATGCCAACAGCTCAGATTATCCAATTGCTTCTGTGAAATCTGGGTAGAGTTCAGCCTTATTAATTCTGCACTTTGCCTTTTCTGTCCCTCAAACCTTTCTCCTTCCTCTCAGCCATGCTTCTCCACCACAGCAGCTTCTGTCTGCTCTGGGCACAGGGGTACTACAAAACAAGCCAAGGGCACACACTGCCAAAACAGTGAGAATTAGAGTTCTCTCTACACAGTACTTCGGGTTCTTATACTGACTTCATATCAATTCTTCATTCTGTTCTTCATCCTATATAAATCCAGTCACTTTTTTGAAGTAGAGGATGCAATTACTAATCTCAGTTATTCACCACAGTAGATCCGGGCGTTTTTTTCTGAAGTTGGTATTCTGCTGTAAATTGAAGTCCCTTTTACACGTCATATTTTTCCACAAGTCTGAGGCTGATTAAATTATAAGGCAGATACAAAGAACTTGCTGAGAGGATACCCACAGAAAATATTTTAAATATATTTCTTGTAATTCTTACATTTCCAAAGCATGGTTTGACCAAGTTTTCTAGATTCATTAGATGCATGTAAAAATAACTACAGTACTGATCAGAAGATGCTGATCCTTCAGAGGCATGTAACAAATCTAAAAGCATTCCAGCTGTCTTAAGAGAAAGCCAAGTTAATGATACTAATTGCTACTAACATAACTCCAGGAAAGAAGCCAGATGCACCACAGATTCTGAAGTACATCTGGTTAAGCATGTGAAGTTGTTACCACCTGGGAAAACTGGGGAGAGAATAAAAAAGAATCAAGTGGGTTGTCAGCAGAAGCAGCAGCAATGCTCCTGCTTCAGATGATAGAGAATTAAGTCAGATGTGTTGTAAAGAAAGGACAAGCAAACAGGAAGAACAGGCTGCCTGTTAGGTGTTCCGGCATTCCAGAGGCTTAGTCATAAGAAGGCAAACCAACAGCAGGAAAAACCCCAAGCAGGAATTTGTAATTTTGATATATTCCCTTCCTTGTTTTCCAGTGTCTAAAACACAATCTGTTTACTTTAACAGCACAAAATTGCTAAAACCTATATGCTGAAGAGCATAGTGAGTAAAAGATTTCTTAAGTTCACATGCAGGTACCACTGGTTTTTCAATTATGGCATGCCTAAGAACATTTTTTTTTTTTTTTTACTCTTAATATCATTACCAAAGTTGATTCTTCGTAAATTCAGGAATTCCAACATCTTCATTGTTTGTATCAAGTACTTGATCTAAGCTTCTTATGTTCTCTCTGGACTGTGATACAAAGACTTCGGGAAACCCCAGCTTAAATATGTCCTCATAGCTGTGGTTTACCTAGAAAAAACAGTTTTATTACATATGTTATACAGGCCACCCCCACAGTTCATAAAGGACCTAGTCCAAGGACTACAATGTTTCTATAGACCGTATTTTTTTTAATTTGCATTAATATTAATGGTGCAGAGGGACTAAGTCCATAGTTCAGTGTTTCCAGTATTTACCTTGAATTAGAAAAGGAGAAGCAAGAGTCCAAGAGTTTATGATTAATCTTATCCTCTAGCTTTCCAGCTCCTAAGCTGTTGAGTGGTTTCCCTAATAGCACTCAAGATTCCTTCTGCTCAGCTACTTCTGTCCAGGTCAAAAATGATGTATACATCAATTTGAAAGCTTGTTTTGCTAATTTAGTATTCAAACACACATAATCCAGTCACCTGTAACATAACTACTAAATGCTACAGTTGCCAACAAATACTTGCACTGTTTAATCATAGAATGGTTTGGGTTAGGTGGGACCTTAAAGCCCATCTAGTTCCAATTCCCCTGCCATGGGCAGGGACACCTCCCACCAGACCATGTTGCTCAAGGCCCCATCCAGCCTGGCCTTGAACACTTCCAGGGACGGGGCAGCCACAACTTCCTTGGGCAACCTGTTCCAGCACCTCACCACCCTCACATGACAGATTTTTTGTTCCTAATATATAACCTAAATTTCCATTTCTCAAGTTCTAAACCATTGCCCCTGGTGCTCTCACTACACACCTGTGCAAAAAGCCCTACCCCAGCTTTCTCATGGGCCCCCTTCAGATATTGGGAAGCCACTATAAGGTCACCTCTAAGTCTCCTCCTCTCCAGGCTGGGCAACCCAAACTTCCTCTGCATACCTTCACAGGGGAGATTCTCCAACCCTCTGATTATTTTTGTGGCTCTCCTCTGAACATGCCCAAGGACCTCTATGTCATTCTTATCTTGAGGTCTTAAACATAAGGCTGTAAACAAAATAAGGTATGTCCCTATATCCTTGCATTTGCACCAGTCTTCTTCCAGCCTGTGTTAAAAATCAATTTACATTCTGCTTCCTCCTCCAGTAGTGGTGAGGAAGAGGTTTGGAGGACTAAGCATCACCATATGAGTGATCCAAAAAGGCCGACTGGAAGTAATAAGGTTATCTGAAAATTATGAAATACTTACACAAGGATAAATGTGGGTAATTTACATCCTATCCTAATGGGATTTTGCCATGACATTTGGTCCAGAAGCTTTGCCCTTTTATTCCTTCAAAGAAGGAATTACTGCAGTTTTCTAAATCAAAGCAATTCATTTACTTCAATATGCTGCAGAGGAACTTGAAGCCTGGAGCAACAATGTTGTGTGAAAACTAGAGAATGAAACTAGTCAGTTTGTTTGCTTTACCTAGCAATGGGCAATTTAATCTGAAAAACATAGGTATGCATACTCCATATTTTGACAGCTTCATTTAATTGTAATTCAAACAGCTGAAATAAATTGAGATATTTCCACAGTTATACTATACTGAAGTCAGACAAGTGAAGTGAATACTGGGAGAGTATGATTTTAATCTAATGATGAGTGGGCAAAATCAGTAGAGCTGATTGAAGGCTTCTGTACTTCTGAGAATGCTTCTAAAAGTAGAATTAATGACCCACGCTGGTCCCTCTTGAAGTGATATCTTGCTAAACTTCCTGTCCTGAAGGGCTACTGCTGGGACATTCAAAGACTCCTAGGTAAAATCCTTTGAATCTTGCCCAAAGTATCATAATAACTTAAATCAGTTTGTAAATTATTTCAGTAGACTTAACTTGCAAGAGGAATACCACATGGAGGAGAAAGATGTCTGAGAAGCAGAATTCTGGGAAAACATACTTTTATTACTGTCTACTTCAGTGGCTGTTTCTAAGACAAAATTTGGGTATGTGCTTTGTAGCTTTAAAGCTTTGCACTAACCATAAAATTATGAATGCACAAATTTCACATCCATTTTTTTTCCTAAGCTGTCTATATCCTATTATATCAGAAAACAGCAGTACTTAAGCAAGTGCACCAGGCCTTCTCACAAAGCCAGGGTTTAAAGAACACATCAAAAACACTTAAAGTTATTCAATCTTGTAGGCAAAGCATCCAGTTACTACATGGAAATCAGTGATTGTCTTTGTCTTAAAATATGATTCTGCTCTAGGTCAACGTAATTTCATTAGATATTGAAGGTCAGACTTCAGACAATCTCTAGAGGTCCTTTTGAACCTACCTGCACTTTCTTCTATTGACCACACATATGATAGAGCCCCAACCTGAGCAGTTTATAATCTCAAACAAACACTACAGAAAACACAGGTATGAAGAACAAGCTATACATACATTCTACACCGGAAGAAATCTCAAACAGCTCTGCAGCTCTTACTCTACACCCAGACAAGAAAAGACAATTTGGAATTCTGGGCATGATTAATTTATTTAGGTTGTACTGGACATTTGCTTTTGCCTGTAATAAATGCAAAAATGAACCAAAGGCTTCAGTAAGATTAAGATCTACTGCTTTTGGAAAGATACCAAACAATCTGTTATATCCTGTATCAGGTCCAGTCATTATATCCTCTCTTTTTTCCAACATAAGACTTCTTGTCCCCAGTTTCCAACATTTTGAACAATATAAATTCTCTATTCATGCACACCAATAATGAGGTATCTTGTGATCTCCACTCTAACAGTGCTGGACAGCTTATCCCTTGTGTAATCTCTGCAACACGTAAAGTTCCCAGGCAAAGGCAAGAAAGCCTGCTTTTTGAAATCCCACAGTCACCTATGCATACTAAAACTCATCAAAAAGACTTTAAGCAGTTAAGCTATTACTGCTACTGATTAACTCAGTGGAAACTTACTGCTTTTTTTTTTTTTTTAATTTAGGATAAAAGCAACCATGAGTGCATTTTGTTTTGTATTTGTACATTCTTATTTTTCTTTTGTTACTTTGCTTCACTTTGGTGATACATGTTTTGATAAACATGGAAATACAATAACTGCAACAAGGTACAGCCCTTAAATTGAACGTTTTTTTTTTACATACTGTATTATTTATCCAGACTATTAGATCTAACATTTTATGAAAGAATGTAACCTCCTGTGCTAGAAAGTGAATAATATGGAACTATTTCTATTAATCTTTTTCTGTCATTAACTTCCAAACACAATTAGTAAAAAACTCCAGAAACCGATGGATAATTTAGGCAGCATAAATAAAGTAATTTTTTTCCCCAATTTCATGTTGTTTTATTTCAATACACTTGCAGGCAACTCAGAACTTCTGTCCACTGTTTTTGCTACCCACTTTCTCGATTATTTGTTTCCTACCCTCACCCCTGTCTAGCTTTTAAATTGCATGTGTTTCAGGTCAAGGTTCATCGTTTTTAAGTGCTTACTTAGTCCTAGTGTCTAGAAGCAAAGTAGCACATTACATTCTTTAAAGCTTTTCAGTGGGATAACTTAAGTATTTGTCAAACACTGTAAAGAAGTTGCATTTGTTCCACTTTAGTTATCTGCAAAGTAGCTTGACAGTTCTCTCTCTGTACAGCACAGTCCTCTACACAGACTTTCAGATATAAATCTTGAGATGTAGGAAACAGTAACACAAACACTTCTCATCTTTGGTTTACTATTACACATACCTCATTTGCAGAGCTCGAAGCCTCCTGTGTCCCATTGCTTAGAGATGGCTCAGAACCAAAGTGCCCAGCAGAAGCTCTGCCATGTCCTCTGCTTAAGTCTGTATCAACTCTAGCACTAATTTTTGTTGACTTCACCGAAACTTCAGGATCATGACCGAATCTCTCTGATTCATCTGACAACTCCCTGAAGCCTTCAAAATCACCCCAGGAACCACTGGCTTCTGAGGTACTGTAACTGCTTTCAGAAAAACCCTCACAACTTCTGTTGCTATTCACTACAGGGAGGCTTTGCTGGCTCAAGTCACTTGCACCAGGAGCCATACTGCCTCCTTCAGCTGGTAGGTCTTTTAGAGACATCCACTGAGATGTGTCTGCATTAGGAAGACTTTCTACTAGTGACACGTTCTGCATCTTCATTTAAGAAAAATATGTTGAAATCTGTACTGCAAAAAAAAGGCTACTGAAGTTCAGTTGCATCAGAAATATGATTATTTCCAAAAGAGAACCCAATTCTTCATTTCTCCTCAGAGAAAAAGAAAACCCACTGCTAAATCAAAACAGGATGTCCTTCAGTCTCTCCTCCAGTAGCCAGCATGTGCATGTTACTCAGTCTCACTTTCTGTGTGGGATCCTAGCCTGAAAAAAAAAAACAAAAAACTATAAATAAGTATTTCTGTGATAAGAGCTGCGTAGGAATAAAGAAAGATAGCTGATAAGGTAGGAGAAAGAATGTTCACATTAACACAAACACATTCCAGTATTATACAACTGAAAATCACTGTAAATGAAATGATTTAAAATTGATGCTGAACTACCTGCCCACACACACAGAAAAGACATTAAATTAGTGAACAATATTCAGAACACTCAGCAGCTGTTGGATATTGAATAATGGTTGATTATACAGGAGACAAACCAAAATAGTTATAAACAATATAAAAAACTTAATAAATATTGTCTATAAATAATCCATCATCTCGTGTACACTCAAACATTGCTCCTTTTGTTTGCACAGGCTTTCCCTGTCTGAAAGATTACAGAAGAGGTGAATGCAACTTGCAGCAACATGGGAACTGGCCACTTAATCCTTTGGAAAATAGTGTGCTTCCAACTATTTATGCAATTAAGGCAGATTTAAATAAGTTCAGTTCGGCATCTGTAAATTTTGCAGGCAATACTGCACTTAGTTGAGATTAATCACATCTCCTCAAGCATTTTTCCGACTCTCAAGCCGTTCTGGGGAGCTGCACTCAAACCCCCTTGTGACAGATTGACTGCTGCCAGGAATGCTCTGCGATGAGCACACAGATCTAGAGGATTGGGGTTTTTCCCCCCAGTTCACCTCGCGGGTGGGACGGGACCTGCAGGGACCCTCGCCCACCCTGGGCTCTGGAGAGGTTCGGGAGGGGCAGCCGGGATCCGGCAGGACTTGACGGGACGGGGTCTCGGGGAGGCAGCTGGGGCATGTCCCGGGACGCCCCCTCCCCGGATGGGACAAGGAAGGGGAGTGAAGGGGAGGGCGGGTGCCTGAGCTGGGGACTCCGGCTCTTCACCCGAGGGCTCCGGCACTCAGCCTGCGCTGCCGGGGAGGAGGAGACAGGCGGGGGGAGCACGGAGCCGCCTCGACCCACAGCCCACGGGGAGCGGAGGGACGGAGTGGGACGCGGGGGGGGGGGGGACGACGGAGTGGGACGCGGGGGGGGGGGGGACGACGGAGTGGGACGCGGGGGGGGGGGGGACGACGGAGTGGGACGCGGGGGGGGGGGGGACGACGGAGTGGGACGCGGGGGGGGGGGGGACGACGGAGTGGGACGCGGGAGGGGGGGGGGACGGAGCGGGGTGAGGGGGGGGGGGACGGGGAGGGGAGTGAGGGGGGGGGGACGGAGAGGGGTGAGGGGGGGGGACGGAGAGGGGTGAGGGGGGGGGACGGAGAAGGGGGCGGGGGGGGGGGGGCGGGGAGGGGAGTGAGGGGGGGGCGGGGAGGGGAGTGAGGGGGGGGGCGGGGAGGGGAGTGAGGGGGGGGGGGGGGAGGGGTGAGGAGGGGGGGGGATGGAGAGGGGTGAGGAGGGGGGGGATGGAGAGGGGTGAGGAGGGGGGGGACGGAGCGGGGTGAGGGGGGGGACGGAGCGGGGTGAGGGGGGGGACGGAGCGGGGTGAGGGGGGGGGACGGGGAGGGGAGTGAGGGGGGGGGGGCGGGGAGGGGAGTGAGGGGGGGGGGACGGGGAGGGGAGTGAGGGGGGGGGGACGGGGAGGGGAGTGAGGGGGGGGATGGAGAGGGGTGAGGGGGGGGACGGAGAGGGGTGGGGGGGGACGGAGAAGGGTGCGGGGGGGGGGGGACGGAGCGGGGTGCGGGGGGGGGGGACGGAGCGGGGTGAGGGGGGACAGTGCGGTCCTTGAGCGGCGCTGCCGTCACAGCTGCCGGGGTAGGTCCGGGCCGCCCCCCCCCACCCGTGGGGTACAGCCTTACCGCACATCCAGAGCCCCTGCTCGCCCCACAACACCGGCAGGTCGCCATGGGCGGGACCGGGGTGTGCCGGGGCGGGAAGAAGGGCCCCGGGGCGGGACGGGGCGGTCCGTAGAACCGCGAAGCCCCCCGCCCCTCTCAGCTGCCTCCTGGTGATGGGGCCGTCCAGCACCGTGGCGGGGGGGTGAGCCCGGCAGAGCAGCCTCAGCCCTTCCACGCCAGGGCGGGCGAAGTCCTCGTTCTCTCCAGTTTCTCCGATGTGCCAAGTGCTTGCCGAGCTCTCCCCCCTTCTCCTGGGCCGTCACTGCGGTTGCCATCACCTGAGTCTCCCGTAGAGACCGTCCTGCCGTCTTCCAGACAGAAGTCAGACCCTGCCCTCCAGGCAGTGATTAATTTTAAAATCATGACGTGAAAAAGAAAAGGATTAGCATTTCTCACCCCCCCACCCCCTTTTTTTTTTTTTTTTTTCTCTCTGTGATCTGGCAGGCTAATGACATACTATGATGGTTCGTGTTTGCTTTTAATTTGAGAATAGCTAAAACCCTCACAAAACTATAAAATTCACGGATACGTGATACCTACGGATACGTACTTAGACAAATATAACAATCTATCCACCCGGTAACACAGGCTCAGGATAAAATAAATAGGTCAGTAATGGTCTCCTGGGATCTCCTCCTCTCCCTCCTGTTGCTCGATGAGATGTTTGGCTGTCTGCCCCCTCTGCTTGCTCTATCAGATAAAGGCAGAAGCTGTGGGTCAGAGCTGGGGTGCCCAGCTCTTCGTGCCCATCTCTTGGGGAGCAGAGGTGTGGGCAGGAGGCAGCACCCCCAGGGTAGGCTGCTCCCCACACCTGGGTGGCAGAGGGAAGAGCACCAAGAAAACTCCTCGACCTCCCCATCCTCAGGGCTTCGTTTAGCATCTGGGCAGTCCCAAACAACAGGGGACAGTTGTAAAAGCAAGGAAAAAAAGTTTTCTGGAGCGAGGCCCAAAGCAAAAAGCATTTTCAAGGCATTGCAGTGCACAAGTTTCCCAGCCCAGGCAGAGATCCGTGTGCTCCCCTCCCACACATCTGACTCTCATCCCAGGCTGCAGTGCTTTATCTGAGAGCAAGAGGCTGAATTTGGGAGTGATGCCCAGGCACCAAGCCAAAGAAATCTTTTTTGCCAGGTCTGTGGAGGATTTTTTAATATTTCTTTTCTTTCTGCTCTGGGGGATATTCTTACCCTCCGTGGCCATCCTGAGGCAGCCTAAAGCTCTGAGGATATCCAACCTGTTCAGCAAGACTATGATTCAACCCCAAAGCTTCTGACACTTTTTGGGATAGCGTTGTCATTGTGTGCTGCAGGAAGTTTGTGCTCCAGGGACCTCTGGGATTCCATCTCTTTTAAGTTTTGAAGAGGGATCATCTTTTTTTTCAGCTACTGAAATTGTTTTGCACAGCCTTACATTTTCACCTTTGTCTTCTCAAAGGAAAAGGTTACAAACAGATCACACAGAGGCTGAAACACACCTCTCCATAGCAGACTTTGCATCTGGATGGAAAGGGGTGCATGGGTATTGCAAACCTGCCTCTGCCCTGCCAAGTTCAAGCTGGTTTTGCAGTTGTGTTGAGTGGTGGGAAACCTGGTGAGCATCAGAATCTGCCCTGGATATCAGAAACCTCAGTGCAGGAACAAAAGCAGCTGTGCTGTCTTCTTCCCATCAGTAACTTCATTAAGGATTTGCCATGTAACAGTGTTGTTTATTTCTCGCTCCAGCACACCTTATAACCCACCTTGGGAAAACCAGTTGTTAACTCTGAGTCCCTGCAGAGGAAGCAATTGGCTGCATCACCTCCCTGAATTACCCCTGCTCACAGGCAAGCACAGCTGAAACCCAACAGAATCTCCCTAGGAAAAAATCAGTACTGATGGGTTTGGGGCAGGTTTAAAATAAGGAGTCCACATGAGGTACAGCTGGCCTGCAAAGTGGATTTCACCTGCCCTCACTTGAATTCTGTTCTTGACTGCCCAGCTGAGTCTGAGTGTGGCAGCTGCTGCTAAGGTCCCTAACTCGTATTTTAAGTGACACCCCTCATAGCCTGTCTAGTTGAAGTTAAAACTTCTATCACAGTTGAATTAAGAGTTTTCCTTTTTGAAGGATATTGGGAAAAAAAATTACATTAACTGTTTGGAGTATAATATATATATATAGACATAATACAGGTCTTCGGATTCACCCCATAATTACTGCATTAAATCAATAATTGATTTATAAACTATCATTTTCATATTTTTTGATAACAGTATTTCTCTAAAGGTTAAATACACCAAAAGCTTCAAATACAGATTATAAGCTTAAATATAAGACACTTAAATATATGCATCTACTAGAGAAGATCACTACTCAAAGACTCATTAACACAAATAACCAAATTGACCAAACTCTCATCTGCAGCTGCTGTTGCTGTTTCTGCCGCTCTTCCTACTGGAAAATTATTTGAGTTTAGTATACATGTTCTAGATTTATTTATTTATTTGTTTTTTTATTTATTTTTGTCTCTTGGAAAAATACTAATTTGCAAAGAAAAAATTCAATAGAGTAACAAAAATATTTACTTGCACAGCAAATCAGCACCACATCACTGTAATATGAACTTTTAGAATTCAAATATATATTGAATATAATCCAAATCAAATATAATCCAAATATAGCATTTGGATGTCTTTTGAAAAGGGGTAAGATACCTTCAGCCAAACTGGCTTAAAATGTCCTTTAGAAAGTAAGAGTAAACGTGTTTTCAGAAGCTGATAAATAATTTTTATTGACTCAAAGCAATTTTTTATTAAATCATCTGTCTTTTCAGCAGATGAGCAATATTTTTTTCCTCACCATAAACATCTAGATTTTCGGTGTGTAGGATATCTACAAATCTTTCCTTTCCACAGTAGTAGTGCTCAGTTTTTTAAAACCATTGCAGATATCTGTTCTAAATAATGATTTAATTGACTAGCTATGGCTTAAATTTGAAAATGAGGTTGATTATTCCATTAAACTCCCTCCTGGAGGCACAGCAGGTTTTGCCACACCTTCCAGCTTTGCCTTTCCTCTTGGTATGACTGGTTCAAAATGCCAGTAAAACCCCCTTTTTCCCCGAGTTAGAAATAACCTCAGGGTGCGGATTTCCTGGACCTCCTGTGAAATCTTGCTCTATGTGCTAAAAACCCTTGGAGTGGGTTCATCCAGCCTTCATGGGTCACCTGCAGCAGTTGGCAGTGCCTGGGCTAAAAGATGTACCAGGATCTTTCCGACAGCAGATGGCAGCTCTCCCCTGTCTCTCTTACATGCACACGGCTCTGGTGTCCTCCTCAGCAGGGGAAAAAATTCATCCCCTCCACACACTATATTAAAAAGGTATCAGACCACCTGCTTTATGAGCTGACCACAGAAAAGCCATTTCCCAGGACCCCCTATACGGATGGGCTGTCAGCACAAAAAGACATAAAAAAGGCAATATGCTTTGCCAGGAGGTGAGAGATGCAGTTTTAGGTCCCTCTCTTCTTTCAGGTGTGGAAGATAAGGGAGTTGTAATCCACCTCTCAAAAAACCTAGAGATGCAAAAGGTGCATACATGGCCACTTAAAGACAGTGGCTGCCTTCAGGGCTGTTGTCTAGCCCAATAATGTGGTTTCAAAGCAAAGCTCATGTTTGCTTCTATGGCTAGTCTGGTTCTCAGAGTGATTTTGAGGAGCACAGACTGGGTGTCTTCTTGGGAAAAGCTGTGGAATGCCATTCCAACCCAGCACTTCACAGAAACACCCCCTTCCAAATCCATCTGGGGGCTGCACTACTTTAAGATCCTCCAGCCTGTTACCTAGTACATGTGCCAAAAGAAGACTCTCAAACTATTCAGAGCTCCCACAAGATCCTGAAGTGATTCTTGTGCTCTGTGTCACGGGCCAAGTGCCATAGGCACCTTTCTGTTTGCCAGCCTTCAACTTGTTGCTACCACTCCACCATCCACTGACATTTGTAGTTTGAAATCTTTTCTTGTCTTCAGCTGCTTTCCCTTCTGTTGTCAATCCCACTGCTGAAACTCTCGTTTCCTTTATCAGATCTTTTTATTACTATCCACTTGCTAACTGTTCTGTCTTCTGCCTTTAGCCTCCTGAAAACTATGGAAGTGACAGTGCTTCTGATTACAGGAGAGGGACAAAAGTTTCCTGGGTAGCAAAATAATTTGATGGCAGAAGCAAGAGGTTGCAGTGGCAAGCAACAGTGTACAGATTTCAAAAGAATAAAGGTGATCCTCTTGCAGTCCCATTACACAACCTTGAGATCCTGGCAGTGTCAGGGTTTAACACTGGTCCAGCAATTAAACCAAATGACAGATGCTCTCTACTAATCCCCCTCTCCTCCCTGATAAAGAAAGGAGAGAGAATAAGGGAGAGAGACTTATGGGTTGGAAACTAAACTACACAACTTCATTAAAACAATAACAATAAATAGGAAAAATTACTAAATATATACAAATATACAGGAAATTGATACCATGTTCCTCCCCCCTCCCCCCCAATAACTCTTACGTCACCACCGAGGCTGCAGGGCAGCCCTGGGAAAGTCCAGGCTGGAATCCTGGAGTCAGCAGCAGTCAGGAGCTGGGGGCAGGAACACACGGATTCAGGCTGGCACGGATCAGGACCACAGGCAGAGGAATGGATGGAATCCTCTCAGGGTGCTGAAGCAAACAGGGACAGGTGAAGAAGGAGAAACAGGAAGGGGTTTGACCCTTGTGATCCCTCAAATTTATACCGAGTATGACGTGTATGGGATGGAATACTCTGTCTGGTCAATTCTGGCATCTATCTTGTTCGTTCCTCCCTAAGGGAGGGCTTCAGATGTGACCTCTTTACTCCTTCTCTTCTGGAGGGCAAAATGTTCCTCAGAGCTGAGCAGTGTCCTTGGCTCTGCACACCAGTCTCTGGCTGTAACTATAAACACTGAGCATTATCAGTCCTAGAAGCAGACACTGTCTGAGAAACTTGCTGTTAATTTCAGCAAATGCAGCTACTTACAAGAGACTTAGCTGGAAGCAAAAGTACAAGACAGAAAATCACCTTTATCCTAGCCCAAACCAGGACAGGTAGACACACACCTACCATGACAGCACAACATGGCAGCAGCTGCTCTGTTGGGATCTGTCACAGTGGCAGAGAACCTGATGAAATTACAGTGCTTTGACATGGCTCTAGGACTGGGTTCCTGTCTTTGGATCCCACAGATCTCTTCAAGGTCATGCTGTAGGATACCTTTTCTACCTTCTCCACCCCACAGCTGGCATCAGCACCCCTCTATGTACCCAACACATCGGGTGTGCTGCTTTTCTGTACTGCTTGGCAGGGGGAGCAAAGCCTCTGATGGAATTGCAGCTTCAGGCTCAGATCTGCAGGGAAGTGATAAATATCATCAGACTGCCCAGAAGAGCTGGCACACTTGTAAAAACAATTCCCAGGGGCTGGAATCAGGAGAACTCATTCACACAGCAGCTATATGAAACTATCAGCCATGACTGGAAACTTTCTGTCCAGTCCTCACTTAGTACAGGGTGACATTGTCTCACAGCTGTGCAACAAAAACTGCAATATATGTGTAAAACCAAGGGTAGAGCTGCTCCTTCATTCCTTCATTCCTTCATTCCTTCATTCCTTCATTCAGTGGGGCTGAGAGCTCTGTGAGATACCAGACTGGCTACTCAGGAACAAAAGCTCTGGAGATATTGTATGGCCCTACAATACTTTGTCCCTCCAAAGCCACCAAGTTGCTGCATGCACATCTTGCACTCCAGAGCAGGAGTGAGTTCAGCACTTTCCAGTGATTGCTGTGTTGCTCCAGTCCTCAAAGAGATGCTCTTATTTCTTTAAGTTGTTTGCTCTTGTAGGCATAGCTAATGGCCATCTAAAGGTCTTGTTTCTCATGATTCACCCTGCCATGGAAAGGATCCTGAAGGCAGGCAGTTATGCGTATCTTAAGCTTTGAAACCTCCAACTCCTGCTTTATTTATTGCCATTTTCTTCCCCTACTTAAAGTTCCTTTCCTTGCCCTTAGGTAATGAAAACAGAAAAACTAGGAGCATATCTCCTCCTCACAGTATCCCTTCTGAGCCCAGGTGAAATTGGACTCTACACAGCCTGGACCTTCTAGAGCTCCTAGGCAGTTGCTACACATCCCATATCTTCAAAAAGGTTTTTGTTTAAATCCATGGCAGTAGAGTGTGGTACCAAAATCAAGTTGTATTTGGTGCTTTGGAGACACCTACCTATACCTGCTCCTTGCTCTGATTTCCCAGTGAACTCCTGTTGTGTGTTGCTTTTTCCACTGATTATTTAATATTGTCAGATACAAATACTGAGAACAAATCTGACAGTCTATGCTGCCCAGAGGGGGTTTTCAGGTATATAAACACTACTTTACTGAAAGATTCCCTTGTAGTTTTCACCAGTCCCCTGCACACACTCTAAACCGAGTTGTGATCACTGCACTTTGCAGCTTGCTAATCCTCTATTTTAATGCCTGATTAGGTCCCAAATCCATTATTGTTAGTGAGATGTGAGTGTGAGGAAGACATGAGGATTTCATCCTCTTGGCTGAGAATTAAGCTTCTAGAGGTACCCCCAGCTGCTGCTGCACCAGTGTCTTAATTAGTTGCCTGGAAATTTCATCAGTGCTGCTCAGTGAGGTTGTTGAAAGGTCAAACACTCCATTAGAAATGTGGTGCTTCAGCTTTTAAGTCATAGCCCTTGACACTTAACAAAGCCCTCAGAAAAAAAAAAAAAAAATCAAATAAAGCATTAGCATAAAAATATTTTTAAAACCTCAAGTCCCCACTTCAAGCAGAATTTGAAAGGACACTGAATCATAATTGTCATCTTTGTAGCTCCTTAATTACACAGATCTTTCTTCTTCATTCTCCAAGTGAGCTTCCAAAGTATGTGGAGTAGTGGTCACCACTGTACTTTGTACAGGGGAAAACAGAATTAAAGATAGATTAAGTTATCTGCCCCCAAAATAAGACAGCAAGTCCCTGGTGGATGTCTCAATGTCCCAGACCCTGTGAAATTAAATTAATCATCAGTAAAGAAGTAATTTTATTGCTTAAAATGAAGCACTGCAGTATCAATTAAAAAAAAAAAAACTTTACACCTCTGCAAAAAAGTAAAAACATGGAATTAAGGAACAAAAGGGCAGTATTGGTGAGTTTTGCATATGTAAGGAATCATCTGCCTGTCCTGCTGGATGGTGTCACCACTCCATTGACTCAGGATAAGAGTGGTGCAGACAACAAGCAGGGGCTCAGATATCAGGTAAAATAGGTGATGATGTCTGAAGTTTAAGTGAACTACCAGCTGGTATTTCAAACTCTTGCTGCACCTGCTCTTACTCCTGCAATGTGTGAATCATAGAATCATTAAGTTTGGAAAAAACCTCTATGATCATCAAGTTCAACTGTCAACCCAACACCACCATGCCAAGTAAACCATATCCTGAAGTGCCACATCCACATGTTTTTTTAACATCTCCAGTGATGGTGACTTCATCACTTCCCTGGACAGCCTGTTCCAATGCCTGACAACCCTTTTAGTAAAGAATTTTTTCCTAAAATCCAATCTAAACCTCCCTGGTGCAACTTGAGACTTTTTCCTCTCATTCTATCAGTGGTTATGTGGGAAAAGAGATTGACCCACATCTTGTTCCAACCCCTTCTCAGGTACATGTGGAGAGAAATAAAGTCTCCCCACAGCCTTTTCTTCTTCAGACTGAACAATCCCAATTCCTTCAGCTGCTCCTAGTAAGACTTGTTCTCCAGACCCTTCATCAGCTTTGTTACTCCAGCACTTTAATGTCCTTCTTTTCATGAGGCTCCCAGAACTGAACACTGTACTCAAGGTGTGGCCTCACCAGTGCCGAGTACAGGGTCATGATCACTTCCCTAGCCCTGATGGCCACTCTGTTTCTGATACAAGCCAAGATGCTGTTGGCCTTCTTGGCCACCTGGGCACCACTGCTGGCTCATATTCAGCTGGCTGTCAATCAGCACCCCAGGCTTTCCAACCACTTATCCCCAAGCTTGTGGAGTTGCTTGGGGTTGTTATGACCCAAGTGCATGTCATGACCCTTGGCCCTTGGCCTTATTAAACCTCATACATTTGGCCTCAGCCTATACAGCCTATAGAGTCCAAGTCTGTATGCAGAGCCTTCCTACCTTCAGGCAGATCAGCACTCCCACCCAACTTTGGCAAACTTTACTGAGGGTGTACCCAATCCCTTCATCCAGATTATGCTATCTTGGACCTCTCACTCAGCCTTAAGGTAGGATCCATGTGTCTCATAGCCAGGTAAGCTGAGAACACATGTCTATGGTGTCACAGCAGTGCTGGGGACAGCTGGCAGCTGGTGAGGTCACGTAGGGCTGGGGGTGATGCTGAGGCATCAGGGCAGGCTGCCAGCTGGAGGGTCTGCAGGAGCAAGCCTTTCCATCTCACCTTCACCATGAACATCCGACGTGTGCTCTCAGCTTGGCTCTCCCACCACAGTTAAAAATAAACCCTGTACCATGCCCTGATAAGTGCTTCAGAAGTGTGTGTGTTGCATGTATAACATCTAAGCCTTTTTCAGCTGTCTCCTTGAGCCACATTTCCAGATGCTGTTGGCAGTGTGCAGCAAAGGCAGGCTTTACTCTCATTTTGTCTCTGTTGTGAATGGTAAGCTAAATACAGCTAAATGGATCACAGCCTAGCTGGTTTTGAGGAAACTGTTTAAACCCACAAGGTTAGAGCTAACAAGGGACAGGAGGCAGCTCTCCAGCTCCATGCGTGTAGCACCATAAACATAAGGCTGGACAATTTACAGGAAAGATCAAAAGAGGGCAGGCAAGGGCACACAACCAATTCCTCTTGAGCTAACGAGGCTATCACAGCTCAAGCTGGAAGAGGGCAGCATGAGTTTTATTTTATGTTTTATATTGATGCATTGCTGAGGTCACATTTCTGAGAGCAAAACAAAGCAGCTGTAAAAGCAGGGAACCTCTGCTACGACAGCTGGGTCTGGCTTGGAAATTCAAAGTTTGGGTCTAGATGCAACCACTCACCAGATGCCCAAGAACTTTCATTTTAAGATTTAGATTGTATTCATTTCTATTTATGGTTAAAAAAAAACCCCAAACCAAAAACAAAGCAGAAAAGGCTTAGCACACATCAAGGCATCTCTCCGAGGATTCTTAGGGTATTGTAAATGAGGTTCTGCAGGACCCTGCAGAATATAATCATAAGGTTGTAATTAGTGATGCAAATTATGCCACACACATTTTACAGAAAGGAAACAGTTGAAGTAAGAGGCTGTTCGATTCAGACAACATCAAAGCATGCAGCTTGTCTAAATTAATAATACAGCAAAATACAAACTTGAGATGTACAGACACAGCAATAGTTTATTTTTAAAAAAGCTTTTGATGAGGCATTTGGTCACACTTTATGTTAGTTTTCCATATTTGAATATTTTCAAAGGCCACTAATTTATTATTAGCTTGAATACAGACAGGATTTATTTGGGTATGAATGCGTCAGGGAAAAATATGAGTTATATGAATATGAATATGTCAAAAAAAGGCATTTTGTTTACTAAATTCCTAAAATTACTTTTGTAATTTTCTGAGCTTTTAAATTTTATAAAAAACTTAACCATGTACTAGTCCATCTGTCTATTCACCAGTTGCTCTCTACTTACAAGCTTTTGAAATCTTCTAATTTTTTAGTTTACAGCCAATACCTGTATATGGTTCTCGCTACAGGCAGTGAGATTGGTTCATTAGCTATAACTGGAAAAAAAAGACTGGGTTCTCTCTTCTGAAATAATGAAACTGAGATTTATATATTGAAATCAATGTATATGAAAAGGCTGGTTGGCAAAAACATTCTGAATACAGAGAGGACTGAACTGATTACAGTGAGTAACTTTAGTACCTTCCATCTTTGCCTTGTTGAAAATTTAATGCATTAATTTTGTCTGTACAACATCTTTGAACATAGAAGTACTGTACTAAATTTACTTTCAGTGTATGCAAGCTCCACTAAGCAAGTAAGGACCATTTGACAACATCTTTACTAAGGTTTGTAACAGCATAAAACACATTCTTGCTGAGAATGGAGGCTCAGAAGTCAACAGCTTCAGATGGCAAATGTACCCAGCCAGCACGTCTGGATCAGTACATCTGGATCAGCACATCACAACAGCATTTGCTGCACAGCATCCTCCTGAGCCACAGTCAGATTCAGGCTGCTTTTTTCACAGGCAGAAGCTTCGTGGAGGACAGCAGGGAGCTATATCCCTTCAGCTGAGTCTGGGGACCTGACCCCACGTCCATTTCCTATGGAATTAACAACTGTGTCTTGCTCCTTGGGTGACTGTGTCTTGCTTCCTTGGGAAGCACACAAGAGACTGTTACTAGGGTTGTTTGCACTTTAATACCTTTTGATGTTGATGTCCACACTTTTCCCAAAACTGTGAGTTACCAAGGTTGACCTGCCCATATTTGTTTATAATAAATGCATTTTGTGCCTATAGAGCCATTCTCTAAGGTCTCAGCTGTTGGTGCACAGGGAACCAGCATGTTTCACTGTCTGCATGTTTCACTAAAAGCATTTCATTTGCATAAATTTTCCAACAACTTTATCACAATTTTGTCATTACTAAACACAGGAAACATATTTGCAGAGTCTGTGCTGAAAGGTTCTTCCCTCCTTCTAAACAGCAATTTACCCCGACATCAAATATAAAGTATTTGTATGATATGATAAATTCATACCAAGCTTTGGGTGTTTCACTGATCCAACAGTTTTCCCCAGTTCATGACAAATTTTTTTTTTCTGTAATATCAGGATAATTCAGTTCATTTTACAGACTTGCAAGCTGTGCTTTTGAGTGGCATAGTGCAGGATTTTACTATTCTGAAGTGGATTCATAGTGTTAAAAGAATAGGTGTATATGCTGCAGTTTAAATAATCAGACTAAATAATTCACAGTGTGTATATAAAATTACAAAACATTCATCTTAAGGAAAACACATGCTTGAAGAACACTTCATGTTTATTTTCCCATTATTTGAGTAATTTTGAAAGGTGTTTTTCATGGATACAGTTTTAAGTAAGAAAGATGACAATATTTTGCCTTAGGGGGATTGTTTTCTTATCTTCTGACTTGCAAGAGGCATTGGGTGAAATGTACAAGCTGTTCTAGGTGTTGTAGATACATAATACCACTTTGAAGTATGTTAATATTCTTTCTGAGCTGTTTCACTTCTCTCCACTGAAACCCTCCCATCACAAGTTGTCTTCAAATAACAGAAACAGTTTGAAGAACTCTTAATCTGCAGGGCTGTGCAATGCTGCTTTAGGCATTTTGCAAAAAGGTACAAGAAAAGACAAGAAATTAGTTTTAACTCGGGTGGTTAAGCTCTGGAAATTCAGGCGTTTTGAATTCCATGGACTTACTTTAATCAGTTATGTGATCTCTTTAGTTAAGCTGCTGTAAATCCTCCCATAAGCACCACGAGGGATATTTAGTAAGGCTAAGACAGGGAAGACTTGTTTCCCTGGACTGTTTCCACAGTCATGAGAGAGAAAAAGGCTTTTCTAAGAGAACAGGGGCTGTGGCTGATTTCATGAAAAGGTGCTGAAAGAGCCACATCTCCCTTCCTCCAGTCTGTCTGCTGCCTCCATCTGGCTCCTGTACTTGCTGGGCTTTCCCATCAGCTTTCTAACACCTGCTGGGCTTTCCCATCAGCCAGATAATCTTTCTAACACAGAAGAAAATGATGACTGATTTTTCCTGCTGGGTTAGCATGCTGCCAGGCTGGGGGCTGAACTGCCATGTGGGGTGATCCAGCCACAGGTAGGGATTCCCCTCACAGGGCAATGAGCCACACTTGGAATCACTGAGCATATTCACAGAACTCTGTGCCATACAGGGCTTCACTGTCATGCTGCATTACATACACATACATACAAATATACACAGACAAATATACAGATATGTATCAATACCTATAAATGAATGTTTAAATACTTACTATAGAGGCATACATACCCCTATATTTGCCTAATAAGGCTTTAAATAAATGTAGAAGAACTACGCTGAGGAGCAGTTTGTTTAAAAAAGTGTTGCTATGGCTGCAGTGGCTTTTGTATATGGTTACTTAAAAATGGGCTTATGCAGAATGAAGTGACAGACAGATGTGTATCTTTGTGTGGTCACATTGCCACTGGCTGGTGGTTCAGCTTTCCAGTCTCCAGGGTGAGCAAGTCTGGAGCTTACTACTCATGGCCACCTTCAGGCAACTAGAATATATATACTCAAATAACTATCTGAAACTGTTCGTTTGCTTAAGAAAGGAGGTGGATATGTGTCATTTCCCTACATAGACAAAAAAGCATCATTTTACTTTCTCCTTTTTTTAAAATTTCTTTTTTCTTTCTTTCTTTCCTATGAGATGGCCAATGTTTTGGGACCTACAATGCTGTACAGATTGCTTAGGAAGCCCCAGGCTTTTGAGTGTGAAAAGACTAAAGGATCTGAATTTTTTAACAGGTCTTCATTTGAACTCCTGAAATGACAAGGCACTTAATGTTGTCCTTGGATTACAAAGGGGGAAAGCAGTCAGTGAGCTCATCAAACAAGTCATGTAATTTAACTTGAGAAGCATGGAAAGGAAGGATGGCATGGAGTCTGGGAATGAAGTGACCACAGGAGAAGTGATTTTAAGGAAGAGCAAGTGAGTGCTTAGGAGACATGAAAGGAATATTTGTTCATCTCAGTGGGATAGTCCAGATTCCCAGAAAAAATATTTTGATGGTCTGATATTTGGAATAAATTTTTTCCTTCTTGTTTGTTGTGTCCTGGGGAATTAAATCAGTAAATTGGTTAGTGGCATAATCACAGATTTGAATAGTATGATCCATATCCTATGTGCTGTAGCAGTATTTCCAATGCTCTGCTCATTGCTCCGTTGTTTTCCATTTTAATTTACCTTCTTAAAAAAGCACACAGAAGAAAAAGGCAAAAATATGGCAATGAGAAAAGGGAGGGAAAGGAGACCAGTCATTCAAACTACAAAGATCTCAACACAATCAATAAAGCCCTAGGAGTAAATACCAAAATAAGTATTATTACTTAGTTTCCTTGGTCTTGAAAACATTAATGAACATTCTGCCATTTTTCACTTGCTCAGAAAGCCCAAGTTCAAGAATTGTGCCATTAGTGGGGTGCACACGGTGCAGATCCCCATAGCATGTGAGCTGAAGTTTGCAGACTTGTCCATAGAAGTGGTAAGTAAAGTTTTGAGGTTCATGCTCTGCATAGGGTGCCAACAAGTTTATTCCTTTGGAGAAGCAGGCCGAAATAACAGGCTAGTCCCAAGCCATCTGTCTTTGTGGGTCAGTATGAGCTGGTTCTCTGTACAGACCCTCAGCTTCCCTAGGAGTGAATGCACTTTCTTCATAGATCTCCTCATGCAGACTGATTTTTACACAGAGTACATGGATAGTCCTAGGAACAGAGGTTGAAAATCAGGTTGAAAGCCTAAGTGATTGTCCCAGCCACTGCTCTGGGACTGTATGGGTTGTCCCATGTCCCATATCCTAAATGTGCTGAATGCCCTTCATGGAACAGTGTGCAAACAAGACCTTCCACTCCCATGTTTAGAAAACAAAAAAAAAAGTAAAGAAAAAGAAAGACTTTGTTCCTATGAAAGAAAGTAGTGGTGTAGTGCAGAACATGCATCCCATCTGCATGGGGGGCCTGGCTGGCAGCTCTGGGAAGGAGCCTCATCACTGTATGTGGGTAGGATTTCTACAGTTCTTTCTGCTCTTCCCCCAGCAGCCTGGTGAACCTTGATTACACATTGAGGGACTACTCTGTGCATAAGGCACCCAAGTACCCACCACTGATAATGGATTTCTCTGTGAGCTATGGACACACATTGCTGTAATAATGAGACACTTCCATCAGCTCCTAAGACCACAGTGCTGCAGGAATGCTGAAATGTGTTGGGTGAATGCAGCCAACACAAACCACAGATCTACATCCCAAACCAAACTGTGTTGTGCAACCCTAATAAGGAATTATATAATTTACTCATAACGTACTGAATGAGCACTAGGAGGAGTTGTTAGTCATTGTATTCAGCAAACACACTACTGCTGACTTGTCTCTTTGACCTATCAGTTCCCCTGTTGGTTATTGAAATGTTAAATGCCCAGTAGAACCACTTGAGGTTCCTCAATATTTGTTACCCTGAATTTAGGACAGGAAGGACAGACAGCTGGACCATATGCAGCTCTTGCTCTGTGTATGTCTGTGTCTGTATGTCTGCATACATGCCTGGACTGACAAATACAGACCATGTTTTTGTTTATATTGCAAGTACATGTTGCAATACCACTTAAAGAGCCACATTACAGAATTCCAAGCAGACAATATTTTACAAGAATCAATATTCATGTTAATAATAGCTAAAACCTCTGGAGACTTGTTTTCCAAGGATAACAAAGTACTTGGCAAGAACAGGACTCATTTGTACTCCTGCATAATCACATTGACTTTATTGGAAATATTAATGCAGAAAAAGGTACAAGAACAATTGGCTGTTTCATAGCAATGAAAGCAGAAAAGGTGACTGAATCTGGTGCAGTTTCTTTTCAGAAAGGACCTTTCACTCCTGTCTCGACTGGATGCAAATTGGCAGTCCATTTTATTCTCTTCTTTTTCCTAACTTCTAGGAGACAAAGCTTCTCCTTGGGTCTTCCTCTGAGTGTCTTTGGTGTTCTGCTGGTTTAGAGCAGTGGTTTTATTGAGTCAAGAGAGAGGACTCAATATCTTTGCCTTCACAGATGGCAGTATGCTGGAGTTAGTGAAAGAAAGAACTATACTACTGCAAAAAGAAGTTCTTGTATGAAGATATGATTAATGAAACTACTCCAGGCATCTTCTACTGGTGTGTGACAGTGTCTCCTTTCCTCTTACCAACATGTGTAACACCCATCTGAATAAATTTTTTTACTGATGTAGCATCAAAACAGAAGTTCTTAGAGATCGGATTCACCTTCACAGATGAAAGAATTACCATGTTTCCTGTGTTCCCAAATGGTCTTTCAGTAGATCCTCAAATCTGTGCCAGTCTAATTTTTTTCTTAGGCAGGTTTCAGAGCACATGACTAGGCATAGCCACAAAGAAGCCAATAGCACAGAAGAAAACAAAAAGGAGAAATATGTGAGGAATCATAGAAACATTGTTCAGGTTGGAAAGGACCTCTTGCTGTCACCTAATCCAGCATTTCACTCAAGACAGGGCCAACTACATGGGTTGCTCTGTACCTCATCTAGGGTTTTATGGTCTTCCAGGATGGAGATTTCTAATCCTTTGGGCAGGCTGCTTGCCCAGTGCTTGCCAGTCCTCAGAGTGGTTTTTTTTTCCTTAGTAGGAGAATTTTTCACTCTCCTGCTTGTGTCCACTCTGTTTTTGTCTCCTTGCTGTCACTCCAGCACAAGTCCTGTGAGGAGAGGCTGAGGGAGCTGGGGGTGTTCAGCCTGGAGAAGAGGAGGCTCAGGGGAGACCTCATCACTCTCTACAACTCCCTGAAAGGAGGCTGGAGCCAGGGGGGGGTTGGTCTTTTTTCCCAGGCAACTATCAGCAAGACAAGAGGGCATGGTCTCAAGATGTGCCAGGGGAGGTTTAGGTTAGATATTAGAAAGAATTTCTTCATGGAGAGGGTGATCAGACATTGGAATGGGCTGCCCAGGGAAGTAGTGAATTCTCCGTCCCTGGAGATATTTAAAAGGAGACTGGATGTGGCACTCAGTGCCATGGGCTGGGAACCACAGTGGTAGTGGATCAAGGGTTGGACTTGATGATCTCAGAGGTCCCTTCCAACCCAGCCAATTCTATGATTCTATGATTCTATGAGTCTGGATGCAACTTCCAATGTCTTCCCATAAAGTAGCTGAAGACGGCAGAAAAATCACCATCAGCCTTCTCTTTTTAAGTCTGAACAAGTCCAGTTCCCTCAGTCCCTCCCTGTATCTCATGTGCTCCAGACCCACACCTATCCTGTTTGCTAAATCCTCTCTCCTCTCAGACCTTTTTAATCAAGGGGATATCAGTGCAATTGAGAGGGACAGTGACACACTGTCTAAATTATTCCCAGTTAGAGTGAGGAGCAACTGCACTGAGGTTGCTGGGGCATTGTCAGAGATATCTGGCATTCAAAACCTTCCTAAACTAGCAATTTTTTAAATTGCAGCAGTCTCTGGATGAAAAGTGCTTATGAATGTTGCTGCCAAGGTAGTTCTAAATATCTCCTCATTGCAGTTATTGCTACGGGAACATTACTGGCATAATGTTTTCTCCTGGAGTCTTTCTGGAGCACCTGCTTCAATGACCATGTGTGCAGACATAAGCCAGGACAGATGCTCAGAGATAAAGCTGAAACTCCAAAGCTCACAGGGCTGACGCCCTTTATCAGAAAAGAGGCCACCCAAGTTCTCAGTTTAAGGAGGGAGGCAGAAGAAGTCTTTGGAGAAGAAGCAGCTTCCTTAGAGTGTTTAAGAAAAGCCTTTCCAGAGACAATATTAAAAATGCATGGGTGGGGTGGGAGAGAAGAATTCTTATTTATGTATAAAGTTACACATGGAGACAATGTCCAAAATCACTGAAAAAAAGAGTCTATGTGTCTGTGTTTTCCTGAGTTATGATAACATGTGTTTAGTATTACTGCTAATCCCTTTTAGGAGCCAAAGTTAACATCTTCCAAATTATAAGGGTTGGGATTTCTTTTTTTTTTTTGAGGGGGGGGGTTGGTTTGTTTTTGTTGGGTTTTTTTTTTTTTTTTGAAGCTCAGTTGAAGTCTAGTGCTTCAAATCTACTTAAACACAGCAAAAAAAGAAACTCTGGAAACTATTTAGTTTTATGTAGTTGAAAGAGTTATGTAATTGGATAAGCAATCAGGAAAGTTCAAATTGGTGAAATTTTGCATTACAGAGGAAAGCAAATTGTATTTCAACCTGGAGAAAATAATAATATAAGACATGTAGTGCTTTTTTTTTTCCCATTAAGAAGCAACAGCCACACAGTCTAAAGGAGTCTTATTATAGCTTAAGGAAACAAACCTAAAGACTTTGTGGGATGACATAGTGAGCACATCCCACAGTGCAGGGATGTCCCAGGCCAGTTGGATGCAACAAAACGTGGCCTGAGAGGACATCTTTGGAGGCTTTGCACTATTCTCACAGCCCAGTGTTTGACATTCCAGTGGCTGAGATAATTGTCAGCAGTTTTTATGTGCTCAGTGTGTGGCTCTGGAGGCAGCAAGTCACAAGGGGAAGGTAGGAGCAGGTCATGACTCCCCATCCTGCCTTCTCAAGCCACAGAGCTGTCAGATCAACAAAATGGCAAAGCACATATGTGTTTACCAAATAGCTTAAGCTGTTTGTCTTTAACTCAAATCTCTTTAACTCAAATCTCTTTTTGGTTGTTGAAGAAGGGATTTCGCTTTTGAACAGCATCTCAAACAAAACTGCTGTCAGGAGGTAGTATGTGTATTTTGCTAGGGACCTGCTGTGGAGCTGCTGATAGGACAAGCATAAAAAGGAAGGCTCTAGAACTGGTGCATTGGAAGGATCTTTTATGTAGGAGAGAGAATAAGGCTAAAAGCAATGTTACTGTCCTCAAAATCACTTTTTCCTCATCCTCTCCCCTTTGATGGCCTTCAGTTCTGATCTGGCTGGTAATGACAGTGTGCCTGATGTGGTGTCAAGCTGCTGAGGATTGTGTGTGAAGAATTGTGGCAGCAGGAGCGTGTGAACAGGACAGGATCAGTCCCCTCCTTTGGTTCTGCCAGGAGCAGGTTCTTTTTTTTTTTCAGATATGAATTGCCTAAGAAAATACAGTACTTCTAGTTATTGTTGACACAGGGATTTTCTTTAATTATTTTCTTGTTTTGAGGCATTAAAAGTTAGGAATCACTGCAACACTTCACAGTGCCCAGGGAAGGGGACTGCTGACAGCAAGAGCCATGATCCCTGTCACAGATCAGTTCTGGCAGGACAAGGAAAGCACAAAGTTGGTGGAGTTTCTGCACCTCATCCCTCCCTCATCCAAGGACAGTTAATTCCATATGGTTTAAAACCGAGAAACTGAACAAGAAGCAAAAAGGCCCCTTAATGAAAAACTGAGGGATCCAGTACAGCTCAGTGCCACCCTGTGTCAGCCAGAGTTCTCATCCATCCAAGATTGATTTCCTGCAATTTGTTTGTCTCATCTCACAAAGCACTGGGTAACAAATCACCTTCTCAGATAGCATGGGGAGATAAGCCATAATTCCACAGCACTTGCAAACAAAATATTACTGAGGTCTCCTTGGGCAAAAAGCAAACCAAACAGTGAGATGTCTTCTGGTGATTTTCTTCATGAGCAGAGAATTAGGTTTCTTCATTACTCTAGCAGAATGAACAAAAACACTGAACTGCTAACTTGATTGATATGACCACTTTTCAGGCTGCCAAACATTTAGCAGCTGATAGCTAATTTGTACAGCTGCTTTCATCTGTCTGAACCAGTAACTTTTCCAGACTTTTAGAGGGAAACATGATCAGATCCAATTTCTATAAAATTTTCAGAGAATTAACAGGAGAAACAAGCCAGATCAAACATGAGCATATCCCTTTTCTACACATAAGTCCAGGAGAGAGCAAACCACAGGAAAAAACACAATTTTTCCATGGTTTTAGAACTGGATGGTTTAGCTAATCTCTATCCATTGAGCCAGGGCAAACAGAAAGAAGAAAATGTTTTACTATAGACCACCAATACAACAACAAAGACTTACTTCTGTGGAGAAGAGCCACCACACTGTGGTATTAGTTCACCTTCTCAAGCTTAGTCTCTGGGGTTTACCTGTTCACACCTTCCTTGCCACTCAGGTCCCTCCACCTCACTTCCTGAAATTCAGAAAGAAAATGCTTTTCACAGCTGAAGGCCCATCTGCTCTGCAGGGATGTTTGTGTTTTTGCACAACAATAGAGGGTTGCTCTCTTCAGTGGTTATAATAGTACTTGCCCTGCACTTACCTGGACACCAGTCCCTCATGTAATGAATTCACACCTTGCAGCGGGGACTTGGATTCACTTAGATGAAGTTGCTTAAGGAGAATAACAGAAGCAGTTTTGTAATTCTCACTGTTCCTCAAGTCCAGCTGTGAATCTCCCCATCCCTTCCATGAAGACTGAGTCATCTTTAGACATAAAAGCTTTGCAAGGTCTTATGGATTTGATTAAGTAGATTAAATAGACATAAAGATGAAATTTGCAATGATCTTTCTGAGAGGCTGAGCAGTAGATGGAAACAAGACCCTCCTTACTAGTTTCAGGTCTAATCACTTTAAACCCCTCTGTGTTTCAGAGGCCCAGCCATCAGACAGAGATGCTAGAGGAGAATCACACTAAACAAAACTGTTATTAGGGTCCAGTGCATGCTCTGCCCTGTCTTCAGACTGTCTGGAAGTCACAACAAGGAGTAGCCATGGTGTGAGAGACCCACCTGAGTTGTTACAAGCTGAAGTGCCCAGGGAAGTGATGGAGTCACTGTCCCTGGAGCTATTTAAAAGACATGTAGATGTGGAGCTCAAGGACATGGTTTTGAGGTGAACTTGGCAGTGCCAGGTTAACAGTTGGCCCTGATGAACCTGAAGTTCTTCCCCAATCAAAATGATTCTATGACTCTACAATTCTAACTTTAAAGGTGATATTGGGGCTGCTTACTGCCCTGCAAGGAAAGGGTGCAGGTATGGGAGGTATTCATCTGCTGTTGGAGCTGTCAGGCCATGGATTTCCAAAAGTGAGATATCAGCCTTGTATTTAGGCAGCCTGTTATGAATGACTTTATGTAAATAGCCTTTTGCCTTTTATTTCCTTCACTCAGAAGAACACCAAGCAGCAAAATTAGTTGAACTCTGGTTCTTGGCTGAGTGCTATGCCCTTCACCTTTACAGTAGAATCTCAAGTAGGTGACAAAAGCAGCACTCCTCAATTGTGATTTTGGTCACAACTGTCTATCACGCATCCTGGAAGTGAAACAAATAAGTAATGGCACTCCCACACATGGATATAAAATTGACCATCGTTTCACTCAGTACCAGAGACATGTGCAAACATCCCACACACAGGAGTAGGCCCTGTCAAAGCAATCTTCCCCACAGGTGTGTCTTCAATAAATCCACAATTTGTTTCATAAATAAGCTTGTGTTGCAAGACATAAATGCCTGCTGAGCCAAAATGTCAACCTAGAACTGTCTTCTCTCTGACACCATCAAGAAGCAGATTCCTGGGGGAAGAGGTAGGAAACATGGCAAGTACCAAGTTACCTACTCCCTTCTTATTCCATCCCAGCCTAGTGCCCAGCAAGAGTGCTTTAGAGACTGTGAGCTATAGGTAGAATCTGAACTATCTTGGTTAATAGCTCTCAGTGGACTTCTTTTCCCTGAGTTTGTCTAAACCTGTGTAGGCTGTTGGCCTCCACAACATCCTGCAGGGATGAGTCACGATTCAGCTATGCATTGTGAGGACAAGTACTTCCCCTTGTTTGTTTTTAAATAAATCTGCTACTTGCTGTTTTCACAGGGCACCTTTCAGTTCTTGCATTTAACAAATAATGCCCTGTGTTCTTCAGCCACTTTCTCTGCACCATTTGTGACTGTAAAATCTTTCATACCTTCCCTTTACTAATTCCTCATGTCCTTCCCATTTATTGCTATTCAGACCCCCTGGTACTGGGAATCCAACAAGATCAGTGACTCAAATGCAATCTGATATTTTCAGTGGTGCCACAGAGGCAGAATAGTCTGGTGTCACCTGTAAATGCCAATGAGCAGGAAATAGCCAGTGGCAGATAGATTAGACTGTTATGAAACACAAGCTTGCTTTTGGTGCTCATTCTGGGCAAAAATAATCTGAGCAGGGGATTTATTTGGCTCTGACAGTGCCTGTGTATTAGAAGGCCACCTCACATTTTCCTGTCTAGAAGTATAAGACTTTGTCTGCTTTGTGAGCTTTCTTACTGGATCCTAAATTGGATCTGCAAGCTGCTCTTCTACTCTTATGCTTTCTGAGGAACATGCACAGAACCAATAATGAACCTTATGCAGCAGACTGATCATTTTATGACCAAAAGGTAAATCTACCCATGAAAAGATGAAAAAATTCCTCAAGAGATCAGTTCAGGATGGTGAAACCTGTGGGGAGACATGTTCCCATCTGCTTCCAAGTGCACCAGCTCTTGTACTCCATTTTGCTCAAATGAGCTCAACAGGACTAATCATCTGAATGCTGTGGATAGAATTGTGTCTCCTGGCAAAAACAAACCCATCTTGACTTTGTTTTCTTCAGTAATGAATCCTGTCCAAAGTACAGCTCAAAAGAATTCAAAGGAAATCACTGAGGCCCAGTTATCACCAACAGAGCTCTGCTTTTCTTTAAGTGGCATAAATGTAGGATATTGGGAGTTTAAAATATGTAAATGCAATTGAAGCCACACATTCCTTTGGGTTGTAACTGGAGCATTCTTTGGCTTGGAGGTTTGCTAAAAGAAGGGAATGATCCTCAAACAGCACCAGAAATTCCTTAAGATTATAGAAAATCAGCTAATTAATCAAGATGGGAAGATTATTTGTTTATTAGGAGAAGCAAATGTTTGTTGGCATCTCACAGGTGGTTAACAGGCTGCAACACTCTTATTTCAAAACAGTTTGACAATGCAGTTTGAAATCTGTGTGTGTCACAGGACTGACCCCATCAGACTAGCACAAGATAAGGGTCTACCAAAGGAATCTGACAGTAGTGCAGGAAAAATGTCTGACCACTATGCCCACTCTGTATGTGCCCCCACGAAGCAGCCATTTTAACAAACTTTGTAGTTTTTTCTCAGTTATTAATATTGCAGGCAGGTAGATAAAAACACATCTGTAAAAATATAACAGTATGAAGAAGTTCTAAATGCTGGTAGCTGCAGATGAGCCTTTAAAATGGTGTCAGAGGTCAGGTGGCATAAAGAAATCTCCTAAGTCAATGGCCAGGGACTGAAAGACTCCAAGCCTGAAGTTTGGTAAAGGAATTTATTCTCTAGAAATGATGGATTGAGGTTACATTTCAGCAGCAAGGTCACAGCAGTGAGATAAGGAAATACAAGGGAATATGTTACTCATCATAGGTTTATCTCACTGGAGCATTAGGATACTCCTAATTTGCATCACTGCAAAGATGAGTTGAAGAAGTTCACCACTGCATGAGTGGCTGTGGAAATAAAACGCGGTGTGTTCCTCCAGCTATGCCAACACTGAGCTCCTCTTCCATCAGCTTGGAGACTCCCCATGGGGGATGGTTGAGCAAAAGGTCAAAAGATACCTGTGGTTCCCAAACAGGTCTCCCACTCCAAACAACGTGAGCTGTAATGGCAAGGAGCCACAGACTGACCTACAGTACAACCCTGGTTCCAGAGCTCCATCCTGGTTTCCCAGAAGCCATCACCACACCACAGCTGTAGCCTGATGGTTGTTTTTACCTGGGCTGGAAAAGCCCCTAATAAAATCTTCACTGAAACTGTTCCTGGCACCTGCAGCCAGCAGCACCTAATGACCCCATTCATGATGGATTGGGTGCTTGGGCAAGGGTAAGACTTCCCCTGTGCCTTCCTGGAAGGGACCAGGGGAGTTCAGATGCTGTAGTGGTGGGACAGCCACAGATTCTCAGCACAAAGTATATTAAAACAACTTCACTCAGAGGGAAACAGAGTGACTGGGGACAGGAAGGGGACATAAAGGTCCCCAGGTGTTTTTTTCTATAATATGGTGAGACTGTCCCCAGAAGTGCACTGATTTCTGCACTTCATGCTCTTCAGTCCTAGTTTTTCTGAGCCTTTCTACACTCCGTTCGCCTGTGGCTCTGGGCAGAGGGACAGGAACTTCGATTTTCCAACAAGCAAGAACAGACTCTTCCCAGTGCTGGGAACTGACCCTGATCCTGTTCCTGGTGCAGCTGGAGCAGAGCTAAGACCCAGAAAGTATCCAACAAAAGCAAGGGTGACTGGAATACCCTCTGCTCTGGACTGAACTAGAAGGAGCAGAGATCAAAAATGTGGCTCCACAGCATGAGCTCTGAAACTGGCTTTTAGACATCTGTGATGGACTTACAACTCCTATTCCTCAGCAATGGAGAAAGATGACATGCTGGTGTTCTGCTTTCAGAAAGATCCCTTTTTAAAATGCTCTGGCAAACTGCTGCCAGCAGGGGGTTTTGTTGCGTTTATATGTTGGTTTTTCCTCCCTCCCTTTTGCTTTCTTTGGTGGAGTAAATAATTTTTCTTCTTTCCGAGTTTGGAACTTTCTGGTCTTTGACTCCTGTCTGTACATGGGGCATTTCAGGGTCAGCTCATGGGTGAGGAAAGGGTCAAAGCAAGGGCTATCAGGAAGGTGGGTCTGGAGAACATCATTGCAAACATTTCTCAAGCCACTGAAAAACCATTCCTGGTATGCCTCATGTGGATCCTTCACAGCCCATGAAGATGAGCTCTCCTGCTAAAGGGCATAGCAGGGAGCTGCCAGATACCTCTGCTTTACAGCCACCAGCCCTTGTACAGAAGAAAAACAGACCTTCCCCTTTATTCTTGCTTTCTGCTCTCCTTGGCTGCCTCTTCTCATTCATGAAGATTATGTGCTGGAGAGAGGAGAGAGAGGGTGCACTGGGTTTGTCTAGGCTAGAGTTAGTTTTCTTCCTAGTAGCTTGTAAGCCTCTGCCTTCCTCAGCAGGGAAAAGCAGCAATTCCTCCTGCCTCCCCCTGAACTCCCACATCCCTCCCAGCACCTCCAGCCTCCCAGCACTGTACCTCTAACTCGCTGGGTTGAGAGCAACTGTGCATGAAGAAGGCTTGAAAGGCTTATTTTTAAGTCTCCTCTGGGACCTTTGCTGCTCTCACCTAAATAAAGCAAATGTTGGCTGAGAGCTTTACTTCATCTGGGACCTGAGACCCAATGCTAGGTGGGATGGAAAAGCCTCTGTCAGTCCAGGCTAAGAGTACTGTGCTTGTGAGCAGCCTGTGCAGTCATGTTGATGGTGCTATGGGGAGAACAGCTCTCCAGGAGGAAAAAAACACTGACAGATCAGACCTGAACAGTCAGCAGCACAAGCACAAGCTGCTGTTCAGATAAAGCACAGCCTAATGTGGGTTTTGGGCCCACCCACAAGTGCACAGACCCAGCTATAGTGTGGATGGTGGCAGAGAAGCAAGGTAGGGTGCTCCTCCTCAATGTGTTTTGATTCACGGTCACACTTGAGTAGCATCTAGAGCAGCAGCTACACCCAAACCACCACAGGGTTGCATCGGCCTGAGTGTGAAGGCTGGTGAGCAGAGCTGTGATGTCAATGTGCAGGCAACTCTCTGAGGTCTGTAGATTCAGATCTGCCAGGACTCGATTGCATCCTGAGTGCTCTGTGTAGTACCAACAGTGCTTCCAGAGTATTTGCTGTAGTTGACAGCTGCAACTGACAGCTTCACAGGGGGATTCATCAGACCCACGTGTGGTGTGGATCTTTCTGTCAGCAGCAGAAGGATTGAACATTAGGATTTTGCACACCTCCATAGGTAACTGGCAGTGTCAGAGGGATGCAGGGCTGCAGAGCCCATTGCTGGAGCTGATGTTTTGGGGGGACACCAAGGTGTCAGTGCTCCAGAGGGACATGGTACTCCTCCCCAGAGAGCACCTGTATCCAGGCAAGGCCAGGGAAACATAGGATGTTGCTGCATCTCCAGCCAGGTCCGTGCAGACAATCTGGCCCCAGCAAGCAGCCCCAGGGCTACCCACGTAAGTTGTGGCACCTGCCCACAAGATCAGAATCAATCCTTTCAGCCCTGCACTGTCATCTGGTTTGCTTGCTTAGCCTTTCCCTGTACATCCCACAGGTAGTGCGTGCAAACGCATTTTCTTCTGGTACAGCCACATCCATGTGTGCCTGAGTAAGCTGACATGCTCCCAGCTTGAGCTTTCACCGTTCTCATGGCTTCAGATTTAATCACAAAGCACTGTTATAAATAATGAATTGTAAGAGATGACATCTTCCAGTAAATCCCGCTGTGTCTGCTTATGTTTGGATCACTGCATTATGCTAAAGTCATCTGCCCAGAAGCTACTAATGTGGGGAAGCACAGAGGAGGGAGAAGGGGAAAGAGGCCTTCATCTGCTTTTGGGTGATGATTATGGACCAACACTGGGGTGACTGGTTTGATGCTCAGAGTGGCCTGACCCTGCTCCAGGACAAACCACTGGCAAAACCAAGGCTAAATCTGGCAGGTGCTGGATCAGACAGGTGTGTGCATGACTGGCAGTGTAAGGGGGGCATGAATCATTCATGGGCTCACCTGGGAATTCTGGCAAAGGGGTCATTTAACTGCCAGGTGAGGGACAGATTAGCAACCAGGGAAGCATGGAAATGGCAAGGTACCTCAGGCAGGAATCAAAGGACATCCCCCTCCACTTTACAGTGGATACATAGGGATTTCAGGTGGGATTTGCTAACCTCACAGGAAAAAAAAAATTATATTGCTTGTCCATCTGGAACACACCAGTCCTTAGGACCAGGGTACACATGGATCAGCAGAAGGAGGTTCATCTTGCCAGGAAATCTCTTACTTTACACTGATTTTTCTCTGAAAACAATGTCATAATTAGACAAGGCCTGAATAGATTCAAACACAACTCAGAAAATATAGATGGGATTCACGTGGCCTCCGTTGATCAGCACCCCGGGTTTTAATGAATTTAATCTCAAAACTTCCCTGCAAAGTAAACACCTTAGAGATCCCAGAAGGGAGACTCTCCCAGCCAAGGTGGGCTGCGTGGCCCCAGAAGAAGGAAGGGAGCTCACATCTGGGTCCTCCCTCCTCCTCTCTCTGCACAGGATGTGCTGTGCTGTATCATGCTGCCAGCTCCCCAGGCTCACTCACATCTCACTGCACACAAATGCCCTGGATCTCCTCTTCCATAGTGCCTCGGTGCAGGTCCCCACCTCCCAAGGCTTTTATAACACCCTGGAACAGCAAGCCAGGGATAATTAAAACCGATGGAAACAAAGAACTTCACAAGCCTACCCAGAAATAGACTGATTGGAAAGTCCTGCTGCTCACCAACCTGTTTTAATGAAAGTCAATGACTCTAATGAAACCCCACACTGTGCACTGCTCCCGGTTCTGGGGTGCTCTCTGCCTCTCATAGCTGAAGGCAGCATCACCCCTGCCAGCCACATCTCCTTCCCTCTGCTTGGAAACCTGGTTCACAGACCCTTTGTTTCTGGGACATGCACCCTCGGATGCTTTTGGCCACCTGGATTTTTGGCCCTGGCCACCCCCACCGAGGGTTCACAGTCCAAGCTGCAGCCCCAGCCTCCAGCCAGGCAAAGCAAGGGGTGATTTCTGCTTCCAAATTTCCCATCTCCCTGACTTTCCCCCAGACCACCTCCAGGGACTTTATAGGAATCCAGATGGCAAATTTTGGTAAGAACCTGAAAAAATTGCCAGCGAGCAGTGCTTTTGAAATAATATTAATTTTAAAATAGCACTAGAGCTCTGGTTATTTATTTACTTGTTCATCACTCTCAATTTTTAAGCAAAAACTTCAGTTTTGATGTAGAATGAAACATTTTCCTGGTGTTTCAACATTTTTCACTGGTTTAGGTTTTATGTGGCTCTTTTCCCTCCACCCTGAATCCTCCTATCTGGCAATAATGGAACTAGGAGAAAGGAAAAAGGAGGAAAAAAATAGAACAAACCATTACTTGGTTTGTGTTTTTATTCACACGGCGCCAAAATGAAAAACACTTTTTTTTTTTTACTGCAGATTGGAAAAAATCCATAGGCAGGGGCGTGTGGTGTGAATATAAATTGTTCTAATCATCTCCTGAAGTAGGGTCGCTCCCATTTCCACCAGCTTCCAGCTCCCAAAGCCTTTGCTGAGCCATTTCCACCTGCGCCTGCCCAGGCTGCTGCAGAGTTTGTCTCACAGCCCTGCCTGCAGTGTTCCAGCCTCCAGCCAAGACAGAGAGTGCTGCAGACCCTGGCATTTAACCTTTCAAAGGGCTCCTCGGTCTCAGAGACACACTGTGCAGATCTTCTCTACTTAATGTGAGTTCCTGGCTCTGAAATATTGAGTGGTTATGGCAGAGAAAGAGTCTCTGCGATGGGTGATCAATTTAAGATGGTACACAGGCTGTCAAGGACTCTTCCAGGAAATACATTTTTTTTAAAGTAATTTTTTATGTAAGAACATGAGGAGGGTAAGTAGAGAAAGCTAACAAGTGTATTCACTTGGAATTAATAACATCTGAGTGATATACACAGGTTTCCCATTAGCTAGCAGCAGCACAGAGACATCCTGGAACCTAGATTTTAGGAATGGATGAAGAATAACAAACACAAGTAATGGAACTACTGCAGAAAATCAGATTTTTTGACAGCATGTCTGTTAGGCTGGTGGTTCCCTTCCAGTTCACCCAAGCACACTCCTGGTTGGGATGGCATTTTGTTCTCAGGTCCAATCATTCTGGGTTTGGAGAAGCCAGAGTCCCAGATGGTTTAAATCAACAATATCCCCATCCCCACCCAAACCCAGGGGAGTTAAGGCATTCACACCTGTGTAGTCTTCCTCAGGAGATTTGCAGAATGGTCTTAGGGTAGGCAGACAGCTGAGAAAAGGCTGGACAATAGCAAAGAGCTGCTGACCTCTGGTCCTGACCTTGAAATTGCACCTAGTTTAGGAAAAACTAGGAGTGGTTTTTTTGTTTGTTTCCCTATCTTGCTTTTCTTCCTTCTTCCCAGCACCTAGCAAATCAGGGTACCCAGCGGGCCTCTGAGATTCCCCTGCCCCATCCCCGGGATACCTGAGGTGAGTCTCCCCCTCTACTCATCCCTTGTGAGACCCCACCTGGGTTCTGGAGCCCCCAGAACAAGGCCATGGAGCTGCTGGAGTGAGTCCAGAGAAGGGCGAGGAAGATGATCAGAGGGCTGGAGCACCTCTCCTCTGCAGGAGAGGCAAAGCTGGCAACATCTTTCTTATCACAGGCTATAGCTAAATCCTGAAGAACACCTAAAAGAAACTCCTAATACCCCTCTCCTCTCCCATAATTTGTCTCTCTCTCTTTTTTTTTTTTTTTTTTTTTTTCCCCCCGTATTATTTCTTCTCTTTCCTTTTGCTTAGACTCAGTGCAGTGATCTTGGGTTGAAAGCAGAATCTCCCAGCAGAAATGAGGTTGGGACAATGCTACCACTTCACTTGGTTCAGGTTTGATGGTAAAATCATGCTTGGATCAAAGGCTCCCCAGAGACCACTAATCCAGGGCTGACTGTAACTGAGAGTCACCCCAGGGCTGCAAGCTGACATGGTCTTTGTAGGCTGCTCTTTTGTGTTTAATAAATTGAGGTATTTGTTCAGTAATTGCAATTCAGTAATTGGTATTTGTTCAGGGAAAGCAAGCCAGCAATGATGCTATGCACTGTTCAGACTTACTTAATTATGTAATATTGCTTTGGGTAGACGTTCTCCTCTGATTGCCCTTAAACATTCTTGTTCTTGTCCTGTCATTTTTCCTCAGCCTGTCTTTGGATTCCTCTTGTCTCTGGGTCATGGTTTCCCTTTAGTCCCACACTCCCTCATACATACCCCAGTGTACTGCCTGTCCCCTTCACTTTGACCTTGCTTTGTGCCATCCCCCCCACCAGGCACATCATCTCCAAGGTGTGCTGGTAGCTCTTCCAAGCAACACCATCACAAGAGTGCCAAGAGTCCTCGCAGTTCCTCTTGCTGGTTTGTGCTGTGTTTCTCCTCTACCATTACCTCTCTGTTTCCCCTCGTGTGTTTTTGGATGCGTGCACAAGCCAGTCTCTTTGGACTCTTCACCACAATTAGGCAGTGATAAAGCTCCAGGGGGAAGGAAGCTCTGGACATCTTTGCTGAAAACCAGGGTGCCTGTGGGCCAGAGCACAGGAAAAACTGAGGAAGCCACAGAGCATTTCTCAGAGTGGGGCTGCTGGTGTGTAACACAAGGGCTTAGTGCTCAGGGACTCGACTGCATAGAGTGTTTTTCTCACCCTCCTGCTTCCAGGCACTGCTGCGTTTGGCTGTGGAGTAGCTGTGATAATCTCTCCTTCTTCCTCTCCTCACCACACTTGTAATTTAAATATATTCCTCTTGGGTAAGAGCCTGCTTTCTGCTGGGCATGACTCACCCGTTCCACATACTCAGAAGAGCTAAAGATAGATGATAACAACAACATACATGTCTTTTTCATCAGTGGATCTCAGACTGCTCCAGCAAAGGTGCCTGCATGGTCTCCTCTGCATGAGAGGGATGGTGAGGAGGTTGAGGATTTTGTCAGAAGCCACCCAGCAAGCTGGTAAAAGAGCCAGGATTCAAATCTAGGGAATCACACATTTCAGTGCAATGCTTGTGTCATGGGTCTTTAAACAAAGTGCCACAAAGCACCTCTCCCTCAATTCTCACCTTCCTGGAATAATGAAAATTATTTTGAAATCCTAGGTCATATTTCACACATTGCCTTGTGCAACAGTTTGTCTGTATCCACCCATCCCTCCAGACTGGGACCTGGAGGAGGATCATTTGAAGCAGAAGAGACCACTGCGTGGACAGAAGCCCCTGGCATGGACACATGAGGTTTACTGCAGGTTCAAAAGTCACATGGGAGCTTTGCTGGCACAGCCTGGGCAGGAGATTTTACAAAGTTGCCCAGTTTCCTATGTAACTTCCTGTCTCCTGCTAGTATATGCATGAATCATTCAGAAACATCTTTACCCCACAATTTCCCACTCCTTTCCAATTTATTTTAACTGTGTCATGCTTTCCTCCAGAAGATGCACTGTCACTTCACCAATGCAGAGAAAAAAATGTGATTGTAAAAAAATTGAAGTTAAAAAATACCATGTTTCAATCTCTTTTCTGACTACTACGATGACAGAAATCATCATCAACAACCTGCAAGTCAGGAAGATCACTTACTGCCAGTCAAGCCTTTACCTCTTATTTTCCTGTTTTGTTTATATCCTCATCTATTCTTATAAACAATTCCTTTTATAGCTTTATTTTCTTTATAAATACACCTTCTTTTATACCTTTTGGATCCCATTATGCTTTAGGGATGCTTTCCTGAGGTCTGAACTGTGTACAGTTCTTCCTTGGTATGGAGTCACAGCTAGGGAGTTATCAACAGCAAGTTAGACAAGTATTAATTCTTCACCCACACATTTCTTGCAGCAATGAGGATCTGCTTATTTGTTTGGTATGACAATCTGGCAAGCAATACCCTGAGCCCCTTTCTGCTGTGTCTGCCTCTTTGGGTAAGCAGCAGCTGTAGCAAAATGGTCAGGAAGGATCACAGGAGGTGGCCCCTTAGGAAAAACTTTGCAAGTGGGACACTGGTTGGTACAGTGAAGCCTCGAGGTCTAAGCAGGGTTAATCACTTAGCAGGTGTCTTGGGTTTTTGTGGCTTTTTTGTTTGTTGTTTTTTTTTTTTTTTTTTTTTTTTTTTTTTTTTTTTAACAAAAGGCGTAACTAAAGGTGTATAAGCCTTCCATGACATTGACTTGTTTGACTGATTTCCAGAAGTAGAAAGTTTAGCAACAATAATAATTAGCCTGCAGTGCCTAATGTGGGGATGGATAATGTCTAAGACTTTGCAGGTGAGTAGCAGGGCAAAGAGGGTTTGGAAAAAGAAGTTGCAGATCCCAGATATGCATCTCAGCATATGGTGTCAGCAAGATGCCACAGCATGCAACACACCCTGGGGTTGGAATCAGAGGACTGAGATGCAGCTTCTGGTGCTAACCTTTTGCCTTTTAGCCAAGCCAGCTCCTGCCTCAGTTTCCCCATTTGTAAAATGGTGTTAATTATGTTTACTCCCTTTGTGAAATGCTTTGAAGCCTACTCATAGCAAATGTTGCCTACAGGACTAGCAATGACTATTGTAATTAAATTATAAACAAATTATATCGATAAATAATTAGTATATACATAATTAAATTATGTATATAATTTAAATTATTATAAACTATCATTATAATTTATAAATGGCTTTATATAAATTTATAAATTATTATTAAAATTATTATTATAAATTGCTTTAAAATTATTATTAATTAAATTATAAACAAAACTGCTATTAAAATTTCATTTTTGCATGACTTGAGACAACATATACAACAGTTCCCAGTAAGCTAGAAGATCACAAGTTCTTTCAGTATATGGCAAATCCACTATTAATTTCAAGCTGGAGTGTAAGAAAACCAACAAAGGTCAGCCTAAATTAAAGAACAGTACAAGGAGATTCCAGAACTGTTAGTATTCTCCCGGGCATTTACGTTATTTAAGCACTGGTGCTTTTCAACATTGTTTTGATAAAGACATAAAAGTAACAGAGTTCCGTCCTCTGCAAGAAAAGTGAAAATCCAGATCTGGTTTTGTCCATAGTTTTGGCCTAAGCTCAGCATCCCTGATTCATAACTCAGACAGATGTGATTTTTTTCAAATCTGGCAAAAGGTTTGATTCTTCCTTAATTTAAGTGGCTATTGGCTGCCAGACAGAAGAAACTTTACTCCTTCACACTGCTTTGTAGTATACAAATAATTCAAGCTTTGCACTAATTTGAAAGATCTCTGCTAAAACTCTAACTTCCAGTAGTTGTTCAATTTAATAAAAACCCCTTAAATATAAGCCAGGTTGATTTATATATATAATGCAGCCAGTGTCAGATGCAGGACACAGTTCTCCAACTGAAGATGAAGTCAATTCCATTTGCAATTTACCAACACATCAGCAACCTCTGAATCAGAGGCTCTGTGACAATTAATGAGTTTGCTTTTTTAACAGGGCACTGGATACATGACAGAATTAGGGCTAGAGCCAGAAACGCATTTAGCTGCCTAATGCTTAATTCCCATTAATTTCAGTAAGTGAGGTGCAAAAACACTGCTGTGGGGTCTCTGCATTTATCTGTGATGGCTTTATATGTTAGAGGAGCAAGGGAAAAAATACAACATTTTGCTTAAAGTGTTCCACTTCGTTTTTGTTGCCCGGTTCTGGCAAATTCACCAAATCCCACCACAAAAGTCCCCTCAAGTGTGTGACTTCCCCTCAGATCCCCAGATCCCCACCAAGCCTGTGCAGGACAGGGATGTGGATCATGGTCAGCATGTAACATACTGTGGGACTGCTTTTCCAAGGCCACTATCTAAACATCCTCTCAGCAGTGGACCTTAGAATCATAGAATCATAGAATCGGCTGGGTTGGAAGGGACCTCAGAGATCATCAAGTCCAACCCTTGACCACTACCGCTGTGGTTCCCAGCCCATGGCACTGAGTGCCACATCCAGGCTCTTTTTAAATATCTCCAGGGATGGAGAATCCACCACTTCCCTGGGCAGCCCATTCCAATGTCTGATCACCCTCTCCGTAAAGAAATTCTTTCTAATATCCAACCTAAACTTCCCCTGGCACAACTTAAGTCCATGCCCTCTTGACTTCTACATCCTCCCTAAGGTGTTCCTCCAGCTGGCAAGCCTGGGATTTGTGCAGAACTGGGCACTATGGATGGGAAGAGAATGATTATCCTGTGGTCTGGCTTTGACATGAGGAGTCTGTAGGTTGTAGCATGGCCCACCCAGACCCCAGGGCTGAGCCCTTCCCATCTGTTGGATGTTACCTGGAGGATCTGGGCAGCAGGCCCTGTGCACATGAAGCCGTCTGCAACAGCAGGCAGCAGAGAGAGCTCAGGAGGACTTGGCTGCAGCTCTCAGAAACCATTTGTGATGCACTTGGCTTGTTTAGAGAGATGCCCATGGCTCGCCCGCCTTGAAAACCTCTCATTTTGCAAACAAGTGGTGCTGTGAAATCACACAGGTTCTGAATTCTCAGTGATGGCAACATGGTTCCCACAGTGGCAGCCCAAATGTTGCTGCTGGGAGAGAAACTCTTGACATATTTATCTCTTTGTGTTGAGACAGTTATCAATATGGCTCTGCTCTATGGCTACCTGATTAGATAAATTACTGCTTTGTGGAAACTACCCCTGGCACACACTTCTAGCTCAATATCTGAAGGAAAACATAGGCTTTATTTAGGTTATCTTCTGTGAGGAAATAAAGTGTTCCATGCAGTTCTTGCTTAAACATGAAAGCTTTGTCACCATTGGTACTTTATTACTACTGTGTCATGGCTGAAGTTGTGTTAGAGCCCCAGATCAAAACTGGAACTCTTCTTTGGTGGATGCTGCAGAGGAGGTGGGCTGTGCCACCCAGTCCTGAAGTATCTAAATAAGCAAGAAAGTGGTCAGGAGAAAGGGAGGACTGTACAAGCTGGGCTCTGCATCAGGGCATTACTGCAGAGGTCCTTAGTGCATACTGATCAAACTCAGTAGGAATTAGTAACATAGTGCCTGGACCATGGGGAAATTATCTGATAGTATTCTTTACTGTGCTTTTAGAACAGTTGCACAAGGAAGAGGCTAAGGGCTTGGGGTGGCATAACTCAGCTCCTGCCAGTTTTGCTCTGTGAGAATTTGTCCTTTATGACCTACAGGCTTCCTTCTATCTTCTATCTTTTACCTCTGTGGGTGCCTTGGCAGCCACTAAAACCTGAGTAAGTGCTTCAGACATGTAATTTCTTGAAATATAGGTAATTATTTTTGCCTGTAGTTGCTTTTCTCAGCAAGATGCTGTCAGAGAGTTTTACAATGTTTTGGGTGGGAGAGGTTTCAACATGAGATATGAAGAGCTTCTGGGCTGAAAGAGGAGCTTTTGAAGAAGGAGCAGAGAACACTTTCTCCATAGGGAAAGAATGTGATCAGGCAGGAGCCATACTGCTGCAAGAAGCAGTGGGTAACAGCAGTTTGACTAAGGCACTTTATTCCATTGAAACCTGACTTATTTTGCTGAAACCCATTCCTTATGACACATTATGTTGCATCTGAGTTTCTTGTTCTCCTGTACAACTTCAAGCAAGCCCTTCATGATGACAGTAGACTGGTCAAGATGAATACTTTCAAGGCTCATAGGTACATCAGGTGCACCTTTAAAATGGAGAGAGATTTTGCAAGAACTAGGAGAAATCAAGATTTACCATGGGAGATAAGAGTAGAAGCTGCTTTAATTATAGATTCAGAACACATTGCATTAAGGATTACTCAATAATGAGATGACCACTCAGTCCCCACATAACCTCATTAAAGACTTACAGACTTGTCTTTTAAACATTTGCTCTTTGCTGTGCCAGATCTTAAATGGTTCTCCTCCCAGTAATGCAGCTGTACTGATTCAGCAGACGTAGCTTTTTTTTTTTTAGGTTATTGAAGATGCATAAACAAAAAAATTAATCAGCAATGCTTCAAATCTGGGATCTCTGCTGACTGGGATAATGCTGACTGCTTAGCCTCTCAGAGGACCTGTGGAGCAGCTGCTGGACTTCCAAAGGTTAAATTCTGCAACCAAATTCCATTACGTTTTTAGCAACATCATCTGAGTCTGGATGGCTCAGTTACCAGCCTGATGAGTGCTGCACTGGCAGCCCTGCACGGTCAAAGCTTTGGATCATGCCTCACATCTGCATTTCAGTTTGCAGTTGCTTTCCCCATATCTCCTAAGACCTACAGACTCCTTCTTGGTGATTGTGAAAGGACCACAGGGGATGTGAACCCACCAGGATGCAAGCAGAAATTCCAACAGGGTGGAGAAAAACTGTTGGCAACCCATCCCCAAATAATATTTGGCTGTTTCTGGCAAGCTCTCACTCATCTTGAAATGAACATGTGTCTTACAGGAGGAAAAAGGGTTTATGAATCTAATTCACTGTGTCAGAAGGTGATACCACCATTTCCATAGATTACTCCTGTGACTTTATTTGTTGTTTCTTTGCCCCATTCTCATATAAAATAAGAATAACAAAATATGCTCATAGTTTATTTCCATCCAAAAGATAAATCAAGAGCATCTCCACTGGAGTCAATGGATTTGCAAGTCTATAAAATTAGGTCACATAAACAGTGATGGGCTACAAGTCTACTTAGAGCTACATTGTCCCTGGCTGTGTTTACACCTCACTGCATGATGTGTGTAAAATACTTGGCACACCATGTCATGAGCCCAGCTGGAGTCATTAGATGATCTTATCCTATAATTAATAAACCTTGCCGTGTTCACTGTTATCTAAATATGACATGAAGAACCTTTAACAGCAGAGTATTTTTCATTTGATAGTCTCAAAATAATCTCAGGACAATACTCTGATTTCTGCATTGAAAAACTGTACTTTTCATAGGTTTTGTGGAAAGAAAAAAGTCCCATGTCCCCCTTCCCTCTCCCCTTGTCTCTCAGTGTAGAGAATGAAGGGGGAGAAAAAAGCTTTTTTATGTCTTTGCATTCTTTCCAGAGTGATTATCAAAGTCTTTAACATTTACAGCATTTTGAAGTGAATCACCAGCCTATATCTTACCTGAACATCTATTTTTTTTCCCTTAATCTGCTTTTAGAGGGGCTTTTAAGTGCATCAGACTTTTCTTTCCTATTAAAATGCTGTCTGGATGATTGGAAAATAGAATAGACAGTCCACATTGCTTAGTTTCCATAGTGAATGTCTGGAGCAAAGGTCTGTGGGATTATTCAATTACTGCAATAATGGCCTTTGACCTGGTAAAAACAATCCAAAAGACAGAACTCATCTATTGGATTATTTTTAACATTAATCATCTTCTATTTAGAAATCACAGTAGAACATCTAGGGTTCAAGACAGACTGCAAAATGTTTATGTGTACTTTATTGAAGTGGCTTAAATTTTTATGTATATAGGTACACAAATGATGTCTTAAGGGATTTTTCTCTCCACTCCTCACTTTTATGTACTTTGCTAAATGTGCTTCAGACTGCAAAGGCTCCTCTCTCAGCAGCACATTATCAGCACTAAATACAATGACCAGTGTGATCTGGGAGCTCTGTGTAGATATTAAATTCCAGATAAACAAATGTTCTTGATCTTGAAACAGCAGAAGCAAGAAAAAGCAACAACACTTTTTGCTCAAGGCTGAACTGGCAGTTTCCATGGATTAAATGAAGAGTGACCAGACTCAAAAATCTGTCCCATTTTAACACTGCCCCATGTCCACACATCATAACCTTCCCCATGACTCCACTTTTGGCAAGACATGAATTCAGAAAAGACCAAATCTTTGCTCAGAAAGGACTTGTCCCTGGACAAACTCCAGGGAAAGATTCCTGGGATCACCAAGACGTGTCATCTAGAGATGTGCTCCCCTCATGTCCCCCAGTGCAGGCAGTGCCTGGCATGGCTGTGACACCACTCACAAGGCACTGTGCTGGCCCACTCAAAGCCCATGGCTAGCAAAGGAGGGCTAGCAAAGTGAGGCTCTAAATCATACCACGGTTTCAAGTTCAAGTACCAGTTGAAAAACACTCACTGTTACTGCAAACTAATAGAGGATCAGATGTCCTGACTGAAATTCTTGGCAGTTTTTGTTGGCACAAGATAACACCCATAGCAAGGATGCATTAAGGACACTGGCAAAACAACTAAATGTCTGAATAAGGAATTCACACAGTGATAACACTGGCAACACACATCTTCCCACCCAGCTGTTCCAGAAACTACAAAAGACATCTGCTTGGAAACCTGGGGATGGTAAGGAAGACACACACCTGACTGGGAGCATGGTGTCCTGCTTGAAACTCCTCCATCCTACTGCAGGAAGAGGAGATTTATGCTTTGGCATGGGAGGCTGGGGTGCCATGGGTACAAAACTCTCCATATATATCTCTCCATGCAGGCTCCTGTGGAGGAAACAACCACCCAGCTGTGCTCACAGCAGGTTTGCTGGAGGCCTGAATTGCTTGGTACATCTCCCTGGTGTAACAACCACGTGTTGTGATGATTACTGAAAAGAGAGTGGTCCTGCTGGGCTGGGAGCATCCTTCTCTCTGGTGAGACCTCCCTCGTGCCACACTGGCTCATCCCAAACACCAATTGCACCTGCTGGTCCTACACCCCTGTGACCACCAGGACCCTGGATGTGTTTTGGGTGCATGCTTCTTTTGTGTTGTCTCATGCCAACACACTCATTCCCAGGGAAAACCTCCCTATCAGGGGTATATTTGAGGGGGAGGTGTTTGCTCTCAGACACACCTCCACAGTAAAATAAAACCTTCACTAGTACAAAGGGATAAAGGTCTGTCCTGGAGCCCCTGAAAGACAAGGTGAGATGAATCCTGCAAATTGCCTACTACAGAGCAATGTTGTGACTGTGTGGCCATGCCCTTACATTGAGGTCAAGTGCAGCCCAAAGGGATTTAGATGCTCAGTTTGTCCTGGCTCTGCCCCAGGGCTAGATGACGTTCAGCAGTCCCTTTCAGCCCTTATTTTCAATGATACTCTGACAAAATTTGAGACAATGAAAAAAAAATTATAACTTTTTTTCCCACAAATAAAAATGAGTAATTTATTAACAGAGGCATACTCAATAAATCATCAGTGCTCAACCTGACAGCAGGATAGATGGCACCCTGTGATGGGGAGTTATAAATGACCCAACAGAAGAATCTGTTTTACGCTAGGTGAAATCAGAAATAATTCAAAGAAGGTGACATAGCTTTGCTGAGGCCAAAATCAGATGCTTCCACATGGAGGAAGAGGCTGAATGCAGAGAGCTGCTACCTGGAGGCCGAAGGGTTTCCTAAAAGCCCAGTTCTTCCCTGAGAACCTTCCCTTTTTATCCTGGAAGATCTCACAGGGTTCCCTAAAATCTGATTCTAAAGCAGTAAGTCATGTGAACTGAGACCAGTATTTACAGGACTTTTTTTTTAAATACAAACAATGGTCAGACATGGACAAGCCCAGGATGGTGTGACTATCAGTATCAGATGTCTCTCATGACAGCTTTGCATAAAACGGGTCAGAGAGTATGAAAAATACCCATGGGTTACCATATAACCTAACATTCTGGATTTTCCTTAAATTCTGAAACCCGTGCATTTCCTAACTCATGGCAACCATGAGACCAATAGAATGGTTTGGGTTGAGAAGGAACTTTAAAGATTCTCTAGTTCCAACCCCCCTGCCATGGCAAGGGGCACCTCCCACTGGGCCAGCTTGCTCACAATATCTACCTAAAATAGTTCTAAACATGAGCTCTCTGAAAGCAGATGGAGCCCCATCCCTATAACCTCTTGTTTTCAGGGCTCAGGCAGTCCTGCTTAACCCCAGAAAGAGAAATGTATGTTGGAGGCAGAGGGGTGAAATCAGGCAAGAGCTGAATGTCATTGATCTTACACTTCTGAATCTGAGAGTCTCTATTTCCTTTATTAACCTAGTTTAAAGACAGGTGATGTCAAACAGATGCTTTGCAGTTAAATAACACAAGCTCAGTGCCTGGGATATTCCTATGGTAGTAGTTCTAGCTGGAGTAATTCAGCAAACATCTTAATCTGAGCTACCCAGCCAAGACAGTGGCTGTATCCAGCATTTGTAAAAGTGAATTGTAAAGCACAGGAGGGTGTTTTTGGAAAAACTTGGGGTGTCTGGCTCTCCTTATGTAATAAAGTAAATATATAGAGTCTGTGTGGGAACGGTATACTTCACATCAAATAAGAGCTTCTGATTACTGACTGACTCTCAAAAGGACATAGAGATGCTTGCAGAGATGCAGATGCTGCATACGAATTTCACCACTGGCAGGGCTGCAGACCCTGGGAGCTTTCTATGTGTGACTGTGTTGGTGGAACATCTTACTTCTAGTGTCTAGCTTTCAGACAGGTTTCTTTTTGACTTGGTTTTACACCGCTTCACCTTTCCTCAAGTGGCTTCAGTTCGAGCAGCTTGCCTTTCAGAGCCACCTGGCTCAGGGATGAAAAATAAAGTGGGAAGGGAAAAGCAAAAAGTAATGCAGGATGGTTCTGCTTATCAGCTGGAAGTGGCTGGTTTCATAGGCCAGACTAGGAAAGTCTTCCCAAAATCTGCTTTCATAAACTCTCCAATCTGCCCTCAACTGGCTGGCTCACAAATACTTTGCTGGCTTGGTAATGAGCTGTTACAAGTGAGACTCCTGTAAGTCAGATGACTCTGTAGTCATTTGATGCTTATATTTGGAATGCTGAGTCATAAGGATGGGGGTTACATCATGTCAAGGTAACCATACAGAATGAATCACAGACAGAACAGGCAGCACTGGTGTGTGCCTTGGGAAGGTGCATTTGTGCTGCACGAGTGGCCCCAGGGTGCAGGACCCGGGCAGCCGTGGTCCTGCCCTTACCCCAGCCATGCCTGACCATCCGTGGGGCTTTGTACCCTACCCTTGCTCCTGGAACAACTCTTCTTCCTCAGTAAGAGTATTTGCTGCAAGCTATATCTAGGACAGATTGCTACAAGGCCCCAGATAAGGGATGGTCATAAGCCCAGGTTCAGAGATGGGTGGGACAGGGCGTCCCAGCATGGATTTACACAGAGGACATTGTATTTTTTCCTTAAAACAAACAAACAAAAAAGCCAAAATATGTTGTTTTCCAATGGACCATTCCCTCCTAACAGCCTGTCCCTGACCCCGCCTGTTGGCTGTACACTTCCTGCCTTGAACTGCAGCTTCATCCATGCAGTCTCCTATTCTCCACCTTCTTGTTCCTTGAGTCGTACCCACCCATGTCCTCACACCCATGTGCTGACTCGTACTGTTTGATAAATGCTTGGCAACCTTTAAACTTCCTAAAGGTATCAATCTTCATTTAAGGCCTTAAAACAGCGGCGAAGTCACCACAGCCTCTCTAAGCAACCCCTCTGGATAATTGCAGTTGCTGTTAAATACTGCCCTGTCCTGCTCTTGGATGTTCCTATTTCTCACAGCAAGCCATGGGATCTCTGTGTGCCTTTGGCTGCTCAGAGTGCACAACATCACGTAGGCAGGCAGGGTGGGAACCAGCTGTATTATCACCTTCATTTTCCATAGGGGTGAGGCAGGCTTAGGAAAAAAGAACATTTCACTCAGTTTGGCCTAGATCGTAAAATAACTCAAAATCCTGCAGGCTGAAGCCAGGACAAAAATCTCATAACCTCAGTGAAAATCGGAGTTATGATCATGTTATTCCCCAGTGAAATATTTTGCAAGCTGCCTCTGACAGGACACTTTCAACTTTCAATTTTTCCTTCAAATGTAGGAAGCAAAGAAACCTCAGAGCAGCTGCAGCAGGGGGAAAATGATGACTTTGATGGCTTAGCAGTCAAAGCCACTCACTTAGGAGAAGAGGCACTCTGCTCCAGAAAACCATTTCCTTATTTCGTCTGCTAAATATTTAATGTGAAATGCACAACAAGGTTTGGCAGCCACCTGCATACCCTGAGCACTAAGTCACAGCCATATTGCCCTCCCTATCTGATCAAAGGCTGAGTTCCTTGCTGCACAGCAGACTCATTTTCAGCAAGACTGATGGGAAGTCCCACCAGCTCCCATTGGACTAACTGGATAGGAAGCATGGATTTGAATCCCTTCATTCACCAGCCCTGGTTCACTCACTGCTTGGATCAAAGTTCCAGCCTCTGCATAATCACTTAAAAGAAGTAATGGGACTTCATTTGGAAAGAAAAGAAGCAGTTCTGGTAAAGGCTGTGAAAGGTGCTATGTCTACACCAGGAGAGGATCCTCACTGGTGAATCTCAGCAAGGTGTAGGTGTGTCCTTGCAATCCTGAAAATGATGCTGGTCCCATAGTTTTTCAGGTATACCCTGTGCTGGATGGGCCTGTGGCAAAGTCTGCCACTGATAATCAGTGTGAAGAAACCAACATGGTTAAGGGGCCACTGCAGCTGGAAACGGGGGCAAGGGCAGTGACAAAGTGGCTGACAGATCCTTACCAGATGCTGGAGAGGGCTTTGTTTGAGCACACACCTACAGAGTCTCTGAAGGATCAGAAGGTGCAGACCTGAGGTGGGCATGGTGCAGAAGTGCCTTCATTTTCCATAAAGTTATTTCTCAGGTGGTCCCATTACTTCCAAGGGTACAGGAGTTTCTCTTTCCATGGCTGCTCATTGCTCCTCCAGCCACACACCCCTTTCAGCTACATGACCATTTTTGTGCTTGGGATCATCCTTCTGTTCACAAGCAGTTTTTTTCCTACCAGAGATCAGCACAAGAGCATCACCACACGTTCGATTTTCCTCCCTATTCTCTGGTAAACAGCACATCCCACCCTGCAGCCTCAGGCCACCCAAGCAGGAAAAAGCCCATCTCTGTGAGCCTTCCTGGCTGGCTCTTGGCCAGGGACGGTGCTGTGCTGGGCTCCTCTTCCCAGCAGTGAGGGAAGCGGTCCCCAACTTTTACGGCAAGCGATGAGCAGCAACTGGATCTGCCGGTGTCTGCGTGTGCTGGATCCCTGCGTGTGCTGGATCCCTGCGTGTGCTGGATCCCTGCGTGTGCTGGATCCCTCCATCCCTCCCCTTGCCTGTAGCAAGCTGAAAATTCCTGCGGCAGCAGCTGAGTCACTCTCATGCTTTCCCTTTGCAGAGGTACGGCACTTAGCAAACAAATAACCAGCAGCAGCCCTGCTGAAAAGCTCCTGCCCTGCTGGGGACCGGGTTGAAACCCCAGCAGGCGGCAGGATCACTTTCTTTTTTTTTTTTTTTTTTTTTTTTTTTCTTTTTTCCCATGTGCCTCTTGCATCTCCCTCCTTTCCTCTGTGAGGAGGAATCCCACTGCCATGGCCAATGCCCATGCTGGTGGGAGAGGGGATGTCTGGGTGTTGGCACAGCTGAGGTGCGAGGGCAGAGTAAAGGCTGCATGAAACCTCCTTTAGGGCCTCAGGATTTGGGCTCTGTGCTTTTAAGCAGGGAGAAAAACCCTCTCCCCTGATCCCTGGGTGAAAAGTGTTTTGCAAGCACACCAGATGTGGCAGCCCCACGAAGAGAGATCAGCAGACACCGGCCCCAGAGCCAGCCTGAGCAAACGGGAAGGTGAAATCCTGCTCATTGCAGAGCAGACCCTGGGCTCCGGGCAGCTGAGTGCACACTGTGCTCTGAACATCTGATCCCATGTGAGTCAAAGCTCTCCCCACTGCCCAGCGAGATCAACAGCCACAGCTCAGCCAGATCCTACAGAGGCTGCAACATCAAAACGTTCCTGCAGCACCTCTCTGCTGTCTGGGTCTGATTACAGCCCTGGGCACTGTCCCACCTCTCTCCCCAGGCAGAGCTACTGTGCAATATGAAAAGTCCTCAGGATTTTGGAGAAGAATACCATGAGCAACTCTCTCTCCCGGGGATAAGTAATTATAACGTTGTCTGATGGTGCCTGTGGGGACCAGCAATGCACTTCTTGGCAGCTCCCACATGTTGTTCAAGGCAGATTTCCTGCATAGATCCAGGCTCTGGCTGTCAGCCACAAGTGGGATGGACACAAATGCACCCGCTCGAGAAATTATACAGGAATTGAGCGAATGCTTTTATTTAGGAAGCTGCTTTTATTTAGGAAGCAGTGCCATTGGAGAGCTGTGAGACCCCCCTCCAGAGGCAGAGGCAAAGTCTGGAAATTGAGAGCAGCTCCTGACTTGGTGCTGTGTGTTGGGTCTCACTGGGTGAGCAGTGTCCATGAGCTGGTGGCTGCCATAGTGGTAGCAGCATCCCAGAGCTGGCCATGGGGCAGAGCAGCCCCTGCATCTCTGCCACCCCCACCCCTGCCAGGGGTCCTGTCCCACCCTGGCTACCTGTTGGGATTTGGTATCAGCACCATGAACCACTCTCGTGGCCTCACAGAGTCACCAACCCTGTGGTTGTGTTCAGTGATCCCCAGTGGGAAGGACAGACCCCAGGTCTGTATAGGCTGAGGGTTCAATGCTGAGACCTCATGACACCTTAGCAGAGTGGTCCTGAGCAGGAAAGAACTTTCTGCCCAACATCTTAACCATTAGACTGTTTTATGCAACTAGCTTAAGCTGTAACAAAGATTCACTTGAGATGTTGTAGACATTTCTATAATCCTCAGCCACTGAGGATAGCTTCCAACTGACTAACTTTCACCACCTTTTTGCTCAGTAGTGTACTCTCCTCACAGCTTACTAAGTGCTTGCCATCTGGTAGGTACAGGCTGAGCATAAAGTGCACACATGGCAAGGCAAACCCAACAGCCTTCCCTGCCTGGTCCCTGAGGCATGACCATGGCTGCATGAACTGTGCATGCAGGGAGCCAGCACATGAGCAGGGCAATCTGCTGACATTCAAAAACCCACTAATTCACTGACATCACCTGAGTGGTCCCTTTGAGAATCTGACTGATGGGGAACAAAACTGGCAAGAACGATGGTGACCCACTTGCTACGAACTCATGTCCATAAAAAGCAAAAGGTTTTTCTTAACAAAGCCAACTTGGGAAAGCAGGGGAAGAGTCTTGGCACGGATGAAACTGAGAGAGGGTGCAGATGCAGCAAAGGCTAATGGAGTAGCAAGCACTGTGCAAGTGCCACCTAAGTCTGCAGTAGATAGAAAAGACCTAATAGCAAAGATGGACTGGACAGATTTCAGCACTGGGAAGACCCTGGGGCTAAAAGGACTTTCTCATGTGGGAGATTGCTTTGCAGAGATGAGTCATGGATCAGCTTTATGAATCAGGCATCCTCCAAGCCTACACACCTCAGGAGCAAGGCCTCTGGCAACACATGGAAAGATGGGGTGCCCACCAGCTAAAGCATATTCCCAGACATGCAAGAGCCTAGTTCAAATACCTTCCCTGATGGCCTGAAAGATGTTTTTCTATAGAGCATCATGCCTCTCTTCCATGGTTCTTAAACTGCAGCCTCCATGGTGTACTCAATGATCACAAAATGCTCCTGTATAATGAGAGGTCACCTTCAGATACACTTCTCTAGCAAATGGAGGGAATTTCTCTTCAGCTTCTCACGTACTATAAGTCCTCCAAACACTGAACTACTGTATGCAAAGGGAGACCAGCAAGGCTTCAGCTGTACTGGAGGGGAGTGTCTAAGTTGGGGAGGAGCGTGGATCAGCTGGAAGGCAGGAGGGCTCTGCAGAGGGACCTGGACAGACTGGAGAGTTGGGCTGATTCCAATGGGATGAGGTTCAACACGGCCAAGTGCCGGGTCCTGCACTTTGGCCACAACAACCCCATGGGGAGCTCCAGGCTGGGCACAGAGTGGCTGAGAGCAGCCAGGCAGAGAGGGACCTGGGAGTCTGGATTGACAGGAAGCTGAACAGGAGCCAGCAGTGTGCCCAGGTGGCCAAGAAGGCCAATGGCATCCTGGCCTGGATCAGGAACAGCGTGGCCAGCAGGTCCAAGGAAGTGATTCTGCCCCTGTACTCAGCCCTGGTGAGGCCACAGCTCGAGTCCTGTGTCCAGTTCTGGGCCCCTCAGTTCAGGAAGGAGATTGAGGTCCTGGAGCAGGTCCAAAGGAGGGCAACCAGGCTGGTGAAGGGATCCAGCACAAGTCCTGTGAGGAGAGGCTGAGGGAGCTGGGGGTGTTCAGCCTGGAGAAGAGGAGGCTCAGGGGAGACCTCATTGCTCTCTACAACTCCCTGAAAGGAGGCTGGAGCCAGGGGGGGGTTGGTCTCTTCTCCCAGGAAGCTATCAGTAAGAGAAGAGGGCATGGTCTTAAGCTCTGCAGGGGAGATTTAGGTTAGATATTAGGAAAAAATTCTTTACAGTGAGGGTGATCAGACATTGGAATGGGCTGCCCAGGGAGGTGGTGGATTCTCCAGCCGTGGACATTTTTGAAAAGAGACTGATGTGGCACTCAGTGCCATGGTCTGGTAACCAGAGTGGAAGTGGATTAGGGGTTGGACTTGATGATCTCAGAGGTCCTTTCCAACCCGGCTGATTCTGTGATTCTGTTTTGTGACAAAAGGATGCCTCATGATCTCCAGGAAAAGACTCCATGGTTACAAATCCAAAGCATGAGCATCCACCTCAACAGCTCAGAGCTCAGTGTGTTGGCACTATTGGCAGGTGTCTGCTACTCTCCTTGCCTACAGGCTAACTTAGGTGATTGCTCACTGGCTTTGCTGGATGCCACTTTGCTGGACAGGTCCAGCTCTCTCAGCCTCTGCACAGGACTCAAATCAGAGCCAGATAGGGAAACAAATGCGATAAAGCCCTGATATACTCAACCATGCAGCATCTAGGTCCTCTCACAGTCCTACTTCTATGTCTGTCTGGATTAACCACGTCACCCAGGTAGCTAACAGGTCATTACTTTTTGGTTAGTTAATGGGCAAGCATCGATCTGGTCACTGTGGAAAACAACACTTTTTCTGCACTGACAAACAGTGTACTTTCTTCCAAGCTCACAGTACCTCCTCACAGCCCAAGGAAAATAACAGTGAAAAATGTGTCCTTATGAATGTAGGAACTTTATCTCATTGATTTCTGGGACTCAGATAGCTGAGACAGAAGCAGAAAAATTAGCTATCCTCATAACTGGACAAGGTAGAGTATATAGGTGGTTTCCTATAAAAATGAAACTTTGACTTAGTTGAGGTTGATATATTCCACTTAATAGAACAATAACTAAAAGAGTCTTTTTGAGTAAAACACTGCAATGTTACATTTGAATTTCTCAAAAGAGAGGCCTGAAAGTGAATATATTTTATTAGGATTATTTGTACTACACTTTGATATTACTGGAATTTGATGACAATACGGGTGACTAAACCTAGTTCTAGACTTTTCCATGGTTGAGATCAATGAAAACTCTGCTGCCTAAGCCTTGATCTTCCCTAAAAGGCTTATACAGAAGAGGCTGAAATAGACAGCAGAGAGGGAACTCTCATAAAAGGCACAAGGTGCAATAGATGGAATTCTAAAAAAAATCAAGCCAGAAAGAGCAAAACAGGTGAGGCCCAGAGAGCCTGGTTATGGCAGCACCAAAGCCAATGTCTAGAAATAATAATCCTGGAGGGAGTGAGTCCCTATAGATCTTGCCCAGCCCCCTGCCAGCCTGACTCAGATGCTGAACTATATTGAAAAGTCCAATATCTAAATGGCTTTGAACAGCTACTCAGTGGAGCTTGGCCTAAGAAACAGCTGAGTGAGGACATCAAAATATGACTCTACAGAGACCCACTGAACACTGCATTTTTTCGTCTCCCTTGCCCCATGGATGTGCCAATACATACTTACATGCATTCACCAAATACATACATTGAAAAAAAAAAAAAACAAAAACAAACCCCAACAAAATAACAAGACCTTTGAAAAGCAAACCCCATATTCTGGGGTCTTCACTCACTCCAGCAAAGTGGTCCCAAGTAATTAACACCTGAATAAGACCTCAGGCTAGAGATAAAACAGCAGAGTAGAAAGCTGGACCAAATTTTCTTAGAAAATGTCCAATTTTTTAATGCACCTGGACTGTGCAGGCTGAAGGCCAGTGCACCTGGGCTCCTTCAGGATCAGAGGGGCTGCAGCAGAAACCATATGGTGTCTTGCAACTTCGATTTGGATCTTGCATCTGCACAGCGCCAGCAGCTGAACAAATCACAGATATTTTCAAAGGGTGGATGGGGCAGGAAGGGGGAAGTTGAGATGGTGGTTTTTTTATTTCAGGCAAGATATTTTGATGTTTTGTATCTAATTTTTCCATGTACAACTATTAGCTTTGCTTTCTTGAAGAAACACTATCAGGAAATTTTTAACCTTGTTTTTGAGCTCTCCGATCTGTTTTTGCAGTACTGCTTAAAGCAGCAAGACATGGCAGAAAAAAATGACACCCGTTTGGCTCCAGTGAACTTTGTTGCCTTCCTTTCACAGTGCATTTGTGCCACTAAAGGTTTATGCATCTGAGATGGCAGAAGTTCCCAAAAGAGATTTCTGCCTTGGGGAAGTGACTACCTGAAAGTTACCAGCAGTGGAGTTTGTATATCTTAGAAGATATCAAACCCCCAAAGCCAGGTGAGAGAAGTGCCTGGAAGTTGTCCATGCCACATAGACTGAAACCCCTGATAGTCTGGGGAACTAAGTAAAACATCCTAGGAAAAAAGCACTGAGGCAGATATAACTGTATCTACATAGGCAATAGGTAATTCAGGAAAAGTTTAGGATTTTGCAGGATGTCAATTAGCTGAACTGGCCAGAATGTAAATCTAAGCGTCATCTAGCAAATAAGAATGGGAACACTTTTTGATGCCATTGAAAGTGAGTAGGAAGTCTGAGGAAGGACATGGAAGTGTGAACATGTTTCCTGGGACACAGCTTGCCTGTGATCCCAGCAGATTGCAGTGGAAAAGCCTCCTGATGCCCATTTTCCCTATTTGCCCATGATGTGGCAGCACCATTTGACCAGTAATGAACAACTGAGCATCAATGGTGAAAAATAGAGGGACCCCTGCTCAGAGAGCAAAGAAGAAGAGAAGGAGGAGAGAAGGATCAGGGCCTTCCGAGGAAAAAGGTTGTTAGTTTGGCTGCTAGAATGCAAATGCAGAGAGAAATGTAGGAACTGAGGCTGGGAGGTAGTTGTGCAACCTGGGAAGTTAAGACACAGAGTGACAGTGACATCTGTGCCTGTGGGAATGACAGAGCTTCTCCCAGTTCAGAAATGTGCCTTTGCAGAGCAGCTGGAGGGCTAGAGAAGGCAGAGCAAGTCTCATGCAGCCCTCCCCACTGAGAACAGATGCAGGTGGCTGATCAGCCTTCCTCCAGCTCTAACTTTCAAAGGCATTAGCTGTGTTCCCTGTGTTTTGCCCATATGTTTGAGGATCAGGGAGGCATTCAGCCCCATTAACCTCTTCATGGTATGAAAGATGCAAAGCAAGAGGACAGTTGGAATTCTTCCTCCTGTACATACTGAAGCTGTCCTGCAGCAAAGTCATCTGAACACACTGGTGTTTGGAGATGTGGTAAGGGCTGACTCAGCCAGCACTTGGAGAGATCACTCAAGATATCTTCAGGAAATAGATTTCCAGCCCAAACTTTCTGGTAGTATTTAGATTTTTGGCACGACTGTGGTGTTATTGTGCAAATTATTGGCTGGGGGAGGAGACCAGGTGTGCTGCAGCCAACACCAGCCAAGGCTGGGCTGTGACCTGTTCTCACCCTGCCATCATGCTCCTGCACAGGCTGTCCTCCTCCAACAATGTGGACAGAATGTGGTGTTCCAAGCCAGAGCCATAAATCCCACTGGAAGAGCCTTACCCATGAAATGAGCTGTATCACACGTCCAGAGAAAGAAGTTTCTAACAAGAACCCAATGACTGTTGCTGTTCAGTAAGCACACACAAAGCAAACAGAAGGACAAGTTCTCTTGAGGACCTGCCTTCAGAGGTGCTTCAGTGCTTGGAAAAGTTGAATGACAAGGGAAAGAGGAAATAAAAGAAAAGAAGGAGCAGCGAGTGTAGAAAAATAAATATGCACCTCAGAACAATTACTGTCTTCCCATTATTTGAATTGTCAATATCTACAACGAATGTCATAGAATCATAGAATGGGTTGGGTTGCAAGGAACATAAAGACCATCTAGTTCCAAACCCCCTATGTGGGCAGGGACACCTCCCACTAGACCAGGTTGCTCAAAGCCCCATCCAACCTGGCTTTGAACACTTCCAGGGCTGAGGCATCCACAGCCTCCCTGGGCAACCTGAGCCAGTGTCTCCCCACCCTCACAATGAACACTTTCTTCCTAGAAACAGAAATTATGCTGGCACAACTTTAGCAACAAAAAATGAGACCTCCCTGGCCAGGTTCAGTTGTCCGAATGTGGGCAAGTGATGCCCTCTGAGATGATCATGGCATCCTGCTGTGCCTTGTCTGGCCTCTCTGGAAGGGGACAAGTTTCTCCTGGTCCTGTGTTGGACCTGACAGTTCCGTTTAGATGTCTAGGGTCCCTGAGGTGTCTGGATGGGCATCACACACTGGTGCACACACAAGGAAATGGAGAAATTGGACTGAACCCATCCTCCAGGCTCCCTGTGCACTAATGGAGATGCATGTTTTTCTGTTTGTTTTCATTTCTACCTTTTAAGTCTCTCATCCTCATTCCCCTTTTATCCCCTTGGAAGGGTGGAGGAGGGGTTATAGAGAATATTTCTGTCCTCTGGCTTTGGGTCTGCCCAAACTGCTAAGCTGTGACAGACATCTCAGTTGATGGCAGGGTCAGGCCTTGCAGCTGTGACATGCCATAGCCATCTCAGCCTGGTACAGTGGACTAAAGTCACAACAAGTAGCAAAGGGATGGATACAGAGCATCCTGGCTGCACAGAAAAAGGACCCTGGACAACCAGTTTTCCCAAACCACAACCCACTGGGGCATTTGGACGCGGGGCTGCTCTTCCCCTGCTGCAACCCTTTTGGGGTACAAAATGTCATGAAAAAGGTCCAGAACTCTTATTTTATCTTCTTATTGTTCACGGCTCCTGAGGGAACATCAGCATATTGCAATTACTTTCCCAGTTCTTCTGTCATATGGTGATATTCCCATGACACAATATTTCCAGACATTGTCAGACCCAACTGCCAGCCCCGAGGGCATCTCCACCTGGCTAAGTGTAATGAGCAATGGAGAGGGGATGGTTTTCAGAGGATGAGACATTTGGATTTTGTGGAGAAAGGACATGCTCTGAAACTGTAGCATTAGCTCTACTCACAGGCTGAGAATGTGGGTCTTGCCCTGCTGCTTCTCATGCTGGATGGTGACATATTGGTACGTTCCTTATCCTGAACAATTTCTGCATTCTATAGGAATTCATTACCTATACCAGAAGCAAAAGTAAAGCCAGCAACAAAAAAAAAAGATCTGCTACAAGAAGTATTTTGGCTTTATAGGTACAAACACATAGCTAAAATGTGAAAACATGGGGACTCTTCCAACTGAGCTGTTCTCTTGAGTGTGTGTGTGCATCTGCATTTTCACTCAAACTGTTGTCAGCTTCACTGAATATTTTACCATGCTCAAAATCATGATTTTTAAAGGGCTGTCAGCAGTAGGAAACAACACTTGGGTTTTTATTTCTCTGCTGCATTAAGAATAATTCACATGTCAGATGGCACACCGCTCTCCTGATTATCTGGTTCTTCAAATAGAGAGAAACCACATCCTGTGCACACAGAGAATCCCTGAGTCACCTCTCTATCTTTTGATTCTTCATATTTGAGAGCAATGAGCTGGGGGGTCTTGGACTGTCTCTGTTGTTCAAGGATTTATGCTGTGAGGCATAGGTAGCAGGATATGATGCTTAAGAATATAATAAATAAATAATATAATATATAATATAAGTAATATAATAAACTGTAACATGTTTATCAGCTGCTACTACTGCTCCTGCCCAAGTGGTACATCAGCTGTCCATACTGATATGGTTAACAGCTTCTTTTCAAGCCCTGTTAAGGTCCAGGCAGATGTAAGGGACTCGTACAAACAGAAGAGTTGTGACCTTACACTGCCATCCTGTAGTGAAGGCTGTGTCTGTCACCAGCCCATCACTATGGCAGCTGGTTAATATGGGCTGATGTACTTAACACAAACTTTGATCTCATCTCTTTGTTCTCTGCAGTAGCTCACCTCATTACTAGCATCTACAGATGTTGCACAGAGACCTGTGGTGTCATTCCTCTCACTTGACTGTAAGGGACTGAAGTGTAGGTGTCTACATCTATGCTTGGTGTCTGGGTTTCCAGGGCAGTTCAAGGGCTCAAGTTATGGAGTCAGGAACGTAGGTTGCACGGTCCATACAGACAGTGAAGTCCAGAGCACAGTCTCTGAACAGCCACATATGGTTGGATTGGTACAGCCCTCTTACAACAGTGTAACAGTGTGAGCTTTTATTCTTTAGACATCTTAAGCCATGGGAGTTGAATCCTATTCTCAGAAATCCATGGACCCTGGTTCTGGTGGGAGTCAGATTTCCTGTGCGTTCTGAGGCACCAAATCCCCACTGTCCTGGCTAAGCCAAGATAACTCATGTCATGGGGGTTTTGCTCATTAAGATGAAGTAAGGGTTAGGTGTGATCTAAGCTGAGTGCCACAAGCAATATAGCTAGACGTGTTGCTTTTCTTGCCATAAATGCCAAGGAAGCCAACCCTAATGTGAAGCCTTGAAGTCCCTTCCTGCCCTGTTGTCCTTACCAATATCTCTGCCATACCCACAGTCAGAAAGCAAGGGTGACAGTACAGGCAAATTCCCTGCCTTTAGCAGCACTCACCTCCTGGCACGCACTGGTTGCTCTCATTTTCTTCTCAGCTCCCTCTATGATCAGGGAAACTCATCCTGTTGATCCCAGTGGGCACTGAATTGGACCCATTGCACTCCTGCACAGCCACTGATTTTTGGTCCCAGTCTGGTTCTATGTGGAACAGGCAGCATGATTTCCATGTTTGAGAAAAATTACTAATGAAAGGCAGAGGATTTTTTGTCTGATGTGTATTGCATAAATGTCTAAGCATTGTTATAATTACAACATGGAAAATCTACATGTAATTTATATTCTGCTCTTTTTCAGCCCCTGTGGTGGCAACTGTCCACAAATTGAAGTTCATTCTCAGGATATGTGCCAAGCCCATTCCTTTACTGGGTTTAAGCATGTGATTTGTAAGCACTGGCAGAAGAGTGGGATCCCTTCTTCTGGCATCAGAGGGGTTTGAATGAAGCTCTGCCTTGCAAGGAAGGGAAGATCCCAAGGTCTGCTCCCCTTCCCTGTATCTTTGCAGGGAAGCATACAGAAACCTTCCATGCCTTTTCTCTGTCCCATTTCCCAGGGGCTGTTCTGCTTCTCTCCATCACTGGGAGGCTGCTGCATGCTCCGTGTCATTTTGCCCTCTCCACTGGAGCTCGGGGAGCACAGCAGCCAATCGGGCAGCCTGGGTATCCCTCATCAATCTCCCTGAGTGTCTTCTGGCTCTGCCAGGAACATCCACATCACTCTGTTCCTCGCTCTCTCTGCGATGACCTGAAGCTCCAGCTCTGCAAGCAGTGATCAGTCAGGCATAATGCAATGCAGGGCAGCCCAGAATAATCTGGTTGGCATCCAAGGATGTATATTTACCGAGAGGCTAAGGAGTGTGTCAGCATTTAGTTTCAGTCTAGCTGCACTTTTCCTGCAGCACAGAATCACAAAGTCTCCGTCTCCTCCTCTGGACTAGGACTGATTCTGCACTGGGATCCTCTGAAAAGAGAAAGTTTTTCTCTCTTGTTATTGCTGCACCACCATAATCTACCAAGATGTGTGACTGCTTTCATCTAGTTCTTCCTAACTGGCCAGGATCTCCAGCCAGTGGTGGGCTTACATTTTCTATACTTTTCTGTGTTCTGCTTCTGCTTTTCTGTGCTCTGCTAGCTGCGAACCAACCTCCGAGGCAAACCCTGCAGCTTCTAGGGTGTGGCTCTCTCTGATGCTGCATGAATCAGATAAGGAAAACCAGAGTTAAGAAAAGCCTCCTCTAAACTTTCCTCCGTGCCTGCATTATGTTGAAGCTAAGCTTAAGGAAGCCTTTGACTTTATATACGAATTAAATTCATTTGTGCCTAAATTTAACGGTTTCGGGTTGCATGCCTTAATTCACATGCTTGCCCTTCATTTCTCACAGCGATGAGGAAGCGACTAGCAGGATACAGTGCATGATACAACCTACCTGATGTTTACAGTAGCTAAAAGCTGTGCTGTGTAGTGTATGTCTGCAAATTCAACGCGTCCTGTGCTCTGTATTCAGTCTGCTGGCTGAACAGTACAGCACTCTGGAAGAAGGGCTGTATTTCCCTGTGTTTCCCTGCTGCAGAGTAGGAGGAAATTGGCAACTTAACCTCTTTTTTTTTTTTTAAAGGGGAAAAGATACACATTTTAATGTAAAATATGGCTGAAGCAGAACGGTGATGATTTGAGGAATGATTAAAAAGAGTAACAACAAAAAATTCTTAGCTGGCAGAAGTGTATCAATAAATTAAAAATCTGCTCTTTAGTTTACGCATGTATTAGCCTGCTTTAAAATAACCAGCCAGCAGTTTTAAGGTTGTGCCTACAAAAATGTCAAGAATCTGAAATTTCTACACTATCTTTTCCCCCCCTAAAATACACAAAATGTATGTTTATCTAAATTTTGCAATAAATTTCTTCACTATTTATTCTGGTAGAAAAAGTTGTAATCTACAAAACACAGTCTGTAAACATTTTGATAGCCTGAAAGGGGAGAGCTGTATTTTTATTAAATACGCCTGATTATTTCTGCTTTTCTTTTGTAAATTGTTTAGAATTTATTTTCCACAACAATGGTAAGACAGAAATTGCTTGTCAGACTCCTAGTCATATAAAGTAACATCTTATTGCTTAAGTTACTTTGTTGAAATCAGAGACAGCTCAAAGAATAAGTCACTTCTCTCCACCCAACAGACTGAAAGATGACAGTCCAGCCCTCTCTTCATTACTTGTTTAGATAAAGTAATTGAATTTGTAAAAGGTTAGGGCATGTATTTTAGGACTACGCCCATTTTAGGACTAATATGATTTGCTCAAAATATACTTGATACAAGTATTGGAGGAAAGATTTTCTTTAGTAAATGTGGCTTTTTCAGTAGCCACAGATTTACTTATTTACTGTACAGATTTACTTATTTAGCAAACAAACTAGTTTTGTGGCATCTGAGACATTGTTGGGACTTCTAGGTGCCATCTCTTAGAAACAAATAAAACCAACTCTGATGGAGTGCTCTACATAACCACCCTCTGGGCTCTCCATGATGAAAGGTTTAGTTAGTTGTGGGGTGGTTGTTTGGTGGTTTTTTTTGTTTGTTTCTTTGGTATTTGTTTTGGGGTTTTATTTGTTTTTTGTTGTTGGTTTGTTTGGGGGTTTTGTTTCGTTTTGTTTTGTTTTTTTCCTAAGGGAACAAATGCTCTCCTGTGTCATGTTGTTATCTCTCCGGTACCAGTTTTCTGGTGGTGTGAAAGGATGCTGCAGTGGGTCATGTGTGAGAGGAGCATCTCCTGTACCAGGTGCCATGGCACCAACTGAACCCCAGTGCGGATCCCAGGGGATGCAGAACAGGGCTGGGGCCATGGCACAGCCAACAGGGTCCATGCTGGGAAGGGATGTGGCAAGCAAAGCCAGTTGCATGTGAAACTTGACAGGCATCTGTTTTCCAAACAGTTATTGCTGATGTTTCTTGACAACAGGTTATCATCCTCAGAGGTCAGGGTGTGGCAGGGAAAAGCAGGTCTGTTTTTCACAGACAGGTAGGCTGGCTGGCTGGCTGCCCAGGGCTTGTGATAGGTGTTTGGGAAAGCCTGCCAGGCACCCAAGAAAGAGAGAAGCAATATTAGCATGGTGATGAGGCATGCTCATCTGAACAAGGGTGGGGAAAACCACACCATGAATCCCACATCAAGAAGTGCATATTAAATTCCTTGTTTCCTCCACAGCATGGAAGGAAGGCTTGTTAAAAATAGGCTGGTTTCGTAAGCTGCTGTCTCTGTGGGCTATATTCATCTGCCCTTGCTTTAACTGACTGTCATGATGACACAGGTGAGAAACAGATAAACAAAAATTTGCCAGTTTTCCTTATTAGCCAGGCAAGCACAAGCATGCATTCAGATCTGGCATCTGGAGGGTGCCAGGAGCATTTTGCAGTTGTTGATGAAGACTGAGACAGTGTTATTCATGAATAATTTCTTGAGTCAGAACAACGAATGAGTAGGAGAACATCTGCATCAGCACACTGTGGCAGTTGGCCAGATGCCAAAATATAAAGGTCTTCCTAGCACCAATGTTTTCTAAACCTATTTTTTCTGTGTTTGGAGCACGGTCTATATCCCCAAAAATGAATAGCAGTCTTTAAAAGACCTAGTTCCATAAGGCACTTGACCAAGTTTCTGCGTCTATCTGATTGCCACAGGACTGGAGGATGGGGTCAAAGCCAAACTTGTATTTTAGGACTTTCCTGAATGGGCACTTAAACTAAAATGTTGCTGCTTCTCAGGAGACAGGTTCATCTTTGCACTGTGTGAGAATAGCATCCAGGCAGGTTCCTCAGATCAGCCAGAGCTGTGAGAGGGCAGCAGAGGGTCTTGCAAGCTGTGCCATCCAAAACCTCCCAGTTTGGGTGAGGAATACCCTCCCCAGCTCACAAGAGGCTCTGACCCGGCATGCCAGCACAGTTCATTTTCCCTAATTTTTCTTCTTTCAGTAAGTATAATGTTAAAATTACACAGGCCAGTTCATTTTCAGCAGACATGTCAGAGTGTCAAACACATTGCACTGTCCCGTAATGTTTCCCAAATATACACTTCTTCTGTGCATGGTGACACCAAAATAACTGTGGTGCCAGCTCAGACTGAAAGGGAATCTGATTCATCTGGCTCTGGCAGAGAGCTCCCTGCCAGCACTGTGAATCAGGCTCAGTAAATTGCATCCCCTCTTGTCCCTCCCTCCAGAGGCAACTTCTTCCCTCCAGAGTTTTTATTTTTGGTTATTAGTTTTACACTTCCATCTCCAATGGATACAGACTGGCCCTGTGGTGACATAGGAGCACCAACTGGAAAAGAAACATCAGGGTGACAGAGTCCTACAGGGAACAAAGGTTTGATTGTCCATCCACTGTGCAATAAAGTGCATTGCTGTTCTCCATCTAACTGCAAGAAACAAGAATGGTATGTACCCGTTAGAGGCATAGCACATTATGTTTGCCACAGTTTCTGAATCATGAGAGGAATGGACATGCTCTAGGAGCAAATCAAAACCAGCTGAAAAATGTTGATTTTTCTTTACTGCTGTGTTTGAAAAACTTCAAGGAGGATGAAGGATTAATAGAGATGTCAAGTCAGTTTTGGTAGAGCACTTCTCCCTGAGCAATTTGGACTTGTGATGCTTTTGCCCTGTGGTTCATGCACTGTTTCTATCTGAGCCACCCCAGCCTCAACAAGCACTTTGCCAGGGCCCTTGTTACAGTGCAAGAGGTGGAGGAATGCAAAGCAAAGGCCAGGGAGAGCCCCTGCCAGCCAGGGCCTCTGGGGCTGCTGCTATTGCTGCTGCTCTGGTGAGGGCTGGCACTGCTGGAGATAAATGACACCCTGGGTTCCATGTGGGGACTCTCTGCCAAGACAAACAGTCAAACAAACAGCCAGGCTGGGCTTGTCCATCCAGTGGAGCAGCGGCTGCAAAATAAACCTGGATCCAAGCTTGCAGCAAACACAGACACACGGTGCTGGTGTCCCATGTGGATGGACCTGTGGGGTCCTGGGATCACACTGCTGTACACCTTCATCCTGATCACAACCCTGTCCCCAGTATGTCCTTTCCATAGCATCTGCCAGCACATCCTCAATGGGTAACCTGGATCCTTGGGATGCTGGGGGCTGCAATTATTTAGCATTGGCATATCTCCACAGGTTTCTAGTTGGCAATGAGGTTGCAGGAGGGTTATTTTCACTTTGGTCTGAGTTAGAATAGACCTTTGGGGATGATGTAGCCATGGTAAGGTGCAAGAAAGGGGATAACAAGGAGCTCCTAAGGCTACTGTTGCTCTCAAAGAAAAGGCACACAGAGTTTGTCTTCTGCATGAGGGGGTTTTCTCCACCCTGGCAAGCCCATCCTAGACCCCATTCATTGTAGGAAATGAAGGTCACCAATCTACTGAATACTGAAGGAATAGACTTTTCTCAAGGATACATCCCTGCCTTTATGTCAACACAGACAGTCATAATTTTATTTAGTTAAAATATCTACAATATCCTGATTTTTCCAGTCCTAACCCCATGTGCTTACTTGTAGTAGATGCTACTGTCAAATAGTATCTGTGTGCCAAAACTTAATGGCAAAACATCTTCATTTGGTGTTGAAGTATCCTTGGGGCCATAAGGGTTGCACAAGCACAACCTTTCATTGCTATTTCTCCATGAGTTTGTTCCTCTAGTAACCCTGCTAGCCCATGTGCCTGCCCAGAACCTCATTGCGTTGGTAGCAGCCAGGTCTGTGGTTAGAGTAATTAGTCCTGGCTGGGCTTGCAGGGTTCTCTTTAGTGCAATTGCACCGTAAGATTTCTATCAGTGTGAGTTTCTTTGCCAGAATAGGCTGGAAAAGAATCTGTCCAGTTGTCAAACTCACTGTGGGAGAAATAGTAGTAAATATATGCTGGTAAATTGATTGTAAATTATAGCATTCACTCTTTTACCTGAATTTAATGCTGCGGAGAATACGTAAGAGACAAGAAACAAAACTGCTTCATCTGTCCTTCACTGCCACAGGACTATGCATCTCACCTCAAAACAAACTTTTTCTAACAAAACACACAGCTGGGCTGGACCAATGGATGAGCATGTGTGAGAGCATGACATGCACCTTTGCACCAAGAAAAGGAAGAGAAAACAGCCCTATCCCCTTCACCCTTTTCTTAGGGCACAGAAGGCAGATGCACTGCATAAATCAAGAAATTCTCCAGGCTTGGTCTCTTACTTTTTCAAAGTTCATGACACACTGCATGAAGGAGAATGCTACTCTGGCATCACATGTTGTTTTTCAGAGATGCTTTGAATACAGAACAGATCTGTTTCCACATGCTTTTGTTTTGAGGTCTGGAAGCACCAAAGCAGTGTTCAGCCTGGACTGATGATTAGTATCAGTGAATCCCTTTCAGACTCAGCAGAAGCTTCAAAGGGGTATATGCATCCTAAGCTCCTGGGAGACTGAGGATCCTGCTGCCATGGGCTGAAAAAGGAAATATGGTTGACCCCAGTGAAGTCAGTACTACATGGGGTGGGTTGTCCCAGACATTCATATTACAATTTTTTCCGACACTATTTAAAGAAACAATAAAGGATTCTTCCACCATCCCCAAATTCAATACAACTGTGGCACATAAAAAACCCAGGACTTCTGTGGCACCCATTTTCTCAGTTGGATCAATGTTCTTGTAGGACCAGGACAAGAGAGGGAGACTCTTCCATTGACTCTGTCACTTACTGTCAACTAATGAAACCAATCACCACAAAGCCAGATTGGACCCTTGGTGTGTGCCTTTGACAGCATTGATCCCTTCTTAGTGCCTCACCCTGAAAATTAATACCCTTGTCTTTATTGGGCTCCTATATTTAATTAATGTCTGTAAAGCACCTGGAGAAGGTTGAAGTAGGAAAATTATGCAACTTAGCTCCAAGTCTGATGATTAGTATCACCATTCCCAGACTACAGTCTCACTTTGATATTGGGAACAACAGTGAAGAAGGTGCTGATGATGGTGACATTGGTTTTGGCTCTAGCTGATGGAATGTAAACTAATCTCATATCTTAAAATCCCTATTACACCAGCAGATTTACTCTAGATTCACACCAGTGTAACTGGAAGAGGTAGTTGAACCACAAAAAGCTTTAGTAAACGAGGGTTAAAGCAATTATTAGGAAAATAAGAAGGATTCAAGCAGAAGCTATGCAAAAAGATGAAAAAGCTGAGTCTCAGCAGCAAGGTGTGAAGGAACTGGATCTCAAGCTGTTGTGAAGTATAGAGCAATTGGAGATCTGCCCTACAGTCAGAGTTCATGATCCTTCAACAGCTGTTCTCTGTATTATAGAGAAGGGCCAGCAACCTGATAAGAAGTGAGAAGAAGGGTTGGGCTCTGGTCCCTAAACAGATAAGGAGGAGCACGAGAGAAAGTATGAGACTTGGAGAGCTACACAGATACCGCATGACCAGAAAGGCAGCAGTAAGGGGAGGAGGAACAAAACATCCTAGGAAAACTTTGCCATGAATGATCATGAAGTTATGTCAAGCAACCTATAAACAGTCTCAAGAAGTAGCTAAATAACAAGACATTTCTTGTCTCCCTCCCTTCCCCTTTATATCATCTCTTTATCCAGAGTGACCTTAGAAAAACATCACCAGATTAGTTGGGCTCCACCTAATTCAGTCTAAGGATCATTTATCTTCTCCTTACCCTGTTTCCTTTTCTTTGCTTGACGTGTGCCATGCTGGTCTCTTACACTCTGATCTCTGCCCTGTGCCACAGCAGGAGTCAGTAAGGAAAGGAGAAATGTTAATCTTTTCCTTGATAAGCAGAACATGACTGGTATGAGGAGGAACACAGCACCTTTGCTTGGCCACTGAATTAAGCAGAGAAAAAGTTGCTATTAGCATGTTCCTATTCTGATTTCCAAAGTGTGGCAAATTTATAAGGGAGGATCTGCTCCTCACCACCATCAATCCTGCAATGTAACTGAACTTTAGCAAAATATTTTCTGGGTTATGCAACAGAGACAGATTACAACAGCCTGCCACACAGCTGAAAATGGCAGTTTTAACCCTCTGATGGACTGCCTTGTGATAGGTAAGGATCAAAAACCTCATGGGGTTGTGAAAACAGTTGACCTCAGACAAGCCTCTAAAACACTGTTTGAGGATTCACCTGGTAAAACTGATCCAAATATCTGTGACCACTTTTCTTCCTGATCTTGGCTGTGCTTGTTTGTCTCCTCACCTCCCTTCCAGAGCAATTCCTTCTGTCCCCCATCTGCCATTTTCTCAGGCTTCTCACCCTTCCTGACAGCTGAGGACCCCTGAGAGATGTTCCCTCTCAACCAGTGAGTCTGCAGGGTCATTCTGTCCTTATGTTTCACCCTCCTACAACTCCATCTGTTGGTAAGGACCTCACTGGTTCATTCAGTGATCTGTGCCAGGACTAGGAGCAGAAATGAGGTAGTCTGGGCTGCAGGACTCTGTAGAAACCAATGCACAAACCCTACTGTGGTCATTAACCCTAAGCTACCATGTCTTCTCTGATGTTCTTAGGTGCATCAGCTGGATCAATCTGCCATAGGCAGAGTAGCAGCTTCATTTTCCAGCATAGCCACAGCCTAGTCTTTACTGGGTCTCCACATCTCATCAGCTATTACTTGGGCGCCACTTTAGGACTGGAGAAACAGAGTGTTGAAGCTAATTAACAGAGCCAGAAGGACAGAAAGAATGTTTGAAACAGAAGAAAAAACAAACAAAGCTTTGGCAAGTGTTCAAGGGCAAGGCAGTCTGGCTGCAATTTGCTGCTCAACACGCAGAGAAGCTGATGGAGGTTTGCAGGAGTATGGGCAAAGGGAGTTGGCTTTGGGAAGAAGATGCAAGGCGGGGCTTGGAGCTGGAGCCGCCCCATCCACCCCACCCTGGGACCTGGCCCCATGAATGACCCAAACCATCTCAGCATGACCCAATTCATCACGGCAGGGACAGCTGTCAGCTGGGAGAGGGAGACTGAGACCGGGACCTGCCCGAGGCTTCCAGGTAGGAGTTCACTTTCACAGCTCAGCCCCGGTGCCTTGCCCCATGCTGGCTTGCAGTTGCTCCTGCAGACATGCAGGAGGAGAGGCTGCTGATGCCCTCAAGAAAATGCAGGTTCTTGCTTCTCTGAGCACATGCCACATAAAGAACTTCTATCCATGTGTTGAGTCTCTTCTCTCTCTCGTTTCCCCAACTGCTAGGCTTTGAAAATCTTGCTAGTAGTGTGCTAAAGCTGATAAAAGAATTGGTTTAATTTCCCTTCTACTGGCATTGCTGTCATGACAGAGGAAAGCAGGATTCCCCCATCCTGATATAGCAACCTATATGCCGCTGCTGCATGTACATTTGCTGACTTTATAAGTGCCTGCAAAATAGTGGCAGGGAGCTTCTTGAAATGGTTATGAATCATTGAACTTAACTGGCACCCACCCAGGCTCCCAAGTGGGAGAAGAGGAGCTTTTCCTAAGCCTTTCCCACATTCTTGTGCAAATAGAAGGGATGAATGATCACCATCACCAATGCCAGACAGTTTGCTGGGCCAGTTTCACATGAGTCTAAGAGAGCCAAGGGGAACTGAAACTGGTGTAGCTCTCCCTTCCTTCCGCCTACTGCAATGTCTGTATTTCATATGTTCAAATCCTTCTGGGACTGCTTAGACTGACTTTGTGTAATTACTTTCATCCTCTGATTAACAGGCCAAATATGTAATCTAGATCTCAGCTTGCTGAAAACTTACTTTAGACCATATTTTGTCCCTCTAGCACATACATTACATAGCAACAGATTGGATTTCAGTATTTTTTTCAGAATAAAAGTCTGTCTTTTCTTGAAGGTATCATTTTTCTAGTAATTCTTGCTTCTCCATCATCTATGGATACAACAAAGGATCATGGAAAAGTCCTAAACCAGGCATCTACCAGCTCTGACTCGCAGTAAACACTGTCTGACACCCCTACAGACTCAGAACATGCACAGATGCTCAGCCTAGAGGCTCAAGGGAAGGTGTTCCATGGTGCAAGAGTCTGTAACTATCTTACTTCTGCCAACTGTTCTTATCCTTCATTGCTTGTGATCACTGGTGAGATGTGCAGATCCATAGATGTGCTGAACCTGGGGGGATATCCCCTATTCTCAAGTTAAAGAGAGAATGGCACTGATTGAAATTAAAGACAAAAGTATACAATAGCTGTGGGGTCACCAGAAAGGAGCAGTGGCTTTGAAATCAGGTTTTAGTTGTCTTGTTAGATGTCAGTAGCTGTAGGAGAAAGGTTGGACTTCCAGTTAATGGTGCTATGGAAAGTCCTCAGTCAGTCTTTCGTGGTGTGGTGCAGTATTTATGTGTTATGAAATGTGCAGGTCAGGTCAAAATTAACAGTATTTTCGATGTGCACCACCTTTCTTTCTGCTGGCAAAGTGCCACTTAAAAGCCTAAATCTTTCACAATTGAAAGTTATTTGCTGAGCAGCCAGAGATTTCCAGGTTTTCTGTGGAAATAACAATAGTTTTGAAATATCCAACTATGGCTTTTCTATACACTGGGCTTTCTTGAGTTCTGCTGTGAGCACTCACAGTCTAAAATGGGAATTGTGTTGTTTGACCATCACTGGAGACAGTGGCTGGAGAAATATTACCAACCAATTTATACATCTACTATTATTGCATGCTTGAATTCTTCCTCTAGGCTCTTCCCTATGAATTTATGTGCTAGAGGCTTTGTGAAATGCAGCTCTGATGAGTAAATAATGCACAAGGAGAGATCTTAGCTACTCACATAAGAAGGCTGTTTCCCACCAGACCCATGTCTCCAAGACTCCCTTCCTCCTTGCTCCACACAGTGGATTCCAGCTTCTTCTACACTGCTGTCATCTTTCTCCAAGAGCTCAGGAGGTTTCCACCATGCTTCTCATTCAGTCCAGGTAAAGGTATGCTCTCCTTGGCCAAGCTTTGACTAGGTCCAACCTGCCCTGAGTCTAATCCCTCCAGCAGGTATTGAGTAATGCCTGCCATAGTTTTTGTCCAGTGTCTCCTCTCTCCAGCTCTGCAATCTGGAGCTGACCTGATGCCAAGCCCTTCTGCCCCATGAGATTGGTGTTTCCTGAAGGGTATGTTCTGTCCAGAAGCAAACAAGTTTTTCTCCCCTTAAAGTATGGCCAGCTATGCCATATAGCTAAGGTAGCTTAGCTAAGAAAATCTTGCAGTGGTTGGGAAGGAAGGGTTGCTTCAGGCTCCTGTCTGTCTATCCATAGTGTATACCCAATGGTCTCACCATCCTGGCTCCAGCACTCATTTTTAAAATTCATGGTCTGTTTTGCTGGTAAGGCTCCACATAACCTTTGGCAGGATAACTTTTTCCTTCTTACAGATCACTGGATGGTGACTGCTGATCCCCAAACCTGTTGTGGTTCGTATGCAGCCCAGGGGCTGTTCGGCAGCGTTGCTCTGCCATAACTTGTTCTTAGAAGTCAGAAGCTTTCACAGATTAACAAAGTGTCAACTAAGAAAAATGAAGATTAATGCTGTACCTGAAACTGATCTCTTTCCCAAGCTGCCTTTTAAGGTCTCTCTGAGGCTTCTCTTACCCAGGACCAGTTCATCCATGCCCTTGCTCCTGTCTCACAGCTCTTGATCCTTCACTCTCCAAGATTACTGGAAAGTTAGAGGGCAAATAAATTCTTAAAGCTGTTGCTGGCATCTTCACTCTCCCTCCTTCCTCCAAATCCGTGCAGGAAGTTAGATTTGAAGCTTGGTTGAGATCTAGGCATTTGTGAGCCTGTAAATAAAACACTGTTCAAACTTGTCTGTGATATCCGTGGTCTCCTGGATTTGCTGACTTTGCACGAGGCTCACACAGTGAATTGACTGCCCTGTCTCTTCTCTCTCTGGATAGTATGACTCACATTAGAAATCTCCTTATGGGTTTCTAATAATATTATTATGGAGTGAGCACAAACAACATCTTTTTGATGGCTTCAGAGATTGTGAGATGTGGCTAGATTTTTACAGAGACCACACATGATATGATAATAAAACAGACTAATTGCACATTTGGGATGTTTCACTCCTTCATTCCTTTGCTAGCTTTAAAGTTTCAGGTTGTTGCTTAGAGCCTTACCATTAACTCCAAGGGCTTCTGGTTTTCTGTGGTGCATGATCAGTTTGGAAATGGAGATGGTTAATGGGTTCTACATTTCTCTCTGAAGGTTCTTTAAAGTAGGAATAAATCTAAAAATTTAGACGAGGAAATTAATTCTTTTCCCCAGAGAAAAAAAAATCTACTCTTTGAGTCATAATTTTATATCTGAATATAAATGGTGTTTCACTTGCTTTTCTTTGTTGAAATTTTGCAGTTAAGCAGAGGGATGAGAGAGTCTTTTCAGCAAGGAGTGAGAGGATACTCAGGAAAGATATTCTGCAAAGACACTCTGCAGACTTCCTGCTGTGATTCCTTTGCAAAATGGACTATAACAATAGTCTAAAGCAGAATAAAAATAAACCTAGGGCACAGCATTATCGATGTATTTCCAGAATTAGTCTTGTAGCTGAAAATGCTGAAAGCAAAGGCAAGCAGAAGGCTGTCACTGCAGAGTTTGTGCTGGAAACACCAAGCTCCATCCTCCAGCTCCCACCTGCAGCTCAGCAGGAGGCAAGGTGGCAAATGTCATGTTTCTTACTGCACACCTCCCGTGAGAAGGGTGCAGAAATGAGAGTGAATGAGGAACCTTCTGAAGCCAGTGTAACTGAAGATGGGAGGAGGAGGGGACACAAGACAGTCAGATCAAATCTGTTTAATTCCTGTTGACGTGTTGTTGGTTTTACGTGCTGGGCAAAACCTGCTCTGGCACAGGTTCACAGGAGTAGAAAATAACTGCATGTCCCTCTGCCATTGGGGAGATCTGAGAGGCACCTGAGAGCAGATCTGGTGAACGAAGTCTCAACTCAGGGTGCATGTGCCATTTTTACCCATGCATTTTTTAGGACTGAGAAAAAGACAAATATTGATGTTAATGAGCTAAATTATTATGCCCCGTAGTTGGTCGTAATTGTACAGAACTACAGAGCTACACCCAGTGAGGCCCATTTTCCACACAGCGTGAATCATTTGCTCGGCTTTTGCGCTCACTAGTTTCACATTTTAATTTTCCATTCCTCCGGCTTTCCTCATGCGGATGAATAATGGACCATTTATAATACACTAACAATATCAGAGCACACGATTGCAGCTTTGGTCTGTCTAATCCCTTCAGACAGTTCCCAGAGCACGAACGCACTTTCTTTATTCCTTAGATAAAACCCCTGTCGTGTGAAGCCACATCCTCTTTCCACAAAGAAAACAGAAGGGGATGCCAGTCTGTCAGCTTCTTCTCTCTGCCACTAGAAATAGCTCTCCGGAGCTGAGTCACGAAGTGGAGCCCAGAATAACGGGTGATTCCTTTAAGCCAGGGACAATAATCAGCTGTGTTAACAATTACAGATGGAAATGGGTTTCAGGCAGGAGTTTATCAGAAGGCACACTGAGCCCTTCGCTTGCTGTAAATAAACGCCTGGGTAAACTTTCATGGAATCCTCTAAATACAAGTGTGCAATTGAGCTTTTCTCTGCTGCCTTGGGGGCTGAGCCTGCTCCTTCTGCACATACCTGTGCCAATCCAGACCACGCTCTACGCTGTGATTCCTGTGTAGGGGCATCTCAAGGCACCGAGCCCACCCTGCTTGTCCATGGCTCTCAGAGACCTGTGCTGGGCACTGGCACGTTTGGCATCCTTATCTTTCTCTTTAAGGATGATGTACTTCCCTTTATGGATCCAAAGACATTCATTAAGCACTAAAAGCTCAGACTTAAGCATGTGACAGTTTCTAATTGTAGTGCTGGTCTTCTGTTTCCTTATCAGCCTTCCAGTACCTTAAGGGGCCTACATGAAGCCTGGAGAAGGGCTTTTACAAGGGCATGTAGTGGTAGGATGAGGGTAAGAGATTTCAGACTGAAAGAGGGGAAATTTAACCTAGATTTTAGGAAGACATTCTTTACTATGAGGGTTGTGAGACATTGGCACAGGTTGCCCAGGGAAGCTGTGGATGTTCCATCCCTCTTCAAGGCCAGGTCTGAGCAACCTGGCCTGGTGGGAGGTGTTCCTGCCCATGGCAGGGGGTTTGCAACTAGATGATCTTTAAGGCATCTTCCAACCCAAACCATTCTGTGATTTTCCTCTCTTGTGTATTTGTTGGAAATATTTTGGAATTAGTATTTGGAAAAAGAAGGCTTTCCTGAAACCAGGATTTTCTGTTTGGAAATCTGTAGTGTTCAGTGCTGCTCAACACTATACATAGGATACATTCAGCAGAAGAAGGTGATGAATCATGTAACTATTTAGTGTGAGATGGGAAGCCTTCACAGAGCTGCTTGTGTGTGAGCTGTCACATGTTTGTTGCCTGAGTCACCTGGATTGCTCAGAAACATGGATGGGATGTGGCACATGAGTCTGCCCGGGCAGCACCCTGGTCCATGCAGGATCTTGCAGTTGCCAGTGGGGGTTGGAGGGAGCTCAGAACCATATGAGCAGGATGGATTGTGTATGTGGTGCTGTAAGGAGCACTACAGATATCCATTTTTGTTCCTTGAACAAGAACTTAGCTTCTAAAAAATACTTTTTAAAAATTCCCCAATCACTTCCATCCTGCCCATTTATCCATAGGAGCACTAATTTAAGTAAGAAACTTTTGAAGAGACTTTCTTCCAATTTTTAAGAAGAAAGGTGTTTAAATAAATCTGCCATATAGTTAAGTAGACCAAGCATGAGGGAGAAAACAGCAAAGCTATAACCCCTCTCCCTTTTTTTTTTGCTGTTGTATTTTTTCACTGGTCAACCTATATACTTCTTGGGATTCTTTTACCTAACAACATAATTTTAGATAATTTCTTATTTGAAAAAAGGTACAGATAAAGACAAAGCTAAACAACCAGTACTTCTTGATTTAGCTTTCCAAATACTTTAATGAACATTGTGGAAAAATCTTTAAAATTCTGTCCTCCTCCTACTCCCTGTCAACAGGAATTAACCTACTCCTACTTCCAAAAAAACCCTCTTTAGGAAAAGAAAAATGAAAATATTTTTCTTTATAAGCAGAGAAAGACTGGAAACACAAGCAGTCATGTGAGCTAATACATTATGGCAGACCATGACCTCCTGCAGTGTTCTGTGCTCCCAGGGAAGGGGCTCTGCTCCCCACCCCCTTGGCCATTTCGGGCTCTGCTGCTCAGCCTGTGTTCACTGACTTTACATCAGAAACACAGAGCCCTTCTGCTGTCAAAATTCTACAATATATATAACCTCCCCTCTTAAAACAACATGAGTTATTTGCTCTCATTTCATTGATTTCTATCTCTGTGCAAATGCAGCCAGAACCAACACAGCACCATGTGTTCTGCAAGACTGAACAGCAATGGTGTTTAGCATCAGCATCATTATCAAATTAGGAGGAATTAATTGTTACACATTGGGTTTGTTTGCTCAACCAAGTGGCTGGCAGCTGAGCTCAAAGCCATTTGCACAGTGGTGGGGAAGGTTTTTTTTTTAGTATGTCACTGGTACCAGGATTCCTTCCTTCTCTCCCCTTCACACACAAGTGCTACCTTGCTACTGAATACTTCATCAGAACCTGAAGGGATCCTACCCATACTGGTCAAACTTAGTTTCCCTGTCAATAGCTTCAAATACAGTTTAGATTCAGTCTGTGGATGTGTATTGAGGTGTCAGGAAGCTTCAGTCCTGGCCATCAGTAATATTTCCCCTAACACCAGCCTGCTGAAAGGGAACTCAAAAGTATTCCTCACCTCTGACTGAGGTGGGTTCCTACTGTTCCCTCTCCTGTTTAGAGAGAGAAAGTTGGAAACTTTAAAGCATTAAAGGGCTCAACTTTTCTCAAATGAAAACGTAAGGGGAAACTCCTGATTTCAGTGACAGCAAACAGGGGCCAGAAAGGCCTGGACCTACAAAGTCAGAACAGTGTTTTTCTTACTCCCTTTTGGCTGCCATTTCCCACAGGTTTCCTTTCTGGGGCATCAGTAAGCCAGTTCAGCTGAGTAAGCTGAAGCAGAGATGTCAGATAACTGACTAGATTATCATCTGATTTTATTTACCCTGTACTTCTGGCTTTTCCCTTTCCAAGGAAAGGCTTACACATAATAAGCTGTATGGCTTTGAGGTGAATTTCGTCTTGTTGGAAAGCCTCAGCTCTGTAAGGAAGCAGAAGACCTCACAGCCCCAGATGGAAGTAAGCAAATGCATTTCCATCTCTCATAAATGTTGTTTACACAGTGCAAGCAAGTCCAGGACAGGGAATGGTGTATTTAAAACAAGGTCCTCTAACATTTGGATCCACCCTCAACAGATACTTGATACTGATCAAGTGAGTCACTTCATTAAGAAATAAACCCTGCTGTGCTGGCGACCTCTAACAGCAAACAGGGAGCCCCGTTGTCATCTGTTGAGTCCTTTCTGTCCCAGCCCACACACCCTGAAGATGCACACTGAGTCAGGGGCACAGCAGCAAGGCTGGCTTTGTTTCTCCATGGGGGTGTGTGCCAGGCATGGGCACACAGCAAAGCCCTGTAAGAATGAAATACCTTCATTTAATCATAGAATAGCAGGGACCTTAAAGATCAACTACTTCCAACCCCTGCCGTGTGCTGGGACATCTCCCACTAATCGAGGTTACTCAAAGCCCCATCCAACCTGGCCTTGAATGCTTCCAGGGATGGGGCATCCACAGCTTCTCTGAGCAACCTGTGCCAGTGTCTCAGCACCCTCACAGGAAAGAATTTCCTCCAAATATCTAATCTAAATCTACTCTTCTTCAGCTTTAAACCATCACCCCCCATCGTATCATTCCATGCCCTTGAAAGTCTCTCTCCAGCTTTCCTGTAGCCCCTTCAGGTACCAGAAGGTGCTCTGGGTTGTCCCCAGAGCCTTCTCTTATCCAGGCTGAACAACCCCAAATCTCTCAGCCTGTCTCCGTGTGAGAGGTGCTTCAGCCCTATGATCATCTCCCTGGTCCTACCCTGGATTTGCCCTGGATTCCCTGTGTGCCCCTAAAATGGATGGGAAAAACAGAGGGATCATTTCTGATCTGAAGGTAGACAGAGTATTGACAAGATGTGAGCTGGTCCTTGGTTGTTCCCAGTTTGAGGTAGTCCCTTCTCTTTTTTCACATTCACCTGAGCACCTTGTTTGTGCCCAACAGCAGAAGTTGCCAGCTCATGCCCTCAGAGTTGGGCACAGTATCAGCCACAAGAAATACAATAACAGATGGAATTCAAGATGCATGTAAACACGTAAGTTATAAAAGTCTCAAGAAGAAATAACTGTAAGAATTGTATCCCCCTGCCCAGAGCCACTGCTGGCAAAGAGCCCTTTTCTGAATGAAAAAGTCTGGGTACATCTGTGTCCCCATTTGAATATTTACACCTCTTCCACCACCAAGGGCAGGCTTCACTGGGACCCCAGAGCCAGAGGAAAGGGATTATTCCACTGCAAATCCCAGTTACTGCTTCATTTGCTCTACTTCAACAAATGTACTAATTACTGGTTGTTCACTAAATGCCATGGAGACGACAGGGCACATAGTGAGATCATCTGCTGGTATTTTTATTTTGTTGATTTTTGTTTATAACCATTTTTAGGACTTTGGGGGAAAAAAAATGAAAACAAAAACACAACCAAAAAAACCCACCAAACCAAAACAGTAAACCACACAAAAACACAGCAAGGCTAAGAATCATCTCCCCAAGTGAAAATAGTCTTTTTTATAAGCCCTGACCATACAAGCCCCTGAAAAATGTGCATTTACACCCTTCTATATGATGACTGGTAGAAAGGAAAGGAGCCAAAAAAAATCAAGGAGCAGCCAAACTGTGCTTTGATATAACTACTGAAAACTTTTACTTTTTTCCAATGGCTTCTGAGCTACTGCATTAAATGTTTATAGTTGCCTTTTATCAGTGTCTGCTTTTTAGATGAGATCCAGAAACACCATTGGCAACATCCTTTAACTTTGGTTTTGGTAGAAGCAAAACGTTAAGGTCAAATACAACAAATGACCCAAAAAGACTTTTTTAAGAAGTAACATTCTCTTCCAAAACGTTCAATTCAGTACTCTGTCACTCAAAAACACAGAGCTTGTACTCATAGTTAAACAGGTTTTAAGGCGTTTTGGTTTTTTTTTTTCCTGGATTTCCAAACCAAATAAAAATTACTGACTCAGTGATAATTAGAAGTACCAAAACTGTAGGGCTGGGGTGTTTGAGGAGCTCTGCAGGTGGTGGCCCTGCTCCACTCTGAGGGAGCCAACACACAGCTGGCAGGGCAGGAAGGCAGCAAATCCATGAGGACTTCTGTTTTCTTCAATTCCTGTTCAGGCCTTGCTCATTTCAACACTTTTCCCCTGGGCCCATGGCCATGGCTGTGCTGCCCCTTGATCTGGCTGGATCATTTTTTCTGGTTCATTCTGTCCAGGCTATTTTGGATGCAGAAGGTCAATGCCAGCACTGTCAGAGCCACTGGAAATGCATTTGAAGGACAAAGGGAGACAGAGCATATGCCCCAGGACAAAGTAAAAGAAACCATCCAGAGTGAATTAGTTTCCTTTTCTCCTCCTCCTCCTGTTAGTGAAAGGATTGGTCTTAAAAATGTCTTATTTTTTTAATTTCTCAATAATGCTTTCTCTGTTTTTGGTGAGGCTTTTTATTTATGCTGGTTACAGATCTACATTTTTAGCTTGCTTTTTCCTTTTTTTTCTCTTTCCCCCCCCCCACCCCCCTTCTTCTTACTAAACGGCAAGCATATTAACTACTGAAGTGATAAAATCTTTGTTAAGAATCACAGAAAAGAATATTTTACTTACTGAAAATACACAATTCTCCCCTGAGTTTGTTTGGATTATTTTCCCTGGGATTTGACTTTTACTACTCTATCCCTGGGGCTGACATTCGTTTCTGTCCATAAAGGAGAAACCTATTACTATATAAAACACTGGCAGTTGTATCTTTCTTCAGCATAGCATGCAGGTAGTGTTGGTAGAGCAGGTAAACACCGGAGCTTTTTTTGAGTAAATTCTCATATGAAAAAGTCATAAAGAACACAAGACTAATTTATTTGGAGGACAGATTCCAGATAGGTTACAAGGTATGTGAATGAAACACATTTACTTTTTTTGGGGGGGGAACTCACCTGAACTGACTAACATCAGAATGAGGTCTTAGAGTTCAACACTCTTAAGAAAGAGGCAGTGATGAAACCTCATTTCTACCTGTCTTTCTCTGTTTGTGAGAATGTATGCCTACCTGCAGCATGATGAGATTTATGCAAGAAAATGTTGAAGCAAATCAATAAAATTAATGGCTTATGTATTGCAAAACAGAATACATTCAGAGGAAGTTTGTGTCTGGCTGACACACCTTTTTCGTTCACAGTGAAGAACTGTAAAAGATATAAATACATACTTTCTCATGTCTTAACAAAAACTCGAGCCATGGGAGACAAAACCTTGAAGATTGGTCAATGAAGTCATGTTTATCTGCCTCTGGGCTTAATCTGAGAGTTGGTGGCCAGTTCCTTCCACAGCCCCTTGATTCATTCTTCTTATTGCCAGCCTGACATCCAGTTCCAGCTCCTTTATAGTGTCTGTTCACACTGATCTTGGCTTTCCCTTCCTTTTTCTTTCCTCTGTAATTCCTTCTCTTGTCTGCCCATTTCTTTTTAAGCTGGATGTCCTCAATTTTTAAACTCCTTTCTGAATTGTGATAAAAAGTTTTCTTTCTGTAACTGATCTTCCCTATTACCTGGTCTTGTCTTTATGTGGAAGATTGTGGCTTCATATTTTTCCCCCAAATGTCTAAGGATTCACAATAGCTAAAAAAGAAAAGGAGTAGAAATTATCATCCTTGCATCCTCCACAATTAACTACAAGAATTTCTGTTTCATAGTGTGCTTTATTTTAATCACAGTGGATATTTTGTCTCCTTCTCTTTCAACCAAAGAAAAGACAAGAAAATTCCCATCATTTTTCATCTAATTTCTCAATTACTAGTAAAGCAGCACACCCTTATGTTCAGGCCTAACATCAGTTCATTCACAGGTCAGGGTGTGAATAACACTAATGAAAGAAAACTTGTGTCATTCTATTGCAAGTTCTCAGCCTCACCTGTGAACTGAGTAAAGAAAACAAAGTTGTAATATTGGGAGCTGGAAATGGGGTTAGAGGTGGAACAGAGAAATGTGAGATACAATCCTACTCCCTGGCAAGGCAATAGAGAAGAGAGGAACTTTCAATATTGACTCAGCATAATTCAAAGAGATTATTTTTTAATATTTAGATGTCTATCAAGAAGTATAACCAAGAAGAACTATTTGGAGTATGCCAAACTGAAGAAGTAATATCTGTTATGCTGGAATCATTTTAAGAGCTTGAAATTATCTGCTCAGTTTTTAAAATAGTTTTAATAGTTCAATAGACAGATTTGTTAAATATTTTAAAATAAACCAAGTGAGCATTATGCATTCATGTCAGTCAGATAATGTTAAAATTACTTGATAGTCACAAAACTCCACAATATTGACAAGAAGGAATTTTTTTTTTGGGGGGGGGGGGGGGGCGAAGTTATTCAGGGATAAATCTCCAATGCAGCAGCAGGGCACCTCTTGAAAAAAAAGCCAGTGACAATGAACACAGGTTTTTCAATACCTTGAAAAAGAATATAGTAATTTATTCCAAGTTTATGGAAAAAAAGGTTGTCTTCTCTCAGCTTAGCCAGAGTTTTGTCTCATGAGATGTTTAAAAATTCTTAAAAGATGGAAACAAAGCCCATCAATATACTCAGCAAAGACAGTCAATGTCCAGCATTGAATAGGGATTAACCACACTGCTGCTGTTCTGCTTGTACCACCAGCCTGAGGTAGGAGCCAGATTTCTGCAGCCAAATGAGCTATCTTCACATCAAACCATGGTGTCAGGTTGGGCTTTTTGTTCTGCATGTCCATTTCTAAGAACACATGCTGTTTGTCAGGATGATGTTGAAGGATGCTTCAGGAAGGCTGGACCTTGGTGTAGTCCCAAGGACCAAGAATAGAAATGAGGATAGTGGCAGAGTAAGTCAAAAACTACCTATTAGAGGTCTTACTCTATTCCCCCACTGTCACAATTTACTGCCTTTCCTACTGCTTACCACACCTCAGGAGGTTTTAATTGCTCTGATTGCCTCGAACCTCAAGGCAGCTGTGGCAGGTCGTGCTTGAAACAGGTCAGCTTGGTGTCTCACATCCCCTGTGCTGAAGCAGTCCCATCATTCTGTCTCCTTCTTTGCTACCATTCCTCCCCACACTGGTTACAGCCAACATGTGTTTTCTCTCTTCATGGGAATACCACACTCATAAGAAGATAGATGTTGCATATGAACTGCACAGTGCCTCCCATAACATGTATATTAATTATATGTTATTATATATGTTATTATATAGCATACAATCATACTTTATGTGTATTTTATATATATACACAATATAATAAAAATACACATTTTATGAGACACTATCCTGTTCATGTGCAAACTGTGTATATTAACTGGAAAAAATTATATACAGTATTTCTGAATTACATTATACAGATGACTTTTCCTAGTTAATATGTAGTAAACAATTAGATATATAAGTATGAATTGATTATAGAAGAAAATTCTGTAGAATGCAGCAAATCCTATAGAATTTGTTTTAATAAAAACACTGGGTTCTGTTAAGACCCAGTTTTCACAAACTCCTGTGTTAAGTGTCCACAGAGGATGGAACCAGAGCTATATGCTCAGTTTTTACAGTCAAATTTCCACACACCCTTTATAGAAATGCTGTGTGCCCATTGCAAAGTTTGGTCCTGGAATCTGACATCTACAGAATTTCAGGTACTGAAACCTATACAGAGGCCAAGAGCATAAAAATTCCCAGCACAACATCTGCCCCAACATGAAATGAGGCTGCTCTGTAAATACAGAGGTTTTCCTTGGGCTGTTTTTGACCTGTTCACCTTCCACTCCAGAGTGTTTGCAATCAGAACACGGGACACTCCCAGGGCTTATTTAGGTGTTGTCTGCATTTTGCACCATCCTTCATCTCACACCTGTCTCACACCATGCAAACGAGCAGCACATTATTTCTGTTAAAGAAGGAAGCCCCAGCTGACACTTGTTGCTGTGATTTTTTAAAGCTTTTTTTAGGGAAGAGGACTCAACTGAATTCCTCAGAGAGGGAGGAATCAGCTATTTTATGAATTTCTTACCTTTGTAGGGTGTGGAGAAATAGAAGCATGTGAGAGGAGGGGCTAGGCATTTTGATAAATGCAATTCTGCTGGTGCTAAGCAGGTTTCTCTGTGTGCTGGTGTCAGGACAGGCTGCAAAGACAGTCCTGAGCACACTGGTGCCCCCACACTTCAGACTTGATGTGGTGTAAAGTCTATCAGCTCAGCATTTACGGATCTTTTTTGGCAAGTTTTGAAGCAGATGGCTAAAAATGCCAAGGAAAAAGTATTTTTAAGAGGGCACCACTACAGCCTTGAAACCCCTTTGAGCCGCGCTGTTGTGACAGGCTGCATCCTGTGTGTGTGCATGCTTGCAGGAGGGTTTACTCATACGTACGAACTTTAATTACCCACTTATGTCCTGAAGCAAGGCTGGGAATGAATTTCAGGAAAAGAGATGTTTGTTTTGTGCGGGCGCCCACATCCCATATACTTTCAGTCCCGCGGAAATTGCCCCGCATCCACACCCTGTGTACGCTGGTGCCTGGAGAAGGCAGAGAGCTGAGGGAAACCCCTGTGTACCCCAGCATGGAAAAGCCTGAGTAGCACCAAACTGGCTACTCCTGCCTCAGCTGAAGCCGTACAGCTGTTGCCTTAGCAGAAGGAGAGGGATTGGATTTCACGGGCTGTGTAATCTGCGACAGAGCTCTGGGGCTTGGGGATCACAAGAAGCCTCACCCAGGCTCAGCCATCCCCTTTCTGCCCTGAGAGGAACGCCCCGCTCGACATAGAAGGAAAATTGTTTGCTGAATTTCTGCACAGCCCTCCTTCCGATTGCTGGAGAGGGAGAGAGGGAGTGAGAAAGAAGAGTTAAAGGCAGGCTCTGCGCTGCTGTTCTGGGCTGTTTCAACTTCAGGGCAACTCTAGAGAACTTCAGTTATTTTTGGTAAGTTTTCTAACAAAACTCTCTTCTTCTTTCTTTTCGGTCTCTGATGCAGATTGCACAAGTTTGCAGTAGCTGATGGGCTTTTAAAATTGTAGAGAGATGTGGACGTGTGTATTTCATGTTCTTTGATACAGAAACTGGACATTCTCATTGTAAAGAAATAATGTTTTTAAGTGCTGCTAAGTGGAACCTGGAGATACTGGGGGTTTAGCCATGCAGCTGGACAAAAGTATGGCCAGAACTTCAGCCAGGGCACATCCCACCTGGTGCAAATCTTTATCTCTTTTTTATGTATGGGAAGAAGTGAGATTGGAGATGAATGAATGTGTTCAGCTTTATTAAAATTTTCTGTTCTGCATTTTTGATGCCTGGGTTTCAAACTTGTGCACTAAGCCTCCCAAAGCTTCCAGGGAGATGTTGGTTCTCAGTCCTGCACACACCCCTCCATTCAGTAATCTCTGTTCCAGATCATGCATGTTGTTTTTCTTACTTCCTCTGTCTGTATACTTAACCCATCATACAATCTCAAAGATAGTGAAGCTCTCCTTTGTGTAGTACATAGTCCCAGTTGTTGCAGTGATCTGCAAAGTTCAAACTGCAAATTACTTGTGGAGATGTTGGTTTCTGACAAATACGAGTTTTCTGGGTTTAGTTGTCCCCATAAATACGTTTCAATTTTTATACTGTCTCTGCTTCTGCAAGTGAAGTTATGTTTGTGTGGGTATTATATCTCAATAGATACCATTTGCAATATAAATATCATAATATACTGACTTGGAACTAGGATCTCTGTATGGTAGTGGTATTTGAGACTAAGATTAACCTTGGAACATTTAAAAAACAGATCCATAACCTTGTCAGTAGAAGCGTATCCAGTTCATGTTCACTGCAAGGCTGCTGAGGCTAGTTCACAAAATGCTAGGAATTTTTCCTGTCCACCTGTCTAGGTTCTTTGCCCTATCCTCATGCCTTCATATGTGTTCCTGAACACATGAATAGAGTTTATTTGAAGTAGTATTTGTATCTGTAGAAAGAATGAAAAGTACATGTCCATAAAGCTTTGGTAGAAAAGGGAAAAAACATTACTTATATGAGAAAATGCCAAAAGTCTATCCCTCAAAAAAACCAAAACAAACCAATTTTCCTGTATAACTTATGGAAGAAGAAATGCAGAAATTTGAAAGGTGGCTCTTAAGAGATACAGTACTTAGCTCGTGATCACATGTTGCATGCCTGAGGAAAAACTTTTTATGTATTGTCTTGCTATGTCTCTTACAATTATAAAAAAAAGCTATAAGGAATTTTGTACATCCTAGAAAATTAGAGGAAAAGCTGCCTATGACAGCCAATTTACATCTCAAGTCTATCCTAACATGTCAAAAGTCCAGCATGAGAAAGTGTCAGATGTTTAACAGCACAGGAAAGCATATACCTTAGCTTCTCAGGATTTATTGGGTTTTATTAGCTATGTTTAAAAATCACAAGTGTGACTGGAACTTTTTATTGCAGTAACTCTATAACAATGGAGTTAACAATAACTCTTCAGCAATACACTGAACACCATAAATCTGCGTGTGGTGCTGACATGTTCCATGAGGGCTGTAGCTTTTCTGTGGAAGCATGGAGACTTGTTAGCTAAAACTGCATTTTACTATCTTTGGTGTGGCACTCTTGTAAAGTAAACTACTATTAGATTACGAGGCATGTGTAAATCCCCGACTGAAGTCGGTTTGACTCCATCAGTGCTTGTAAGCAATCCATTGAGGGTGGCTGCCTTCCAACCTCCTCTCCCGTGGGTGTTAAAGTCTTCAGTCAGCCAGGGCAGCAGTGGTTCTAGCACTGATTTGCCAGGGGTTGGAAATGGTGTGTATCTTCTGCTTTTAATTGTCTTGGACACTCTGTCTGTATTCACAACTATGAGGTCAACGTGCCTCTATTCACTTTTGGCTGTACTTGAAGCTCATCACTGAAACAAAATCCAACAGCCTGTAATGCATGGTCAGGGGAATAGCTGTCATCTGACTTAACCTCCTGTTGCCTTCAGTGGCTTCAGCAACCTGTGCTCCAAGGCACTCTCCTCCTGGAAGCCAGGCGAAGAGCTTCACAGGCACTTAACACTGTCAGTGTGAGGAAGGGAGTAGGACATGGGGATCTTACTGCAATATCATGTCTTCTGTGAAGCCACAGGAATGTATATTCTCTTGGTTTGAACCTCTAAGGATGCACAGAGGGTTGTTTTGTTTTTCTTCTACTAGGGCAAAGAAGTCAGTTCATCCTGTGCAAGTGTAAAGCACTGAGGGTTTTAAGAAAGTTTATTTTTTTTTCCAGGATTTCTCACATTAGGAGATGTAAATAATCAAAACATAAGGCAGTGTATTTGAAAGGTGTGAAAGTTACTGACTTATATTCTGAGTAAATATTTGAGTAAATAGATTTAACCTATTTTTTACATCTAGTTATTTTTGCATTCTATAATGTCCCCCACTTCAGGAAGCAGCAAAATATGCACTGGAAAAATCAGAGTTTTCACCTCTGGAAAAAATCTCACTATATTTCTGGGCTCTGTGTTGCCAGTTCAGTCCAAACCAGTAAGGTTGCAAAAGGCCTCAACATTAGCCCTGCTTGGAGCGAGGAGAGAACCTGTCCCTCTGCACTGGCAGAGGCAGATGAGCAAGGGTGAGCTTTTGCTTTCAGGCAGTTTGCCACATCCCTGAGCCCTAGTGCACTAGAAAACTGTTTTTCTGACAACATCATTTTAACAGCTGCTGCCTTTCCCACTTCCCTTAGCTGTAACTTCCAATCTGCCCAGCAGGCTTTTCCCTCCAAAGCCAAAAGGTGGAGCAGCACCGTGCAATGGAGGGGATTCAACTCATGACAGATTCAGGTTAAACCCTGGCAAGAGTAGGTTGCCACCTCTCTACATGCAACAGAAATCAAGACAATGCTCTTGTGGCAAGACAGATCCTTTGAATGGCTGTAGCTGAGCCTAGCCCTAGTGCAGGAGGATTGCTGTTTCACCTAGGGAAACTTGCTGAATCCACACATTTGCTCATCTCCAGATTTTAAGGTCAAGTCTGGAATTCATTATTTTGTATTGAAAAACGAAACTGCAGGTTGGAGAGGACTTATCACATACTAATTAGTTCCTACCAACATTTTTGCTTTCTGAAAGGAGCCTACAGGTAGCCAAATATCAGGAAGTAAACACTGCCTTACTGCAGGGAAGGGTCTACAGTTTTCTATCAGAGAAGGGGAACCTGTGGTTTCACCATCCAAATCTAATGAAACATGTTGTCCAGAGTGGTTGGAACAAATGAAAATATATTATAATTGCACGTAGGCAATAAATAAGCAAAAGTAACTGATAGGGGACCCATCTGCTCTCATGGCACAGAGATGGCAGCGCTGCAGGGAATGAGTCCCAGGCTTCAGGAACAGCCCAAACCCCACCGAAATTCCATGAAGAAGGAATGCAAATGCTTGAAGAAGAGTAGGCACCAAGCCCACTTCGTCTGCCCAGTAAAGTTATCAGTGTCTTCAGAGGGCAAACTTATCTGTTTTTCAAAAACACAAACAAGGAGATAAGATTTATATGATTTCCAAGCCTGCTGATAAATGCTCAAGACTCCAAAGACGTGGTAACTATTCTTCACTGTTGGGCAAATGTTATTTCTAGTTGTTATATTCTAGTTATATTCTAGTTTCTATAGTTAAGAGGACAAACCCTGCTTGATTTTGGTAATGGGGGGCTATGCCTGACATTCACAGAGTCAGGGGAGCAGCTGTTAACCAGGCAGCCATCTGATTTTACATACCTTGCTACCTGCCCACTGACCTGCCAGCCCTCCCCCTTGAAGAGCAATATGTTTGTGGTCTCACTCAACCAGCACTGGAAAGCAAAGGTTTTAAACTGCACTTATTTCTTTCCATTTCTGCAAGTCATAGCTAAATACTCTAATAATCTGCTCTAGATGTAAAATCTCCCACCTTGCAGTGGGTCCTGTAAGCTCCATTTTATTACTCCAATCATCCCTATTTTTCCTACATAACCTGTACTCCATGTCAGCCCTGGAAGGCTAATGACATTCAGCTTTCCATATTTCTTCATTTTTTGATGATGTGGTTTCCCCCAGCGCCCAACCCCCATGACACCCTCAAAATAAGTGCATGCAGGAACTTTTCTTTTCCTTGTCTCATGTTATTCACATTTAATTCAAAGAGCCAACCTTAGAAGAATTATTTGGAGGAGTGGATTCCGAGATGAAAATTTTAGCATGAAGAAGGAAGTCAAAGGGCATGCATACAGAGGCAAAAATTAGTTAGTGGTGAATGGAATAATAACTTTTCTACACAGCAAGAACTGCTTTATCTGATACCTGATGCGTTATATTCTAAAGGGGGGAACTGTCTCTGTGGGATTAGACATTGCTATTTTGAAATGTACTAAGAAATCAGCTTCTGATAAACCTCAAGTGTTTAGCAGCTCTACTTCAGCATGGATTGGGTTTTTGTTTGAAATGTGTGCTGGTTTATTGGGAGGTGTAGGAACCAAAGATCTATGAAACTATTAATGAGAAAGGTGGTGGTTTCAGTTGCTGGTATTTCCTGGTGTGAGCTGAGCTTTCTCTATTCTGGCTTCTTAAATCAGTCAAAAGCAAATAATTTAGAAGAATGACAAAAAACAGCAAAAAATGACATTAAACATTCCCCAGATATTTTCATATATGCCAGAGATGATCTGATTTATAGTTAGGTGAAAGGTTGCATTGATTTTCATATTAACTGTGTCCTCACTCCTTCAGATTGACTTTTTCACCTAACAAGCTTGATTATGAGGAAAAAAAAATATTTGCACAGCAAATAGTTCACACAACTCCGTGACTAATTAAAATAACCAGTTATCCAGATCCCATTTTGGCAGCAAACAGCATTTTCACATGTGAATGACTACATGTGGCATTTGTATTCATGGTGATGGATGGTTACAAAGAGAAATGATGTGAGCAGTTGTGATGCTAACTTATTAATCAGGCTTCCTATGAACAGACAGTGCTAGAGTGTCCATGAAGGGTAATACATTCCAAGGCTCTGATATCACTTCTTCTAGGGCATGTGTTTGGCTACAAAATTATTGACTGCATAAGCTGTGTAAAACAGAATTTTGAAAGGTATTTCACACACAGGTATTTAAATAGAGACATTTCAATGATTTACAGAGCTGGATGGAGGCAGGACCCACACAGAAAAAAAGGAATACTCTTAGTAATGGTGCTGTGATCTTACTTCTGTATTTGGATTGTATGTCCGAAGTGGATTTGACAACTGCTTCAGTCAGTCTAACAGAAATCTGTGAATGAAATGGATTGGATAAAGATAGCAGGAGAAATCACTATTTTCTTTTTAAAACTGTTCTTCCTCAGAGATTAAAAAGAAACTTTTGGATCACTGCACAGGGTTATGCCAGGAAAGCTCATCACAGAGGTTAGCACATTAGTCACATAATTATAATGTATGCATTGCATGCCTCACCAACCAAATATATGAACTTTATTTATTCTAAATAAACCTTAAAGCCCAGAGAATAAGCCGAGCACTTGGCGATAAGATCAAGAATTAATGTAATCTCCTAAATATACCAGGTTTTTTCTTAGAAAGAAAGGGTGCTCAGAGCATGTAAAAATAAATCATCCTTAGGTCTCATGGTGAGGAGATCCCAGGAGGTGTCAGGAGTCTCCAGGGAGCCCAAGCAAACTGTCGACTGCACGTTTTCCTAAAAGCTCTGAACCATGCTTCTCTTTCCATGTCTCACTTTCTTCCTTTTTCTGCTTTTCTGTTGTGGATAAACAGTCACGGTCCTGCAGAATGGCTCACATCTCAACTATCAGGGCCAGCCCTAGTCCATGGGGCTTGTCCCAGAGACCTGCAACATCATTCATCTGCTGCTGCTGATGATGATGGTGAGCACAGCAGGTCTGGGAGCATGGGCTGGTGTGTGGCAAATGGGGTATGATGTGGACTTGGCATAGGCCAAGTCACTCAGAGAGTCTTGCAAAATACAATATCCCAGAATGGCACGAACTCCATGTCTGTAGACTGATGAGACAACCCCATGCAGCAAAACCCCTTTTTCACCCATATAGGCAACCACAGCCTCTTCAGCCCAGGGGAAAACACTTGTAGATGCTGCAGTGAGCCACACAGCAGTGGGCAGGGTGTTTGGGGTGTTCCTGGTGACCCTGCTGCCCCCACCACTCTCAGCTGTGTTTTATTAGTTTACTTGCACTCCTTTGTGTTTGGGGCTCATTGCTAGTTCACGTTCAGCCTCAGCCCTGGTTTGAAAAACAGGGGTTGGAGGCAGCAGCTCTGCACCCAGCCATGTGATGGGGAAGCAGAGCTTTTGCAACGCTCTCCCAAGCTGTGACATGCATTGAAAACTGGGCTTCTGACAGCAGTCCTCTGTGTAGGGAGCTGCTGGCAAATTCAGGTGTGGCAGGAACACCTCACCATTGTCATGCTGTTATTTCATAGCCTGGGCTGACAAAAGTCAGGCCCTTGGGCAGCACAGATGGATACAGCCCGTGAGCCTTGGGCTTTCATTTGCACCAGAGCACAGTGAGGGTAAAAGCGGTAAAAAAATCCATGAAAACGAGTGTTTTCAAATTCCTGCAAATCCTTTTCTTTTATGTGCCAAATAAGGGACAGAGAGGGAGGGAAAGCCATCACCCACTAATCCAAAACAGGAGCTGGTTGTCTCACCAGCACAGACCACGCTAACTCCTCCACTAGCTCCACTCTTGTGAGGAGGCAGAGAGAGATTCTGATAAAGCTTTGGCTCTTGGACGCACTTGGAACCACGTGCAAAGCTAGCCAGAGCCTGCGTGGTCTGGGAAAGGGAGCTGGGACTAGCTAAACTGTCACTGACAAATAGCAGCAAGGAGCAGAGTCATTCACCTGGCTGCAATAACCCTGAGAAGTGTGAATTTCCTGCTTTGCAGAGGCTTTGCAAAAGGCAATGTCTCTGTGACCAAGGCACACTCGAATCAGTCAAACTTTGCAGAAAAATGACACAACCCAGCCATATTTGTCAAGTCTTGTTCATGTCATTTTTTTGCTGTGGCAGTCTAATATCAGGTTAAGGTCCCCAGTGTGTTAAGTGATATATAGGCACCTACCTGGATGTGCCTCGGAGGAGTTACAAGCTTTGTGTCAAGCTAGTCAAGCAAAACGGAGGTGGCAGTAATGAGGAAATAGTGGGAACAATTTTACAGAGGAAGAAAGAAGGCTTTTTTTTTTTTTTTTTTTTTTTTTTGATTGAGTTTTGGTTTGTTTCATTGTCAAGATGATCTCAGAAATTCTCAGTCATAATAAATCCCCATTGGCTGGAGCAATGCTCTGGATGCAATTATCCAGCATGTGAGTTCCTGCAAAGTGTTCATAGTGCAGGCAGGTAGTGTGACTGCACATGAGCACTCTGATCTTCCTACATGTGGGACCTCCTGCTGCTGTCCTGCAGAGGGATGGAGACTTCTCCATAGAGAAGTATGCAACATCTTTCCCTTAACATGTATGTTTGTTTTCTAGTCAAGAAAAATGAGGGAGGTCTGCAAAGAGGAATTGTGTATTTTAGGCAACCTACAGCTGCTGAAGTTTTTGCCTCCAGTGTCACACCCATTGGGTGTTCCAGGGAGCGAAGGATACAATGGGAAATGCTGCATTTCTTCTCAGTTTTGCCCTGCTCCATTGATGCACCTTTTCGTAGCCAAAGCAGCACATTGGCAATGGAGCCATAGCAACAGCAGCACAACTCCTGCAGCTCCCAGTTGTGTTTTTATGATGACAGGCAGGAAAAATGAAGTGTCTTCCACCTCGAGGTTGGAAAAAAAGGCAAATAAGAGTGTGTTCAACTGCTCAGAGATCTGGACTCACCTTGGGCTGACAGCAGTAAGGATATTTTGTTGACAGCACATGACGTACTCCTGTGGAAATGAGAGTTACATCACTCTTGAAAAATGTATGGAAGTGGTCCTCCACACAGACACCATTAGATAGCTTAATGAGCAAGTCTTAAATATTTGGATGTTCTGTTCACAAAAGAAATTAAAGGAAAGTCCTTTTTAATTAGCTGTCATTCCTTATGCAGACTTGATGTAGTTCAATGCATCCTGATAGACTTTCCTACCTTTCAACACAGTAAGGAAGTATAGAGACTAGTTTTAAAACTTAGAAAAAAATAATTATTTTTAATAGTAGCAGATCTATTAATTGTTCTCTACTGAGTTACAGTAGTGTGTTTGTATTTTTATAATTAGTGCTTCTTTGCAAAGTCATATATGTATATACAGTGCACATCTACATACAAGTATGAATTTTATTTTTCTACATTTTTATTTTTCTACATACTTAGCTGAATTTTGCACTCATAGGCTAGTTGGCAAAGAATTCACTTTTAGTTGTCCATTCGGGCTGGATTCAATAGAAATGTTGGCTGACTTCACTGCAAGCCTTGGAAACCATCGGAGCATTCAAGGCTCAGGCAGTCAGATGTCTGCTTTAATTTCTACTGACAAAGGAAAAGGAGGGATGAGTCAATGTAAAACATTTCCTTCCAGCATTGAGCTAAGAGAGACAGCATGGTGCAGGGAGGAGGTGGAATCCACGACATCTGGATTGTATTTATTGCTGGCTCTGCTGCCAACTTGCTTTGTGACTTTCTGCAACTCGGTATTTTGCTTTGCTACTTTCCTTTCTGTGAGGCAGGGAGAGCTTTTGCACCATCCTCTGAGCAGGTGCAGGGACTTTCTTGGTGACCGTGACCAAAAGCTGCCACTGCCAAGCTGGATGTCAGTACATGCCAGGCACTCCTGTCTGGGTGATCGATACCCTCGAGGGTGCAAGAGGGGTAGCTATGCTCTTTGAGAGAGAAAAGTCACAGGAAATGAGGTAGCTGTTTTGAAATAAGTCTCTGTATTTTGTTTCCAGTACCCAAAGCTATTTTCAGCTTCTCAATTTGAGGGAAAGAAGCCTGGCAGCTTTTTTTTTTTTTTTTTTTTCTCTATAAGACACATTTTCTGCCAAATATGAAGAACTGAAAAGGCATGTGAAAGAAAAGAGAGAGCTGATCTCAGGCCATATCACAGTCAGAATTCCAAAATTAATATGATGTAGCATGATGTATATCAGTTTCATTGAGGCCAATGGGTGCTTGAGTAGGCACAAAATGAAATTTCAGTACTTCTGTGATCTTCCATTTATATCAATGTCCTGTTTAACCTACTGGTAGGTCAAGATGTATGTCATGAATACTGCCATGGAAATACCTGGACCACTAAAGCTTGGCCAGACCTCTCTCTGCACAAAGTTTTTTATGATGTCAAGACTCTACTGAGTGTTGGAATAAATGATGGAAGAACTTGCCATGAATTGTGGTAATCTTATGCCTTTATGCACAGAAAAAATCTGTGAATAAAGATGCAATATGCAGGCCAGAGCCAGACTAATCAGTATCAACAGAAAATATTGATAGAAACTAACCTATATCAATACACTGTACAGTAATACTCCCCTTTATTATTCTTATTTTTTCACTCCAGAAGGAATGAGGTTATTAAGAATAACAGGGCAACACTGATACAAATTTTGTCTGACATAATGTAGCTTTGTTGAAAGCTATCCTAGTTTAGGAATCAGTTTGGCTGTATTGATTTTCTCTCCTTTGCAAGGTACATAGTGTATTCTTCTTCCCACACTAACTTCTTTGGCAACCTGATTTAGTCAAGTGAACTGGGGTGCAAGACACCTGGGTTCAACCTCTGGTTGGGTGGGTGGTGCAGTCACATCCCCTCTCTGTCTCTGCCTCCCACCCTTCCTCTCTCCATCCTTCTGTCCCTTTGCCTCTTCCAGCAGTCTGACAGAGAGTTCCTCGGGCACCACAGTGGTATTGTACAGTGTAATGAGGTGTCAGTCTTGGGACAGGCTCTTGGAAACTACCAAAGTAGAAATTGTAGTAGAAATTAATTAAGAGAATAATGGTTTCCTCAGTGTCAAGGCAGAGTGTAAAAATCACCTCGACTAAAGTAGTCTGAATGTTTTAAAGTGTGATCCAAAGCTTCTCCTGATTTCAGAGGCTTAAATCCACCCTTAACACTCAGCCAGGACTTCCTGCAATGTTCTCTAAGTCCTGCAGAGGCAACTTGGCAATGTGCAATAAAGGCTCTATCTGAAGCACTGTGGGTTAAAGGCGGTTATTCCCACAGTTCCCGTTTCCTAATGTTTTCCACTCATGATGTTCTTCACTTTTAATGTTCACAGTAGCTCGTGCCAAAGAAGGTGTTTCCTATCATGTTCTCCTCACATTGTGTGTTGTGGCGTTTTTTTTATGCCATATTTTCAATCCCCAGAGAGCTAAGGTTAGTCATAAACATGCTTTTGGCTATCATTTTCATGTGTGGTTTGCTATAGCAACAAACAAAAGCATTAGTCAGAAACTGGCATGAAGCTATAAACACATATTTTTTTATGATATTACCCAGAGTTAGCTTAATTTATGTGGTACACTGTTGCCCCAGAACTGCATCGTCCTTAGACTATTCTGCTTCTTGAATAGGAACTTCATAGAAAACCCAGAGAAATAAACAAGTCTGTTAACTGATGTTGTCATCTGAACACCACAAGCCAAATTCACCTATTGCACTGTTATAAATCCCACCAAAATCTGTCAGAATATCCATTTTATCAGAGTACAAATTTGAATTTACATCTATTGACTAAGAGGAAAATTATAATCAAGCAAATGAATGCTCACTTTGCCTTCACTGTTTCCATCTCCATAATTTTACTGCAGCAAAGTGATTAGAGGTAGGCATTGTCAGATTGCAGTAGATGGTTGAAGTTCAGTGCCAACACACTTGGAAAACTTTATCTGCAGCGTGGCAGGAGAGCCAGGCTTAGGTGAAGAGAATCTCTGGATGTGCCTATGCAGCACCAGGGAGATGCAGCTCGTGCAGAGTTGGTGTCATCCAGCTGGGCTGGGGATGGGTCTGAGCAGCTTGTGCAGCAAGTACTGACTTCCTTGGGGAAGTGGCTGCGTTGGTACTGATGTTCACTGAAGTCCCACAGCTAGAAAGCTATTAGTCCCTCAGACAGCTGGTTTCAAGGGTCCTCTAAAGGCTCTACACAAGTGATTTTAGTCTAGGCAGAGTAGCCACGCTCCTTTTAATGCTTACCATTTGTCTTTGCTGCACCTTTTCAGGAACTTGGGCCCTCATCTTTTTGGACAGCTGCATTTAATAAAAAGCACATGCATGGAAAATGTATTTTTCAGCATCCCTGAGCTGGCACTGCTCAGCAAGGAGATCTTAAACTTCCCTAGAAATTTAGATATGTTCAGACCTCTCTCTTCAGACGTATTCCTGTGTAGTGACCTTTCCTACTGCAGAAGTGTGCAGAGTGGCTTATAAGTAATATCCACATGTGTACAAGAAACCCTCAGAGCCTTGTAAGACCTTCCAGTTCAGAAGCCTTTAGCTGGAGAAGTGGTTGCAGCTGCAATAGAATAATCCTGCAGTAACAATGTAGTTTGCACCTGAGTGCAGAGGCCCTCTGAGAATGGGCAGTTGAAGTCCAAGGATACAAGAATAAGATCAGGCACCAAGTGTTGACTAAGCTGCATCCCAAAAACTAAGAGCTCTTTTTCCTAACCAGACCCATAAGTAGAACATGCCCCAGGACCCCAGGAGATCCACATTTGAGGCCTGACCCTGCTTGCTGTGCTTTGCTTAGTGTTGGTGGTTCTGGGTCCCACATGTGAGATGCTGTCTCTGGTGTCATTTCAAAATCTTTTGAGATAATTTTACCAGTGTAGATTTAGCTGGTGTCTAAGTGTAAAAGGACATGGTTTTCAGTTAGCAGTGTTTGAATTAGGACTTACCTGGTCTGCATCTAGATTTTCTTTAACCTTTTCCTGTCTGTGCCCAGCTGTATCAAGCCCTGCACTGAAAGGTGTCACACACTCAGCTTCTCTGGAGACAGGAGTACTTTAGCTGCTTGTCTCCTTCAAAAATTAGCCCAGCTCCTTTCTGTTTCCTTTACTCCCTTGTGGTCAAACTCCCCATAGGAGTGTTCAAAGCATGACTAACTAGTGTTCAAAGTATTTGTAATGAAGGAAGAAGAAGTTCTGTACTCAGTGTAGCTGCAGAATGCTGCCAAAACTGACCACAACAGCACTATGTAAAAGCAAATGTTTCAGCCATTGCTAAAACATTATTGAAATCTCAGTTGATGGAGGACTTCAGGACTGCAGTATTGGAAAAGGTCACATTAAGAGGGTGGTGGTGGTTTTGTTTGTTGATGGTAAAGTGAAAATTACTCCATCTTGTAAACAGCAGACAGGATAACTTCACTGTAGCAGTTTTTCTCCTTTTCTGGCTCCATCCACAGTACACTGGGTATGGTGGTACAGTATGACAGTACACTGGGGCAAGGAATGGAAACGCACCTTCCTTAGGAGAGAGAAATTCTCTCTCTGCTGCACATAGTGAACCACAGCTCAGAGAGAAAGCAGAGTCCTCACTGGGGCTGCTGGATGAGTCAGGGTGTGAGAGAACATAAATAGTAAAACACCGTTGGTTTTAAAACACTCTTTGTGAGAATGTGCAGGAAAAACTACAGATGGACTGAGGGACATCTCCAAGTGCCACCCGTTCTATCCCCTTGCACTCAAACTCTCCAGAGCTCTGCAAATCACAGCAGTCATCGCCAATCTGCAAACTGGGGACAAGCTGCTGGCTTGTCCTACAGCTGCGGAAATACAAATTACTCTGAAGAAGCCACCTGAGAAAAGAACCAGCTCCACCTCCCTGTTGTAGATCTCAAAGAGTGTAACTGGTACCCTGGGGTCTTCCTTTGCCTTGTCCTAGCTTTGTATTGGTACAAGGCTCTTGATTTCAGGAGTCCCCTTTATCTAGCTGAAGGGCAAAATGTAATTTACTCTCCTTTATGCATTAATCTTAATCTAGCACACCTGCTCATCAGGAAAATGTTACTGCATTCCTTCAAAAAGAATGTCTCCTCTTTTAAACAAGTTAAAAAATATTTAACCTATGTATGCATAGACCATAATGATAAAGAAACGGTTACTGATTTCCAGAAGATCTCATCATTTTCTGCTAACAGAGAGGTTCTGAATGTTTGAAACTGTTGTGAATCAGCCCAAGAGCTGTTAGCAAATCCAATAAATAGTCCTTTAGTGCTTTCAAACAACTCCACCCATCTCTGTCCATTCACCAATTACTATACTGGTGAACTGCAGTGTAGCTACTTTCTTGATCTTTGGAGTCTTTCATCAAACAGAAATCCAGGGCTGGAGCAATGGATCTTTCTTTAAAGAGTTTCTCCTAGTTGTTTAGCCTCTGTGAAACATAAAAATGAAATCTGTTTCCTTAGCTGTACTGTGTTTTCCTCTAATCTACTAGGTGAGCATGCTGGTTTGTTATTTTTGGGTGCTTCAGTGCTTGCTAGATGGATGACATGGAGAGGGAAATGAGCATTAAATCACTTAAAAAGCAGATGGAAAGAGTCAATTTAAAAAAAATATTTGTTTTTCAAAAATATAATGCAAAAAAAATATTTAATCTTCAATTTTCATTCTATAACCTAACATACACTTAATATTCCAATGTTTTTTAGCCTCATATATTTGATTATTTCTAATATCAAACAATGAAGATTAAGTTCACAAATCTGATTTGCAAAATCATTTACGCAACTGCACGTTTAGAAAATGCCAGGGCACCTTATACCTCTACTGAGGAAAGATGTTCAAAAGAAAAGTAAATAGCAATCAAAACAAGACGATATTTTTGAGAAGAATTTGGTAGGTCCCCTATTAAATTATTTTGAAATCTGACTTTTCTTGGACTGAAAAACAAGTTTATAGCCCACTTATTCAGATTTTAATTACACTATTTGACCAGAACTATAGTAATTAATTTCTTTATTTGATTGAATTTATCTGTAAATGAGCTTTTATGTATTTGTAAACCAGTGCATCCAGAAATTCTCTCTGTTTTTTAAAGGAACTCTCTTACGCCACATGAAAATAAGAGAAAGTGAGCTGTGCCAAATACTACTTAGCTACCATCACTGTTTATTGGCAGAAAAGATTTTTATCTTAACAAAGTAAGGGAACTGCTAACTTTATCTTTGATGTAAAACATTTTCCCATAATAATTTTCTGTCACCTTTATCCCATATCTCTTGTGTGACATATACATTAAGGAATTTAAAAGCTTAAAAGATATTTTCTTCTGTGGTGATTTACATCTGAACAAGTTGCCCAGGGAACTTTCTCTGAAACTAAAAACCTGTTTCCAAGAGCAGATATTTATATAAAAGCCCCCATAAAAGGTTGTGGAAACACTATAGTGTTTTTGCTTCATTCCTGTTTCAAGAGGGGCTATGCCCAGCATACCAGAGGAACGTGCAAAGCAGCATTTGTCCATTAATCTTGCTACATCAGGGAATTAATTCTGCACTGAATTTCATCAGTCAAGTAAAGAGAAATGAAAAATCTTCCTAGATGGTATGGATCTTTAATGTGAAAAAAAAAATATATCTGTGTGTATATATATATATGTGTGTGTTTTAATAGTTACATAAATTACAAAATATGCACTGATTCTGATAAAGATGTTTCTAAAGCAGTGCTTTTGAAGAGTTTGGGCTGAAAAAATTTGTTTCTAATTTGGACTGTTAAGTGCCATGTATATAAAGCCTGCTTTGGGCTTTTTGCAAAATGTTAATAGATCTTTTGTTCTTATTCTTAAAACCTGTTCTTAGAGGGAAAATGTGCTCTACCAAAAGCACCAAGAATTATCATCCTCCTTTAATGTGCCAGAGAGAGGACAAGCAATCAGCTTCCTTTGCTACCTCTCTGGATCAGTACTAGGCTACATCTTGGGACAACCTGGGGCTAGAGCTACAGGTCCTCAAGTTTATACTGACTCTGCAGCCAGCAAAAATTCAGCCTCCAGGGCTGCTACGTGGGCAGAACAATCATTTTTAATAAATGTGTTCATTTGATTAATTTCTAAATCTGAGCAGGGCTGTCTTTTGTTAGTGGAACAGGGAATCAGTTCAGGGAGAAGCCTGAATGCTTGGGGAGGTGAATCAGCAAAGAGAAGGAATGTGGGAAGGTTAATATGTATGAGCTTTATGGGCCTTATCTGCAATAGGCACTCACCTGCCTCTGCTTCTAGGCAAGGCATGATAGGAGCTGAGTCCACAGCAAGCTAACAGGGAGGATAGGAGGAATGAACTCTTTTGCTCTGGGAGGAAAGCAGCTTTGTCTTCACTTTCAAAGCCTAGTGAAGGCATTTCTTTTAAGTGAAAAATGCCACAGCATGCCTAATCATCCTATCAGATAACCAAATAACTGCAGGGCAGTTCCTGTTAGGGTTTCTGAAGCTGGTAAGCAAGTGAGAGCACTTCATTTGCAACATACCTCTGAAGTCCTTGAAATCCAGACGGACAGTGACATTATGGGAGATTTTAGCTGGGTATCCATGCAATGATTTACCATGCTGGTAGAGAATCATAAGCAAAAGCAGTATATCCCAAGAGATAAAATTGTTGAGAGTTCCAGGAGATAAAACTGTTGAGGATCACAGTGTATTAGACCAGTCTTTATCGCTTTATTTGGCTAAAGGGTGGTAAGCAATTGTGTTTTACTCCAGGAGCTCAGATATACATAAAAATTGCTAAAAAGTGACTCCCTTCTGTTACTGACTGTGTGAGAAGAGAGTTCCTGCAGTCCTGGGAAAAAATCACAACTGACAATTAAGAGAGATGGTCCTAATGCCACACCATCCTCACAATAATCATGAACCATAACACTGGGATTTTGTGCAGGAAGGAAAACACAGACTGGGAACCCATTCTGTCACGTAAAACTTGAGAGAGGGGGAAATTCTTTCCCAAGACAAGTAAACACACAGATACAGGTGGGGACATTATACCTACCCACCAGGAAATTGTCAGACTAAAACAATCAGATAATATAGAACTTACACTTTTGGGACAGAACCATTGGGTTGGTAGAAACAGCAGTGAACTTCTGGTCATCTGGTGGGCACCATGAGCATTTCTCCAGCTGCCTTTTCCACTCTGCCACTTGCAGTGTTTTAGCAAGTGACAGGAGGAGTGGATGGACCATGAGAGACAAAGTCCTATATAAACCACTTATTAGACACCATTTGAATCATATTCTCACAACAAATTTTGGTTGAGAGCTTCTTTTCAAAGACTCTTTTACTCCTATGAAACATGATTCTTTTTTAGCAACAGATGAAATATTGGACTGACAAAATATTTTGGCAAATATTTTATTCTTCTATTAGAAGACTTATGTGAATCTGGCTGAATTACATTTCCCAGATAGCCAAGTAACCAAAAATTTATTGAAACTCATGAACTCAGGGTCTGGGAAATTTCAATTTGAAAATTGGAAAAAAAAGAAAAAAGAAATAAAAGGCTTGGGAAAAACAAACAAACAAAAAACCACCAATATCCCCTGTGCTTTTCATGTTCTAAAATGACTCAAGATGAGAAAGGCTGTGCAGGTCCTCACCATAGTGATTTATCCTCATGCTCTGAAGTGTCCTATGGAGTCTATTTAAAGTTTATCTTTGCTATCACTGTAAAAATATAAAGCTCTTTTCTGATCAGTCTCATTAAAGGTTTTGCTCCTCTTGTGAAGTGTGAGCGGGCATACTTCTAATAGTTTTAAATCTGTGAACAGAGCTTATCAACGAACACACACTCACAGGAAAGCCATTCACTCCTTTTTCATCTGAGGGCTCTTAGTTTCTCTTTTTATGGTAGTGTTTATATGTGTTCTTAGTTGCCAGTGCTCTTCCACATCTTCCCGGATATTCATCAACCTGTAGAATAAGCTCTGTAAAATCCTACAGAGCTCAGTATGGTCTGTAAGCGCCCTTAATTCCCTAGACATTTCTCTACTTGGATGTGCTTTGCAAAGCAGAATACCATCCCCTTTGATAAAAGTAAGAGCTGATTTCATGAACAGGTCTCTGGCCTGGCGAGGAGCCTGATGATTGTAACTTACATGTATTTTTTTGTTCTCAGAAGGTTTTGAGCTGAGATGATTTGAAGGTTTTTAATGAAGTACTCTAACCACCGACAAGGGCAGCTTAAAATACCAAGGCGCTGAATCAAAACGTCTTTTTCGTGCCTTGAATGGAAGGAAACTATTCACACGTTGTTTATTTGGGAGTAGCTGCTTCTTTAGCTCAGCTGTGATACGAGCCCCTGCTTTTGGCCTCAAAGTCTGAGTAACATCCATCACAGCACAAGTATGCAGCCCAGTGACAGGGGCATTACCAAACCAAGTGCAAAACAAAGGTGGGAGTCTAGCTTAAACACAGGCCTAGCTGGTTCTGATAGCATCCCGCAGATAATAAGGCCTGCTAAAGCCCTTTAGCAGCAAAATCTTTATCTTCATTCCACAGACTAGTCCTTTGTCTTCATCCCCCAGAAACAGGCAGTGAGACCGGAATTTCAGGGTTTGGTGGGGAGAGTCCTCCTTCCAGCAGAGAGCAGAGGGGAACACATAAGGGGATGTGCTGTTCCTCATTTTATCATTTTTTCTGAGGCAGAAGGGCTGCTTTCTCTGCAGTGGCAATCCTTCGTTTCGGAGCTGCCGAGCTGGTTAGACTGGGTGGAGCCACTGGATGTCCCCGCTGTCTCCCTGGCAGGGCTTCAAGTGAAGTAACATCACATTCCTGCGATGGAGGGGTGGGAGAGGCAGCCTTCTCCGTGACATTGTGCCCGCATCTCCCCGTGTCCATGCATCCTGCCCAGATAGAGTGACAGCCGCTGCATTCCCCCTGCGGTCCTGCCATGCCCCAGAGCCCTGCCCAGCAGTTGTTGTAATTCAGTCTGGGGAAACTTGCAGGACAATGGAATGAATCCAGATCTCTGGAATGTGCTAGGAAATCTCTGTAGAAGACGAACCGCTTGATTTTTCACTGATGGGTTTCCACAGTGTAGGTGGATCTGCTTACTGGCAATGTCATGGGCCTGCTGGAACTCATGGCTGAGCCTACATATACTGTGCAAGAGCCTGTGCCATGGGCTGTGCTTTAAACCTCATGGCAGCCTCCTCAAGGAAGCTGCCAAGTTCATGCATAAAGGAGGTTATTTGCAGATGCTTGCAGGATCATTTCCCTCACAGCCAGCTTTGCCTCCTTGGAAGGCTGTGACTCCAGCAAACTGCCCAGGAGCATCAAAGTGATGGGGATGATTTCTGTGAACTGCCATCACCAAGCCTCTCACACTGAGTAGGCTTACACACTCCTAGAGCGTGTTACTAGTTGGTTTTGTTCATGGTCTTTATGCTTACCCTTGGCATTTACACTTACCCTTGGCATTTACACTTGAAGAGATGCACAGCAGAACCTTAGGTGGGGTGCTGGAGCAGATATTCTTTGCTGTGTAGAATCCAGACCATAGTGCTGGACAACAAATCTGCCATGGTTTGTTTCTTTTTAACACAAGACCTCCAATCATTACAAAATTGCTGGGCTTTTAGTCCTCTTGAGTGTGGCACAAGGTCACCCCTTCCATCTATAAGGAACTCCCCCCAAAAATGGGGGGGAAACAAAGAGAATTAGTGAAACATTTCAGGCGAATTCTTATGCCAAGTAACTATTTTTATGCTTGTACATATAATTTGCGCAACATTTTTAGCACATGGATTGGCAAGTCTTGGCTCATCAAACCAGTTGATGCTGTTAGCAGAACAGTCTGCTTGTGGATTCAGAAATCTTTAGCATAGCTGATTAGGGAAAGTGGTTAAAATAGTTCTTTTGAGTGCCAAAAATTCGTGTTCATACCCAAAATATTGGTAGCTGAGAGAGAAGTGGTCCTTTTGCTGTCATTGTAATGCTGTCGGTGGGGGCTTTAAACAAAAAATAATAATCTGATTTGGGCCATTTTTCAGTCTTGGGATATTTAAGTAAACCACCCAACAGAGAATGCAATAGCTTACATGTTTGATGACCCCGTCTAGTTGAAGTGACATTTTAATTAGCTGGTTGGTCTACATTTATTCATCAGCCTGTAGTCTTCTGGGATACCCTGGGAAACCCAAAGAACCCACTACCAGGTAAATTAATTTAATAACTAATAAAAAATTAGAGACAATGAATTGGAATGGATATAAAAAAATAGATGTGGAAACTGAAGCACTGAGATTGCTAAAAAAAAAAAAAAAAAAAGTCAAAATGCTTGAAATGATATCTTTTTGTCCATAAGCTTGAAGAGTTTCTCTTAGTAAACTGAAGTCAGGTGAATTTACCTATCTGAAAAATTGCTCTTGAGAGGCCAAGATGAATGCCAAGCATGTGCATAGTGTTCCTGTTATCAAGTGCTTCCCTGAACTGGGACCTACAATTTAAAATATTCTAACTATTTTAAATATTCCCTATTTCAAATATAAGAAGTGAATGGGGAGAGGCTGCGGGACTTCGGAGCTGCACTGCCCTGGCGGCAATGAGAGCTCTGAGGGAAGGAAAGGAATCCCAGTAATTGTGTTACCTGCAGGAGAGGGAGAACAAGCCATGGGGGGGAAAAATAGGGCACACTATCCATTTTGAGGAAGAGATTTAATTTTAAAACTAGGGATTATATTTTATTTAATTAAAACAAAAAAAGGGGGGGGGGTGTTAATTTATAAAAGGGAATTCTGGAGCAGTGTATTAGTAGTGACTATCCGTGCTTATACGAGGTGGTAAAAATCCCACAACAGGGTGCCTGAGGCACATGGACAGGCACATCAGCAGGTACAGGACCCAATGACTGAAGGAACAGGGGTCTGATACCCATTTAAGTTTCCCTGGCAGCAGTGGTGCACCTTGTTTACAGTGAGACATAAACATATGAGGGAGTAGTGTGACTCCTGCTGACCTATGTGTATGAATTCTTCACAAGGTCAAACATATGCCAGCAATGCCACTGATAGTAAATTAGTACTGTTGCTTGTTTGTCTTGCAGTTATTCACTCCTCCTCCTCCTCATTAATAGAACGAATCAGATGATGTGCTTGGGGTGTGCTTTGCATTTTCAGAAGAGACCTGACCCGAAGATGTCCTACCCTTGCCCACATGTCTAGGCAAGAATCTTCTGCCTGGCTGTGGACTCAAAGCTATTTATTTCCACATTACAGCATGAACAGGGCTGTTTACAATTGTAACTTAGAAGTGCTAACCAGCAAACACAAAATCATGGTAAGGAAAAGGCACAGGTTGTGATCTTCATATATTTAGAAATACTAATAGGTAAATGACCAAAGTATACAAGTATTCACCTCTGGACATATGTTTACCATAGCTCTGGTTTCTGTCTGTTAGCAGAAACTAGTTGTGGAAGTGAACTTGGGTAATTCATGCCAGTCAGTACATGGTGAGAAGGAATCTCTTCTCCTTGTGCAGGTGTTGCCTGAGAATGGAGAATATTTAGCCTGCATCTTTGTAAAAAAATATGTGCATTAAAAACATTGCTGATCTTGTCAGTTTTAATTTGTCTACATGAAAATTCCAAGGAAAATAACACTACAATAGCATTTTAATTCTCCCTGACAAAACCAGAAGAAAACTTAAATAAAATAATACAAAACAAAGCCACTTTTAGAAGGAAAGATAAAGCCTAAGAAGTTGAGGCAAGGAAAAGTTATTTGCTTAAAAACAAGAACAGATTACTACACATCACTACATTCATAAATGCATGATTATAAATTTAGCATAAAATCTTCAAAGGTAGAAAGCACAGATCTAAAAATTGCAAAGTAAAAGATACAATTAGTAAGCAAAGAAGGTCAGCAAGACAATGATCTTGCAAGCAAAGGACTTTAGAATTTATTTTTTAAACAACATTTCTAATGTTCTCATTTGTTCATTTATTAATTTGATTTTAAAGCATACAGAGTGTGGTAAATTTATATGCCATTTATACCAGTGGCTCAGTTAAAGCTAGGATCCTCTTCAATTTTAATTCAATGAAACCATCTTATTTTAAATAGATTATCATGTCTCAAAAGTGGTTTAGGAAACTGTTACTCACTGAATGTGAATACAAAAAAAATAACCTGTTTTTACTTTTTTTTTTTTGGTTTTACCCAAAACAGTCTAGCTGGGTTTCTAGATTAAAGAAAAAAATTATTTTTTTAAATAGCATTCAGTCATATGCTAGAAATTGTTCCAGCCTATATGACTCCTACTGCTGACTTTCAAAAAATTCTCTTGTTCTGAAGTCAGTTCAAGTGCCTATTAGAAGTAGTCACTGATGTAAATTCCATCTTGTTTATAAAACATTTTGAACAAAGCACTAATTGTCCAGAGTTTTTAAAAGAAGTTAAAACCTATAAAATGTTGGCATCACTGCTGTTTGAGGCATGAGAATGACACGCATATAAATCATAGTTTATTGGCACACTCTTTTATATGCAGAAAAAAGGCTTTGCTGAAAATGGAATTCATTGATATTCTGAAACTCCTCTCTGCTACACATTTGTTTTTGAAGTATTCTAAATGAGGAAAAAAATGAATCAAATCTTAGTCTACAATAAGAAGTATTGGGGCACAAGTAGTCATTTATGGCATGGGTTAGCTATAGTAGAGGGGAGAATTAATATAAAAATTGGCAGAGTTTCTGGGAAACAGGGTGGATGGAAAGGCATCAGGGTGAAGCTTTGGGGTGGAAGGTCATTTGTGTAACTGATGTCCCTCCATGCAACCTCAGTCACATCCCTATTAGTCCTGGGGACATTAGTCTGTTGTTCCATTTTGTAGGAAGGAGTAGGAAGGGGTCCTTGTTTCACCATTTAGGGGAGGTGTAGTCATTTACTAAACTCTTTCACAGGAGGACTCTTACCTTCCTACCCATCATGAGGTAGGTGAAAAACACCTTTTGTGCTGACAGATTTTTTTCTCAACAGTAAGGGAATCTTCTGGTGACATTTTGGCTGTCCTTGAACCATAGCCCCTCTGGCAAGGGCAAGGAGAACAATCACCTGCCAATACTTGACCAAGCATGTAAAGCCACCTTTTTGCTTCATACACCACTGCTTTGCTTAATCAACAGTTGGTAGAATATAAGAAAATTTCTCCTGGTCCTGACCCAAATGAGATGTCATCTAGACCGGCTCTCTCTCTCCATATCCATGCTGACAAATGCTTGGCAGTGTTGTCTATTGTTTTAAAGTCATCCCAATAGGAAATAAGTGTTGAGGTCTCACTGTGGGAAGTGATGTACTTCTCTTGGATTTTATGAGTAACCCAGTCTTAGCAACAGGAAGATTTTGAAGGTGTTAGTCACCTCGACATTCTAAGTATCCTTTGTTTAAAGCATCGGTTTTAAAGTTTTACAGCTGTTAGAACCTATAGGATAGTTGTGCTATCCTAGACCCAAATGACATGCCCCACTGGATGGTTAATGAGCTCAAGAATCCTCCCAGATAGTTATTTCCTTTCCCAGTAGCAAAATTATTGGCAGCCATCAGGAATCAATGCTGTAATTAGCCTTGAAGTGCTGCAATGAAGAGCAAACACTCTAGCAGTCCAAGCAATATTCTGTGAAGTCATTCTGCTGGACTGCAGGGCTTGTGGGTGGGATTCTCCCAAGAGAAAAATACAGCCATGCCACAGGACTAAGTCCTTACTATTTCTTGGAATTTTAGTAACAGCCATAAAATTCACTGTTGGCACCTGAATCTTTATAAGCACTAAGCAAATTAAACAATCAAGCTTCAGTCCTGCAGCTCTTCTCCGCATATGATGCTTATTAAAATACATGTGGTGAAGAGCTTCATGAATGGATTCCAGAGTTTTCAAGCAGAAATGCCTAAAGTCAGGTTTGTAAATCCATTTCTAAGTTTTTTGGCAAGGTTATGATCATTTCCCAGTTTTCTCAAGCCTCTGAAAATTGCCAGTGCTAGAGCATTTGAGAAAAACCAAATCAGAAAAACCAAATCAGTTTATGCATGTCTTTGAGTTGAGACCTGCATTAAGACCACCTTCTAGAATTATCCATTGTAGGCATCAGGACTAGTCCTGTGAAGGCTAAAGGAGGCATGATCTGTCAGTCCCGATGTGTTCTGAGTTGATCCTAGTTCTCTGAAGCTAAAATACCACAGGAGAGATGATTAAGATTATGTTCATATGGCTGATGAGGATGTTTTCTATTCCGTTAAGTTTGGAAACCTGGCTCACAGACCAACATGGGAGATTCACTCTGGAAGCACGCTGTCACCATTCATCTTAACAAAGCGATCCATAGCTGATCACATGGCATAATTCCTTCAAGATTCTGCCTGTACTAAAAATATTCATCTTAAAAAAAGTTAAGGAAAAAATAAATGTAGGAGATCAGAAAACTATGAAGAAAGGCTAGCAAAATCACAGCCATTTTAACACAAGCTTAGCAACTTGCATAAGTTAAGAGTTATTGCATGCATATTGCAGAAGTTGTGCTGGCTTGTCTGCAACACAGCATGTAATAGCCACATCCATGAATGCTACGTTCCAGCCTGAGGATACATCATATAAAGTAGACAATAAGTTCCACAGTTCTTGGTTGTCTTCTCTAGTGTTAGAGCATATTTTTAAGCCAGAGGATCTGTTTAGAAGAGCCAAAATTATGTGAACTAATGGCAGTTGCAGAGGTGGACAGCCTGATGGCTTGGAAAAAATGGAACATGGAGACAGGAAAGAAGTACAGTTATCAGGAGAAGGATTTATGCATGTATTAGAACAACCTGGGAATCAGGAAATGTGTACTTCAGCCACACTGTCCTCTACTGGCTAAGCCTGGATCTCCAAAATCGCTGATGTATTTATGGTGTTCTCATTCTTTAGTGCTCAGTTTAAGTAATTTCAGCAGAATTGTACTTTCAAACAGCCCACCTCTTTCACTCCATCTCCTTCTGCCCTGAATACTTTTAAAACCCAGGAAAGCAGAGTCTTTATGACTAGCAAAGCTCCATGATGTTAACTCTAGAGCTCTTAAAACTTCAGTCAGAAGCAAGGAAGTGTTTCCCAATGGGGAATGCCAATCGTTTTATTTTATTGCCAGTTAATGAACTATTAATTACTGTTTCTGATAATTAAAAAAATAAATAAATAAAATTCAGCATTGCAAGCAGTTGTGTCCAGCACAGTATGGTCTATGACCTCCTCCCACAGAGACCACCCCACCACTGCCAAAACCCTGCCATCTCTGCCCAGTACACACCTCAAGCTCCCCCAGGTAATAAAACCAAAATAAATCTGGCCAACTTCTAGTTCTACATTTTCTCCAATCTGGGGATTTTTTCCTTCACAAAAGCCTTTACATTTCTGGACACAAATATTTCTGGTATCTTTGAAAGACTGGCCTGATGAGGTCTGAGATAAGGAATGTGAATGAAAGCAGGCCTTTCTCCAGCCAGTGCTGCACGTCCTCCAGCTCTGCTGCTCCAGAAGGCTTCAGCTTGCAAGGCGACTTGTGCTCTGCATGGTTCCTGCAGGCACCAACAAACTGTCTGCTGCTTTCAGGTTCTGCACGCCAGCTGAGACCAGCCGAGCCTCCAGGAGATGCAGGTGCTGAAGCAGATGCAGAGGATGCAGAGGTGAGCTTTTTTGATGTTGTTTTGTTTGTTTGTTTGTTTGTTGTTTTTTTTTTTGGGGGGGGGGGGGCTGAATTTGTTAAAATGGGATCTGAAATATTTTGTTTATAGCTGGGTCTTGCTGATGATTTTTTTTTCCCAAAAAAAATGTTATATTTCTGCTTGGGATTCTCTTGCCAGCTCAAAAGCTGGAATAATGCTTCAGTATTGAGTGATCTGCTCTTTGTCAAGATTCACCAGTGTAAGTGTAATACCAAGAGTTAGCAAACCATTACATGGCTTTTAAGTGCAGTATTTTTTCTTTAAAACTTTAGCCGGTTTAGGTCCCCTGTCATTTTGCTCCAGAAGGAAGCATCCCAAGTGTTTGTCAGCAGAAATTCCTGCTGAGTCTTTTCCATGGTTTGCCTAGCTATAGAGGGCAATAAAGTTTGAAACCACAGGATGCAAAGGTTAGGTGTGCAAATAAAGCAGGGAAAGGAATTTTTATTGACTTTTTAATTTATAAAGAATTGATCTGTTAGTGATTTTAGTCTGATCAGCCCATATATGTATACAGTTCATAAAGAGAGTCAAGATCAGCATACCACTGTTTTTGTCTCTCAGGAGTCTGTCCCTTGTATTCTTGAGTAACTTCCTTACATCCATCACTATTAATGAAAGATTTGAACACAGAGGGAAACCATGTCTAGGTAGAAAAACAATTCTAAAGAAATGGGTCACTGTTTAATGGTGGATGTTACTTTCCTACAACTCATTTCTTTTCCACAGGTTAATGAAGTGGCAGTAGAAGACATCCGTCCAAGGCCACAAGGATCCTCTCCAGTTTATGAATATTCCACAGAAGAAGACTATTTAAAGGCAGGCATGGCTTTACCAGCTTAATTCAAGAGGATTTAGATCCTACAACTAGCAGAGACACAAATGTATCTTGTCATGTAGTAAGATATTGTTGCATCACCATTCTTTTCTTGTCCCCACCAAAATCAGGGCCACGTTCATCAATAATTTTATATTGTACTGAACCTCTTGTTGGCAGTGTTTTTGTTTCTTAGTAAAAAAAAAAAACAATCATTCCTTAAAGAACCCAAGGCAGAGAGTGTAAAAAATCAATGCTTTTTCTGTTAGACTATTTAGCTGTCTTGGATCTAACTAATGCATATTTTAAAATTACCTGTAATTCTTGGTTATTCAAAGGTAAAGATCTGAAAGTAGTTATGATGAATAGACAACAGATTTCAATTCATGCTGAAGTCAAATAAGTGAAGAAAAAAAGTGTTCATGAAGATGAAAGTATGAGAAATGTGCTACACAAGTAACACGAAAAGCTCCCCATGCCTTCATAAAATTGATCTCTTGCATTCCTTTCATGCAAATTTTTGGTACTATGCAGGAAGGCCATGGCATCTAACTTAATACTGGGAATAATATAGTTAGATAATTCACACTAGATATTCTAGATAATTGTGGTACATTGCACTACTAGATCCCAATTTTGCTCTGTTGAAATTAAAGTCAGCCTCAGTTCTTAGTCTAAACAAGACATTTAACCTGATGTTGTACTTTCCAATAGTATGACTTCTGAGCAATAAATAATTGCAAATTATTTTTCAGCTTCGAGAAGAAAACAGAAAATATTCTACTGACAAATCAAAAAAGAGTCGTCCACAGGTCAGTGTAAAAGCACTCAGTAGTTTTAGGCATGGGGTTTTCAAAACAGCAAAGTCCATTGCAACACAGATGTGGTTGGGTGGACAGAGGGAAGGACAAATAGGCAGAGACTCACTTTCCATTTGTTTTGACCAGAAACTTCACAGCTGTATTGCTAGTTGTAGCACAACACTTAGTCAACCTATTTGGGCTCCCTCCATAATTCTGTTTAGCACTCTCTAGCCTTTTCTTGTTAAGTACAACACAGCATTAGCTCTCAGTTTGACTTTTCTGGACCCTAATTCAGGTTCTTAACATCTTCACGGAAAATATAGTCTTTCAGCACTAAAAGATTTCATGTATTTCATATCTTAAAATTACAGCCTATTTTCCCTGTGGCCCTGTTCCAGCCTTAGCCTAACACATGCTTAATTCTAATTTTGAACAGCATGAAACTCACATTGAACAAGTACATTCTTTGGTTTTGCTAATCTTTCTGAAAGTACTGAAAGTATATACCTGACCAGACTCAATATTTTATTGTAGAATCATGTATAACACTATCATAGAAATGAAAAAAAAATATGAATTCACACTTTTTTTTTTTTTTTAATTATCTAGGACACCATGGAAGTGACCCTGAAAACAGAAGTGGAAGCTGGTGCTAGTGGTTTTAGTGTGATGGGTGGAGGAAATGAAGGAATATTTATTAAAAAAGTACTTAAGGAATCTCCTGCTTCAAAAATATTTAGTCTGAGAGAAGGTATAGTCCGACTTTCTCTTTTGGTTTCTTTTGGTTTTTAATATCTTAAAATAATGAGGTATGTGGCTGTGTGTAGATATAATACCTAGCTTATGTGTCATATCTTTAGGTAATAGAAAGAGTAGATCAGCTACAGGTATGTGTGACCTTAACCTTTCCATATGAAAAATATTATACTTAGTAATGAAATGTGACCTTTTAATGTCCCATAAGCAAATAAATAAATCAATCAATTTTTCACTGGAACAATGAAAAAGATACATAGAAAGTGGTATATACACAACTGAAATGAAAAAAACTTCCCAACTCATGACATTCATTGAGAGCCTGCCTTTGAACCTTTCATGACATGCCCCAAAACTACAAGAAATAATTATTTAAACAAGAACAAGGATCCAAAATCTAAATATTGGAAAATGTAAGAAAAAACTTCTTTACTGTCAAGGTGGTCAGACACTGGAACAGCTTTTCCAAAAAATTGTGGAGTCACCATCCTTGGTGATCTTCAAAACCTGACTGCAGGTAGATTAGGTGTAGCTGACCCTTCCTGGGGCAAGACAGTTGGACTAGATGACCTCCAGAGGTCCTTCCCAGCATTAGCTGTTCTTTGACTCTATTATGTGAACATCATTTTATATTTTAAATTAACAGGATGCAATGATATTTTTTGATGAACATTAATTCAGCAGAATTTGAAAAACTGCATGAAAGCAGAAGCTAACATACTGTCTGATTTGACTTGCAGGTGATCAGCTTCTGAGTGCTACAGTATTTTTTGATAATATCAAATATGAAGACGCACTCAAGATTCTCCAATATTCTGAGCCATACAGAGTCCAGTTCAGCCTCAAAAGAAAAATTGCTGGGAAAGAAGAGGTGGAAGACATTCATTCTACAGCCCAATCCAAAAAGGAAAGAACAAGCCAGGTAAATATCTGATTTGTATGCAAAGTTTGAATAACACTGCTGTAATGTGCTGTGTGGAAACATATCAGAAAATACACGACTTCTTAAAATTTAGGCATGTGTTTAAATTTACTAGCATGAATATTCATGAGAAGAAAAAAATGCCACAGCAGTTTTCTAAATATTCTATGCAAGACTATAAATTTTGGATAAAGACACAGTCTTGCACTAGGGTAGAAAAACATTCTGCTGTAGTGAGCTAGCATTTTTTTTCTTGTTAAGTGTCCTCTGACAGAACAGGTTCTGTCACTCTGACAGAAAAGTGCACTCTGTAATATTTATATTCAATATTTTTCAAAATGTAGAATATCAATAAATATTTTTAACAAAAGCTTATCAATTAAACTATCTCTTAAAAATGTGTGTTTGATAACTTCACAGACATGATCTGCTCATAGGTCTCCATCACAATCAAAATTATTTTTCTCTTCATGTACATATATAGACATATTACATATATATTTGTACAGACATGGATAGATATACCTAGAGAAACTTCTATTTAATGAAACATTTTTCAAAGAACTTCAACCTTCAGAAATTCATATATTACAATCATTCAGTTAATTTGTTTTATGTTACCTCTGTCTGAATTACATACACCGTTTTCAGGAATTCTTTATGTAACAAGTAGGCACTGTGAATAAGTAGCACACTTTTCCACATATTTTATAGTACGTATTTTATTTTGTGTTGCATTTACATTTAGTTTACTTCTAATCTTCTGACTATTATTTATTCTTTCAGGAAAAAGAATTCAGTGAGAGCATTCCTGAAGAAACACCTCATGTTTCAGGAAAGGCCATTTCAGAAGAAGACAGGGAAACATTAATTGTAAGCCAAAGGGTAGGAAGAAGCAAGAGACCTAAAAAAGATAGACTATCATGGCCAAAATTCCAGTCAATTAAAAATAAAAAGATACTTGGGCACAGAAGATCTCACAGTACCTCAGATGCATATGAGGCTGCTGTACAGGATATTTCCCCTACAAGCACAGACACAGAGTCTCAATTTCAACAAGAAGTACATATCAAAGGAAAAAAAAGGAGCCAAAAGAAACTGAAGTTCCCTAGCATTGGATTCAAAATGCACAGATCCAAACCAGAAACACAAGACAAACAAAAAAAAGAAATAAAAACTACACTACTGTCTGAACGAGCAGAAGTACATAAAGAAGATATCAGGCTGGAAAATACTGATGTAATTGCTGTTGAATATACCACATCACCTGCTTATGAAATTAAAACAGGGGAGGTACATGAAACTACAACAAAAGACATAAAGGATACAAGAAATGGCATTCCATCTCATGCACAAATATGCCCTGAAGTTGAAATAAGCATTAAAAAAGAAGAAGACAAGGAATCAACATCAAAATATACTATTCCTGAAGCACCAGCCTCATCAAAGTCACGAAAAAAGAAACAGAAAGCAGCAGCAGGTAAAAAAGAAGTAGAAAGTGGAATTAACATAGATCAAACAGGTCTCACAGCACAAGGAACCGTACAAGTAAAAGGTCTAGAAATAGGCACTGCAAAAGCAGAATTACACACAATATCTGACACAATGGAAACAGGAAAAAAATCAACTGAAGAAGACAAACAAATACTAAAAATTCAGAAAACAAAATTTGGAGTTTCAATGCTCAAAAAAAAAGAGCAAGAAGCTGAAAACATCCAACTGGGAAGTGATGGTCCCCATTCAGTAGCAGAAACAACATCTGATAAAGGTTTAGTGGATGGAAGGAATATTGATGAGAAAATTCAGATAGCAGATGCAGAATCAGAAATATCTACTTGGAAAATAAAAATGCCATCTTTAAAAAAGGACCAAATACCAAAAGATGATATGAAAATACCAAGAGAAGAAAGCCCACATGAGGCTGTAAATATCATTAAAAAAGAAGACACACAAGATGGCATGCCCACAACTGAAAAAATTGTCAAGACGGACATGGATATGATTACAACAGAAAATTATATAGAAGGAAAAGAAAGCAAGTTCAGACTGCCAAAGTTTAAATTACCCACATTTACATGGCCAACTTCAAAGGATGATATGGGACAAAATGAAAATAAAACTAGAGACATGGAAGGAAAGAAATCACACATAGAAGAAGAAAAAAAAGAAAAGGAAACATTACCAGAAGAAGAAATACACAAAACAGAAGATGACATAACCCTGCCCGCCGCCGAGATCCAGGCGCCCGGCGTGGAGGTGACTGTCGAAGGGGCCGCCGAAGGAGACGGCGAGAGAGGTCGATTCAAGATGCCCGACGTCAAGATGCCCAGCGTCAAGCTGCCCAAAGTCAAAGGTCCCCACGTGCAGGTCAGCCTGCCAAAGGCCGAGGTCTCGCTGCCCAAAGGCCAGGTTGAAGTGCAGGGGGGCGAAGTCGCCCTGCAGGGCCCCGATGCCGAATGCGGCCTGGAGGCACCTGCGGGCAAAGCGGAGGGCGGCGGCGGCATGAAGCTGCACATGCCGAAAGTCAAGGTGCCCAGCGTGGTCTTCTCCAAGCCTACGGTCAAGGCTCCCAAACTGGACGCAGACGTCAGCCCGCAGAAAGTCGACGCCAGCCTCCCGGAGGTAGATCTCAAGGCCGGCACCGGCGACATCAGCGTCGCGGCCCCCCGACGTCAAGCTGCCCTCTGTCGAAGGCTCCCTCGAGCTCCAGGCACCCGCGATAGACCTCAAGGTGCCCTCTGCCGAAGGCGCGCTTGACGGAGCCCAGGTGGGAGGCGCGGGCCTGAAAGGGAAGTTCAAGATGCCCAAGTTTGACAAGCCCAAATTCGGAGTGTCCCCTCCCAAGGCGGAAGGGCTGGAAGGCGAGATCAGCGTGCCCACCGCAGGGGTCGACGTCCCCTCCGCCACCGTGACGGCCGCAGGGGAGGGCCCCGCTTTGGATCTCAAAGCCGACGTCCCCGGCGCCAAGATCGAAGGGGCCGGCTGGAAGGTGGAGAAGCCCTCCCTCAAAATGCCCAAAGTTGACATCAAAGCTCCCAAGGTGGACCTCAGCATGCCGTCCGCCGACGTCACCCTTCCAAAGGCCAGCGCCGACCTGCAGGCACCCGAGGTGTCCCTCACCCTCGAAGGGGAGGCCAAAGCTCCGGAGAAGGAGACCACAAAGTCCAAGGACGGCAAGTTCAAGATGCCCAAGTTCGGCATGCCTTCCTTTGGCTGGTCCAGCAGCAGAGAGGCCAAGGGCACCGTCGGCGCGGAAGTGGACGTCAGCCTGAAGGAGCCCCAGGTGACGGTGCCCTCGGGGACCGCCGAAGTCGACGTAACCCTGCCCGCCGCCGAGATCCAGGCGCCCGGCGTGGAGGTGACTGTCGAAGGGGCTGCCGAAGGAGACGGCGAGAGAGGTCGATTCAAGATGCCCGACGTCAAGATGCCCAGCGTCAAGCTGCCCAAAGTCAAAGGTCCCCACGTGCAGGTCAGCCTGCCAAAGGCCGAGGTCTCGCTGCCCAAAGGCCAGGTTGAAGTGCAGGGGGGCGAAGTCGCCCTGCAGGGCCCCGATGCCGAAGGCGGCCTGGAGGCACCTGCGGGCAAAGCGGAGGGCGGCGGCGGCATGAAGCTGCACATGCCGAAAGTCAAGGTGCCCAGCGTGGTCTTCTCCAAGCCTACGGTCAAGGCTCCCAAACTGGACGCAGACGTCAGCCCGCAGAAAGTCGACGCCAGCCTCCCGGAGGTAGATCTCAAGGCCGGCGCCGGCGACATCAGCGTCGCGGCCCCCGACGTCAAGCTGCCCTCTGTCGAAGGCTCCCTCGAGCTCCAGGCACCCGCGATAGACCTCAAGGTGCCCTCTGCCGAAGGCGCGCTTGACGGAGCCCAGGTGGGAGGCGCGGGCCTGAAAGGGAAGTTCAAGATGCCCAAGTTTGACAAGCCCAAATTCGGAGTGTCCCCTCCCAAGGCGGAAGGGCTGGAAGGCGAGATCAGCGTGCCCACCGCAGGGGTCGACGTCCCCTCCGCCACCGTGACGGCCGCAGGGGAGGGCCCCGCTTTGGATCTCAAAGCCGACGTCCCCGGCGCCAAGATCGAAGGGGCTGGCTGGAAGGTGGAGAAGCCCTCCCTCAAAATGCCCAAAGTTGACATCAAAGCTCCCAAGGTGGACCTCAGCATGCCGTCCGCCGACGTCACCCTTCCAAAGGCCAGCGCCGACCTGCAGGCACCCGAGGTGTCCCTCACCCTCGAGGGGGAGGCCAAAGCTCCGGAGAAGGAGACCACAAAGTCCAAGGACGGCAAGTTCAAGATGCCCAAGTTCGGCATGCCTTCCTTTGGCTGGTCCAGCAGCAGAGAGGCCAAGGGCACCGTCGGCGCGGAAGTGGACGTCAGCCTGAAGGAGCCCCAGGTGACGGTGCCCTCGGGGACCGCCGAAGTCGACGTAACCCTGCCCGCCGCCGAGATCCAGGCGCCCGGCGTGGAGGTGACTGTCGAAGGGGCCGCCGAAGGAGACGGCGAGAGAGGTCGATTCAAGATGCCCGACGTCAAGATGCCCAGCGTCAAGCTGCCCAAAGTCAAAGGTCCCCACGTGCAGGTCAGCCTGCCAAAGGCCGAGGTCTCGCTGCCCAAAGGCCAGGTTGAAGTGCAGGGGGGCGAAGTCGCCCTGCAGGGCCCCGATGCCGAAGGCGGCCTGGAGGCACCTGCGGGCAAAGCGGAGGGCGGCGGCGGCATGAAGCTGCACATGCCGAAAGTCAAGGTGCCCAGCGTGGTCTTCTCCAAGCCTACGGTCAAGGCTCCCAAACTGGACGCAGACGTCAGCCCGCAGAAAGTCGACGCCAGCCTCCCGGAGGTAGATCTCAAGGCCGGCGCCGGCGACATCAGCGTCGCGGCCCCCGACGTCAAGCTGCCCTCTGTCGAAGGCTCCCTCGAGCTCCAGGCACCCGCGATAGACCTCAAGGTGCCCTCTGCCGAAGGCGCGCTTGACGGAGCCCAGGTGGGAGGCGCGGGCCTGAAAGGGAAGTTCAAGATGCCCAAGTTTGACAAGCCCAAATTCGGAGTGTCCCCTCCCAAGGCGGAAGGGCTGGAAGGCGAGATCAGCGTGCCCACCGCAGGGGTCGACGTCCCCTCCGCCCCCGTGACGGCCGCAGGGGAGGGCCCCGCTTTGGATCTCAAAGCCGAAGTCCCCGGCGCCAAGATCGAAGGGGCCGGCTGGAAGGTGGAGAAGCCCTCCCTCAAAATGCCCAAAGTTGACATCAAAGCTCCCAAGGTGGACCTCAGCATGCCGTCCGCCGACGTCACCCTTCCAAAGGCCAGCGCCGACCTGCAGGCACCCGAGGTGTCCCTCACCCTCGAAGGGGAGGCCAAAGCCCCGGAGAAGGAGACCACAAAGTCCAAGGACGGCAAGTTCAAGATGCCCAAGTTCGGCATGCCTTCCTTTGGCTGGTCCAGCAGCAGAGAGGCCAAGGGCACCGTCGGCGCGGAAGTGGACGTCAGCCTGAAGGAGCCCCAGGTGACGGTGCCCTCGGGGACCGCCGAAGTCGACGTAACCCTGCCCGCCGCCGAGATCCAGGCGCCCGGCGTGGAGGTGACTGTCGAAGGGGCCGCCGAAGGAGACGGCGAGAGAGGTCGATTCAAGATGCCCGACGTCAAGATGCCCAGCGTCAAGCTGCCCAAAGTCAAAGGTCCCCACGTGCAGGTCAGCCTGCCAAAGGCCGAGGTCTCGCTGCCCAAAGGCCAGGTTGAAGTGCAGGGGGGCGAAGTCGCCCTGCAGGGCCCCGATGCCGAAGGCGGCCTGGAGGCACCTGCGGGCAAAGCGGAGGGCGGCGGCGGCATGAAGCTGCACATGCCGAAAGTCAAGGTGCCCAGCGTGGTCTTCTCCAAGCCTACGGTCAAGGCTCCCAAACTGGACGCAGACGTCAGCCCGCAGAAAGTCGACGCCAGCCTCCCGGAGGTAGATCTCAAGGCCGGCGCCGGCGACATCAGCGTCGCGGCCCCCGACGTCAAGCTGCCCTCTGTCGAAGGCTCCCTCGAGCTCCAGGCACCCGCGATAGACCTCAAGGTGCCCTCTGCCGAAGGCGCGCTTGACGGAGCCCAGGTGGGAGGCGCGGGCCTGAAAGGGAAGTTCAAGATGCCCAAGTTTGACAAGCCCAAATTCGGAGTGTCCCCTCCCAAGGCGGAAGGGCTGGAAGGCGAGATCAGCGTGCCCACCGCAGGGGTCGACGTCCCCTCCGCCACCGTGACGGCCGCAGGGGAGGGCCCCGCTTTGGATCTCAAAGCCGACGTCCCCGGCGCCAAGATCGAAGGGGCCGGCTGGAAGGTGGAGAAGCCCTCCCTCAAAATGCCCAAAGTTGACATCAAAGCTCCCAAGGTGGACCTCAGCATGCCGTCCGCCGACGTCACCCTTCCAAAGGCCAGCGCCGACCTGCAGGCACCCGAGGTGTCCCTCACCCTCGAGGGGGAGGCCAAAGCTCCGGAGAAGGAGACCACAAAGTCCAAGGACGGCAAGTTCAAGATGCCCAAGTTCGGCATGCCTTCCTTTGGCTGGTCCAGCAGCAGAGAGGCCAAGGGCACCGTCGGCGCAGAAGTGGACGTCAGCCTGAAGGAGCCCCAGGTGACGGTGCCCTCGGGGACCGCCGAAGTCGACGTAACCCTGCCCGCCGCCGAGATCCAGGCGCCCGGCGTGGAGGTGACTGTCGAAGGGGCCGCCGAAGGAGACGGCGAGAGAGGTCGATTCAAGATGCCCGACGTCAAGATGCCCAGCGTCAAGCTGCCCAAAGTCAAAGGTCCCCACGTGCAGGTCAGCCTGCCAAAGGCCGAGGTCTCGCTGCCCAAAGGCCAGGTTGAAGTGCAGGGGGGCGAAGTCGCCCTGCAGGGCCCCGATGCCGAAGGCGGCCTGGAGGCACCTGCGGGCAAAGCGGAGGGCGGCGGCGGCATGAAGCTGCACATGCCGAAAGTCAAGGTGCCCAGCGTGGTCTTCTCCAAGCCTACGGTCAAGGCTCCCAAACTGGACGCAGACGTCAGCCCGCAGAAAGTCGACGCCAGCCTCCCGGAGGTAGATCTCAAGGCCGGCGCCGGCGACATCAGCGTCGCGGCCCCCGACGTCAAGCTGCCCTCTGTCGAAGGCTCCCTCGAGCTCCAGGCACCCGCGATAGACCTCAAGGTGCCCTCTGCCGAAGGCGCGCTTGACGGAACCCAGGTGGGAGGCGCGGGCCTGAAAGGGAAGTTCAAGATGCCCAAGTTTGACAAGCCCAAATTCGGAGTGTCCCCTCCCAAGGCGGAAGGGCTGGAAGGCGAGATCAGCGTGCCCACCGCAGGGGTCGACGTCCCCTCCGCCACCGTGACGGCCGCAGGGGAGGGCCCCGCTTTGGATCTCAAAGCCGACGTCCCCGGCGCCAAGATCGAAGGGGCCGGCTGGAAGGTGGAGAAGCCCTCTCTCAAAATGCCCAAAGTTGACATCAAAGCTCCCAAGGTGGACCTCAGCATGCCGTCCGCCAACGTCACCGTTCCAAAGGCCAGCGCCGACCTGCAGGCACCCGAGGTGTCCCTCACCCTCGAGGGGGAGGCCAAAGCTCCAGAGAAGGAGACCACAAAGTCCAAGGACGGCAAGTTCAAGATGCCCAAGTTCGGCATGCCTTCCTTTGGCTGGTCCAGCAGCAGAGAGGCCAAGGGCACCGTCGGCGCGGAAGTGGACGTCAGCCTGAAGGAGCCCCAGGTGACGGTGCCCTCCGGGACCGCCGAAGTCGACGTAACCCTGCTCGCCGCCGAGATCCAGGCGCCCGGCGTGGAGGTGACTGTCGAAGGGGCCGCCGAAGGAGACGGCGAGAGAGGTCGATTCAAGATGCCCGACGTCAAGATGCCCAGCGTCAAGCTGCCCAAAGTCAAAGGTCCCCACGTGCAGGTCAGCCTGCCAAAGGCCGAGGTCTCGCTGCCCAAAGGCCAGGTTGAAGTGCAGGGGGGCGAAGTCGCCCTGCAGGGCCCCGATGCCGAAGGCGGCCTGGAGGCACCTGCGGGCAAAGCGGAGGGCGGCGGCGGCATGAAGCTGCACATGCCGAAAGTCAAGGTGCCCAGCGTGGTCTTCTCCAAGCCTACGGTCAAGGCTCCCAAACTGGACGCAGACGTCAGCCCGCAGAAAGTCGACGCCAGCCTCCCGGAGGTAGATCTCAAGGCCGGCGCCGGCGACATCAGCGTCGCGGCCCCCGACGTCAAGCTGCCCTCTGTCGAAGGCTCCCTCGAGCTCCAGGCACCCGCGATAGACCTCAAGGTGCCCTCTGCCGAAGGCGCGCTTGACGGAGCCCAGGTGGGAGGCGCGGGCCTGAAAGGGAAGTTCAAGATGCCCAAGTTTGACAAGCCCAAATTCGGAGTGTCCCCTCCCAAGGCGGAAGGGCTGGAAGGCGAGATCAGCGTGCCCACCGCAGGGGTCGACGTCCCCTCCGCCACCGTGACGGCCGCAGGGGAGGGCCCCGCTTTGGATCTCAAAGCCGACGTCCCCGGCGCCAAGATCGAAGGGGCCGGCTGGAAGGTGGAGAAGCCCTCCCTCAAAATGCCCAAAGTTGACATCAAAGCTCCCAAGGTGGACCTCAGCATGCCGTCCGCCGACGTCACCCTTCCAAAGGCCAGCGCCGACCTGCAGGCACCCGAGGTGTCCCTCACCCTCGAGGGGGAGGCCAAAGCTCCGGAGAAGGAGACCACAAAGTCCAAGGACGGCAAGTTCAAGATGCCCAAGTTCGGCATGCCTTCCTTTGGCTGGTCCAGCAGCAGAGAGGCCAAGGGCACCGTCGGCGCGGAAGTGGACGTCAGCCTGAAGGAGCCCCAGGTGACGGTGCCCTCGGGGACCGCCGAAGTCGACGTAACCCTGCCCGCCGCCGAGATCCAGGCGCCCGGCGTGGAGGTGACTGTCGAAGGGGCCGCCGAAGGAGACGGCGAGAGAGGTCGATTCAAGATGCCCGACGTCAAGATGCCCAGCGTCAAGCTGCCCAAAGTCAAAGGTCCCCACGTGCAGGTCAGCCTGCCAAAGGCCGAGGTCTCGCTGCCCAAAGGCCAGGTTGAAGTGCAGGGGGGCGAAGTCGCCCTGCAGGGCCCTGATGCCGAAGGCGGCCTGGAGGCACCTGCGGGCAAAGCGGAGGGCGGCGGCGGCATGAAGCTGCACATGCCGAAAGTCAAGGTGCCCAGCGTGGTCTTCTCCAAGCCTACGGTCAAGGCTCCCAAACTGGACGCAGACGTCAGCCCGCAGAAAGTCGACGCCAGCCTCCCGGAGGTAGATCTCAAGGCCGGCGCCGGCGACATCAGCGTCGCGGCCCCCGACGTCAAGCTGCCCTCTGTCGAAGGCTCCCTCGAGCTCCAGGCACCCGCGATAGACCTCAAGGTGCCCTCTGCCGAAGGCGCGCTTGACGGAGCCCAGGTGGGAGGTGCGGGCCTGAAAGGGAAGTTCAAGATGCCCAAGTTTGACAAGCCCAAATTCGGAGTGTCCCCTCCCAAGGCGGAAGGGCTGGAAGGCGAGATCAGCGTGCCCACCGCAGGGGTCGACGTCCCCTCCGCCACCGTGACGGCCGCAGGGGAGGGCCCCGCTTTGGATCTCAAAGCCGACGTCCCCGGCGCCAAGATCGAAGGGGCCGGCTGGAAGGTGGAGAAGCCCTCCCTCAAAATGCCCAAAGTTGACATCAAAGCTCCCAAGGTGGACCTCAGCATGCCGTCCGCCGACGTCACCCTTCCAAAGGCCAGCGCCGACCTGCAGGCACCCGAGGTGTCCCTCACCCTCGAAGGGGAGGCCAAAGCCCCGGAGAAGGAGACCACAAAGTCCAAGGACGGCAAGTTCAAGATGCCCAAGTTCGGCATGCCTTCCTTTGGCTGGTCCAGCAGCAGAGAGGCCAAGGGCACCGTCGGCGCGGAAGTGGACGTCAGCCTGAAGGAGCCCCAGGTGACGGTGCCCTCGGGGACCGCCGAAGTCGACGTAACCCTGCCCGCCGCCGAGATCCAGGCGCCCGGCGTGGAGGTGACTGTCGAAGGGGCCGCCGAAGGAGACGGCGAGAGAGGTCGATTCAAGATGCCCGACGTCAAGATGCCCAGCGTCAAGCTGCCCAAAGTCAAAGGTCCCCACGTGCAGGTCAGCCTGCCAAAGGCCGAGGTCTCGCTGCCCAAAGGCCAGGTTGAAGTGCAGGGGGGCGAAGTCGCCCTGCAGGGCCCCGATGCCGAAGGCGGCCTGGAGGCACCTGCGGGCAAAGCGGAGGGCGGCGGCGGCATGAAGCTGCACATGCCGAAAGTCAAGGTGCCCAGCGTGGTCTTCTCCAAGCCTACGGTCAAGGCTCCCAAACTGGACGCAGACGTCAGCCCGCAGAAAGTCGACGCCAGCCTCCCGGAGGTAGATCTCAAGGCCGGCGCCGGCGACATCAGCGTCGCGGCCCCCGACGTCAAGCTGCCCTCTGTCGAAGGCTCCCTCGAGCTCCAGGCACCCGCGATAGACCTCAAGGTGCCCTCTGCCGAAGGCGCGCTTGACGGAGCCCAGGTGGGAGGCGCGGGCCTGAAAGGGAAGTTCAAGATGCCCAAGTTTGACAAGCCCAAATTCGGAGTGTCCCCTCCCAAGGCGGAAGGGCTGGAAGGCGAGATCAGCGTGCCCACCGCAGGGGTCGACGTCCCCTCCGCCACCGTGACGGCCGCAGGGGAGGGCCCCGCTTTGGATCTCAAAGCCGACGTCCCTGGCGCCAAGATCGAAGGGGCCGGCTGGAAGGTGGAGAAGCCCTCCCTCAAAATGCCCAAAGTTGACATCAAAGCTCCCAAGGTGGACCTCAGCATGCCGTCCGCCGACGTCACCCTTCCAAAGGCCAGCGCCGACCTGCAGGCACCCGAGGTGTCCCTCACCCTCGAAGGGGAGGCCAAAGCTCCGGAGAAGGAGACCACAAAGTCCAAGGACGGCAAGTTCAAGATGCCCAAGTTCGGCATGCCTTCCTTTGGCTGGTCCAGCAGCAGAGAGGCCAAGGGCACCGTCGGCGCGGAAGTGGACGTCAGCCTGAAGGAGCCCCAGGTGACGGTGCCCTCGGGGACCGCCGAAGTCGACGTAACCCTGCCTGCCGCCGAGATCCAGGCGCCCGGCGTGGAGGTGACTGTCGAAGGGGCCGCCGAAGGAGACGGCGAGAGAGGTCGATTCAAAATGCCCGACGTCAAGATGCCCAGCGTCAAGCTGCCCAAAGTCAAAGGTCCCCACGTGCAGGTCAGCCTGCCAAAGGCCGAGGTCTCGCTGCCCAAAGGCCAGGTTGAAGTGCAGGGGGGCGAAGTCGCCCTGCAGGGCCCCGATGCCGAAGGCGGCCTGGAGGCACCTGCGGGCAAAGCGGAGGGCGGCGGCGGCATGAAGCTGCACATGCCGAAAGTCAAGGTGCCCAGCGTGGTCTTCTCCAAGCCTACGGTCAAGGCTCCCAAACTGGACGCAGACGTCAGCCCGCAGAAAGTCGACGCCAGCCTCCCGGAGGTAGATCTCAAGGCCGGCGCCGGCGACATCAGCGTCGCGGCCCCCGACGTCAAGCTGCCCTCTGTCGAAGGCTCCCTCGAGCTCCAGGCACCCGCGATAGACCTCAAGGTGCCCTCTGCCGAAGGCGCGCTTGACGGAACCCAGGTGGGAGGCGCGGGCCTGAAAGGGAAGTTCAAGATGCCCAAGTTTGACAAGCCCAAATTCGGAGTGTCCCCTCCCAAGGCGGAAGGGCTGGAAGGCGAGATCAGCGTGCCCACCGCAGGGGTCGACGTCCCCTCCGCCACTGTGACGGCCGCAGGGGAGGGCCCCGCTTTGGATCTCAAAGCCGACGTCCCCGGCGCCAAGATCGAAGGGGCCGGCTGGAAGGTGGAGAAGCCCTCCCTCAAAATGCCCAAAGTTGACATCAAAGCTCCCAAGGTGGACCTCAGCATGCCGTCCGCCGACGTCACCCTTCCAAAGGCCAGCGCCGACCTGCAGGCACCCGAGGTGTCCCTCACCCTCGAAGGGGAGGCCAAAGCCCCGGAGAAGGAGACCACAAAGTCCAAGGACGGCAAGTTCAAGATGCCCAAGTTCGGCATGCCTTCCTTTGGCTGGTCCAGCAGCAGAGAGGCCAAGGGCACCGTCGGCGCGGAAGTGGACGTCAGCCTGAAGGAGCCCCAGGTGACGGTGCCCTCGGGGACCGCCGAAGTCGACGTAACCCTGCTCGCCGCCGAGATCCAGGCGCCCGGCGTGGAGGTGACTGTCGAAGGGGCCGCCGAAGGAGACGGCGAGAGAGGTCGATTCAAGATGCCCGACGTCAAGATGCCCAGCGTCAAGCTGCCCAAAGTCAAAGGTCCCCACGTGCAGGTCAGCCTGCCAAAGGCCGAGGTCTCGCTGCCCAAAGGCCAGGTTGAAGTGCAGGGGGGCGAAGTCGCCCTGCAGGGCCCCGATGCCGAAGGCGGCCTGGAGGCACCTGCGGGCAAAGCGGAGGGCGGCGGCGGCATGAAGCTGCACATGCCGAAAGTCAAGGTGCCCAGCGTGGTCTTCTCCAAGCCTACGGTCAAGGCTCCCAAACTGGACGCAGACGTCAGCCCGCAGAAAGTCGACGCCAGCCTCCCGGAGGTAGATCTCAAGGCCGGCGCCGGCGACATCAGCGTCGCGGCCCCCGACATCAAGCTGCCCTCTGTCGAAGGCTCCCTCGAGCTCCAGGCACCCGCGATAGACCTCAAGGTGCCCTCTGCCGAAGGCGCGCTTGACGGAGCCCAGGTGGGAGGCGCGGGCCTGAAAGGGAAGTTCAAGATGCCCAAGTTTGACAAGCCCAAATTCGGAGTGTCCCCTCCCAAGGCGGAAGGGCTGGAAGGCGAGATCAGCGTGCCCACCGCAGGGGTCGACGTCCCCTCCGCCACCGTGACGGCCGCAGGGGAGGGCCCCGCTTTGGATCTCAAAGCCGACGTCCCCGGCGCCAAGATCGAAGGGGCCGGCTGGAAGGTGGAGAAGCCCTCCCTCAAAATGCCCAAAGTTGACATCAAAGCTCCCAAGGTGGACCTCAGCATGCCGTCCGCCGACGTCACCCTTCCAAAGGCCAGCGCCGACCTGCAGGCACCCGAGGTGTCCCTCACCCTCGAAGGGGAGGCCAAAGCCCCGGAGAAGGAGACCACAAAGTCCAAGGACGGCAAGTTCAAGATGCCCAAGTTCGGCATGCCTTCCTTTGGCTGGTCCAGCAGCAGAGAGGCCAAGGGCACCGTCGGCGCGGAAGTGGACGTCAGCCTGAAGGAGCCCCAGGTGACGGTGCCCTCGGGGACCGCCGAAGTCGACGTAACCCTGCCTGCCGCCGAGATCCAGGCGCCCGGCGTGGAGGTGACTGTCGAAGGGGCCGCCGAAGGAGACGGCGAGAGAGGTCGATTCAAGATGCCCGACGTCAAGATGCCCAGCGTCAAGCTGCCCAAAGTCAAAGGTCCCCACGTGCAGGTCAGCCTGCCAAAGGCCGAGGTCTCGCTGCCCAAAGGCCAGGTTGAAGTGCAGGGGGGCGAAGTCGCCCTGCAGGGCCCCGATGCCGAAGGCGGCCTGGAGGCACCTGCGGGCAAAGCGGAGGGCGGCGGCGGCATGAAGCTGCACATGCCGAAAGTCAAGGTGCCCAGCGTGGTCTTCTCCAAGCCTACGGTCAAGGCTCCCAAACTGGACGCAGACGTCAGCCCGCAGAAAGTCGACGCCAGCCTCCCGGAGGTAGATCTCAAGGCCGGCGCCGGCGACATCAGCGTCGCGGCCCCCGACGTCAAGCTGCCCTCTGTCGAAGGCTCCCTCGAGCTCCAGGCACCCGCGATAGACCTCAAGGTGCCCTCTGCCGAAGGCGCGCTTGACGGAGCCCAGGTGGGAGGCGCGGGCCTGAAAGGGAAGTTCAAGATGCCCAAGTTTGACAAGCCCAAATTCGGAGTGTCCCCTCCCAAGGCGGAAGGGCTGGAAGGCGAGATCAGCGTGCCCACCGCAGGGGTCGACGTCCCCTCCGCCACCGTGACGGCCGCAGGGGAGGGCCCCGCTTTGGATCTCAAAGCCGACGTCCCCGGCGCCAAGATCGAAGGGGCCGGCTGGAAGGTGGAGAAGCCCTCCCTCAAAATGCCCAAAGTTGACATCAAAGCTCCCAAGGTGGACCTCAGCATGCCGTCCGCCGACGTCACCCTTCCAAAGGCCAGCGCCGACCTGCAGGCACCCGAGGTGTCCCTCACCCTCGAAGGGGAGGCCAAAGCCCCGGAGAAGGAGACCACAAAGTCCAAGGACGGCAAGTTCAAGATGCCCAAGTTCGGCATGCCTTCCTTTGGCTGGTCCAGCAGCAGAGAGGCCAAGGGCACCGTCGGCGCGGAAGTGGACGTCAGCCTGAAGGAGCCCCAGGTGACGGTGCCCTCGGGGACCGCCGAAGTCGACGTAACCCTGCCCGCCGCCGAGATCCAGGCGCCCGGCGTGGAGGTGACTGTCGAAGGGGCCGCCGAAGGAGACGGCGAGAGAGGTCGATTCAAAATGCCCGACGTCAAGATGCCCAGCGTCAAGCTGCCCAAAGTCAAAGGTCCCCACGTGCAGGTCAGCCTGCCAAAGGCCGAGGTCTCGCTGCCCAAAGGCCAGGTTGAAGTGCAGGGGGGCGAAGTCGCCCTGCAGGGCCCCGATGCCGAAGGCGGCCTGGAGGCACCTGCGGGCAAAGCGGAGGGCGGCGGCGGCATGAAGCTGCACATGCCGAAAGTCAAGGTGCCCAGCGTGGTCTTCTCCAAGCCTACGGTCAAGGCTCCCAAACTGGACGCAGACGTCAGCCCGCAGAAAGTCGACGCCAGCCTCCCGGAGGTAGATCTCAAGGCCGGCGCCGGCGACATCAGCGTCGCGGCCCCCGACGTCAAGCTGCCCTCTGTCGAAGGCTCCCTCGAGCTCCAGGCACCCGCGATAGACCTCAAGGTGCCCTCTGCCGAAGGCGCGCTTGACGGAGCCCAGGTGGGAGGCGCGGGCCTGAAAGGGAAGTTCAAGATGCCCAAGTTTGACAAGCCCAAATTCGGAGTGTCCCCTCCCAAGGCGGAAGGGCTGGAAGGCGAGATCAGCGTGCCCACCGCAGGGGTCGACGTCCCCTCCGCCACCGTGACGGCCGCAGGGGAGGGCCCCGCTTTGGATCTCAAAGCCGACGTCCCCGGCGCCAAGATCGAAGGGGCCGGCTGGAAGGTGGAGAAGCCCTCCCTCAAAATGCCCAAAGTTGACATCAAAGCTCCCAAGGTGGACCTCAGCATGCCATCCACCGACGTCACCCTTCCAAAGGCCAGCGCCGACCTGCAGGCACCCGAGGTGTCCCTCACCCTCGAAGGGGAGGCCAAAGCCCCGGAGAAGGAGACCACAAAGTCCAAGGACGGCAAGTTCAAGATGCCCAAGTTCGGCATGCCTTCCTTTGGCTGGTCCAGCAGCAGAGAGGCCAAGGGCACCGTCGGCGCGGAAGTGGACGTCAGCCTGAAGGAGCCCCAGGTGACGGTGCCCTCGGGGACCGCCGAAGTCGACGTAACCCTGCCCGCCGCCGAGATCCAGGCTCCCAGCATGGAGGTTGTGGTTGATTCATCTTCTGGTAAAGAGGATGATCCGGGTAAAGCAAAAAGTTCTCTATTTAGAATGCCTAAAATTTCGCTGTCTAAAATTTCTAAACCTCAGTTTCAGAGTAAATCTGGACTTGAAGTTTCATCATCAGATAATCTTTCTTATGCTGTAACAGAGGAAACCCCTGTTGTTTTTTCTGAGAGTCGTCAGTGTAAAATTGTTTCTGAGATTAAGAGGGATAGTGGCTCAAAAAATACTAAATTTAGAATTCCTAACTTGGGTTTCTCTAGAGTTGATACTGGTTCTTCTAAAATTTTTTGTGAATCGTCTTTACCAAAAGGGGACATTACTCTTACGAAATACCATACTCATTTCTCAGAATCTGAATCTAAAATGTCATCTTCTGCTGATGAAAATCTTTCAGTAACAGATTTTGAAATTTTAAATATGGAGGGCTCATTTGAACAAGGAGATTTGAAGCCAGGAGTTAAATTGCCAGATCCTGGTATATCTTTGGGTAATGCAGAGTTTACAGTTAAAATTCCTAAATTCCAAAAACCAAAATTTGGCTCCTCTTGGTCTAAGGGAAAACCAGCAGAAAGTCGCATAGGTTCTGAAGTGGGCACTATAACATCTGATAGTAATGATATTGATACTGAAACACCAGTTCATTTCCCTGATGCTGAATTAGGTATAAAGATGCCTTTGTCTTCCCCTGAAAGTATTCTGGATGCACCCAAGTTGGATGTCAGTCTCCCATCAATAGAAGGTAACATGCCAAAATTAGAAGTGAAAGTCCACAGTACAAATTTAGAGTGTCAGGCAGAACAGGAAGGAGTCCCAGGAGAAAAGGACACAGAGGGTAAAGAAAACAAATTTAAAACATCAAAGTTCAAATTGCCTTCATTTAGTTGGTCACCAAAGAAGGTGGCTATTGCTCCTTCTGCAACTGAAGGACATCTGGAAGAACCCACTTTGTCTACATTATCTGGACACACAGTATCTGAATTAACATTTCCTACTGATGAGAATCAATATCTCCAATTGGAACTTGATACATTAACAGAAAAAGATGGTGAAAAGGGCAAAACCAAGAAGTCTCAGTTTACCATGCCAAAGATCTCATTCCCTAAAACAAAGGGCCAAAAAATCCAAGTCTGTCCACCTGTTCAGGAAACTGATATTTGTGATCTCAAACAAGAAAAAGAAGGTGTTACAGTACAGAAATCTGAGAAAGGGGCAGGAATGGTCACAAAAACACCAGAAGTCCCAACTGTGGAATTTTCCAAACCAGATGTCAAATCTCCCAAAACAGAGGTGGATATTAGCATGCCTACAGGTGAGGTCAGACTCCCTTCAGCATGTGAAGGCAGTGAGCTGACACTGAAATCAGTTGCTGCTGACGACAGTCTCTCCACCTCAGATGTTAAGATGGTAACAGATGGTTCCTTTGAGGTGAAGAGTCCTGACACGAGTGTTGAAAAAACAGTAAGTGAAATCACTGTGGGTGATGTAGAAATTAAAATGGAAGGTCCTGAAGGGAAAACAAAAATGTCTAAATTCCAAATGCCAAAGTTTGGAAGTGTTCATTCTAAAGGGAAAGGGTCAGAAAAGGAGGTCAGCCAACCCAAATCAGAAGTCAAGGTTCCCCAGCTAAAAACAACGGTAGAAATAGCTGATATTGCTGTTGAATCACCAAATTTGGATGTAGGATCTGGTATGGGAAAAGAAACCTACAGCGCTAAAGCCAAAATTACAAAATCTGACAATCAGGCATCAGAGGCTTATGTTTACCCCCCACCAACTGATATTTCTACTCAAAAACCAGCTGGTGATATTCAGGGTTCAGATGCAGCACTACAAATCAGAGAAATAAAGCAAGATGGAGATGGAGAAGAGAAAGAAGGACATTTCAAAATGCCAAAATTCAAACTTCCATCCTTCAGCTGGTCACCAAAGAAGGAAGGAAGTGTTAAATCAGGTTCTGTGGCAAATTTGGAAGATCATAAGCCTGCTGTAATATCAGAGAGAATAGACACAGAGGTGAGAGGAATTGCAGCTGATGATCAAGGTTCTGGGCCAGGCCTTGATCTGGAAATAGCTGCAGGAAAGGTTGAACACAGAAGTCCAACTAAAAAGCCTCAATTTGTCATGCCTAAAATTTCACTTTCCAAGATCAAGGTTCCCAAATCGCAGACACATTCTCCAAAAGTTGAAGTTGATGCTGCTATTCCCAAAACAGAAGGAGAAGGTGATGATTCCATACAGGTACCTGATATAGAAAAAAGTCATTCTGAAAGGACAGAGGAAGGGGCGCAGATAAGTATAAAACTGTCTGATGTTAAAATCCCTCCTCTGGAGTTTTCCAAAATAGAAACTGCAGCCTCCAAAACTGACATGGGAGTCAGCTCAGGAAAGACTGATGCTGCTCTGCCTGCCTCAAAGGGGAGTTTTCAACAGGTCCTAAAACCAAGTCCTACCAATGAAGATGCCATTCAAAATGAAGATATTAATCTCCCCAGAGGAGCTTCAGTTGAACTGAGGAGCCCTGAAATAGTAACAGAAAGATCATTAGTTGTGGATGGAAGAAAGATTAAATTAGAAGGTCCTGAAGGGAAGATTAAAATGCCCAAATTCCAGAAGCCAAAGTTTGGAATCCCCCTAACAAAAGGGAAAATCCTAGAAACAGAGATCAGTTCTCCAAAAATAGAAGCTGAGTTGCCCCAGCTAAAAATGACAAATGAAATTGATGACATTGCTGTGGGAGTTCCAGCATCAGAACTTGCATCTGATGTGTTAGATTCTGAAATAAGTGTTTATGATGGTAACATAAAAACACCTCAGGTTTTGGTAGCTAGCACTGAAGCTCCAAAGGTTGATGTAAGCCCCCAGTCAGTGTCTAAATCAGTGACAGAAGGCATTATTGAGAGCCTTAAGGAGAAAGAAATCAAATTAAAAGAAGAGCATGAAATAAAAGCTGAAGAAATTCAGATTGAAGAACATCAGGGATGGTTTAAAATGCCAAAATTCAGAATACCTTCATTTGGCAGGGCACCCTTAAAGGAAAAAAGAGGTGATGCTGATACTGAAAGAAGTATGGAAAAAATGCAGGCAGACATTCCCTCTGCCAAAGTACAAACTGAAAGAAGTATTCCTGAAAATACCTTCTCATTAACACATGCAGTTGCTGAAATTACTATTGGAAAAGAAGGGATTTCAAAGTTAGAAGATTCTGTGAGGAGTTCTGAAGTAAGCTTGCCTAAGGTGAAAGGAGATATTTTGTTATCCACAGGAAAAACAGCAGAAGGTAGAGTGACTATTAAAAAAACTGAAACTTACGCAGACATAGTTAAGCACAGTGCTAAAGGTCAAAAAATACATACTTCAGAATTCACAGTGTCTTCAGCAGAATTGTCTAAATCATACCTAAGTCCTTCAGAAACTGACAAAGACAACAGTTTAATGAATAGGTTTCCTGCAAGTACTCTGACTCTTGAAGAGCATAAAGTCAAATCACAGGACATAGATGTCTCAAAGGTTAAAAGTTCCATTAAGTTAGAAACTCCAGGAGCAGGATGTAAACCATCATCAGCTGAAATTACTCTGGATGCAACACAGAAGAAAATGGATGTCAGTCTTCCAAAGGAAGAGATAGATGTCCAAAATCAAGAAGCAGTAACTAGAGAAGGAAAGATAAAGGGTGAGATGAAAATTACAGGAAAAGACAGTGAGGGAAGTAAATTAAAAAGGCCTGTGTGTGACTGGTCTACAGCAATGGGATCAGAAGATGGTGCTTATGTTAGAGCTAAGCTGGAAGATGTAAAGGTAGAAGTTCCAGAAGTTAAAACAGATGTTAAAATTGCTAGAGTAGATCCTGAAATTAAATTTCAAGTGAAAAAGGTTGACAAGGACATGTCTGCAGCAGTGGAAGTGCAAGTAGAAGACAGAGCAGAAACAAGTAAAATTAAGACTTACAAGTTTAAGATTCCAAAGTTTGGAGTGTTGCATTCAGAAGCAAAAGGTTTTGATGATTATATCAGTTTGTCAAAGTCAGAACCTGATTCAGAATCTAAAGTTGAACTAAGCACAGCAGAAATGCAGTTTCAAAAATCAGAAGGATGCACTGGCAGGAAAAGTCCAGCTCTAGATCATATGGAAGCATCTTCCAGAGTAACAGTGCAAACAGTGGACAAATCACAAGATGGCCCAGAAGTAAATATAAAAATTCCCAAACTAAAAATACCAAGATTCACTTTCAAAACTCTCCCAACTGAAGCTGATGTCTCAGTTTCAAAAATTGTAACAGACCCAAAGGGATCCAGTACTGACATTGAAGTAGTGCACTTGCAAGCAAGCTCTGCTGTCTCTGAAGAAACACCAGGTGCTCTAGGGGGTGGTATTCAAAAAGCAAAAAGCAAAATTCTAACACTGACTGATCCTGACATTAAAACAGCACACATGACTACTACTATAAAGTCCTCTCTTTCAAATGCAGGGCAAGACATTCATTGGTCATATGCAAAAGGCCAAGAAGTGAGCGAGGAAGTTGAACCGGAACATGTTGCTATTGAAAGGTGTGAGATTTACACTACTGAAATACTGAAAGAATCAGAGATTCTCTCACCAGAAGTCAAAACTGCTACTTTGGGATTTTCATTGCTCAAGGTAAAGTTGCCTGAATCACATAGCAACTTAGAAGTGCTCATCCAGCAGCCTTCTCCCACAGAAGATGCATCAGTGAGCAAACCTAAATGTGCTGATGAAAGCTTCAGAGTAGCAGCACAGAGGACTGGCAGTGCTGAGCTTAAACCACATGACAAACCAGACAGTGAGACTGAAGCCTCCAGTGGAGAAGTAAGTTTGCCAAAGTTAAAAACATTTGCTGTTGAAGTAAAGCCTTCCATTAAATCTGACGAAAGTCGTCTTGATAAATCAGCAGAGGAAATAAATGCAGATCCTCTCTCTAAAGATGAGAATGTAGTTGAAGCACTAGAAGATGAAGAAAAAGACAATGAAAAAGAAAAGACTGATAGTAAAAGAACTGGAAGATTCAAATTTTGGCTTCCAAGTATTGGCTTTTCATCTTCTGGTGAGGAAATAAGCACAGATTCAAAAACAGAAGTAAAAAAATCAGTTCCAGAAGATGTTAAACCTGCTGACACAACTGAAAAAACTGGATGGTTTAGATTTCCCAAGCTTGGTTTCACATCTCCTTCCAAAAAGGCTAAGGCTGTTGACAAAGAGATGAATCTTAAAGAAGGAACAATCTCAGATGAAGACAGCCCATCAGATAAACCTGATGAATTTTTTGATGCACAAGAAACTTTATCACCTAAAGGAACAACAGAGGATGGAAAATATGAAATTTATCAGTTCTCATCTAATGTTGCAGTTTCTCGAACTATTGTGACATCTTCAGCAAGAACTGAACTAATCTTGTTGGAAGAACAAAAAGATAGTCAATCTCATACTCCTGGAGATACAACTAAATGAAATTTGTCTCTTCTGAACCCTCAATGAAGAAGCCCATGCATGCAGACAAAAAAAAAAAAAAAAAAAAAAAAAAAAGTTTTCTTACTTTTCTAGCAAGTGACAATTAGACCAAACCCTAAGATGATATTTATGAACACAGCTGAACAGAATTTACTGCATCTAAATTTTCAGGTACATGGATGTGCTATACCATACATTAATGAAAATACTGATTTCTTCAGATCTGCCCCAAAGGCAAAAATTTCTCCAGGTGCAGAGGAGCCCATAGTTTTAGCAAAGTCTGAAAAGATACCTGGGACCATGAAAGTAAACTGTTGAAAGGCTTAATGGCAGCAGCAAGCCTTGTTAAACAGGCTTCTCAAAATCGCACTGATTATGTTTAGATTACAGATTGTTTCCAGAACTAGTATAAATGAGTACTATGAGCTTTATACTTACCTGTTTAGATTTTGGACCTTTCTGAGCTACTTTTGCATTCTTATGAAAATGTTTTTCTTTATTTCAGCTAAGGTAATATGTATATTCCACAAACACTTTACAATTCAAAATAAAACCAAAATACTAGTGTAGAGAGACTAATGCTTTACCCCTTCCTCTCTTCTCATTTTTTTATTATCCTAGTGGGTCGCATTTAGCCTTAGAAGAATTTTTTAAAACTCAACAGATTAATTTCAAGATCAAAAATTGTGTAACTGATTCACATTTTTAAGATACCAAAATAAAATATGCTGACAAACAATAATTATTAAAATGTGGATAAATAATTTTTCATGTATATATTTACTGTATCATTAGATGCACACAATGATCTGCCACATTAGTGGAACTGCTTTAAAGATTTTCTGGAAAAGATGTATATAATTATTTACTTCTTTGTTTATATTAATGCTTCTCTCAAGTGCACAACAAAAGCAGAGTGCTTACAGCCTTTACATGTATCATTGAAACACTGTATTCTTAATTCACAATAAACTCACCATATGAATTATAACCTGAGTAGCTCATAGTGCTGTTAGCATTTTCTGATTCTGAAAATCCCAGCGTAAATCTGCAAAAAGATTTATCTTATCTGCTGAAGTGGCTGCTCAAGGGTAGAATGGTTTCTAAATATGGTAGTAATGGTCACAAACTAATCTGAAACTTTTCACTCATCATTTATAGAATTGCATTTGCAGACATTCTTTGTTACAGTAGTTTTCTCATCTTGTATTTACTTTCTCTGTATTCTACTTAGTACAGGTAAAGCAGACGCAGCAAAACATTTAGAAATTGGCTTGTACTTTGTCTAGCCATCTGTAGCTTGAGATGTACTTCATTTCTATATACTTGCAGTAGGCTTACATATTCTAAAGAGAACTGGCAATTATTCTCAAGAGAACTCTAATCTCTGAAGAGACTGTTCACAAAAGTGTTCAGCATGTATCATTTATTTGCAGCATGTCCCTTAAGTCTCTCAAAGTTTAAAATTCATTGTTCAACAGACCCAAAATTACCAACATCATATACCAAGACTGAGAAAAATATTTTGATCAAGATAGAAAGATTGAGTCTAGAAAAAGGTAATGTATGTAGTAAGGGACATCTCATACAACAATAGTTCACATCTGCCTTCAAAGATAAATTCATATAGAATATTTTTCAGGCGGTGTCCACCTGGACAGCATGGAACACAAAGATGAAGGAATCAGGTTAGTTTAAACTGAGCTCTGATACAGCAGTGAACATAGAGCAGTATTGCTCTTTTTCCTTCAGTGTCTATCCCCTCAAAAACAGTGAAAATACAGCGTCGAGTGCCATCTAGGGGAGTGCACTGGTCTAAAGAAAATAGTTGGTTAAACATTAGCTTCTCAAAAAGATTTTTAACTGAGTGTTCACATGTACTCATTGCACTAGGAAAATAAAAAAAAGAACAAAACCCCAAACTAAAAAAAAACTGTCTGATGTTTGAGATGGAAATCTCAAATTTTTAAGAAGCCTCTAGAAAGAAAATCAGGGAGGAGAGCACTTGCATCTTACATGATATGTTTGCACATATGTAAAAACTCACAAAATGTCAGTGTTATCTTTAAATGTCTTTATGTATTTAAAAAAAAAAATATCTGTCTTAGTAATAACCAGCAGTGATTTGTAATGATGGATAAAACAAGCTAAGGAATCGTGGAAGTGTCTGCAAGAGACAGCTAAGGAGCAGCCAAAAAAATGGAAAATTGTTTGTGATCATTTCCAAATGACCTTATGGGGAAGGGGCCTTCTTTGTATGGAGATGTGCATGTATTCACAAAGATATACATCAGTCCACACACTGATGATCACAGCAGGTCCCTCTGTCATTCTCAGCACAGGGCAGGGATTCAAAAGCACCAAAATGCCTCCTCTGGATGATGGGTAAGTCTCTGGCAAGAGAGATAGCCTTAGAGTCAAAAATGCAACTGAATGGGCACCTGGCATGATGGGAGTGAAGCCATGAGCTACCCCACACCTCTGCATTTTCACATCTGTGAGACAAAGTGCCAGGACAGGGGAGTGGCCCAACACTTCTGTGGGAGTTGTGTTCTGGGATTTTGCCCCTGGCTTTCTCTCCTCGGCTGTACACCAGTCCCAAAGTAAAAAAAAAAAAAAAAAAAAGCCTCACTTTGTGACCTCATTTCCAGCATCAGGCAAGGGTGCTTTTCACTGGCAAGGGTCACAGAGCATCAGCCTGGTGTCACAGGCACCCTTCCATGGCTGGAACACATGCTCTGCTTTCCTTTCCTTTGTCACTTCTGAGAGCCAGCCAGGGCAGAGCTGCCACTCAGTGGTGGATAGGGACATAAGGCACCAGATGGCTCAGGTTTATGGTCCTTATGTGATTGCAGAAGAAAAGGCAGCCTGGAGACAACACTCATCAGGTCCAGCCCTAAAGGAGAAAGGAGGTTCTCCCAGCACTGCACGAAGTACAAGTGGGATGCTTCTTCCATTCCAGCACTCATGCAGCAGCTCCACCCCACTCCCCAAATCTGATTTGCTGCATGAGGCCAATGCACAAACATCCAAACACCCCCAGACATGTAGGGGTCCAGGGCAGCTGGGCTGGAAGCTGGCCCAAGATTTAAATCCCAGAAATTTAACACTGGCAACTAGCCTTGATGCCTAAATAGGGGTATTTCCCTGTATCCCTAATTTTTAAACTATTTTTAAAATCTGCCCTCTCTCCTGTAGGTGATTACTTACATGACTCAAATCTAAAATTGTGGCCAGGAGTTTATTCAAAAATGATTAAACACATTTAAGCAAACACTGTTAATGGAACAATTAATAATTAAGGATTAAACATAACTCTTCCTATGATAAAATAGCACAGGAATAATGATCTGCATCTCTAATGTATTGTCTGGTCGTATCTTGTTTGCTTTAATATCAGAGTACTTGTCATATAATACTATCTGCATTTCATTAAGTACAGGATGAGTTAATCACACAAAAAAGCAAATATCACACCTTAACCAATGAGTTAGCAGGTAGAGTCAACTATGAGAAAGTTCTCTTGTCATCAAACAGTGTGGACCCCATGAGGAAGTGATTTCTCTGACAAAGACACAAAGCAGAGATCTTCCTCTTTTGCATAGGAAACAAGATTCAAAGACAGGTTTTGTTTCTACTTAAAATGTATATTTCAGTTCAGTTCAGAATCTACCCCTCCATCTACAGTCTTTCTGTCCCTGCACATCTTCCAGATTCACTGCATAGCTGGAATTCCAGTCTCGCTCAAAAAGGTTTTTTAGCTGTTCCTGGATAGGCAGCTGCCTTCTTTGCAAGTTGGTTGAATTCTGTTTGATAATGAGTCCCACACCAGCTGTACTAATGAAGTAATCTTCTGACCAATTGGAAGTCCCTGCACAATGGAAAAGTAGCTAATTAGAAAACATTCATTTCCCAGTGTTCTCTTTGATGTCCGTAGTTGTTAAATCCACGTTGCCCAGCGTTGCTGATCTGCTGTAAAACTGCAAATCTTACTAGGACCAATGAAGCAGCAAAAATCAGGTCACCTCCTTCTTATTCCAGACCTCATGTTTTGGGAAGTTGGTATTTACTGCAAACCTGAAGCTTCATAACACCTTGATTCCTTACAGCCTGTGGCCAAGATGCACGAATCTACTCATTATAAACACGAGAATGGAGTGCAAAAGTTGGGTATTGAGAGGGGTAAAAGCCACTGTTAAATGCAGGTTTCTGTGCTTGAAATAAAAACAATCCTTAAGGGATATAATTATTTTACTTATTAAAGATAAACAAGAGGAGAAACTGGACCCATGATCAATAAATCCTCATGAGCCTGAGCTCAGCCATGCCATGCCTGCATTTAAACCTGGCAGAGCTGGGAATCCAGCTGTAGACATTGTTTAGGGCTCTCTGCAAAGCTGCCACCATTCAGAAAATCAAACACTGGGAAAAAAATACACGTTTTATCACTTAGCACTTCTGTTGTTTGCCTTAGCCAGAAAAATCTGTCAATTCCAGAAGGTTCATTAAAAAAAATATATCTGTTTATCTGTCTTCAAAAGACAACTCAGTGAGAAACCAATTCTATTAAAGGCAATTGGAGCCACAGGCTTTCAGTCTGTTGGAAGATCAAGCTTTGTGCTGGTTTGCATAGCTTGGAAGATGAGCTGCCTGAAATGGCAAAGCTCCATTGCACTTCCTTTTTTGAGCGATGCTAATAAAAGAGTAAAAAATAAACACAATCCTGACTTTCAGGAATTGAGCAGCAATTGACATTAGTGTTTTCTCATTTCCTTTCCTAGAGTTCTGTTCAACAAACAGTGCGTGGAATTAATTCCTCCCAGCAATTTCTTTTTGTTAAAGCACAATAATGTTGTATACTAGAGTCCCAACCACCACTACATCATTCTGAGCACACAGCCTGTGAAACTCCTACTGTGCTTGTCACAGGCTGTGCACTCAGACTTGTCATCCTCTGTTCTTTATGGTTCACAGTCATATGAAATAATCTCATACTCAACTTGACCTACATTATTGTCTCCACATCTCTAGTTCTTCACACAGGGCAGACATTCTGAGAAAGCTGTGTACTCTGATATGTTTATCTGCCTTACACAGCAAAATGAGGTCTTTTTTGATATTGCAGCCCATGCTATCTCAGTCTTAGTCCTGAAGATACTCTAAGTGTTTGGAATAATAGAATACATACCAATATAGGCTACTTTATCAGTGACCATGTATTTGTTGTGATTCACTCTCCCATGAGGAATATTGGTGTGATTCAGAACTGGAACAATGAAGAGTTTCTGGAGGGAGAGAAATTAAAAATATAAATAGAAATAGCAGAGTGAGGAACAGACTGAATAATAGGACAATGCAGATTTTCTATATTTTTAGAGAATAGAGTAGTACAGAAAGAACAGAAGAGAATATCACACGCACTGTTATTAAGTGTACCATAAAAGAGATTTTACTCTTATCCAAGAAAACTAACAAATAGTACTTCCACATAAAATTGGATAAGCAATTGAGATCAGATAAGGATAATGTTTGCTTCACAATGTTCCATTAGTGCCACAGCTATTATCATTACAGGGCAGACAATTAAATGCAGTTTTAGGCAGCTGTTTAATAGATCTGCATTTACCACTGATTGCTGCTCTTATTTTGTGCTAGAATGGGCTGATCACAGACACAAGGGGTACTGCAGACAACAATAATGCCTAACTTTTTTTGTGTTACTCTTACTATAGTCGACATTTCTGTCATTTCTGTTTCTTGGGGTTTTGTTGGGGTTTTGTTTTGTTTGGTTGGTTTGGTTTGGTTTTGTTTCATCAAAAACTATTCTATTCTTTCCTTGCTTATATTATTTTTCTCTGACCTGGTAACTTCATCATATTACGAGCTTCCATCCCATTCCTTCCCTATTTTGTGCATTCCAACCTAGTGTCTATGGCCTGTGTGTATGGCCATTTGAATAGGCTGCCAGCATAGCTCTCAATTGTAAAAAAAGTGTTAGTGATTGATTAGATCTATTTAATATGTTCCATACAGGAAAAGGTCAACAAGAAGAGAACTAAGCTGTCCTATAAACTGCTGCTGCCATAGTGCTCAGCAAAAGCAACTCCCTGGATAATGTTGTAAGTGCTACAGCTGGGCACGTCCCTTGGTACCACCAGTAGCTTGCAATAGCTGCTTTCTCTTGCTCCTTGTTTTCCCAAAGACTTGAAACAATCACTGCCCCAGTGGAACTTTAAAACCTTACACTACTTGCACAAGCAGCTACTGGCAGCTTAGACACAAAAAACCAGTCTGGGGCCCATGTCCTCAAGCAGTCTTTCCAAAATCAGGTTTCTTATCGTACCACGTCCACGCTGATGTGGGCATGTGGGTTGTTGAGAGCACGCAGGGACCTCAGATAGTGGAGCATGGCTGGGTCAGAGTGAGTCCAGCAGCTGACCAGAAGACGGATTTGCACTCTGTAGTTGAAAGCTGCACGTCTCAGAGCATTGTCAATGGCTGGCCAGTATCTAGAGAAAAACAGGTGGGTGGAAAGAGGAGTGGGTTTAAAACAGTTCAGTAGAAAGCTGTGACGATAAACCGAGAAGACAGGGGACACTGAGCACAGTTGGGATCTCTGATGTCTGGTAAGAAAAGAACTTGTACCTTCACTGTAGGTAACTTGCACCTTCACTGTAGGTACAAACAAGATTTCTGCCAGTTCTTTTCCCAGTGTGTTTTGAGATCTCTGATCTCTGCCAAATTAAGTTGCAGCTGATATAAAAGTTTAAAACTGCATATAGTGCATGTACACAGGTACAGACACAGCATGCTTATTTGCTGAGGAAACTAAAACCAACAATAGGAACTCCAATGTAAAGACAGAGCATACAGCATGAAGTAGAAGGGCAGTACAGAGCCCAGAGGAAAGCCCAAGAGTCATTTTGCAGATTATGGCCATTTTGGGATGCTGGAGACTGTGCTAGTGTCCTCAGCAGCCTTGTCCCAGCAGCCAACATGAAAAGGCTCTATGCCTCCCCATCCCTTCTTGCCCTCTTTGGTATGCCATGTGCCCCTGAGGTAACAAACACAGCTGGCTGTTTTCCTGATACTTGTTTTAGCATTAGTTTAGGGGAAATGTTTTTTAACATCCTTCACCCAACTACAGTAAGAACTTCACAATGTACATCCCAGCACTAGTAAGTCCAAATGTCCATATAACATTTTCATTCCTGTAGATACTAACAAGTGCTGCATGGAGGAAGACAAGCATCTTTGGTAAAGATCAGAGGACTGATAAAGACAGAGGTCCAGTACTCACTCACAGTCCCATAATGATTGATTAATTTGCCTAAATTACTCCTTTTAGGCTTATGTACAAAGGCCTCAGCTCTCTAATCTTCCCTCATGCATCATCCTATAATAATCAATGGACCAACCATGTGCTTTCAGGCTCAGGCTGACTTGTAGATCCTGAAAAACTTGGAAAACCATGCTATTTTCAAACAGTTTCCATTTTTTCAAATATATCAGCTTGTAGTTGATTAGGACTCGGGCATTAAGACAGGAGCTTTGTTCCCTCTGCCTCAGCTGCTAGAGGGACCCAACCTGAACTAATCAGCCTCAATTCATTGCACTACAGCTGGTTGCTGTGGAGATAGCCCGAGGCCCCATGCCACTTTACTTAGGCCTTTCAAACTCTTCTTTGCATCTGATCGGGCCCTAGGTGACACAAATGGTGGATTAAGGGTTCAGATGAAGAATGCGAAGTATTAGCACACTCATTCCTAAGAGGGAAAAGAGACTTTCCGTGAACCTATTCTTAGCTAAAAGCAGGTGATGAGAAACTTTACAACACAGAAACTGAAAATTCTGTAAGCTGTTTGATTTATTAAAAATATCTTCCAAGTGGAAGTTAGTCTTTGAGATTTTGTTCAAGGACATTTATTTTATCTGTGTCTACCTATTATCCTACACCCTTCCTGCTAACACATAGATGCCAGCTGAACAGCAGAGGTTTTGCACAGTTATGCCAGAGGACACAACGCACGGTCTAATTCTGGCTAAGTGGCAACCTAGAGCTCATCCTATTCTTTACAAGCCACATTGTACGTAATTATTTTGCTTGAATTTCTTTCTCAGTCAGATAATTTAGGCAGATAACACTCAGACCACTTGGCTGCATGTAAACATCCAAATTCAAGCATATCTAAGAGGATTTGGGGTCTTGATGTTGCCCCATGATTGACCAGCTTTCTGTGTTACTCAGATCAGAGCTGATTTGCAGACTGGAATTCTGCTGTGACCTTGGGCAACCCACTGGGACCATGGCAGGGATCTACAACACACAGTTTGATCACTCCAGATAACCACTACCACCTTTTCTTTGAGAGCTGCTGCTGCATGCACCCAGTACACTTAGGAAACTTAGATGTTCTTGGATGGAATTATAAGAGAGGGAAAATAAAAGTCCAGAAGCCTCTTTTAGAGACTGCTTCAGACTCCATTGCAGGGGTCAACAAGGACAATTAAGAATCACTTTCTAAATTATGGGTCAAGTATGACAGACAGACAGCAAAGCCAGAAGTCAAGAGTCTTCAGAAGTAAAGAAACAAAGAGAAAAATAGAAGCAGAAAAAAGGATTGATGCAATCTTTACTCTGAAAAGTCAGATGTCAGATATACTTCTTTAGTTCCCATTCCTCTCTCTATTCATAAAGCCAGTCCACTGGTTTTTGAATGTACCTGTCTGTCCCTAGTCTGGCACTTCACAATTTTCTTGCTGTGTGAAGGGTGCAGGAGGCTGCTCCAAACAGGCAGTGAAGCAGATGGGCAGCATTGGATACTGTCCTGCCTGTAGCATCAGGGTTTGCACAGTCCACAAGGCAATTGTGAATACAGAGCAAAGCCTCAGTTCTCTCCATTCTGAATATTTTCATTGCAGATGAGAGAGAAGAGTAAAATTTTTCCTTTAAATAGCACAGTCAGATGATTTGCTCAGGATTAAAACTGTACCTTTCTGGATGAGTGAAACGGCTGGTAGGGAAATATTCCATAACAGAAACATAGACAAATTTCTGTGCACCCCTGATAATACTGATTATAGCAGAGAGGTCATAGGTGCGACCTTCTGGACAAAATGCTGGAGGAGAAGCCTGTGAAGAAGAAAACACAGTGTCACTGTGATTAATTTATACTCAGATACATTCAGTTGTCATTACATTAGCACAAAGCATTTGAGGTGGACTAGTATCATTCCTCATGCTTTCAGTGTCCTGATGGTTTAGGTACTTATTATTTCTATATTGAGGCCACAGATGATTAAAGGAGACCTGCACCCCATCTTTGCCACACTACCCGATAGCCCAAGCTGGGTTGATTCTTTTCTCTTGAGTAGTTCCAGAAAAAAATGTTGAATTAATCCTTATCCAACTCAAGCACAACTAACTGAAGATTGCTAAAGAAACTGCTCTGGCTGATTCTTAAACCTAGTTTACAGCCTATCCTGTTATTTTTAAACATACTTACAGAAAAGTAGGCTTGTGTCAAGATTCCATTAAATTCCACTTCCAGAGGCTGATGCTTGTTAATGTGGGTAGAATAATTAAGAGGCCAAGGGAATGGGATGGTAGCATTAGCATGTCCAAGGTCCCAGTAAGTACTAAATGTTTTCCAGAGGTCTTTGGCCAAGCAGCTGCAGTTGTATATCACAGCACCAAGCTCTTTGACCTGCAAAGAGAGCAACTCATGACACAGCCCCAGAAAGAGCCACCTCCAGAGGTTTCTTTTCTTTTTCTCCTACTCAATCAGTATTTTTCATCATTATGTTTTTTCTCTGCTGTGTGTTAGGACATGAGTTTTCCCCCAAATTTTTGAATATGCAGCAGCAGATCTTACCTGAGATAAAGATCTCCAGTCCATATTTGCACTACCAATATATATGTGTTTCATGTCTACAATCCAGAATTTGCTATGCAGCACTCCTCCTGCCAAATGTCCAAAATCAATCTTTTTTACATGAGCCCCTGAAGAAACATGGGGAGGGGGAAAAGAGTTTAGATACAGCACAGAGGTACATCTATACTGCTTCCCTGACAACCAGAACACTTCTAGATGTCTCATACCTCCAGTATTCATTCCTGGGAAAGGAATATTCCAGAGAAATCCTTAAGGGCATGACAACATATAAAGAAATTGTGTACTACTGAATACATGATGCTTGTCTGGTGAAGCAACATTCCAGAACACACCCTGGAGACCAGTTTCTCTCAGAAGCCTTTTGCATTACTGACGTTCTGAAGACATCACTGAAGTGAGATAATTACCTTTTTCCTCTAAAATCTTGAGATCAGTTGACTTTGTAGCCAAAGTTGGTACACTTGCTGCCACATACACAGATACATTCTCTGAGAGCAGTCTCTCAAACCTCCTCAGAATATCTTCACCCTGCATGGTACATTGTGTTATTTGTTTATGTTTTGTTATATTTTGTTGCAGAACATTTAGTAAGAGATATTCAAGCACAGTGTTCCTAATGGATGTTTCTTCTGAAGAAACCCGATGCAAGGAAAGTCAGAAATTTCACCTATTTAGGGAGTATTTCAACTGGAGAAAAAAGGGGCCAAAATTCTAATCTAATGTACGACTCCGAGTTTATTTTCTATCGTTTGATGTTATTAGATACATATGTGGAGGAAATGAGTCAGCTTACCACATGAGACCCACCTGGGGTGAAAGACAAGGAGAGCAACCCCAGAGAGCCCATGGTTGGTAGAGGCTGGGTTCACAGAAATAAACAGGACAGCATTTGGTCTGACAGCAAACAACATGGTTCCTGATACATGAATTAACTCTGTACATCCCAGAAATAGGGTGGCCTTCTCCTTTCTGCTTTTCAAAAGAAGTTTCCAGCCCATACTGTCCCTCAGACCCTGCTTAGGACTGCCTGAGGAGGTTGCCAGCTGCCACAAGCCAAAAAAGCGTCAAGGAAAAAATGAACATGACAGCTGGTTGCAAGGTGAGCTTATGCTGTGACATTTACTTTTTGGTGGTGGAGCCTGAGAGGCCCTGCAGGAAGCCTGGCTGCTCAGGGTGCTCACCACAGCCCCACAAAGGAGCACACATGTCCTAAGCTGCTATCTGGAGACATGGGTCAGGGGCTCCTGCAACTCAGGCAAATGCAGATGCTGTATCTGTTCAATGGGGAGAAGCAGCATCTGATGCAGTCAAAAACCCAGCAGACTTTGCTGCCTGACTCCTCCAGCTAACCAGCAGGAATTGGAGTGCTCACTTGCATATCTGGGATCCTGTAGGCTCTTCAGCCATGCCACTGGCTGCTCTTACCCCATCTGCAGGGTAAGGGACAGCAGTTGTGAGGCAGACCTCTGTGATGCTCTTTAAAATACAGCATAGAAATATTCAGAGATATGGGCTGAGCCCAGATGGACTCTAACTAGACTGAAGGAAAAAAGTTAGTGTACTGTTTCAGACCAGCATGGAAAAACCTTTCTGGGTTTGCAGGAAGCGTCAAGCAATGCTGTAGGGTTACAGAGCACACAGTCAATCTGCCATCTGCCACGTGTGCATGAGACATACAGCCATAGATGTGCTTCTTGCTGATTATCTTACCCACTTTGAGGATGAATCATTGACACTGATATCCTTCCCGGTAAGAGACCAATAATAAGAAGCCACATGAATTTTTTCCTGGGCCATATCAAGGAGTCTTGTCCAGGCAAGGTACAAGGGTTTGGCTGCGGTGCTATTGATCTCAAATGCAAAGTCATAGGGCACGTTTTCCACAAGTTCAAAGCTGCAATAGCAATTGTATATCATGAAGCAAGCATTTGTGACCCAAGCAGGAAAACAAGCCCCTGTCACGCCATACATTTGGCCATTTTGGATGTCAACCTCAAAAGCAAATGAGTTGAGCAGGACAAACAAACTGCAAGTACTCTGTATCCCCAGTTTTAATAGCCAAGCATAGATCATACATTGTCCTCCCAAATCCAGTAGGATGACTTCTCCTAAAGACAAAAAGAAAAGTAAGCCCCTGGTGCTGGTACCATTTTGTAACCCTCTCCACCCTCTGCCAGGACAAACTCCTACTCTGACAGAGGGTGAGTTAAGCTGAGGGGACCTGCTCTGCCCACTGGCCACTCCGCTGCTTCCTACCACTGAGAAGAGAGCTAGGAGTGGTGGAGCAGCTAGAGACCTGTGCCAAACAGACAAGCACAGGACCAGCAGTGGAGCTGCCATACTTCCCCTACCACCCCCAATATAATGTGCAACTACTAATCACCCAATGCCTAAAAATCACCCCCACCTTTCCTGTATTAGTGGTACTTTATCACTTGTTATACAATGGGAAGAGAACAAAAGCCAGGCTGATACTGTCAGCATCATGGCTATTTCTCCACCTGGTGGTTACTTCTCTGTGTGTCACTGGGCATGGCCTACCTGCAGGAATCATTGCACCTATTGGTGTCATGCTCAACTGGTGACATGGTGTCACTATCATGCTCAGTTATTGTGGCTTCTGGGAGAGCTCCATAGAATACTTCTTCCTCTTCTACCTCTTCATAAATGCTGATAACTGATTCTTCTCCCTTAGAATCAACTACGTTGTCCTCTCTCATGAAGTAAACAGCCATCAGGACAAGACCAAGTACCAAAATTGTTCCTAAGATTGGAAACTAGAACAGAATCCAGATAAGAAAAGATTTAAGCAATCATCAAGTCAGTGGCACACCAGCTAATGGAAGACTACCTGTTTCAGGTGAGTAAATTGAAATAATTGAAATGTAATTCTGTTTTCAGCTACTGGCAGACAGTATTCTTAGACACAACCCTGAAAGTGAGGACCCCAAGCTAGAGGTATGTGTTTACATGAGGACCATGATTTTAGTTTCATTTTATTTTTTCCTGTGCCAACATATCAAACCCCCTTTTTCCCCCCAAAGTTTATGATTGGTTTGGTGTTGGTTAGCTTTATTTTAGCACAAGACAAGGGAGTGTTCTACAAAATTTCCACCAAAATCAAAACAAGGAAATCAGTAACACCAGATTAACTGCAGAATCAAGCCCAGCACTGTCATAAAGAGGGAGTTCATAAAGTCAGGGGAGAAAAAACAGTTCTGAAAATGTCAGAGGCAGAATGATGTTTTGTGGTTTCTGAACATGTCTTGGTTTTGTCTTATAACTTAAACCTTCCTTAAGTGAAACTACACAAATCTGATTTATAAGTATGGAGAGTGAACAGCATCTCCTTGTCATTCTAGTGTGGCAAGTTAGCTTCATTTCCCTTTTTCTATACTACCTTTTCTTCCCTGAACATAGATGAAAAAAAAAAAAATATTGTCTGGCCACCTGGTATCTGGATCTGGAGTCCAGCCACTCATATGCTGTAGCATATAGCACCAGGTTTTATATGTTGTATTAAGGAAGAAAAGATATCAACCAGTGCAGATCCATTTCTTCCCAACAATTATCATGTCTGACTCCTGGTGGCAATTCCTGGAAACTGGGGCCATGCACCACCCTGTGATAGACACGATGTGTTTCAGTGTCAAGCTTTTGAACCTCTGAGGCAGAAGAACTGACTCTGGGAGTGGCCATGAGGCTGTAGCTATAGACGCCAACTCCCCAAAGGGTACACATGAAAACTGCACAGAAACCAGTTGCCTCTGAAAGTATCTATTTCCATTTCTGTGTGGGTAAAGTTTCTTACTTGTCTTTTTTTTTTCTGATTTTCTCAAGGTCTGTAGTGCTGCCATCAGTTTCAGGCAGTGACTGGAATGAGAAAAATGCTTTTAAGCTATTTTTGCCCTCTGGCTTGTTCTCCCTCTCCTTGATGGCCAAAAAAATTCTACCAATTTTCAAGAGTTCTGCATTTCATACCATGAAATGCTGGCAAGACCTAAACATCGCACAGGTTTTAAAAGACATTTCTAAAGGAAGAGATCTCTTTTGAAGTCAGATCTTGGTTGCCACCATGTTGTGCACTGTGATGTCCAAGTGCTCCGGGCATGATGAATAAATAAATAAATGTTGTGTTAACAGTGGAAGTAAGGCTATTGGTATGGGCAAGGTTTGCTGTCCTGAGCCAGGGCTACAGGATTCTGATTGACATCACTCCCTCTTGGCAAGGTTTGATCAGTCTACCATATAAATCAATGAGGGTTTTGTCATTCACTTGTTTACAAATAGGATCAAAACCTACATGGATTTTTAAAATGGGCAATAAAATCATTCTTCTTAATCTGTCAGTTCTTTACAGAAATGTCAATGTAATCTCAGGTCTTGTAAGCAAATGTAGTGCATCCCAATAATTACCATTTTGACGTCTTTTTGTTTGTCCATGCTTAATTTCATGTTGGAGGACTTATTAAACATCAGGGGTATTTTTAATGCTTTTTTCACCATCTGAAAAAGAGAAACATATGCAAGGGGAAAAATAAAAGCTTTCAGCAACATTTGTATAAGGCCAGTTACAGACTAAAAAAACAGATTACTGGTATTACTTTACATAGTGCCCTAAGATTTAAGTACGGATCAACATGTGCAACATCCTCACTGTATTCAGTGACACTACCAGACTCAAAGTGAGAAAGGCAGGTCCCTGCAGTTTTCCCTTAGTATTGTCTACAGACATAAATCACCACAGTAATGTACGTGTAAACAATTGCTTCTTCAAGTTATCCAACAAGCCCTGCTTTTGTCCTGCTGCAAGTTAGCACATTTGCCAACAGTAAATAAGTGCAGACGCCGTGGGTGATAGTGCACAGAATCAATGTCACCCTCCATCTGGCTCTACTAGACTCTTCTTCTCTTCCTCTGTGTGTGAATTGCCTTCAGTGCTGATGTCTCCTCCAGAGGGGGACAGGGACCAGGCCAAAATATAAACTCCTCTCTTCTCCTGGTGCAACCCTGACCCTGGAAAATAAACTAACTTCTTTTTCTCCTCAGACAGTATTGCTCCAGTCTTGTGTTATCACCAGCAGGGGCAAACAGAGCAAATACCAAAATTTGCACAAACTCCCTGAAGATGGTAGGCTAGGGGTGCTTGACCACCTGCCTATTTTGCCTTCTTAAAAGGTTAAAGAAAAAACTTCACAGATGCTCCACACCTGGGTCATGAATGATCCCTGCACCAGAGGAGGCAAATTCACCCCATCAGAGTCAGCTGCTGTTTTCCACGTTCAGAAGCAAGAATCACATCCTGGGGCAAGGCAGATTTCAAAAAATGCTATCAGATGATACTGTCACCTGTCCAGTCTCCAGACTATTCCTTCCTATCCCTGAGCCGCTGGGCATTTGTAGCCTGGAGGATGGACATGCTGTCATGGTATCAGATATGCAGTGGCTCTGTGGGTGGCCACACTCATGAAAGTGTTAGGTAAGGAGTATCCTGCCAGGCTTGTCCCATCCATCTTTGCCATATGTTCACAGCTGCTGTGACCCAAACTGGATGGGCTCCTGGTGTCTGCCCTCCCACACCAGTAAGGCAGAACGGCCACACATAACCATGCTGAGTCCAGCTCCTGCCCTCTCCACCTTTCTGTACGGATGCTGTGACCCCATGGAACAGGCAGGAGCTGGACACAGCAAGGACACAGCCCCAGAGGCCTCTTATGGGATCCAACTCATAAGAAATAGTGGGGCTGAACCAAAGAGGTGGAGGATGTCTTAGGAGGCAAGGGAGGTGGATCTGAAACAGTGACTTTGGGAATGAAGAGAAGGGTGTGAAAAGGTAGAAAGGTGGACAAGGGAGAATGAGGAAGGTGGAGAGGGAAGAAAGGGTAAGAACAGCCATGCTTAAAAGCATGCTAGAGCTGCAGAGGTGAAAGCTCACTTTCTGTTTCAGGGCCTGTTTGATTATTTCAGCTGTACTCGGCACAGCAGTGTCTGCCTTCCACAACAGTTTTTCTCATCCTTTTCACTGGCACTTCCTTTTGTCACCCCAGATTCAGATTCAAGGTTTTATAAGAAAAATAGTTATAAATACTGGCAGGTAGGTAACCATTGTCCCAGCCCTGGAGAAACTAAGCTGCTGCCAGCAGTGAAGGACAGTTGGCCATTCTCTGGTGAATATCAGCTCCCCAGGTCCCTGTGTTCTGGTTTCAGCTGGGATAGAGTTTATTTCCTCCCTAGAAGCTGGCACAGTGCTGTGTTTTGGATTTAATATGAGAACAATGCTGCTAACACACTGTTTGATTTTTTGCTAACTAGGACTCAGCCTAAGTCAAAGACTTTTCAACTTCCCCCACTCTGCCAGCACGGAGGTGCATAAGAGACTGTGGGAGCATAGGGAGAGCAGATGACCCAAACTAGCCAAAGGGATAATCCATATGAGGTCATGTACGTTATATAAACCAGGGGGAGTTGATCAGGGAACAATCTCTGCTTGAGGACTGGCTGGGCATCATCCAGGGGGTGGTGAGCAATTGTATTGTGCATCACTTGTCTTTCTTGGGGTTTTTGTTTGTTTGTTTGTTTGGGGTTTTTTGTAACATTCTTTTTCATTATTATAGTTACTATTATTATTATTTTATTTTATTTCAATTATTAAAACTGTTCTTATATCAATCATTAAGTTTGGCTGGTTGGTTGGTTTTTGTTATTTGTTTTCTGATTCTCCTCCCCATCCCACCTGGGCAGAAGGAAGGGCAGGGGGAGGAGTGACCAAGCAGCTGTGTGGTGTTTAGTTCTGGGTTGGAATGAAACCATGACACCCTGAAATACCAGCTCACATTTTAAACACAGCACAAAGATGCTATGTCTTACCCCAAAGAGCTTACAGCCCAAGCAAGGAGACAGAACACAAGGCACAGAGAAAGATGTGACAGCAGCACACACCATTCATGAGAGACAGTGGTCAAAGGCTCCAAAAACCAGAAAACTTTGTGGAAGAAAGAGCAAGAGAGTAGATGCTTGGGAGTTTTGTAGAAAAGTGAGGCAGAGGGATTTTAAAGGTGGAGAAGAAATACAACTGAACACCAGTAACAGCCCTCTGGTCCAGTCCAACAGAGCCCAGAGTCCCTCTGGCCCCAAAGCTAAAATGCTGCCCATGACAGATTCTGTGCCCCAGGCAGTGTCTGGGTAAGGCACTGCAGCTGCAGGAGCCCTTTCAGCCTTCGATGGCTTCAGAAGGAGGGGGCTTGGGGGAAACAACTTGTTTCAGTTCTCTTTTTCACTAGCCATTACAAAATGCCTCCTAATAGCAGCACATCTCTCAAAATATGAAAGCAAATAGATATCATAATGGAGTCATCTATCACTTGGTTCAAAAAAAGTCTCACTTAGCCAGCAATGGTTTAGATTCCCAGATGCTACTCAGAAGTCATGAGAACTGCACTAAAATATTAATTTAACTTTCAAGAAAGAAAACATCACAGATTCGACCAGAATTCTTTAAAATAATGCTGTAGCTGGATAGGTATCAACTGTAGCTCCCTGGAAGCTTTCAGGGATTTACCAGCTACCAATTACAATGACTAAAGTTCATCCAAAGGCAATAAATACAAGTGCTACTTATAATTTCTTTACAGACAGGAACACAAGCTAATGTACCACAATCTGCTGAGTACTCACAGGAGGCTGCTGTTTGTAACACTAAGGCTGCTGTCTCCCTGCTCCCAGATTAACTACTAGTACTTTACCAGCATCAAAATACTTCAGATTTTACTTTTCAAACACAAGGAAGAGATTTTTCACTATACAAACCTTTCCTAAAAAGCTATTTGGAACTCCTCAAATAACCAAAGTTCATTTGTGCCTCCATGTCCAGCCCCCACCACACTCAAGATGACAGCAAAGGCACTTACCATCCTGCAAGAGCTTCTCCTCTGTGGATGTCCTGCTGTAGTCTGATGTTACTCACAACTGTTCTTACAAGAGACAGTGCACAAGCTTTTCACCAGCAGATTGTTTTGGTTTCTTCTGGTTTTTTCCTCTTGCTGATGCAGATTACTTCCTCTTTAAGATGAAGTTTCACAGCACACACTAGCCAAGTCCCAGATTATCATCTAGTTGTTGCGACCCAGTTCTCAGACTTCAGGCCCTGATCACCTCTTTGGCATAACTTCCCACAGTGCCTGACCTGGTTCCAACTTTGTTGAATGTCATAGAATCATAGAATCATAGAATTTTCAGGGTTGGGAGGTACCTTTAAAGTCTGGTTCCAACTCCCCTGCCATGGGCACAGGCACCTCCCACTAGATCAGGTTGCTCAGAGCCCTGTCCTGCCTGGCCTTAAAACCTTCCAGGCATGGGGCTTCCACCACCTCTCTGGGTAAACTGTTCCAGTGTCTCACCACCCTAATGGTGAAGAACTTCTTCCTAATATGTAATCTAAATCTGTTCTCCTCTAGTTTGAAACCATTCCCCCATGTTCTATCACCACCTGACATCCTAAAAAGCCCATCACCAACTTTCTTGTAGGGACCCTTCAGATACTGAAGTCTACAATAAGGTTTTCTCAGAGCCTTCTCCTCTCCAGACTGAATAACCCCAACTCTCTCAGTCTGTCTTCACAGGAGAGGTGCTCCAGCCCTCTGATCATCCTCATGGCCCTTCTCTGGACATGGTCCATCATGTCCACATCTTTCTTGTAACAGGGGCTCCAGAACTGGATGTGGTATTCCAGGTGGGATCTCACAAGAGCAGAGTAGAGGGGGAAGGGCTGAGTCCAAGTGCTGAATGTAAGATCAGAGTCTCAAGCAGCACTAGAAGACTGGTTGGAAGCACTCCTCAGCTTCAGTGAAGTCTGTGTCTCAGTCAGGGAAGTATTCTCACAGCTTCATTCCTAACCTACCAGAAGCTTCATTTTAAACAGACAAATAAAACCCCCAAAACCACCTCTCAACCCAGGTCTTGCAAGCACTCTCCTTCTCAGTCATCCGTGTACAAACATAAGGAAGCAAACCATTTCCTTGGAAATAATAAATTTTCACTTTAAACCAAAGGTATTTTGAATTTGCTGTGGTGTTGAGGGAGAACGTCAGATGCAATGCTGAATTTGAGGCAGTTTTAAGAAATTGTCTTCCACAAAAACCCAGTGACTGCACCTCATGGGGCACAACTCAGCACTGCAGCACCACTGTCTCTGTCTGAGCAGTCCCTCCATCCCACTGAACCAAAGAATGCAGTTCCCTAGTTCAGCACCTGAGGAAGGCTGCTGAGAGGAGGGAGGGTGGAAGAAGAGACAACTGGGAGCCAAGAAGGATCATGACTTCCATTAAGCTGCTGGAGCTGGAAAAGCTAAGAGGAGCTGGAGGGTAGGCCAGGTATGGCAGAGAGAGGCCTTTCTTTCAGGAAGCTGAAGGTGTCATGAATCCTCTGCTTTGCCTGGGATCAAAGCACAAGCAGTATGAAGGCCAAAAGTGAGAGAAAAGATGGTGAAGCAGAAAGGATGCCTGTCACCACCCAGCTCTCTCCCAAACTTACTGCTGTGCACACACCAACTGCCAATGGGGCTGTCCCAAATCTCTATTAAAACAGGGCTTAGAAACATGGCAAAGGCAACATCATCCCTTAGGACTTCAGTTACCAGAAAGCTCAAGGCAGGATCCTGCTTGACTCAGGCTTCACCTGTGATCAGAAAAAGAGGCAACTCCAGCAAGCCACCATGCTAAAGTTCCCCTGTCCCTCCACTGACTTCAGAGGCTGAGCATGCAAACCAAATATTTCAGCTCAGCACCTCAGGAGTGTGTGCTCCACATGTCCCCAAGCTCAGCCACCATCTACCTGCCTCTGATTACGTGCAGGACTGAAATCCTGGCATGAACTCTGCCAACACAAATCACAAAAACTCCCAACGACCTCATGGAGTTCAGGATTGCACCGCAGAACAGCAGCACCTTTGTATGAAGTTCAGGATTTGTTTATTGGTCCGCTATCAGCAGTTTAGTTCAAACTGGGAGAGGCTGGGTTATACCAGGGGGAAGAGCAGCTTCCAGAAAAAAGACGTGTTTCTTCTTCTCCGTGGAAGCTCTGTAACCACTTACAGCTCTGATTAATCACATCCTTCTCCTCTCCAGCTTGCAAAAGCCTGGTTTCCTTCTGCTTATCTGTTCTCATGTCCCAGCCCAACACCAATTATGCAATTCTTCTTACTAGCTTTCAGGGTTTAAGGATGGAAATGGGTGTGTGGGAAGAATGTGATTTATTTGACTAACTCATGCAATTGGAGGAAGAAAAGGCAAGCTTCAGAGCAAATAAGCAATCTTTTTTTATTCATCCTCTTCCCCATCTCTCTGACAAGGCTCTTTCTACCAGTTGCTCTGGATGACTTCCCACCATCCCACACACAGAGTAAATACATCTCTCACTGTACAGTAGGATGCCACTCTGTGGTTAATGTACTCCCTCTGAAGAGCATGCCTGGACTCCGTCTGGTTGAAGAGTGCATTAAAAGATACAGTGAAAGATTTTTAATGCCTGTGTGGGAGGTTTGCTAAGAAGAAACTGCCAGTTTAACATGTTCTCATCTCTGAGAGCTAATTATAGACAGAAACATCACTGCCACTGCAGAGATGACTATAAAACTACATTTTCCATTTCTCGAGGACTAGGCAGCCGGGCTCTGAACACCAACAGCTGACAGAAAGATGGGAGGCAGGAACAGCCAGAGTCCTTACACTTGAGAAGAGAAATGCTCTGTTTACATTTTGTGCCAGAAGATTGTATACTCAAATGAACCCAAGGAAAGACTTAAAAAAAAAAAAAAATAAAAAAAATGTCATTTTACGTCAAGAATTAGGAAGCAATACCCATGAAGCCTAAAGAAAATTTCTAAGTCTAAATAAAATTTTGATTCTTTTGATTTAAAGTATTTTAAACATTTGCTTGATTTCAACTTAAAAAAAAAATCAACAAATTCACTAAAATATCAAGCAATGGGCTTGAAACATTTAACTTGAAATAAATTTAATACTTGGAATAATTTTGTTCAATGTAAAATAAAATCTTTGGCAGTTGCATTTTGTTTGGAAAAAATATTTCAAATTAAAAAAAAAAATCAAATAGTTATTTGCAGGTCTCAATTGACTGCAAGAGTCTTTTGGTGTCTGTCTTGCCACAGCTGGAGTGGTACATGCCCTCCCCTTGCACTTAGGAAAGACAACCTACAAAATATAATGAAAAGCTTCAGTATAATTTGGCTTCGTGTTTCAAAAATTACACTCCTCCTCTTCAATTTGCAAAGTGCCTGGCAACCCAGGAAACCACTAGCCTGATGCAACCACTATCCTCAGGTCCTCCTGAAGACAAAGAACATTTTTCTTGCTTATGCAGAGGTTGCTTTGCCTGTGGTGAATATTATGGTCCGTGGTATAACCCATCCTCTTTCAGCCTGCCCAGTTATCAGCAGCTGGGATGAAGATCCATTCCCCAGGAGAAATGTGCCACCCAGAAGAACAACCTGCTCCTCCTGGTTACTGCTGGATCCACCCGTCCTCTTCCTGAAACAAAATTTCACCCCTGACCCTGTGTCCCTCCTTGTCTACAAAGCAAGCCTAAGCACCACGTGGATGTCACATCTTGGGTTTACATGTTTTTTTCTTCCTATGGTCCCTGTGAGTTGGAGGCGGAAGCATTACTGCTGAACAAACCCTTTCTGGCACTAGTTCTTTCACCAAACACGGTATTTTCAGTAACTTCAGTCAGAGAAGAAAATGAAAAGCATGAAGAAGGTAGAGTTGTAGCGAGCAGTATTTTCTTACATTGATTTTTCTTGGCTTCCCTTACTCAGTCCATGCTGTTCAGAGACCTACACAAACAATGCATTAATATAAAATACTTCTAGATAACTGCATCAAGCTTGCTCCCAGGCACAGCTGCTCCAAGTATCTGCAAGGCTGCATCCATGCATGTGGTTGTACCCTTCTTGAGGGAAGCAACACAACCTGCAGCCAGACCACCAGCTGATACCCCAGACCACCAGAAAATGCCAAGGCCAGCAGGGCTTTGCTCTTGAATGGTTCACAAGTGCCCTTGTTGAAAAAGGCACGTTCCTCCCACACCATTACAGATGAGAATTTATTGGTAGATCTTCACATGATGTCAGAAAATGAGAACCTGTCTCTCTGATGACTTAAGTTTCATTAAAAGGAGGGAACTTGCAGCCCCTGCTCACAGCAACACTTCTGGTGATCCTGTCGACACACATGTGGAAAACCAGGCTCTATTTCCTAAAGCAGATGAGAACATTGAAGAGCCAGGCAGGACTGCAGCTGAACACTCAGTAGGAGGATGCACAGAGGAGAGCATTACTTTTGCCATCAATCCTTTTTTTTAAAAATTCTGCCAGATAGCAGTTTTCATTATGCTACAAATAGCTTTGGCTACACTTCCAATACCTCTTATGTTTATTCAGTCAGAATAAATTAATGAAGTGGATGCACTATTGATTTCAAAAGGGCACTTTGCATAGCATCCCAACACAAATACCACTCAGTGCTGCTGGGGAAGCCTGTGGAGAGGAGGTACAGTTAGTGTATAACCCAGCCCTGTATTTTAGGGAACACAGAAAGTCTTCTCTGTAGATACAGTGTACACAAACTAAGTTTAAGAAAGGTTTTTAACAGAGGCAGAAGAACTACTTATTTATGGTTTTAACACACAAAATCCCTGCCTAAAACTTTAAACATAGAAGGTTTCATATTCAACTGCCTAATGCAAGGACACCAGGAAATAGAAATCTCCCACCAGTGCTGGTCAGGTATTAGTATTATTTTTTTCCCTTTTGCATTTTAGTTATTGCTGGCAAACAATGCAATGCCTTTATCAGCTACACATGTTCTACTTCCTATCAAAGCTGCACTAATGCAGAAGACACAGAGCAAGAGTCCCATGCAGCACCAGGCAAGGCAGGAGAGGCTGCAGGCCCCTGAATGCTGTGCAGAGGGGAAGGAGGATTTAATGTTATTTCAAAAATACCCTGAAAGATTCAAAGGTCAGACAGAACAACAGGGGAGAAGGAGGAAAGTGATGGAGAAAGGGAAAAATCAAAATAACTTCCTGGACACAGAAACTCCAATATATGTTCATATTTATATATATATATTTAAGGTGAGAGCAAGAGTGAGTATAACACTTTCTTATAATAACACTTTCATACCTGATGAGGAATGATCATATCCAGGTTGGATTTAATTGCCATTGTTCATCATGGCAATGAAATAAAACAATACTAAAAATACTTAGGTCTCCAAACACATACTCCCCTCCAAATCAACACACAAAATCCAGAATCATTGTCACATGATAAAAGAAAGATTTATTAGAGCAACTTTATGATAAAATTATATAAAATAACAATTTTTTTAAAGACTTCCACAATATCAACTTGAAACAAAATGTACAGATACTGCCTATAATCCAAACAAAAATAAATTACCATTCAATGAAAAAAAAAAAAGAAAAAATCAAAATTATACACAGCATTTGAAGAGGGTGTGGAAAAGAGAAAGTCATTAATCGATTCAAGTTATACAAATGTGTTTCAGCTTTACTCTCAGACAGCTCAGCTTGCATTTGTGTTGCATGCAAATGGAATGATCCAGTGAACAGTTCAGAACAGCAGAATCAGCAGCATAACAACAGCAGAGAGTGAAATAGGCACAATTCAGCATGGGGCACATCAAAAGTGAACAGGTAGTTCTGTCTGGTCTTTGTAAAAGTTATACACATTTACTGAACTTCAAAAATAGCTAGTGTGATCTGCAAACAAGAAAAAACTAGTAGAATCTTGCACTTAAATACTTTACACTTTTTATCTTTTTCCCCTCTTTTTTTCAGTAGGCTCTATGTAAACATTCCACTAGTTGTACCTTTACTAAAATACTCACAGATGATGCAGACGTTCTTTTCTCCCGGAGCATGACCACAACAAGACATCACTGCAAATACATTTAGGACCTCCCTCACAAAGCCTGTACACATTCTCACAGGAATTTACATTCATGCCATCAGAACAGAGTAAGAGGTTTTTACATTTGAAAGCGTTGAACTGAGAAGGTGGTTTTCAAGTATAGTGGAAGAGTTGAGGGCTGGGATTTTGAAAGGTGCTCATGGTGTCAGGAACCCAAAGCATATGGAAACCCAAAAGCACCTGAGCACTCGCTTCCCCAAGACTTTGAAAATCCCACCCTTCGTTACATTTCATTAGTCAGATACACATGAAAGCAATATGGGATGGGAGGGACCCACAGGTCAGTGTCACTCCAACCAAGTTCAACCCAAGTCCCATCTGTAGCACATGAAAACCAACAGGCATCTTATGCACTGATCCTGAGCCACCTAGAAAGACCACTACACATCTGTTAGGGTTCACACTGGAGTCACACAGAGGCATGGTTCCCTGGCTGCATACAGTACTGCTTGTAAGAATGAGCAATGACTGAGGGAGTTCCCATCAGGTGGCTAGCTCTTTGGCTTATCTGGAGCAGACAAGTGCAACAGGGTGTACTTCAGAAGCAGCGAATACAAGAAAAAAAAAAAATACTTTGCATTTCACCACTGACTAGCAAAACTGCTTTAAATGTAAAGATCCAAGGATGAATGTCATGTCAGGACACAGAAGCGTGTTATAGGTTGGCTGAGTCACAAACAAAACAAATCGAGCTGTGCATCCTCCCTCCCCTTCACACACACATTTCCAAATTATAAACAGACACCAGTTGTCACATCCTTATTAGTCATCTGAAGAGGTACCATATTTTGCGGTTTGTAAGGTGTCTGTGGGCTCTCTCTCAAGCTGAGAACAGAGCAACCAAGGAAGAAAATCCATCCCTGAAGTGTTAATGAATGGAAGAAGAATCAAACAATTTTCAAGTGAAAATAAACAGAAAGAGAAATCAAATCCACTTGTAGAGAAATAAAATCCAATTGAGTACAGCCATGAGGATGCGGAAATGTGGGATAACAAATAATAAGGAAAGTCAGGTGTCTGAGTGATTCATACATTTCTCCAGCAAAACTGAAGCTAACAGCAACACCTTTATGTGTGAAGGTCCTTCAACTCCTAGTGAGTTGGGGTAGCACCTGGTCAGTTCAAACCCTAACCAAGAAGGGCTTGAAAAATTGTGTCTCATTTATCAGGAACGATACCACCACTTATGATATTCATCAAGGATACAGTCAGGTATTTCAAGAAAACACAGATCAGAATAAACGACTGAATTAACACATTCAGATAGTGCGTATATTACAGGCAGAAGAACATCGAGGGCAAATTCTTGTTTTTAATTCTGCATTCACCTAAGTGAAAGGCAGCAGATTTCTTCATGGAAGAGCACCTCCCCACAAGCAGATGAGTCTTACAACCTACCAGATATCTTGGAATATTTGCACCTATTGTCTACCAGTCAGCATCCTGCACACTCAAAAGAAACTAATGGCCTGCTGGCATACTCCCATTTCAGGACCAATCCTGTTTCTGCTGAAATTGATAGAAAACTCCCACTGCTTTACCAGGAAAGAAATCTTGGTCTTTGCTAGTAAGATTAAACACTTTGTAAGTGTCCCTGCTTATTTAAATTATTTTAACAGGTTTACACTGTTACAACATTCTAGCAGAAAAGCTCAGGTAACTACTGAAGCTAACTAAGGAATCCACTACCTATCCCAAAACGAAGTCAGCACACAAGAAGCAGTCAAGCTTGGGAAACCATTTTCACTGGTTAAACTACACACACCATGAGGGCAAAGTGGAACTCATCTGCTCACCATTCCCAGTACACGTATCCCCCACAGCTATAAAAGAATTTCTTTCCTTGTTTGCTGTTTGTTGACCAGGAAGAATGAAAAAGGAATCAATACAAGACAGAAAAAACTGGGAGCAAACACATCTCAAAGAGGTCCCCATAAAAACAGAATTTTTGTTCTTAAAGCAAAAAAAAATTGCTTAGTGTTTTGGAGTTTAACTGAAAGACAGTATACAAAAAACCAATGTTTTTTAAACAAGAAATTGCTCAGTGCAACTGCACACAATCCTTAGCGTTTCTAGTGCAACTGCACATAATTCTTAGTGTTTCTATTCTATCTTATTGAAAATAAAATTCAGACAAACATCTCAGATGTACCAAGTGCTTGAAGCTGTTGAAGAATACCAGTTTCTGAAGAGTATCACAGAATGGTGGTCTTCAAGTACTTTTGCATTGAAAAAAAATTAATAACAGTACTAGGTGTAAAGGTGGAGCTACATTTAAGCCATTATTTTTTCAGTGCTGTCAAACGAGCACTGGTTCTCAGCCACTGGCATTAAGTTTATTATATGAGCCACTGGAACAGATGTTTTTCTTAGCAATTAGCTACTCACAAACATCATAATCTTTGGCCCAGACAAGAGCATTTGCAGCTCACAGTAAAAAGATGGCATATTTAAAAACAAAACACAACCAATAACAAAAAAAGCAGGTTAAAGACAGCATTTTTACTGAAATCATGAAAATTTGGCAAGCTAAACTGTAAAATCTGACTTTTTGTCCCTACCTCAAACTTTGGGCCTGATATATCATCAAAAACAGTAACTGCATCAGTAGTCTTTATACATTCATACCATTATTAACTTTTACACTTTCCCAAGAGAAACACAAAGGGCTTACTCTATCTTGTTTTGGGTATTGTACTGAAAAAAAGGATGCACAACTTCTCTGTTGTTGCCTTTGTATGGCACTGAAAAGGACTTCTCACACAACTGTAATCAGAGTTTCTCCTTAAAACCCACATTATTGCATGATCATTCTGTTGGATTTGCACATTGATTACAACAGATTTGTAACGCTTCACTTGTACACTTAAAAAAATAATCAAACAAACCCAAAACAAATATGGTACGAGAGAAGTGTTTTCTTTTAAACTGCGCCTCATTAAAACTGAATAATTATAACCAGGCCAATGCAAGAGCTCTTTAGCTTTGCCAGTACTGAACAGAGCATATGCAGAGCCTGTTCTCTTATGGCATGATGGAAGTATGAGTGAGTAACTTCCTAAAAATCAGTTTGCCTCTATGCTGAACATGTGCTGCTCCACAGTGCTAGTCTTGTTTAAAAGGCATACATAGACTTTCCATTCACCCTCACAGCATAGATTTTTTCTTTTTTGTGCAACGTGTTAGCAATCTAAACAACTGCCCAACACAAACTGTACACAAACCACTCATACACAACACTAATGCGACAATAGATTACAGTATGATAGCAATACAAAATATCAGATCACATATTTCTCTCCATCTGGAATGAAATTTGAATCTTGTAAGCTAGAAGACCCACAGTTCGATTTCTGTGTGTAGTTTCTCATCTGTGCTGGGGACAAAGTCTCCAGTGTGGATGCAGAAGTGTTAGCAGTCCTGACTTTAGTGGCTGTAGATTGTTTAGCAGCAGCAGATGCTTTGTTACTGGCAACTATATCCAAGTTTCCAGTAGGGTCAACGATAGCATTTATGACTGGGGAAAAAAAAAAAAAAAGATGTATGCAGACATATTAGAAGCACACAGCAAAGTTTCTAAACAACTTGTTACTGCCTTCATTTTAAAGGCAACAGAACTGTAGGTAGTACTCATGGTTCATTTTAGTCACTGTATTTTCTTCATTAGTTCAGGCCTAAGCAGCTTTAACAAGCAAAACCTCTCCCTAACTGAAGCTACAAGGAGATTCAACTTTCTGGTTAAATTAGAGAAGACAAACTGCAGCAGCCAGACAGCAAGCTTTTAGCAGGAGCCCCAAATGATGCCTGTATTTATTATGCCTCTAGATGATGCAATAGCAAAATTAAAGTTCAAAAACCGTAACACAGCTTATTGGCTGAAAGAGCTGCTAAATATTCTTTCAGCATAACAGACCTTTGCCAGTTCAACTTATGGGAATGTACTAATTACCACAAATAAATAATTTTGACAGCAACAGCTTCCACATTGTAGAAGTCAACAATTTTCTTAAAAATTGGCAGCACAGGATAAATCTACTGTTCATTCCATATGCACTCATCAGACATCACTACACTAGCAAACTAAATTTCTGCATCCTTTTTCAGCTTTCACAGGAAAATCAAGCAACATTAATTTATTTTGTGCAACTTATTGGCATTTGAGACAAAAAGAACATTTTAGATGACTTACCCTCAAGCTGTTTTTGAACTCTCCTGAGCTCCTTCAGGATAGAACTGATTTCCTAGAAACACAAAATGGAAAATTAAGCAACAAAGTACTCAACTGATGTACAAATCTAGTCTTACACCTTCTGCCTTATCTGATGAAGAAGACTGAAAGTCAGTTCCAACCTCACTTATTTAACAGAAAAGACACAGGTAATATCTGTGAGGATGATCAGAGGGATGGAACACCTCTCCTAGGAGGAAAGCTTAGAGTTGGGGTTGTTCAGCCTGGAAGGCTCCAGACAGACCACACACTGGCCTTTCAATACTTAAAGGGTCTTATGAGAGAGATGGACAAAAACATTTTAGCAGGGCCTGACAGGACAAGGGGTAATGCTTTAAAACTGAGAGTAGATTTTGAATAGATATTAGGAAATATTTTTGAGAGTGGTGAAACAATAGCACAGGTTGCCCAGAGAGGTAGTAGATGCCCCATTCCTGGAAAAATTCAAGGTCAGGTTGGACAGGGCTCTGAGCAACCTGATCTAATCAAAGATATCTGCATCCATCACAGGAGGGGTTGGACTAGATGACCTTTGAAGATCCATTCTAACTCAAACTATTCTGTGATTCTAAAATCTATACCTAGATGCATTTGATCAGGGCATGGGAACCTCCACTGAGTATCAGCTCACCACTTGGTTCACAGACACAGTGGATTTTAGATTTGAATTGCTGGCCAGATTAACTGTATGAAGGCTCCTCCCACATTCATTTTAATGCCAAATGCATTAAGGTATTTGCAAACTCAACTCCTAGAGCAGAAAAAGCAATTGGCCATGGATGTAGTGCTGTAGCATCAAGCTACACAGGTCTTGCACAGTTACATATATGCTTAGCACTAACCATATTTGCAGTGTCTCTTATTGAACTTAAATCCCTGCTGGCAGTCCCCATAAACGTCAATGAAAAGGTCATGAGAGCATAACCACCACCCTAGGGTTGAAGCTTTTTTATTGCCTTGTTATCAAACTGTTACAGGTGAAGAAATCAAATATTCATGAGGCATACCTGCCTACAACTGAAGCTGTGGCAACCACATGGTACAGGATGCTTTGGCAGCTGGTTAAATGAGGCCTAATGACCCTGAATTTGAACATGTGTTAAGGGGCCTGGTCTTTGAAGATGAGCTACCCAGGGAGATGGGAAGAGTTTGGTGAAAACTCAACAGCCGGAAGAACTCACTTTGTCACACTTCAAACAGCAACAAAGCCCAGCAATTCAGCACATTCAAATTGCCTAGAAATGGACTTGAGAAGGACTAGAGCTTGTTATTTTGTTTCCTTACAAAGCTTTAAGGGACATAAGCCTTCAGTATTTCACTTGTTCGCATGGTTTTACCTTGTTTGATGTCTTCAGGATTGGCACTTCATTTTCCAAGTTAATTTTGGCCTCCATCTCCTCCCAGGTGCTTTCTGAGTTTTGAAACAGAATCCTGCAGCACAAAAAGTGGAGCAGGTCTTAAAATTTTAAATGAAAAGCTGCTTGCTTAAAAGACTTAATTATCATAGTTTATCACAACAAAGGAGTTTAGCAGATTAGCAACTGGACAAGGTGCCTTTCAGCTGATTCTGATTTAGGTACAATCCAAGATCCTTCCCTAACTTATGTCTTCTAGAGCAAGAATGGGCTTTGAAAAGCTTTCACAAGCCTTGGTGACCTGCAGGCCATCTAAGAGCCTTGGGACAGAAGAAGAGAGAGGAGACAATCCAACAACAGGAGTACATTTTCTGCTAACTTTTGCACAGACAACATTTAAACGTTAAGGCACCCATGGGCATTAAAAATCCATCATGAAAATTTCAAAAGCCAAGCATATAAGGAAAAGAGAGAGCCAATAAACTTGTTACCTCTCATTCACGTGGTTTCCTACATCTAGGTTCCCTGCATCTTGATAACAAGACTTTCCAAGACAGCAATGCATTAACTTCCACAGGTAGCAAGCCAACAAACTCAGCAGCAAATCAACATTTAGAAAGCTACTTACTTCATTTTTTCAGCTAGGTTTTCTGTATTTTCACGGATTGCATGTGATAACTGGGACACTGGATTCAACATCAGATTGTCAAAGATAACCTAAAATATAAGGGCAGATCAGAGAACTTTTAGAAGAGGTGGAGTATTAGGAAACTGGAAATTTTTACAGTAAACCATCTCCACTGAAACATCTTCATCTATGATGATGATATTTAAAGTTTAAGAATGATTAAGGTGACATGCAGCTTTGTTGCAGCACTTTGGAAAAAAGATTAATTCTAGCTTGTTCAGCTTTTTTTTTTTTTTTTCTTAAGAATGTACAAAGAGAAAGAGCTGTCTGCAGTAAAATAAGTATTTAAGATTTCTGAAAGAAAAACCTTCAGATTCACAGGCAGCTCCTTTCCCCCAAGAAAGCTCAAGCCAAGTGACAGTACACAATACAAGTCCCACAAGCAGTCTCACTGAAACCATCTACTGGGGGCAATCTGAACCTGAATCTTTGATTCAGCCTTGGCACATCTCTATAGGGGAGTGAGGGATTCCTTCAAGTCAACCACAGGACAGGATCGGCGCAGCCAAAGTTCCACTCCATCAGCCTCTTTGAGTCACACATACCCCTCCAGAGCAGCAAAGGGACTGTGCTGGAGCCTAGCCCTCCCTTCCTGCCTGCACTGCCTCCCTGGAATCCCTGCTCCAGCTCTTCCTTCTCAGCCAGAGCCAGCGGGCAGGGAGCAAACAGAAGCACAAGTGTTGCATCAGCAGCCTTCTCCTCCTCCTTCTCCTCCTCTCCCCAGCACAGCCCTCACTCCAACACCATCTCCAGACTCAAGTTTCAGGACAGGCTTCTCTCACCCTTTAGCATCATTCCAGTGATTTCCAGGTTACCTTGCTCTCTCACCCCAGAACAGCATCAAATTGCACATGTTGATGGGAACAACACAGAACAAGTGGGTTGCTGTCTGCACAGCAAGTCAGCTGGGCCTTGGCACTTGAGCTCAGCTACAGAAACTCCTCATAAGGTCCAGATCCTGACACTGCTGCTGTGGTCAGCTCTAACCAGCATACCCAATGCAGTGAAACAAGGTGGCTTTATGGATTAGGAACAACTGTTTTCATGCCATGACTTCTTGCCATGAAACTATTGGTGCTGTGGATTTCAAAGTCAGGATTTTTGTGCTTTTCTTTAAAGACTGAAATAGCCCAAGTGGGCTCTGACACTAAATGCCTCCTCCCAAGCAAGTGACCAAGCCTCAGATTTAATGAAGTTTTAAACAACAGAGGAAACTTCCAGTCAGTATTGGCAAGAAGGGTGATTTTTTTCTTTTTTAAACACTATTTCTATACATAAAAGTCTGGGCTTTTGTAGAGTGCATTTTTTTTTAGTAGCCTCCTCTGGCAGCTTAGAAAGAATAGGTATACATACTGCAGCTTAAAGTAATGTCATATATAAAGTAAAGAAAAAGGTGGCCTGCCTCCTCACGGTTTCTTGTCCTTGTTTTTCTTGAGGGATCCTCTTCTCTATTATCGTTCATATTTTGGTCAAAATCCTTCAGTTCCACCGATCCCGGAGGCACTTTCTGGTAGTTCAGACTTGCTTCTGGAATGTGCTGCACCAACTTGGAAATAATGAGTAATGAGTCATTAAAAATTAGTAGGGAAGGAGGCATACAGGCACTCACTGCAGGTATTGCAGATTTTCAGGCAAGCCCCAGAGGAACACTGATTCATTTAAATCTTGTTTGGACAGGTATGGGCTTCTAGGCAAATTATTACATCCCAATCCTGCAAACATCTACCCACTGGAATTATCCTATGAAATTCAGTGGGGCTATTCCACTTTATAATTTTGAGGTAATAGTTGAAATGTGTGTAGTTGAAAAAAGTATGTATTTGCCTTTTTTGAATTTAGGCCAAAAGTCAAAAAGGCCCTGTTTTCCCATATCTTATGTTTTAATATATCAATGTAACACTAAATTCACACCAAAACTAATGAGAAACCCTTTAGTAACACAGAGGAGATGAAAAAGCAATAAAAAACCACTGATAATGCAAAATTTAACAGCAAGAACAGAAACAGCAAGACTGACAATAAGAACTCTAAAAGAAAGGGAGGAAATAAACAGTGACAAGACAGAGATAAAAAAAAAAAAAAAAAAAAAGGAATGGAATGGGAAAGTGCACCTGAGATGGATATGCCAGCCGAAAAGATCTACGAGCAATCTGTGTTAAAACAGAAACAAAGAGATCAATGCTAGTGAATGACTGTGACAGCAAGTATCAAAGAGAACACGTGGTTATTTTGGGCTGACATTCCCAAAAGTGCATTCCTAAGGACCAGCACTTGATGCCCCCCTCCTCCCCCCGTGCACTGAAGCTCATAGAGGTCCTGGTCACCAACCAGTTGTGTAGAGGTGATCTCAGGCAGCTCCCCAGTTAGTTTGAAATGGACTGTGCTGAGAGAAACCCAATAACCCTCTGGGATAAACATACAGCCCAGGGGGCTCTTTGGTTGGCAAAGCATGCAGGTCTTGCAAGGGAACCATGTGCCACCCAAGGGCCAGGCTGTCCACACTCTACACAACAGCACTTGGGTTATACATAGGCAGAAGGTAGGAGATATGGTACAGGTACACAACCACCCAAATGTTTCACTAATAACCTTCTCTTTTTGTATGCATCCTTGCACAAAGTGCAGAAACAGGAAGCCAGGATGCTTGAAGTGGTAAAAGTGTCAGTAAGGAATGAGAGATTCCTAGAGTCCAGCAGTCCTAAGCACAAACAGTTGAAAACACAGTAAGGACAGCATCTGCCACACCATCATCAGGAGAATTTATGTGACTTGTTCTACTCTCATGCCTTCTCTTTTGTCACACCATTTCCTCTCACCATACCAATACACTGAGTACATCGGACACAAACTTAAACACAATTGGGCTCTCAAGTTTTGCTATAGCATTATCAACTGAAAAATAAAATTAAAGAAGACCAATCAAAAGAGTTGTGTAAAACCTACACACCCACAACCCAAAGCATCACAAGCAGCCTCAGGAATCATGAAATCATGAACGTTTCACCCCTGCCAAACTTTTTGTTTTATTTACGTGGGGTTTTTTGCTTAATTTATATCAGTACGCAGCTCAGTATGCCAAGAACTTAGATTATTATAAATGATACAGCTGAGACTACAAACAAAAACATGCTCTGGAGTAACTGAAAACCTCCTTGGTAAACATCCAGGCCAACACTGGACCTGAAAAGACAGAACATGAAGAGTAAGGTTTGAAATCTAAGGCTACATCTGAAATTTTAAGAGAATACTCATGAGTTTAACCTTTAACTAAGCTTCATAATAAAAGTAATTTAAAAAGGAGTTCATTTGAGGCTGAGAAATGCTGTGCCAAACAGTGGTCAAAAGTGAAGCTTCCAGTATAGCATAAAACCCTCAAAAGGGATTCCAGCATCAGGACTTATTTTTCCTGCCTTTTTTCCACTTTATTTGAATAGGTAAAAATATGTAGTAGTAGAAAACCAAAATCTAGCAGAATGGCATAAACAATGCAAGCACCAGAACAGTAGAAGAGACAGGCACATGCAGCAAACATTTCTCATTTACATACTGCCTTTTCTCAGGTATTTAAATACTTTACTACTATAACTACAGTAGCTATTTCTCACAGTCCTTTCCTAAATTATTTAATATAAAGTTGATTAAGAGAAACTCACAAAATTCAGTGCTTAGCACCACACACACTGATCTTCGGATATTTCCTAGCAACTTCCCTGCATTAAGCGAAAATAATGATTTTAGGACAGATTCAGCAGTATCTAGACTGAAGGAAGTGTGCCTATTGATTCTAGTCCTGTCTAAAGACAAGATAGCATGTTTATTAAATCCACATTAGTTTATATTGCTCCTATTCATAACATGATCCCCAAGATGCACTGTTCAGGATTCAGCTCCATAGCTCAGCATCACCAGCAGAAGGCCCAGCCCATTTAACATGTTTCCATCTATCACTAAAATAAGGAAGCTCTACTGATGCATGGTGGTATTTTGTGTATAACCCAAACAGCCTCCCAGACACTGGCCCTGCTCAAATCACAGGGTCATCCAACCCTAATTGGAGTGAGTGTAGTTAAAATCCTTTGTGGCAGTTTCAGCCACCAGTGACCGAACACACCAAAAGTTATGGCTCCTAATCTGTCTTCATAGGCTCCAACCAGTGCTTCTTCCTCTACACCACTGGAAGATCTCAAAAACTGCTCTAACAGTGGCTACTGGCAGGAGCATTACCTACAGCATGGCACAGCCCTACATTTTCTCTCCCAACTATTACAAGGGGGCTGACTGGCACATCCCACACAGCAGTGCTACAAAACCATGTCACAGGGAAACAGTCAGGTCACTTCAGTCCGAGCAATCCTGGCTTTGTGGTTATGATTTGGCATCACAACCAGGTGCTTTGGAGTTCTTCATTTTGCACAGAATGGAGACATTGTGTTTTGCTAGCTGGTTTCCCTCTAGGCAGCAGAGGATATGCTCCTCTCTTTATGAGCTGACTTACTGTTGTAGTTAGTGGCACGTGACAAAAAAGTAGGTATGCTGACTTTCTGGAAGGAGGAGGGTGATGAGTACTGGTGATCACCAACCCACAGCAAACGTTTCATTTGCAACTCAGTAAAGTAGATTTGTCACCTTAACTCCTCGGAAAGAGAAATCCAAAAGGCTAGTTCTGTAGGTGTGGCACTTGCAAGGAAACAAAGCAATAAACCACTTTATCTCAGAGCCTGAAGTTATTGCAAAACAACTGTACTATGGCTCCAAAGAGCCCCAGGAAAAAAATCCCTCCCTGAGCAGGCTGCAGCTGACCTGGGTTTAACACAGGCACAGCCACACTTGCCTGATCTGGGAATCTCCCTAAACTTTTAATTTGCACTTTCAATGATGATCACAGCAGGGTCACAGGCCTCCAAGTACTCTCTTGGCAGGATTACAAGTTTGGTCCTCAGCTTTGAACCCTGCTTAGGACAGTCAAAGAAAATAGAAAGCCAAGAGGCCCATCTGAACAGCAGGTAAGGAGCTGTTAAAGCTTTTTTAAGCCCATGTTAGTGGACAGAAAGGATTTTGGGTTTAAACAGCAGCAAAAGCAATTTTGCTTTAGCAGATGGAGCATCCTGGTGACTTTGCAGCCAAGTCTGAGCTGAGCAGAGTCCTTCACTGCAGCCCAGGTGAGCCAAATTAAGAAATCACCTTTCTCCTCCCTGCTCCAGTACAAACTACACAGTTCAGAAGGAAGCCACAGCTTCACTGAAGAAGTGAAGGACAGAACTTCCCAAGCTAACTGCCCTCCTCCTTGCCCACCTTGCTGTCTGAAGAGCAATGTCCCTGCTGTCACCCACCAATACACAGGTGGAGGGAAGGGGTGGGAGTAATATCTCCAAGCATTTCAATAGCCCTGGCAGAAAGCACCCATACAGCTCATACAGAGCATGCAGCCAGAGCACATGGCCACTGACTCCCACCTCTTGCAAGGCTGGCTGTGGCACAGAGCAGGGCAAAATCAAGAGCAACCTAAACAGACTGCAGTCACTCTTTTTGGTGTTGTTTCTTCGGAGGAAAGGGGATGAGGGGTTTTGAGTGTTGCAGTGACTGGGGATGCTGCCTTGGTCTCCCACTACAACTGTGCCCTGTTTACTTACTAGCATTCACAGGAAGAGATTTCTGTCATTTGGGATCTTACCTCTTCTCTTGCTGATATGGTGGAAGCAGGAGTGTTGGGCACAGAGCTGAGGGAGGTGCTTGGTCCTGTCCCTGATGAACTGTGTGAGTCTCCATCTCCAGCAACATCATGAATCTCTCGAGCAAGGATAGCCACATCCTTCACCAAGGTTTGGCTGAGCCTAAAGCACAGGGCATGCAGCAGAGTCATTAGGACATGTGACACAACAAGCCTCAAGTCCATAAATTATTAAAAAAAGCAGCCACAAAAAGTTTGTTTGAACTATAACCTCTGCAGAGGCTAAGGAAAGAAGGTTTTTTGGGGGGGTACCTTTGCAAGGTGCAACAGAACACTCTGTCTGCATAGAAAATAAAACCATTCCCCTCCTGAAGCCAGTTTCAAAGTAGATATTTGATAAAAAGCAAATTCTAGTGACTAAAAAGTACCAGAAAGTACTAAGAGGCAAAAAAATCTAAAAAACTTATTGCTCCCCCAGCCACCTACTCTACTTCCTTTTTTTTTTTTTTCTTACAGAACACAGTCAATATTTCTTCTTGGGAGTTTTTATTTTCCCTTAAAAAGTCTATACAAGGGCTTTTTCTTCATTACTTAAATAACAGTAATAATAAATATTACAAATATTTATTTACAAATAACAAATAACATAATAATAACTTAAATAAATAATACTCTTTCCCTCTTCATTGTGGTTTATAGACTGTAGAATAAAGTATGCCTCTATATTTGCCAGAAGAGCTGAGATTACCAGGGTGAGCATGGCATACCTGAGGGATCTGGTTTTCAGAAACCAAGTCTTGAAACTTCAATCCCCTTGACAGCAGTCCAGTTAACACTCAGTGATTGCAGCATTCTGCTCTACTTGCTTTAGATCTCAAAGACAGTTTCTAAGAGTCTAGACTGTTGCTAGCAAAGCTTAAAAAAAACAAAACAAAAACTTTCACACCAAAAGGAGCTGTTGTGGTAATTCTAAAGAAAAGCTTCTAAGAGGAAAAAGAAAAATCTTCCAGCTAGCTAGCTTCATCTGAAAGGTACTCTATCCTTCAATTCAAAAAAACTAAGTGCTGTGATAAAACTGTCAGTTCATTAAAACATCTCAGAAAAATAAGCATAACTGAACTACTAAAAAGCAGTTTGATCTGCCTAAGGAGCAGTCCCCTATCCATACCCGTGTGGATAGAGCTGTCACCAAACACATTCATTACATGATTCACTTACTGTAAACAAGTGGCATTTTCCCTTTTAACTCTCTCCGACTCCCCGAAACCCCACCCAGTTAATTTGGGAGCAGCAACGGAAACCAGAACTGCAATTAGGGAGCAGACTCTGTGACCGAGCCCTGCAACGTGCAGTGCCAGACGGGTCTGACACAACCCCGTATTTATAGCTGCTGCAACCCCCAGCGCTCTCCCGCAGCCCTGCCAGAGGGAAGCAGCCTCTCCCACCCGCACACCCGGTGCAGTACAGCTCCTGCAGCCTGCTCTGAAGGCTGACATACTTCCCAGCAGCCTGACAGCAACGTTTGCACCCAAAACACCCTTTTGAGATCAGCGCAGAAAGTCGTTCGGGTGAGGTGGAAACGCTGGCCAAAAGCAGCCAGCAGACGGCTTCCTCAGCCAAAAGTATTTCAAGTATGGCCAGTACAATGGAAGACCAGTATTTCTGGAAAGCTGACATAGCACAGTTGCATATTAGAGATGTCAAACCTCAAATACCACTGTTTAAAAAAAGAATCTATTTGCTTTACTGATGAGGTCCTCCAGGCAACCGTCAGACCACCAGTATACACTGGGTCCCGTATCCAGGGACATCAAGCTAAGCAACAACTCATTTATACACAGGGCCCAGACAGATTTTTTTGCTTTGATTCCATTTTGCCAAGTAGAGATGTTTCTGACCCACAGTGACTGCTTACTGCTCCCTCAACCAGCTTCAGGCAAAGCAGCTACAGCAGTTTACATATTCAGTCTTGCTAGTCCATGTGACTTCCTCTGAAGGTAATTAGGAGGACTGACACCAACCGGTATGTACACACAGTCACTTCCAACAGAAAGCAGAGATAAGCAGGAACAGACAGTTAACATCTTTTGACAGACTAAGAGGAGGCCTGTCCATTGCTTGAGTAAGAAACAAACCAAGATAAGATCACCTGCACCTTGGCATTTTCTAGAGAGAAGGTACAACCAGCACATCCTAGCAGAGGCTGTAAAGGTGCATGCAAACCTTCCAAGCCCAAAGAAGTCAATATTCAGATATGAAGGACATGGGGGGCACATAAGCAACAATAAAGACTTCCTGTTCTTCTACCTCCACATCTGGGTTTGATTTGAACACCAAGGAAAACTCAACCCACTTTCAACATGTGAGTCAGTACATAAAGCCCACCTCACCTGGCTATTTCTGCTATCTCTGCTGTTTGTGCCATGAAGTTGAAGGGGTCAGGGTGGTCATCAAAATCTTCATCATCATCGGTTTCTCTGCCATTGTGCTTCTGCTTGCTCAGCCCAGAGCCACGTATCCTCGGTGTTTGTGTGGCTGTTGAAGTATGGGAGCGTTTGTGTTTAGGAGAGCTGTGATTTGAGCCATATTCCTCCTCCGAAGTAGAAGTGTAATCTGAACCCTGTGCTCTCCGCCTTGATGCTTATAAAAAATGAATTGGTTTCAGACCAAGGACAGTAGTTAAGAGTAATGATAAAAGGGCAAAACGTCAACACAAAACTAGCCCAAGAGCATAAGGGAAGGAGAGTTTCTGTGCAGATTTTAAGTTCAAGAGCACTTTCTCAGAGCTTATCTCAGAGTTGAGCACTTTTATGGCTCTCATTCACAATACAAATTTGGAGTGGGAAATTCCAGTGGAAAACCAAAATTATTGCGTTAACAACTCCAATGTACTAAATTATTAGACTTGTCTTTCCATGCACAGAAGCTCTGCGAATAAGTAGCACACATTTCAAACTCCTCAGAGTCCCACAAAAGTCCTTTTCTAAAAAGAGCCCAATTTTCAAGCCTGCAGACACCTTTCCAATTAGCTCCAAATCCAAGCAAAGCAAGGGTGTTTTGAGTGAAGAAGAAACTATAGTGCTTGGTGTTACTTTCATGAGTCCACACCCCCGCATTCACCTCCTGCCTGGCAATTCACCATTAATGATACTCTACAAGAATCAGTGTTCACACAGTCAGGACTGGCTCCAACCCCTGGAGTCAAGTGGCAGCTGCCCACTAATCCCAACCGGTTCTGCAGACCTGTAGACACGTAGGTACTCCTTGCATCAGAAGTACCAAGATGTCCTTATTTGAAAATTGGGCTCCTGATGTTTGCTGCTTCACTATATTTTCTACGGATACTGCTTCATTCCCTTCCATCCTTCCTTGGAGAAAGAAGGCTCACCAAACACAGAGCCAGCTAAGCTATTTAAAATTACAACATCTAAAAGTTTCACTGTGTTGCCAAGATTATCGTAACTCTGAACTAGTGCAAGCAAATTAAACCAGCTTCACAGATCATACAAACAGAAGTAATGTATTTGGCATACAAGATGCAGAAATTGTCATTACTATATAGTAAAAACCCCATTCCTATATATTGTTATCTCAGCTATAGCTATATCAATGTCTTGGTTTAGGATTAAAAAATATATTCAGAAAAAAAATGTGCTTGTATTCTAGCAGTACTGATTTTTTAATATTTTTTTCTTTAGAAAAAACAAATGTTTAGAAGCAAGACGTCACCCTGCCATTGGACAGCATTTTTTAAATTAAGAGTTTGATTTTTGAACCCCTGTGCACCAAGGAAAATCAGTATCAATTCCCTCAGTGCCATTCAAGTTATATTAAGTAAACAAATCACATACACAGAGGAAACAAGTCCTTAGCTTTCAGAACTGGTAACCTGGAATATTCTGGTATTATCTGTGCATTTCATGTAAAGTTAATGTAGATGGCCCAAAAATCTACTGACATTTCTTGTCATTAGTCAAATAGTTCATTCTGCTCCTCTGCTAGTAAAATTAACTTTCTCCCACTAGTACAGTTAGAAACTATTGTGATTAGCTAAACACTTTAAGAAACACTTGAATAAACTACACCTGCCTCCTGACCCTCAAGGCTTGACACTCAGTGCTTTCAAGGGTAATTGTATCATCCTTAAAAATGTCTTGATGGAACAGTGCAATAGTTCAGTTTATCAAGGTTTCAGTTTTGCTCCAGGAACAAGGTGCTAGGTGTTGATTCACTATAACAGCATTAGTATAGGAACATGCATGACACAATTGGCAGAGCACAAAGAAGCATGAAGGACATGAGTATGTTCAAGAGCTTGTGCAAAGCCCACAATCCTATCAAGGAATTAGGAGGTTAGTATTAAGAGCAACTAATTCAAAGAAAGGATTGGCATAATTTGTTTCAACTATGCACTAGGAAAGGTGTTAGCATGCTGCTACAAAGCTCTAGAAATCAAAAACCAATTCATTTAAACCAAGAAATGGTCAACACTTATCATTTTTCTCCAAATGATTTGAAGTCTGTGGTCCAAAGGAAGAGGGAGCGCAAAGAGTGCCTCCTGCTTGGAAAACTCTGACCACGTTATTTTGTTTTAGATTTGTTGTTTAACAAGAAATCAATAATAGCATCATCTCAAAAAAGGCAAGAGAAAAGACTGTATATATTATTTTAGCTTATTCCCATTCTTATTTACATGCATATACAAATGTGCAAGGCAAAAAAAATCATTAAAATAAAAGAGAAGCTGGATGCACTAAAACATCCAAATCAAAACACGAAGCAAATACCATTTTTAGCATGCAATAAAAATGAATAGTGCAAGGAGGGTAATTATTTCAATGATACGAAGGATATACCCGGAAGCCAAAGGCTGCTTACAAAAACATAGATCTGGTGAAAGCTGCATCCCTCTCAACAGGCCTGAAAAGCCTAGACAAAGGGGTTCTTCCCATTCCTTGCCCACTCCATTATTCCTAAAAACCTAAGCAAACAGATCTGACTTGCCATATCCATGGTAGGTCAGAGTATGGGCACAGACCAAGACTTAGACCAAAAGGTATCAGGGACAATCTGTGATTATCACTAACCACCTCAGGTGTTCATTTGCATTGTCCACACCATTTAATAAAAGACTGATTTCAATATGACAGATCTTGGTACTTCAAGGGTTTGTTGAGTGCTCAGCTAGGGGGCAAGACAGCCCCCAAACCTACTCTGCATAGGAAACACAACTGTGCACCTGCCTTACCTATGGCCAAAGTGAATGAAAACACAGAGCAGAGGGAATCTCATGAGGCAATCAATGCGTAGTGTTCAGCCCCACATCTGCATTTACAGGAAGAGCAGGGAAACAGCCCTCAAAACACAGGGGGTTTCTCTTGTTTTCCCGTTTCAGAAACTTTCAAAACTGCCACTTTGGACACATGCTGTCATCAAAATAAACTTTCTTGGAGCAAACTTTGACTCCTAGGAGCCACAGAAAAGCAGAACAGAATTCTGAGTGGAATTAAATGCCTTTCCAGTGCTACTTTTTTTTTTTAAAGAGAAAAATAGCTAACATGCTCGTTGTCAAAAGGCAGCTGGTTGCTCAAAAGGAAAAGCCACTGAGTTAAAATGATCAATATCTGTTTTCAATATCCTCACAGACAACACCACAATAAGAATAACACCACAAGAGATAGTCTGTTGTCTCCAAACAAACATGAAAATTCAGCCTCCACACTGCTCCTTAAAGCAGACTGCTGTACTCACCAACGCAGCACTTGTATCACTGAAATACCAATCTTTAGCCACCATGTGCAGCCTATAAAGCAGAAAGAGAGGAACGGGGGAAAAACATAAAGCCTGAGCACTTACTGGACGAGGAGGAATACTTGACACTGCTTGAACGGGTCCTACTGAAAGGCTGCTTTGCAGAGGCAGCAGCTGCTGTTTTCCTTGCCGCAGCTCTGGCCTCTGAAGGACCTGTCTTACGGTAGGAATCCACACTCCGGCCTGAAAACCCCATTGTCCTCGGCTGCGCCGTCTCCGAGTCGCTGGGCACCGTAAACGAACCTGCCCGTTTTCTGGGCATGGCAAGGATATCCAGCCGGGAGAGCTTCTTTGTCTCCGTGGACTGCTTGGACCCCTGAGCAGCGGCGTCAGGGTTAGAAGATGCTTTGTCAGCATCGATGCACTCATTGTCCGAAGCATCTCCCAGACGGGCACGACGTAGTTTCGAGGCCCTTGTGGGCCGTGGGGTGGATAAACTGTTGGAGCGGGTGAGAACTTGCTGGATCTTCTGCACGTTCGAGGTGGTTTTGTTGGGCTCCTCCTTGGCAGGCTGAGCTTGAGTAAAAGGTTTCCTTCTGGGAACAGGACGGTTTACCGAGTGCTCGTGGTCAGACACGACTGCTTCAGGAACCGGCAAGTAGGGCAGGCTCGAGGTTTTCTCATCATCTGTGAAGTCGAGTGACCCTCGAGGTCCAGCGCTCCGCTTCATCTGGAAGCGTTTGGTGACCTCTGAGCGGTTTGACGCCTCCGGTGCTTGTGTTTTCCTCTTCTCCGACAGCCTGTCCCGAGCGCTTGGCTGCCCACACTGGTCCTGGATGGATGGTGTGGAGGAAGACTTCTCCTTCTGCAAGCTCACAACTGCATTGCGTTTTGGGGCGCCCGTTGGGACATTTTTACCGCTCACCAAGCTGACTGTGCTTGCGGTGTCCACGTCCGAGTCTCCAGACAAGGAGTCCTCCAGCTGACCAGCAGTTTCTGAGGGCTCCAGCTGTTGGCTTTGACCAAGTAGTTTGGCTTCCAGTGCTGCTAAGGCAGTTTCAGTGTCCTTAAGGAGAAGATGAGTCTCCTGACCAAAGTCCATACGGGTTGACCGAACAGCCTCTAAATCTTTAAGCAGAGGGTGACTTGAAATATGCGGGAGTTTGTTTTGAGAAACGCCATTGCTTGATTTATCTTTGGTAAAACTTTCCTGTCTAACAAAAGATGACGTTTCCTTTCCTGCCACATTTTCCTGATCTTGAGGAAGACTCTGATGAAGGGAAATAACCACTTTTCCGGACCCATTAATGTAAGCACTAACATCTTTGACAGGTGGCTTTCCAGGGACTGGTGTACCAGCAGACTTGAAGGAAAACTCCTGATCCTTGCTATCTTTGTCTGCTCGAGCATGGGATACACTCCGGGAGAGCTTGGAGGGAATCCCCATGTCATTGCTGTCATCACCAATGTAGAATGAAGCAGAAACTGGTTCACCTACAACTCTCACATTTGAAACCCGGGAGACTCCCGGCTGCCGGCTCTCCAGTTTTGTGTCTTCCCCCATCTGCTCTAGCATTTTATTGTTCTCTTTGTATTTCCTGCCTTTTTCCATGCTGAAGCCATCATCAGATCTACTGGCATCACTGAGGCTATCTGGATCCAGGTCTTCTTGGATGAAGAGGCGGCTGCTGGGATCACCATAGGCTTCCACACAGTGGTCCTTCATGACAGTTCTCTTGGTAACCTCAGAGTAGGACTCCTGGCAGACCAGGACTGTGGGTGTGGGACTGTCGGATTTATCGCTTGGTGGTAGCTGGGGAAGAAGGCGTCTTGTCCTCAAGGGCACGGCATTTTCTGGTTCCCCAGGTTTTGGGGCTACTGTGCTTTCTGAAAAGAGTTAAGTGGACAAGAATCAACTGTTGTACAACTGTACCATTTTTTTTTTTTTATTATTTATTTAGGAGGAGCTTATACAGTGCAGGATCAAATCCATATAAGCACTCACAAGACAACTACGCTTTCATGTAATATGAACATCAATAGGAGCTGGCTCCTACTCCTGCTCCCTCAGGTTTATCAATACAGACACTTAAGGTAAAAATATACATAATTGCTTGGCTGGATCAGAGTGCTCAACACCTTCTCTCTGTCCAGATAGGATCCCAGATTCATTCTTCCATAATATACCTTTCAGTACAGGCACATGCATTTATAGGCTAACAGCTGGCATCAATCTACTATAAATCAGACTGTGGGAAGGAGATGAAAAGCCAACAGAAAAAAACACTGTAGTGATGCCATGTTTTAAGTACCATTCTACATAACATTTGACTAATAGATGACATTTTTCAGAGTACAAGTTCTCATATGATCATATCCCAACAGCAAAGTCTCAGGAGAAAGACCCTGCAACAATGAAGATCTGAATTAGCGCTTACTGTGTCAGCATGGGCAGGTGTATGAATATGGACACATTTCATGGAAAGAGTGTTTATTTCTCCCATGTTGTTGGACAGGATTTCATATCTGATACTGCCTTTGAATACTAGGATAACTGGTTATTTGACTATGGTAATATTTTAAATGTTCCAGGAGTCAGTTTCTCACATAGTGTGAAAACAGTGGCAGTGACTTCTGGAACAAAGGTTTCCTCTGATGTTTATGGACCCTATCTATCACTCTTGATGGCATGAAGGTAATGACAAGTATTTCCAATTAAAAGAAGGTGAAAATGTTTACAAGAGCCAACAAAGCACTGTCCTCCCTTACATACTGACAGGACCAGGGGTTCTGTAAGTTGTCTTGCCAGCTACAGTGGGAGCCGGCTCTCCTCCCACTCCTCTTTTCCCCTTCTACCCAGTTTTCCACAATAGTCTCCACACTTCAAACCAATCACCCAACAGCTAACTTCAGAACAGCCTAAAATTATCAGCACAGCTGAACACGGGAGAAGCACACACAAAAAGCACAAGTCAGCAGTTAAATTTAGGACAATTTGAAAAGGGCTTTCATCTGGCATCATAAGGCTGTCTAAAGAATCACTACTCAAGGCTAACTAACACCCAAGGCCCTTGCAGTCTCTCCTTTCCCAGGTGCCCTTTGGTCATGTCCAATGTAACATTTAAGCACCTCTTGGACAACTCTGAAATGCAAACCAGAGGCTCTCTCCAGCTTTATTCCACTGGAAACAATTCACCCTTTCCTTCCCATCCCCAAGTACCTCAGCTAAACCAGAAAACAAGCCACAGCCAGATGCACAGAAGCCCTTAATTCCTGCATTTCTTATCATCCTGGCTTAGATTCAGACACCTTCAAACAATAATGTTAGGATGAGACTTACCTGCACCTCCATCACCCTGCCCAGAGACAGATCCAGCATCAGAGTAACTGTCTGCAAGGCTCGCCCACCTAGACACCCACTTCTGACTCCCTTGAGATGCAGCAGACATCTACAACACGGTAGGGAAGACAATGTCAGAAATGTGGCTTGTAAGCCAAATCCCAGCCACAAAATATCTCCTCTCATACACACATTGCTCAGACTCCTCAAAAGGAAAAATCACTCTCTACATCACATTTCCATCCAGACAGAAAAACCATCTACACTTCCACCATCCCAGCAAATCCACCTGGACTGCCCATACCTGCACATCAGCCTGAGACCCACTCACAGCTTTTGAGGCAAATGCCTGGAGCAAGGGTGACTTCTGACTAGTGCCATTTTCACTGATTAGATGCTGATGAGAACCAGAGTCATCTTTTTCACCTTTAATTATTGGTCTAAAGGTTGAAGAGATTCTGGAAAATTCAGGTGACTCAAGAACACCAAAAACCTGTAAAGATGAGAAAGGTCAAAACACTAAAAATCAGGAAAACATCAGCCCAAAATCCAAGCCCATGAATCATTAGTTGCACACAAATGATGATCCCACAGGATAAGAAATACTTGCCAACACTTTCATGCAGGCTAAGCAAATAATTTTCTTCTCTATTGCAGAGCAGCAGCTTTAAATACACTTACTCACAGGATCCCACTCACACCCACCTTTTCTCTCACCATCATTATTTCAGTGTGTTGCCTTTGGGTAGTAACTTTCACTGAAAATTAATCTCTTTTCAGCCCTGAGACATTTAGGATTAGTATCAGGAAAGCTATTTACCATCTAATTCATAGAGAATTAGAAAAAACTGGGAAAGCTCCATCTCTAGGGTCTTTCATAGACTGAAACAGCTAGTGGGCTGAGCAAAGCAGCCTTGTACTGCCACATGAGGACCTGGGGAAGGATGCATCTCAGAGAGGAGTGTTTCAGCTTGCTGGCGAGATGCCCTCTGGAGTTAAACAGATATTCCTAGGCAGGTCACTAAGATCCATCCCTCAGAAGGGCTTGTTTCTCCTTCCTGCCTACAACCAATTCAGAGGATGATGCCACCATGGACAGTATCTACATTGGGCTGAGATATGCATAAAGTTCTCCATCCTCAGTTCTATCAAAAAAATAAAAAAACGTGTGTATGCGATGGTGGGGGAATAAAAAGTGGAGTCACCTCAAAACCTCAGGAAGTCCAGAATTCCTATCTGTTTCCTGGACAGAAACAGTGAGGGGTCCACCTATTATTTATTTCTCAAATGGCAAATCTGCAATGCACCAGGTCTATGGCAGAGTCAGGCAGAGATCTTGGACAGCTTGCTTGCCTGAGAGTAACACAGCTTCCAAGACTACTCACCAGAAATAATTGTATTTCCCCACCAGAACAATTAACCATCTAATGTCAGGAGTAGAGCCTTGCTGTGGTTTAAACACCCTGCCCTGGAAGCTTCCGATCACATTTTAAACAAGATGTAAGCAACTAATGTAACAAATAAACAAAAGAGGGAAGCTAGATTTACACTCACAGAACTGTATACAAAGTCCTAAAGGCAGGTTCCATTAAGTCTTCCTTTAAACCTTACCATCCTACAGCCTACACTTCACTAAATCTTCATAGCAACTTGCCAGTTTTGTTTTTATAATAGACCGCAGATGAAAGTTAAACCTGAAAAATCAGTCAACCTTTGGTTTGCCCTGCAGCTGCTTAGTTGGGCGGGTTGTTTCTTTTTTTTCAAGCCTCTCCCTCCTCTCTGGAGTTTTGTTTTTAGGCTATGATTCAGTTTGCAAAATCCAAACAAGTATAGCTCCACCTAGGATTGCCTCTGCCCTATACCACACCCTTCACTATCTCAACTAGCTGCCACTTGCCTTGCCAGCAAGCACTTCCCTTTTAACCATGAACAGCCAAATACAGAATCACCTACCACTAAGGCTTGTGAAGGATCAAAAGCATCACCAGCCCTAGGCCTGCATTTCCTTTGGCCTATCATGGGCTGCTGTATCAGTAATGGTCTGCAGCTCCTGTCTTCCTAACAGTGGGCAGCAGGTGATAAAAAAGAAAAGGCAGAGGTTTGGGAGCAGTCCTAGAGAGCAGAGCTCCTCCCAGCCACAGCACTCAGCAGGATCAGCCTGATGTTAATTCTGCTCTTGCCTTTCCTCAAAACAGATGGCAAGCCCACTCTTGCACTTTTGCATCCAAAATCCCATTTTGGAAGCAGGGCAGCTTTTTGCTGTAAGCTTGCCTTGCCTTTTTGCACATTGTGGGCTTTTTGTTTGTTGGTTGGTTTGTTTTCTTTAGGACGACTTTTTTCAAGGCCTGCCCTTAACACACGTCATCCAAGATTATTTTCCTCACCCTAACCATAAACCTCCACTGCAGCTGGTTCAAAAGGGAGCAGTCCTTTGTGGCAACAGCTACTGAAGATAGGACAATCAGTACAAGGTACCTTAGATTGCTGCCCAAGCCCAGAAAAGCAGCATTTACCTGATCTATCATTTTTCGCGCTTCCTCCACCTCTTTATCTTGTGACTCTGTCTCAATGGTGTATGTGCCTGTTTCGCTCACGCTGTCTTCCTCATCATTCCTCCTGCCCTGGGCAGACTTCACTTCAGGAGGTGGTGCAGAGGTAGACTCCGGTTCTGACGATACAACCAAGCGTGGAGCGACCGGCATGGGCAGAGGTGCCGGTTTCTCAGTGCTTGGCTTCCCAGACTGAGCAGTCTCTCTCAAATACTCAGCCATAAAATCCTGAGCCATTTTAGACTTCCTCCCAACACTCCCATAAGTTTTGCCTGATGTTCTGGAAGCAGAAGAGGACGAAGAGTTGATCCTATCCTCTGTCTTCTCCCTCTTGAAGGAGCTAGTTCTTTGGGTCCCAGAGGAGCTGTTATTGGGTTTGCCAGCCTGGCTCCCGAGGTGGGATGGTGGCACCGCATTTCCCAGCTTCTCTGCCGGCACCGCATTCTTGCGCTTTTCAACCTTGGTCTTCAGCCCAGAATCGGTGTCGCTCTGGGAGGAGTGAGCGCTGTGTGTGAAGGACTGCGACCGCTTCTTCCGCGGCGTGTCCTCGAAGAACTCGATGACGAAGGCCTGCTTGTTGTGCAGCATCTCGTGGGGATCACGCCTCATCTGGCGCTGCAGCCTCGTTTGCTCTGTCGCACGTTCGCTGCCGCTCGTCGTCTCCTTCTCTGCCTTGGGTGCCACGGGGTCTTCAGAGTCACTCTGCGTCCCGTCCTCGTGCCTATTGCCTGGAAACAAGGTATGTAGATTTGACTTTCATATTCAGTTGCTGTGACCCCATCACTACCTCCTAGTTGAAATTTATCATTTCATTTAAACGAAAAAAAAAAAAAAATCTTACAGGAGTAAACAACTCCAAAGACACCAGCTGAGGTACACAGGGATTACATCCCACCAGAGGATATAAAAGAGAAGGCAGCTGTCTCCTGACCCTACCTGTCACGACTGGCTGGCTACCAAGTTATTAAAAAACAATTCAAGAAATCATTTCATCCCCAAGGATTGCAATTTTGTAATGATGATTGGTTTAGATACCTAACGTTTTGTTTCTTTTTTTCACACTTCAATAAAAATGTTAGTTTGCCATTCTGCACAATTACTGCAGTCCAAAACCACCTCATTAGGCTGTCTCTGTCACAGAGCAGAAATATCTCTGTAAGATCAGTAAATAAACCCCATGTACTGCATCCCATGAAATCAAATCCCCATAATGAAAGACTAGATGAGTGTGTTATGAGTACACGCACCTCTGAGCACCCACATAAAGCCCCCACTGCATGAGACAAACCAGAGACTAACAGGAAAGTGAATTTGCAGGATTCTTTACTTTTCTGAAGATTTAAGAACACCACCATGATACCCCCATGACTTACACCATCCTATCACACCAGCCAAGCAAAGGTTAAATCATTACTTGGAGTACGCTTAAAGTTTGCAGTTATTTTAACTCGTGTTAGCAACAACCACATTTACAACGTTATCAATGCATTGGTTATGCCTGTCCCTCAGCACCTTAGTTCAGGACTCCAAGAAAGTAAGTTAAAGTAAAACAAAAAGTTAAAAGTAAAAAAAAACAAACCTTTTTTTGGAGAAGGGAACGGGTGTGAAGGCACACAACACGATTCAGTCAACGACCAGGAACCTGTCATCAGGAGAACGGGGAAAGAGGTCTCTGCGCTCTAGACTGTAATATGCAGCAAGATATACTGGCTAAAATACCACGTGTTCGAAAGAAAAACTGCTCAAACCTACTTTGCAAGTTCTCCAGACACATGGGTGAAGACCATTTATTACCTCGAGTTAGCTGTGAAAGATTAGAATTTAATACAAGATCCATTCAAGCCAGGAGTCAGTCCTCTTAAGAGTTTCCTAACACCCTGATGAAGGAAGCCAGCAAACTTTGCATTGTGTCCTGAGGGCTGATAAGGTTCGTCCTTAGAAGGGAAAACTCTTAAATTAAAGGGTCTTGGCTAAAAACTCTGCTGAATACAAAACACTAGAGGACACATAGAAGAATACCCACTGTACCCACAGATAGCCCAGCAAAACACTATATCCTTCCAAGCTGCTAAAGCCCAATTTCTCTAGTCTTGATACCAGGCTTTACATTCACCATATAGCTCCTGAATGCGAATACATGTAATGTAGACAGAATAAATGTGAACCCCAACAGCAAGCATCTCTGATCCTAAAGACCCAAACCTGGCAGGCAGCCAGCCAGCAGTAGCCTCCAAGACATCTTCAAAATTATCCCTGCCAGAAGAACATGTTACACAGCTATCGCAGATTAATGACACCCTGTCCTCTGCCAAAACAGAGGTAGATAAACTCCTCAAGCCACCAACACTGTAGTTTTAATCAAATGTCCAAAGAGTTGATTTGTTGATATGCAAATTATGCATCAAATTATCTCAGCTTCTTTCCATGCCTTATGGACTATACAGACTCAAGTGCAGTCTATCTGGTATTCTTCTGCATCACTCAGGAAAATCCTAGGATGAGGAGCAGCAGCTGACTAACTCTATGGCTTTGTTCAGCAAATTTACTGAAGGACAGTTCTATCCCTGACAGCCTTCTCCAGCAAGTCAACAAAATCCAATCTCACAATATGAAACAGAAAAAAAGCATTAAACCCACAAAAAGCACCCCAAACCCTCTATCACAGAGACACAGTAGACTGAGAATAAAACCCTAAATAATCAGGCAATGCACCTCAGCACTGTCCCTCACTGGGCAGAACTAGAAACTTGCAATGACAACAGTTGAATTTCCATGCTGTGCCAAACCCCAGGGCTGGATAAGCAAGGCCTTTTTGACCATAGGGTTCTCAGAAAAACATACACAAAACAGCAAGATGGAGGTATAACAATTAAAACTCTTCAAATTATGAGGAAGTTTTTTCCAACAGGTCTGGCTGTTCAATGAGTGGCCCAAGAGAAACGTACAAGCAAACTCAAAACTTGCAAAATATATTCAAAGTCATGTGAGAATCATATGAGTTCATCCGACCAGCTGCACTAAGAACTTGGCTCCAAACTACACTTCAGACCTTTGAAAAAACCCAAAGAATTCCTCACAGTGACACATTTAGCAGGACACAGGTCACAAAACCTCATTTTCAAGCAGAACAGGATTTCACCAACGCTTTAGTTTAAGAGAAGAAACCATCTTCTACAAATACAATTTCCTTCACTGATGATCATGTATATCTTAACTACATCACCAGCTTCCATGTCATTAAAGCCATAAGGATGACGACACTTAGCTTCTTCGCAGCTACAGCTAAAAAGAAAAGTCATTCCTCAGCTAGGAAAAGCCAAGAGAAGAAAATCCCCTATGTTTACTAGCCTGCCTGACCACATGAAAATTATTTTAAACATTTAAAAATAAAAATCCTTTTTTCAATCATTGTTACTGCTGAGCTGGCCTTAGAGATGTAGAGGAACCAGATTAGAGTGCCCCCAGGAGGAGCACAACACATGACTTCAGGGCCAGGTGAAGAGCCAATTCAAAGCCAATAACAGTCATCAAAGAAGTATTTTTGTCTTGCAAAAGTGGAGCAGAGATAATTCAGTCCAGTTCTACCTGGCAGAATAAGAGCTTTCCCCCTTTAGTATGCCACATTTGCACAGCCAACAAGAGAACTGTGTCTACATGACAAGACATTCACTCACCTTTAAGTGTTCTCACATGAACTGGCAGGTCACTCTTTGTACTGTACACATCATCTACTGGAGACTGCCTTCTCATCAAGCTTGGGTCATTCTGGACAAGCCAGTCTGCCACTTTGCTCTCTGCTGACATCACTTCTGTATGAGCTGGTTCCTTACTGTAGGGTCTTCTCTGTCTGAGTGAAAATTTAGTTATGTGGTCTTTTATCTTTATTTTACCAGGGGTACCATCATCAAATTCAATGGTGAAAGAGGCATGACTCTGTACAACAGGGGCTACAACAGCATCAACATCCTTTGTTGGGATCTCGTGGACCTGTGTTTCTGGAGATTTGGATGGCTGCTGAAACTCTTTAGTTGGAATCTCAAAGTAACTTGGCTCTCTCCGGAAGGCAAAGACAGATTGTTCTTGGGCATCTCTATAAGCAGATATATTACCATTCAGTTCCTCTTCATGTTGGGTTATCTCCTTCGATCTTTCTACAAAAGGAGGGGAAAAAAAATATTAAAAATCAACAAAACCTTAAATTTTATCCATTTCAGATCATGTTTGTAAAGAAGAAAATAAAAAGTTCTGTTTTAGATAGTTTTGCACTCATCACTTAGCTCAGTGCTTACTGTACTGCTGCAGTCTGACCAACATGTTATATTCACTTTCTCCTTCCTTCCACTGCTTCCCAAAGAGGGATCTGAGCACATACACATGCACCATTGCATGTTTTGGCAGGACCATTGTGGTTGGTGAAATTTGAAGGTTTCTGTATGCCTGGGCTGAGGTAGAAGGAAGATAACCTATTTCACTTTGCTGAATTCACGTACATGGACACTTGCTCAACTTTCTACAGTTCAAAGGAAAAGACTGACTGTGCAAATCTAATCACAGCTATGTTTTTGCTGGATCAAAGCCTAATTCTGTAAAATTACCAGGGATAAAACTTCATTTTTTAAGTAGCACTCAGGTGAGTACTTACTTTATTTCAGCCTTTTATGAAGGCTAATAATTACTACTCCTCTTTGCTGCATAAAAATCCCCCACAACTTCTTTGTGCAGTCAAGCATACACTTGATAAAAACACCAGGTTTACTGCACAAGTGAAAAAAGATCTTCCATGCTTACAGATTCACAGCAATAGGAATGGTAACACTAAATGGCTTCCAAGGATTATGAGGCAAGAAAGAGATTTCTTCCACATCAGTCAAATCCAATCAATGCATCAGCTCTTAAAGCTTCTCTCAGGAAACTCCTGGGAGACACAGTGGATGGTTTATTCAGGTGGGCTGCATATAATCAGAGCTACACCACTGCTCTTTGACTAGGTCTCAAACAAGCTTAGTGAGGCCTTTCTTATATGTACTGAATTATTCCTCAACTGACGTTTCTAACTTTCAAACATTTTAGGGGAAACATTTTATTTTTCGCTTATTCTGGTTTCATTGGCAGCAATCTACACATACAAATGTGTGAATACAGGTAGAAAAAAAGGTGGTAATTGGAGACTTCACACAGTAAAGAAAAAGATATGCAAAAATTTTGGCCCTTTCCCATCTTCTCCTACCCCAAATCATCTCCATTACCTGAGTAATGTTCCTCTGGTCTTCTGTCCTCCTTGTTATTTGCATCATCTTCCCCCCACCAGGAGGGCTGCCCATACAGAGGGGTGCGGTAACTATTGGTCTCTAGGAAGAGGATAAGCAAATACTTTTACACAGAAAATATCAGTTTATGAGGTTCACAGAAGTAAACCACATGTCAAAAAGGGAAGAACAGCAGAGTCAGATAAGATCATGTACCTGTTACACTACAGTTTTAACAGCAGCAAATTATACATGCTAATTGCTATTTTGAGGCTTTTCTTTTTTCTTCCTTTTTTTACATTCTGCTGCAAGACACTGACTCCACCTCCCTGTGCTGACTTTCATAGCTGCAGTTCCCAAATACTGACTCTTCTCCCTCTTAGCCTCATTATTCACAGGAAGCGGGAGATTTTTTGAAAGACAGACTGCAAAATGCCAACCACAAAATTGTCTGCAACTCATCTGCAATTCAGGTGAAAACCAGACTTTTGTCCTGATTCTAAGCAAGAAAATTTTAGCTTTGCCCTTTCTTACTCCACCGTGTACTTGGACGGTGCAAGGCCAGGGATTTTTTCCCAACTATTCACCACTCACACTCTAAGTGACACATATCCCACAGCAGGAAATTCTTGAAGTGTTACAAATTTTGAAAAAGTGGTAAAACAGTCCTCCTTACACAAAGAAGAAGTAAACTCCTGCTCTGAAAAGCTTCAAGTAAACAAAGTAGATTCCAGAGTCACTCCAGGACAGAGGTTTTTCTCATGGATGAGCTTCCCCCAGAAGAGCCATACTTACCATTTTCTCTCTCAAAGAGCACTCACTGAAAGATCAGGGCTTTATTACAACTGGTACCCACAGGAGCTAATCTACTGCTTTTTGTTTTGTCTCCCACAAGACAGGACTGTGTTTGGCAGTGTCTTGGGTGGCTGCTGTTTATGCAACAAGCAAAAAGCATACATCTCCATTTATGCCTGGTGTAGTTATAATTATGTTTTTATAATAGTTTAAGAGAAGCAAATAAAGTAGCTTTTGCTCTTTCATCTAGAGGTGATAGAGACACAAGGATAGGTCAGAGGCTGAGGTTAAGCTCCAGCTTTATTAGCTGCTTCTGCCGCTACCCGTAAGAGCCATCAGATCGTGGCTTTTCTGGTCATGTCTTAAAGCCTGGCTCCAGTTACAGAGTTGTACCCAGGCTTCTACTGCCAGCTGCTGCTCACTCAGCTTGTGATTTTAGAACCACACACTGCCCTGTGTAAAGCAGCCCTGAAACATCCCTGCAATTCTGCATTCCCTACTTGAATAAGAGTCATGACAGAAAAGTAGTCATTAGCATAAGGGAAGCTGGGAGAGGAAGGCAAATTGAATAATTCAAAGAAATAAGAAGGGTAATTTTATGCTGCTGTTTCTAAAGCTACACAGAACCATTGGCCACTACTTCAGATGTTTTTTTCTTTCTAGAATAATTCCAGAGATATATGAGCTCATACACTGACAGTTCACTGGCAATTTTTTTTCTTTGCAGATGCAGTCCACAGGCCCTTTTCAAGAGATCAGTTTTGTGTTTCAAAGTTAACTATGCTGCCTCTCTTCACACTAAGGATCAAAAGGCTGAAAGTATCACTCTCCTTTCTGCCTAAAATGAGTGGAAGATAAGCTGTGTTCCCATTATGTAGGTGGTGTTTGAAAGTTCAAAGAAGCATTTCTCACCATGAATAAATTGGAATTGTCAAGCAATGCATTTCTTAACTGAGGATGGATAAACCACTCTAGGGAGAGGGGAAAAAAAAATACACAAGAAAAAACCAAAACAAAACCCACCTATTTACAAGCTTGTCAATTAACAGAGACACCCAAATGTAGTGTTTGGTCTCTTGTGGACTAAGACTTTGTCACATAGTCTAGCAGGAACCTACAACCCTCTCTTCATGCCATGACTCGACCACTAGCCCCCCCAGCTCAATCACACAGGAACTTGCTCTACCAACATCTAGCACTTATTTTGGGCACACACTGCAATGTATTGTCACCCTCTGAAGTGTATTATTGATCTTTGGGTTGATGGGCACGAGGCAGTCAGGGCCAGGTGGAGAACAATACTTTGGGTGATGGATAAATCCATCAGCAAGTCAGCTATGCCTGAGATAACACATCCCTAAAAGTCAGTAGGGAACAGTGAATGGCTCAGCCCTGAAGAAACACAGGAGATTTTGGATCCTTGTCTCAGATTAGCTCCCATCCATCCTGCAGGACAGACTTCTTCCCAGAAGATGCTGCAGCTACAGGACCTGTGCCCCATCTGCATACTGGACACAGCAGCTACTGCCTTTGTTCCCCATGAGTTTGTGCTACAGGGAAAAGGTATCTAGGGGAGCAAGTCAACATTGGTCAGGCTTCTCTGTTGATGAGGAACTTTGGGACTACAAGGAAAGGAAGAAAAAAAACCAAACAACAAAAAACGCTGATTTATAAAGAATAATGAGCCATTTCCTCTACCTTGTCAAATTTTTCCCTCTACCCCAAAGAGCCCTGATAGGTCGAATGGGACACAATTTGACAAAAAACAAAACTCCAAAGCACATTGATGAGCACCTACAGAAAGTGCATCAGGCTGGGCATAGCAGGCAACCTGGAGCTGCTGGGGTGGGACCTGCTCCACTGGACTCACTGCATGGCAGTGACCCCCCCATGCCCTACAACACAGATCTCATGTGGCCCCACCTGCAACACTCAGAAGTGTCACAGCATGCATAACACATTTGCTCACTTCTCTGGGGTTTCTTTCACTCCTTCCCTTTCCCAGCCTCCACGACACAACTGTAACTTCATTCTAGAGACTGCAAAAAAGCACAGACGGAAGCCACAGAGTCAGTATCTTGCTCTTTGTAGACAGTTTCAATATTTTAAGTGCAATTAACATTTCCACTGAGCCCTCTGAGTAATGTTATCAGGTGACAGGCAGCCTCATTCTCAGCTACTGCTCACAGGGAACAGATTCTGAGCCAGAGTAAAACTTCCCTGACTTCAGAAGAGCTACATGAATTTGATGCCCTACTCATGTCAGAAGCTTCTGTCACTTCTAATTTGCCAGCACTACCAACCTGACACCCCTCCCTGCTCCAGCTCTAACACAACAATATTCCAGAGAAAGGGGAGGGGAAAACAAAGTCACATTAGGAAGACAGCTCAACCAGATGGCTGTGACAGAAGTGGGCCAGGGAACAGTTACATATGCAGCTGTGCCAGGGGACTTTGCTCTTCACCAGCTGGGATGCATCTTGAGTAGCAACCTCAATCTGGACCTGCTGCATCCTGAGAGGTACATCTGCCTGCATCCCAACAGGCACATCTCCCTGAAGCCACCACCTGCCTCTTACATTTCAGTGTAAGGTGGAAGCTTTTGCAAGAGCAGAGACTCGGGATTTGCCAAAGTCAGCACTGAAGCAAGGAGCACCAATGAAAACTACCTGCTCACTCATTTTAATGATGTGAGACTTCTTCCAATTGATGGCAGCTCATTACCACCTCTATCCACTCCATACCAAGCTGCCCAGGTGGTGTCAATTCATTTAGATATACTTCTTAGCTCATCAGTTCAGGCAGGCAGACCGAAAACCATCCTTTTAGATAACTGAACTGAGGTCAGCACAAGCATTCAGCCAGATAATACTGAGCTACTGGTGACTCTGTAATAAAGAGAAGACAATTGATGGGCATGTTTTACTTCTGGATTTCAGTCTTTGAGGCAGTCACTCAAAAATATTTAAAAATTAAGGCTGTTTCAGCACAAACAAGAGTGGACCATTTGTTTAACACGTCTGACAAGAACATGACTTCTTAAATCAATACAGGGCTACTGATCACCTGAAGGAGAGGCACCAGAATGAGAAAATGAAACGTGTCAATTCACAGGATATATTTATGGAGAAGTGAATCACCCAGAACAACACAAGGACAGGACCAAAAATACAGTCCAGGTGATGAATGGGAAAGGAGAAAGTCTGCATTAATGCTTCTTTCTATCAGCCAGTGGTCTGAAGAGTTTTCATGATAGGCATGCAGCTCCCACTGCAGTCTGACTTCCCCTGAAGGTATCTATCCCCTGCAGTCAAGACAGAACTGAGAGCTGCACTTAGTCCAGATCCTCAAAAAGCTTCAAACCATCATGAGACAGACAGAAACAGCAAATCTCTTTGCTGACAGAAGCACATGCAGATTTAAATCTTTCTACAGCAAGTCATACCAAAAGCATGAAAAATATATCTTGCTTTAGTTTGAACTGGGTTTGTTTCATTATTAATAACAATATGTACATCTTCAGAAAATGCAGACCAGGCTTCTTATGGCAGAGATCTTGGTGAAAAAAAATATGATCTAGCTATAACATTTTAAAATTATTTCCTTATATCTCATCTTTTTAACTCCTCTGAAAAACAGTTAATTCAGGCTTAGTAGGAATAACCATAATGCAATTCTCTGACTTCTTGCTACATAATTTATTTTACATATGTGTGGCAAACCTAAGCCCTGGTCTTTTTTCCTGCTGTGAACATACACAGATCCTAGGGGCTTTCAAATCATGCTGATAATCACAAATTAATTGGTATCAATTGCATCATCAAACCTTTAAAATGATGCAGATACCACCACCCTAGTTCAGATGCAAGGCAGATACACAACTAAATTAAGGCTAGCATAGAGCTGTGTGTTTAAATAGCTATTACCATGATCTCATGGGAAAAACAGCCAATGACCATGGAAACCACAACTGGGCACAGCTCCCACTGCCTCTGTCCACACTGCCTGCTGACCTCAGCCCTGGACACCAACAAGAGTTTCAAGTCAGCCACTCTGCTGAGAGCTCTCCCTAATGACATGGATGCTAACCTGGCAAGCAAGCCTGTTTCACTGGGAGAAGCTTAAGTCCTCTTCTTGCAGCTGGTGATGTCTATTTCAGCTGGATGCTGCAGGCAGCCTCCACCCCTGCAAACTCAGGCCTGAAGCAGTTATTCAGGAGTTAATCATCAGTTTTGGCATTATCGAGGCCCTTCATGCTGGGAGGGCTTAAAAAAAAAAATTAAAAATAAGATCAGCCTGGGGATTAACTAGGTGTTGAGAACAGAAGACCTCAAAGTAGCTTATCTCATCCAATACCTTACCTCAGGTAGCAACAGATGGAGATTGTGACAGTCGTAAAATCTGCTCAGTTCAAGCCTGTACCTCGTCTCCTGATCACTTAAGGCTTGCAACGTGAGAGCTGATGGCTATTTTTAGCATTAACTAGCTGAACTGTGGGTACTTTTCTTATAGATATCCATATCTAACCCAGAGGGCTTACCAAGCTCCTTGCCTGCGACATTTTCCAGAGACTGATCATCTTCTGCTTACAGAAAACATACTCCAAAAAGCTGCAAGTTAACAGCATAAAGACTAAATGGCTGAGCTGTTTCCTATTCACTCTTTTGGATCTCTTTATCCTCAGCCCCTCTCACCTCCTCCCACTTCTAAGCAGCTCTAATTGCTCACATTGTTTTATTAAACCTCCTCCCAGAAAGCTTCCCTCTGCCTCTTTTCCACCCGGACCCTGGGAAGCGATCATTCTAAAGGCTTTTATTATCCCAGACCTTGCTTTAATTAGTCAATGCAAATTCCTAAATACCTACGGGCTTAGCGCAAGAGCTCTTTCCCCAAAGCCTCTTTCTGCTGCCTCTAAGCAAGCCCACTCCCCATAAGAATACTACATTCTTCTTTCCACTAATCATTTTAAATTGTTGCCACTCCTCCGAGCAACCAAGGAGAAACTGCATGTGTGCAGCTGAAGACAAGGTGAATTAGTCACATCGCAGATGAAAAAGGGACCCACTGATCATTCCACTCACATGATGGAGATGCTTTCTGGAGAGCCAGGCACTGGTGTAATTCTCAGACTCCATCCCTTGCTTCCACAGGCTACAGTCCAATCCAGTGAAACACTTCCCACGAAGCATCCTGAATTCCTCCATCTCTCAGTAAGGTTAGCAGCACTACTACACAGATTTTTTTCATATCTGTCCATCACTTCCACTTTATATTTCAGCACTGGCCTCCAGTAAGTACTGACAGCCCTTTTTGCCTTAGCCCTATGGCCTGTGCCCACTAATGATGATAGAAACAGAATGTGCATCTGTGAACCACAGGCTAGAGAAATGGGTCACCTTGCTGAAGAGTCACTCAATGTCCTGACTTTGAAGATGTTCCAAATATCAACCACTTGTGCTATGTAGGTTAAAACCAACCAGTGCTTATTTTGGAAGGTGACAAGAATAAAAATGAGATTGTTCCTGCAACCAGGTAGTAGAAAATGCAGACTGGCTCCTTCTACTGCTAAACTGGACCAGTTACTGGCCATGCTTTTCAAGAACCCCACACCCTTTACAAAGCAGCTGGAGAGCCCTCCCCCCCAAATGAGGTTCACCTCTTCTCACCTTCCAAGGTGTCACAGTTAATCACTACAATTTCATTCGTTTAGCAGCTGAAAGCTTGCCAGGCAAAGTCACAAATGCCACTTCCATAGGGTAGGGCAACACACAAGGACAGCTAAGGGAACACAAAGCAAGATTTCACAGTGCAGAAAATGTAAGCTGAGCATGAGTGTATGTAAGCATGTGCCTTTATGCACAGCTGGAGGCACTGGACAAGAGGAGGGAGAAACATTACACTGTTTTAGGACAGCTTATAGGGATTTTCATAAAGACAATAGATGGGAGATTAAGGTCAGTCAACCCACTCCAATCATGTAGCCTTAACAGATTTACCCAAAGTTGTACACATTTCTAGAAAGCTGCTGTATCTCTCTATCACCTCACCCAAGGTGCTGTCTCACTCTTATTTGGCCATCCTCTGCTCTCCATTCACCTCCCTGCTGCTTCCTTCAACAGACCCAGTGGGCAGTCTCACTCCTAACCCAAAAGCTTTCCAGTCTGCCAGCCTGGTGCCACAAGACCACCATTGGCAGTCATTTGTCACTGGCATGCTTAAAAAACATTATTTGTTCTTCTGTGCACCACCAAGCTTTGGAAGGCCACCAACCTATATGTGAACAGAACAAGGAGAGACCTGCCAGGGCAACACATAGAGGAGGTCAAAAGCTTGTCTGAGTGACACAGTGTCATGTGAGTGCTGGCAAAGTCTTGGCCCAGCATGGTGGGGAACAGGGAGGAAGCAGGTAAGACAAAGTGTCTTTAAAAGAAAGCAACAGTGGGTAAAGAAATGGAGAAAACAAGGATTTTTTCAAACGGAAAAGACTTACAGCCATAAAACAGTGAACATGAAGCAAATGTCTCCCAGTTTTGGCCATCTGTTTCAATCCCACTTAGAGGCATGTTAAGAAGTAACAGCAATTTAAGGCCAAACAGGGCTTTCTGAAAAAAATGGCTTGCTGCTGCTCTGCCTGCCTGCCAGCACTGTGCCAGAGCAGCCATGCATTTTCCACTCTGAGTCACCATCTCTGTTCAAATACCAGCTCATGATTAGGAAATTAAAAATAGAGCAGACAGGTGCCAAAGAACTTACCAAACCTGCTCAACCCACAAGGCTCTTCATTGCACACACTCACAGCAAAACAAGGCATGCATAAGCCCTCATGGCAGCTGGTTTTGGTTTGGTTTTTTTGGAGGCTGAATCTCCAAAAACTGAAATACTGAGTCTGAAATACTCAGGAGGTTTAGAAAGATGATCCTTCTGGAACTATTCCTAGATGTAACCCAGCCACTGTACTTGATTCTGACCCTTTGCAGGGATCAAGCTGCACTTTGTTCTGAATCTTGATTAACTGGTTCCAGAGCAAGTACCTGTAATTGCTTTCCTCTCTCCTTTCTCCAGCTTCCCTTGTGGGGACTCAGTGTAGACACCTTGCTCCATGGGCTGCTCTGCCCTCTTCATTGCTGTGCCTTTGTAATTCATCTGAAGTTGGCTGGTGTACTTCTCATGCTGGAGAGACACAAGCAAGAGTTGCAGGGTGCCCACATAACCTGTGTGCTAGCACATGGAGAAGATAAACCACCCCTCCTCACAAAGGGATCACACAAACACAAATACTGTGGCTATGCTCTGCAATAAAAAGAAGGCATACACAATAGGAGGCTATGGAAAAAGCAAAATGCCAGCTGAGGGGCTTTCAAATACCCATTTTCTGGAAGATATTAAGTTACAATTCTAGTCTATGTGAAGGCAACTGTGACTTATGTCTGCAAAATAACTAATTAGGAAACCCTTTAAAGACTAAACTGAGAAGAATCATAACTTAGGCTTATTTTCTATTCAGGATTCAAATCCTGAAATCTCCTCTATTCTTAAAGCAACAGGATAAATTCCTTCAGGGCACTCATCTGCATTATCTCAGTTTTTCAGCAAAGGCAATTAGAATGTATTTTAATGATTTCTCTCCAAGCTCTCTCACCAGCTATAGAAGTGATTCTGCCTTAAAACGGGCTCCATATTAACACAGTAAATGAACTATTTAAAAGGGGGTTTATTAAAAATTAATTAATAGAAAGGTGTATTCATCCAGATTACTCCGAGTTCAATGAATCATTTGCCCAGTTCTGTTACATTTCCAATGCGTTCCTAAGCATAGAACCAAGATGAGAATATCTGCTAGCCAAGGGGTGATGCTTGGCAGTGACAGACAGCCCAATCCCCCAGCTGAACATGACAGTTTTCCTGCTGCTTTTTTTGTTTGAGATAAGAGGGCGCTTGAGTATTTTGTACCTGGGAGTTTACTTGCTCAAAAAGCATGTCAATGCAGACTGCTCAGTAAGTAAAAATTGGGAGCTTGAAGGCAAAAATGTGATCATACACAAGAATAAATTAAACTTTAGCTTGCTGGGGGAAGTGTGATAGAGCTGGCCTAAGTCACCATGCTCACAGAAAGACATCTGTGCTCTGTTTCTGGGAGGGAACAAGTTCTGCTGTGCTTCACCCACAAGATAGTGTGCTGACTGCTCTTTAATACATTACAGCTTTAGTAATATTTTTTGTTGGCAGCCATTAAATCACAAGTAACTTCATCTACATGTTAGCACAGGGATAAGGCAGATCAGAACCAAGATAACAGAACTGTGTCTCTCTTCAAGTCTCAATACAAGGAGAGCCTCACATTGTGGAACATTTCACTGCTGTCAGGAGTATTTTAATATCTAAGGCTGCTTGACCATCACTAAAGCGCTTAAAATAAAAAATTAAAAATTACAAAAGTGCACCTGCACGAAGACACACTTACCTTTAAAGCTTCTTCTGGGACTTTGTGTTGAATCTGCTCCAGGACATACATGTTCGAATGTAGAAAACTTGTTAAGGAAATAGAAAAGGAATTGTTCGGACAGAGAAATCTAGCATTTACTCACAAAAGAAAACAAGATTATAAACCAAGAAAAGCTTAAAATATGCAGGATACTAAAAGTCGGCCGTGCTGAATCCCACCATGTCATGCACGTTTTGCTACAGTGCGTGGAATCACATCTGCTGGCCAGACCAATGCCAACTAAAGGGTGGCAGAAGAGAAGCAGGGAAGGAGAAGCTTGGGGGAGAACTAGCAGCTCCATGAAGTACCAAAAGGAGCAACCAGAGCCCTGACTCTCCAGCCAGCTGGCAGCTCAGAGCAGACCATTCTGTCCCCATGGCATCCCAGCCAAGATGGGGCAGTCTTACACACTTGGGATAAGAGAAGGGGAGCAGAAGAGTACAGCTCCCTGCAGGCATGTGAGGGACTATGGTGTTCTCTTGTCCTGGCAAGGCCTTTCAGGAATTGTGGCTTCCTGGATCAAAAGCAAATCAGGAAATCAGGTCATCAGCTGCCATGACCTCTTAGGAAGGGCATTCAACATGGATGAGCCTAGGCAATAATCCTCAGCAACACTGAGAGGGGGGGTGAAAAAAAAAAGAAAGGAAGCATCTGGCAGTGTAGTGAACAACCCAATCAGCACAGCACAAAGCAAAGGGGAGGGAAAAGTAAAGATGGAAAATGTTGGACTAAAAATAAACCAAATGATACTGGCATAGCAGGGAAAATCTGCACAGTCCGTAAGTGAAACTGTAAAAGGAAAAGAGACAAATACTCTTATGCAATGGCACACAGCTGACTGTGAGGTCTCAGGAGATGCTGCCATCCACATCAAACTGAACAAAGTATGAAGAGAAAGCACTGCTAAAGAGGGTGGCTCTGAAGCACCAAATGAGAGGAAGAGATTGTAACTGCCGTAGCAACTAAACCAAAGCAAAAGATAACTCTAAAACCTACATTCCTTAAAGTTTTTCTGTTGAGAACAATAAATTCTACAATTCATAAATGCAGTCATTCATTTCAAACAAATACCTATGTAAGGGCTGCAGGCCTAAACACTTCAACTCATCTGCTTAGTGCTCAGAACTGCTTTCTATAAAAAGTTTAAACCTGTATCACAGCCACTGAAACCTACCCACGCTCCAGGCACTGCCTCGTGCCTTTGCTAGACTGCAGTCCTCATCAAATCCTCTTTGAGCTTCCCCACACACCTAGAGACCAGAAGACACATGACCAGCTACGTCAAAAACTGTCCACAAATTTGCAAAGTCAAGAAAAGCTAGAACTGAGGTTAGCTGTGGGACTGCAACAGGTTTCATCAGATGTGCACTGAAATGGCACCTCTCATGACGTGACCCCAGGTGACAGCATGTTTTTACTGTCACAGCACTCAGTAAGGGGCTACTCAGTAGTTCTTCCCTTCTATGTATCCCGAGTCCTCCTCAACTGCACTTTGTTCAAATGCTGACCTGAAGGCCAACAATTCCCCCTCCCCCTTTTTTTTTTTTTTAGGTTCAGAAAATACCTCTCTTTTTTAAAGAAGCGAATTCCACTGTGAAGCAAAGTTTTTTTATTTCTAAAATGGCAAGAGACAATGAGACCGAGACCAAAAGTATGGTCTTACAGAAGGCCTAGAGAACCCTCTTTTCCTGTAGATCCAGGACTGCAGGCACACCAGTGTAATAATCCCTATTGCAACAGTGAGTGCTCCTGCGTTGTTACTGCTTAGAGCTGAAGTATCCACATCCCCAGAAGACCAAGAAGGTTCAACCTCTCCTTGCTGCTTCAGCTTTCTGGGCTTCAGCATTGTTTGGAGTATTTCAAGGGCTACAGCATGACCAAGCATAAACTGATTATGACAATGACAACTAAAGACATAAGGATGTGGTCTTGGGGTCAAGGATGCACAAAGTTTTCCAGCCAAACGTTTTGCTTTCCCCTCAATAGTAAAACTTATTCTCTGCCTCTGTTCTCAGAAATTTTTGGACTGTTTTAACTCAGATTCCTTGCAAAAGAAAAAAAAAAAAAAAACCTGGACACTTGCTACTTCCAAATTCAGCCTGAGCAGGTAAAGTTTGGCAGACAGAAGAAACACAAAAAAAATGGAGAGAAGAAGAAAAACAAAAAAAAAAAAACAAAAAAAAAAAAGATTAGATTATGTGAGGAGAGGAGGCAGCAATAGGAGCTTCTGAGCTTCTACTTACCATTGCTGATGTACAGGCTCAGAAAGGCATTCCAGCCTCTATGCTTATAGCCAGTCACATCAGGGAAGGGATAAAAAAGAAAGAGATCAAAGCAAAGGTGTTTTAGCAGACCCTAGTAGGATTTGTGACTCTGTTAACTGAGCAGTAACTGCAAGTGAGCCTCTCTAAATAGAGGTGAAGTTTGGGATAGCTAGAGCAATTTACTCTTCCATGTTGTGGAAGAAGCAATTTGCACAGGCAAACTTCAATAGATACAGAGTCAAGGGGTCTGACCACAAGCCCCAAAGCTAAATGTTAAAGGCTGAAGACCTGTGAATTGTCTGAGAGCAAGCATTTGGATGAAACAATTAACAAAACCACATAAGTTGGATTAAAAGCCAAAACAAAACAAAAAAGGATATTGGTTCATTCAAAAGCTAACAAAATATATTCCATCTCTGGTTGGTACCATCTACAGCTGCCACCCAAACAAAAAGAAAAACCACAACCCTTCCCTAGAAAGAGACTGAAGAGGCACCTCCACAGTCACTGCTGCCAGTGCAGGGCCTGATTCAAAGTCCAGTGAATGTACCAGGCATCATGATTCATATGCTCTGAATCAGGTCCAGGGTGGAAAAACAAAAGCTTGCAAGCCATCCAAAGGCTTCAGAAAGCAAAACAAACACCCTTACTCATTAGCCACAACTATTCTTGTTAACTCTCTGTGCAGCAAACAGCACAGAACCCAAAGATCTCATCCCACTCCTTCTTCAGACATGAAGGATATCATAGCCGAAGCGAATAACATCATTCAGTTTTAGGGTGATGTACTTCTGGTCAGGAATCCTCACGTCATTGACAAACGTCTGCAGGAAAGAAGCACAGGAGTGGTTTTTGACTCAGGATATCAAGGCAATGCACCTCAGACAGACAAGGATCCTGGAGGGAATCCATGTCCATCTCCCAACCTTACTGCATGCATTCAAGGTGCACTAGCACAAAATCAGCCAGGAGAGGAGCTAAATTCCTTAGAAAAATCAGCACCGACAAGTAGCTCCTATGGGCAAGTTGAAGCACCCCAATTATGTTTCAAAGCAAGGTGCTCTGAAAGGACCTCTGGGGAGATTTATCTTTCCACTAACTGCAAAGGAAATTTGAGTCCCCGACCTGAGCGTGTAAAGGAGGTGCCTGAAGTTAGAAACTTCACACACTCCTGCCCTTCACAACCAGCTAGAGCAGTAAATGGTGCAATAAAGCTACAGAGATTCATACTCTAATGAGCAGGGATTCAAGTTTCTACTAGATGTCAAGCAAGACTGGTGACATCCCCAAGGCCTGATAATTCAACAAACAAAGCCTATCAAAGAGAAGAAGGAAATAAAAATGCACAAGAACACAAGCATTTGCAGTAGCATCGCCATGATGTCTAAGGTAACACTGTAAAAAAAAAACAAAAATGAAAAACGCCACATCAGTACAACAGGCCCCTCATACAAAAGATGTGCCTGTTCATTTTTACTCCAGGCAGCTAATGAAGCCCAACAAAATTAAGTTACCCTTATAAAGGTGCAAAAGATGTACTTCATAACTGTGAACAAACATCACAGATTACTGCTTTCTGAGGGTATCCCCCTAAAGAACAATTCATCCAGAACAGAGAAATAAATCCAGATTTCATGGACACCTTTCACAAATAATGCTGCATACTTTGTAATAACACAAGCCAAATAAAAATAAATCAGGGTCCCACCCAAGGAAGCCTGAGCATGCTCTTGGGGATTAGGCACTCAGTTGTGCCCAGAGCAGTAACAGACCCCAGGAGTTACCCTACATCACAAGGTGGGATTCACCCAGCCTCAGAGAGCAGGAAACCACTGCTGGGTCCCTGTAGCCTCAATACAAATGCAGCTACACTCTGATGAATCAAAATTATGCTAGAAAAGAATTTACACTGAGGCACAATCTTTTCCCTCTGCCTTCTCACCATAGCCAAGCCAAACATGCATGATAAGATCAAGTATTAACCACAGGGGAGAAATAATGCTAAAGCAGGAAACTCAAACCTCAGCATACAGCAGCCCCCAGCTTCCTGGCAATTTACAGCAGAGCTGGAGAACAGGCTTGTAACTTCCAAATAAAATCAGGGAAGCTGGTTAAAAGGCACAGGATTTCTAATTGTAGCATTTTTTTTAATATTTAAAAATCCTGCAACAGCCAAATCTGGAGCAGGAATAGTTATTTGCTGAATTTTCTGCAAAACGTAAGTCTGAAAGAAAATCTGTTTTGATGTTGTTACCTTCTTGTCCATGGTTATTTCAAATATAATAACCCAAGGAAATTGCTTATTTCAGACAGAAATGTCACCTTCAAAATCAAAAGACCCTTAATAGAGACTGCAGTATCAGCTGAACATTATAATAAAAAATATACAATACCTTTCAGCAATTAATATGAACTAGATTATAAAACTAAACCATATAATGCATTCTTGACAAGTCATAAAGTAAACACAAAATAAAAACAAAGTATGAAAATGGAATTAAAATCAAGGTCATCCAAAATGATGTCTTCAGTTTCAGGGAAGAAAAGAAGTTTTCAGGAAAATTTTCAATTAAGGACCTATGTTTCTTTTGTGCAAAATAAACTCACTGTGGCCACAACAGCCTTCTCCAATGGATGTGCTCCAATGGACCAGCTGCAGAAGGTAGGTATTGCTGTATCTCCTTTTATTTCGCTACCCCTCTGAGCACAAGTCTGTTGTTAGAATACTGTAAATTCATATGCTTTAGAATGTGAAGATAGATGAGAATCAGTGATACAAGCCTTCCCTCTCTTCCAAGCTCCTATTTTGCCACCATGAGTTAAATACCATAGGTTTTGAACCAGGGACTCAGCTAGAGCCCAGACCAGTTCCCAGAAGTAGTCCCATTTCAGCAGAGCTCTGTGCCTTCAGCTATTATGCTGAGAAGGACTAACACTCATTCTTGCTGTTTTCAGATGTCAGAAGAGGCAGAACATTCTGATTTAGCCACTGGTTTTGTACAAATTTCTGGGTTCACTTTGTGTGGTTTTGGTTGTGATGGTGGAAGGCTTCTGCTTCTAAGCACAAAGCAATGACTGCAATAAAACCCCCACTGAGAAGACAGCTGCATGAATCTCTAGTGTAGATCTGCTCCAGCAAAGGAGGAGATCCACTGGGATGAAGAAACAGCCAAAAAAGAGGAATGTTTTGACACTAGGACAGTTTTCACCCCAATGGTACATTTAAACAAACCACAGAATTCAGGTGGGCAGACAAAGCCCTCACCTAACTGACTAATGTCACCGTGTGAATCAGGACCAGAGCAAGGATTAAGATTTAGGCAGGCTCAGCTCCCTGTTGTGGGCTCCCATTATCTCTCAGTCTTCACACATAAAAAGTAATTTTTATTATAGAAAAAGAGGTGGTTTTAAATAGTTTCTCCCCAAAGAAATTAAATATCTCATCATCCCATAAATCACTGCATGCACTGACAACTGAATAGCCAAAAGGTCACCCTGCTCATGCTGAACAGCTGCTCCACAATCTTCACTAGTTTAATATTAACATCTCAAAAATGTGACTGAATTTATCTCCTCCTCTTTTGCAAAAGGTTTTAAGATTTGGAAACCCTGAAGCGTTCTGCAAAGGCACCAGAAGAAAAAAAATACACACTATTCACCAAAGCTCTCCTCTTCTAAGCTGAGATGCTACGTGACCTCCATCTCAGGCCTTGCAAATGATTATGTGTGTTTAGCTTAACTCATGCCAACAGTTGCAGTAACCCAAAAGGCTCTAACAGCAGAATTAAGTAAGCACAGAAGAGCTTGCAGACTCAGCAAGCCACACGTCTGCCTCCATCAGCCAGGAGGTTTGCTACTTACGCCGTTTAAGCTCCCAAGATCCTTCACCCAGTGTTCATCTTTCTCCTTGTCATAGTTGATTACAGCATGCTGCTTATCCACACTGCGGGACTGGCAACAAAAGCACAATGAATGTGAGACTGGTCAGGCATAAGAGACACTGTTAATCAAAGCAACATTTAGACATTAAGCTAACTTGGTAAGGGGAAGGGGGAAAGAGAGGAAAAGCAGGAAGGATTAAATATTATTTACTACTACAAATAACCAAAGGATAAACAGTAGATGATCCCATGGTTGTTTAAACAGTTCACTGAAGACAATACACTATTTGCATGGAAAGGAAAAATAAAATTAAAAAAAAAAAATCATCACAGAAGGCTGTGATGGTATTATTTCAGTAAATTGTATCAATACACACTGAAAGCAAAACCAGTCAAAACTGCAAGCCTGAGGGGCAGGATCTCAGCCACTGGGAACTAAAACATCTCTCTTTTTCAGCAGCTGAAGCCAACAGCCCCATCACGAGGGAAATTCCTATTTGGGATGATTTCTTCCTATTTTTCAAAAAGAAAAATAGTTTTCGTAAGTTACAAACCAGACTTATTCACATCAATGTATATCATTACCATGATTATGCCCTGGATTTGATTAACATTCTAGGATGTTTCCCAAGTTGGAGGGAGTTTCATAAACTTGGGATGAGAAAGAAAGCAACTCTAGGAGAATTCACATTTAAAGCTAACCTTGAGAACACTAAACTGGACTGTGATTTGGTGCCACTGGCCTTGCCACAATGCACAAGCACCGAATGCACTTTGGCTTCAAAACAGTATGGCATTTCAGCAGCAATAGTGTCACACTTCTGAGGAAAAAGCATTAGAACAAAATCTCTGAATCAGTTTGAAATACGGTGTAAGTGTTACAGCTACAAAGACACCAGACTGTCTGTATTTAGACATAGTGCCTCTCATAACTTAAATTCTTGCTGCAGTTGACCTCAACCAGTCACTGGAACCGGTCACTCCATCAGCACACACACACAGCACTGAGACCTGGGTGTGCTCCCAGAGCAAGGAGATGAGACAGTCAGCTAATCCTCCTTTTCCTGGGCATCAAGTAACAAGTTCTTAGTGAAAAGTTCTTCCCTTTCTTTCCTTTTCCCAAGTATAAACACACTGGTTTCCACAGCACTGCTCTCAGCAAGTCATTATCAACATCTACTTCCTTGTAAGCATGCAGAGACAAGGATTGTTTCAGAAGAATTCCTTGGTGAAAAGGCAGAGACTTCTGGAGAAACTGCTGCCATTGGCTGGAACTTCTTTCCCTGCCAGTGTCAGTCCAGGAGACCTGTCCTCCAGAATAACCCTGAAGTTCAACATGAAGCAAGCATACACTTGGCCAGAAGACTGCCCTTCTACTTTGTGATGTTCCTCACACTATTCACTATGCCACTACAAACAGTGAGCAGAGGGGCAGGAGATTCTAAGCCTCCAGCTGCCTCACTAATACATTTATCAGTATGCTGGTGAATTACCAAGTGTCAGCTCACCAGTCCCAGCTAATAAACAAGACAGCATTCAGTGCTTCGCTGCCCAAGTGGTGCTGCCTGGCCAGCAGTCCCTCCCCAATGGACAACTGGTGGGACAAACAGAGATAAGGTGATCAGGGGAATCTCATTTGTAACTCCTGCTATGCTGAGACCTAAACGCAGGAAGCATCACACAGCAGTGCTCTCCCAGGAGGGGCACACAACCTCTAACCCCCATGTTTCGTGTCAGACCCCCCATCACAAATATAGCAGGGGAAATAGCAGGTAAATAGCTAAGGGGAAATAACTTAATATAGCTACTAAGAAAAAGCAAGTCTTAAACGTTTGAAACATCAAGCTACTGCTTCTTTCCATTACTGTTCACATTGGATGCAACCCCTCAGCTCAGTATACAGCCACCTAAGCAGCTGTGGCAGGGATGTGCAGAGCAAGGTAAGGATGATCCCAGGGATGCTGCCCGGGACTCGCATCTCTTCAGATGGCTCTGTGAATAGGATCATCTGCAGCCTCACATAACACAGCAACTGACAGTACAAAAGATGGGGTTGTACCTGACCCGCCACACAATCCCTCACACCCTTCAAGAGGATGGGAAAAGTTCTCCTTCCACTGCTCTGCCTACCCAGGGTACAGCCCCACAAGCAATGGCAGTGTGGGCACAGCTCCCAGGCTGTGGGAGCTTTGGGTTCCACAGGGCTCATCACACCTCACCTACAGGCAGAGAGGGGAGTCCATCCTCCACTCACAGCACAGGTAGAAGAACCCTCCTTCCCCATCCATGGGTATTTATGTAACTGTTGGACACAAAGACAATTGCTCATAGGGGTCCTTGTCTGCCCTGCACAGATGCAGATGAAACATCTTCCCTGGCTCCTCTGCCACCTAAAGTCATGGACATCACTGTTCCCACGTGTTTGCTTTAGCTTGTTACAGCATGTCACAGACACTCATTTAAAGATTCATGGAATTTAAAGGCAGAGCAACCCCTCTAGCTCGCTTCCAAGGGAAGAAAGGCTCCTACTCCAAAAAGCTAATCCAGACACAAACCAAAAAGGTAGATTTAATCTAGTACCAGGTCATTTAAAAACAGTTTATTTCTGGGAACCAGCTGTCTCCCAAAATGTCAATTTGCCCTGGATTTGACCCTGATATAAGTCAGCAGAGCCTTTAGGCTGCTGTGTTTTACAACAGCTGACTACAGCCACCCAGGAGTCCCAAAACAGAAATGGACCATCCAAGGGGAGCAGAGATGTATTGAAGCAGCATGAAATTCCCCTACATAAAAGAACGAAGAGATTATCACCAAAACCAGTTTATGCCAAATTTCCTCTCTCTAAAGGAAGTTTCAGGTGTGTTTAAGATGAGGTAAAAATGATAAACAAAATTTCACCTATAGTCCTGATACTACTTCTCATCATCTTTCTGAAGGGCCCATTAGGAAGATGCTAAATTATTACACTGACTGCACTTCTGTGAAATTTTTTACTTTGGTGGAGAAGAGGGGGACTGTTAGTTTTGTTTATGTTAAACCAACAAACATCACAAGAACTGATAGCTGGAGTTCCTAAGGGTTTCTCTCCAAGGAAACTCAAAATAGTTAAAATCACACCTTATTTATTTTGATACAGACTTGCCAAAGGTCACTCTTACTTGTGAACTGAAGTGTGGTTTATTTCAACATCAGTCACATTTAACATGAACTGCTCTTGCGTGCAGTGACAGCAGCAACCCAGTGCCTGATGGTGCTTTTGTTCTCAGAGAGGAGCAGACTGCCTCAATCCCACTTCCAAAGGAAAGACTGACCACTTTCAGACTGGTAACAGCTGAGATCCTGAGAACTGTCCTGCACAAGTCACTCCAATCCAGCAGGCCAATGGTTTCTAATTCGTGACCCACTGAATCACAGAAAGTGATTTTTGAAGTCTGAGTCAAGACATGTTACAGAGCAGCCCATGGGTGCAGAGCTACCAGTAGTCTGCAACTGGACTGTGAAGATTTTTGGCACTTATCAATTGAAAAACTGGAATTAAAGTTGACTGAATCACAAACATAAGAGGACTCCCTAGCTTGAACTCACACCTGCACCAAATACTGAGCCTTGCTTATGATCAGTAACAACCTCCACAGCAAAAGGAAAGCCTGATCTATCCTCCTCATCTGTAAGGAGGGGATACAAGGGTCCAAGTGAAAAAAACCATTCATTTACATAGCGGTAAAAAAAAACTGAAGTGACTCAGTTGTCAAAAAGCAGAAAATAACCACCCTCGATGGTGATGTTTCACCAGAAAAGCACTTGCAATGGGATAAACAGCACTCCTCAGCTATGGCAAGGATCACTGAGCTTCTACTTGAACCCAAATAGCAAAAACAGGGATGGAGCACCTCAGATGGAATTGAGAAGGCAAAAGGAAAGTAGGGAAGGGAAGTCTCCTCCTAAGCACTAGTGATCTGCAGGCAAGAAATAAGACTACATTCCCAGCCTCTCAGAGTGAAGAACACAGCACTCTCACCATGTCCCAGCATTGGACTCGCTATCAGATGAAAACAACTCTTGGGCAAACACAGTGCATGCTCCTCTGATGAACAACATTTACACAATTCTGAAGGGAAAACATAGGCACTGATTTGTTACTACCCTAACCTCATCCAGGGTTTGCATTTCCAGACATTCAAATAATTTCCCACGATAAAGTTCTGCTTCTCCATCCTGCTACCTACACTGCATCATGCTTTAAATAGCTAGTAGACAAAATGTACTAGCAGTGCCTATCCAAAGACTCTTCTTCCTTCCAAGATCATATTAAGCAGACAGTCCAAATCACAGATGAGAATGCCACTTCTGGGTCTGCCAGTCTCATACTGGTACCAACATCTTGCATCAGCAGCCTCCAAAGAGCAAAAACCCAAGCCTAATTGCAAGCCATGCAATTAGGCAGCTCACTTGTGATTCTCAAAACTGCATCCATCAAATCGGCAAAAGCCCCTGCTTAGCATGGGAACAGCAAAAGCAGCTTCAGAAATGCACAGGAGCCTGCACAGGGGTATATATCACACTGGCTACATGTGCTGAAGATACCCTATAGCTTTGTGGTTGAGGAAGGGTCTGATATATAGAACAGGGCACTCAGGATGAAACCAGACACTGCCAAGCAAAATCCACACGGAAACAAGACCTGCTTAGGAAGGCAGGAGGAGAAATACAGCCAGACAGCCTGCATTTCCCCAAAGGGTCAGGGAGCAGACACAGCTCAGCTGTCTGTGTAGATACAGATGCTGCTTCTTCCCCGGGAGAATTACCATGGGCAAAAACCTACTGCTCAGGGTTGAGATTTGGACCTCAGCCCTGCCAGTGCCGCAAGGCATCATCGTATTGGACATAAAACAAACAAACGAGAGCAGTTTCCCTATTCCTCACTGCAGTCTGTTGTGCACGTCTGGCACCAGATAACTGCAGCATTCTGGTGGCAGTATGCAATAAACATTTGCTCAAATATTTTCCACAGTGAACAGGTTACATTTCTGCCAGGACTGTGCTCTGCACAAGTGTCCCAGTAAGGAAATGCAAACTTCTCCCAGTGTCCCACTTTGGAAGGGAGATGGGGGAGGGGGGGTGGGGGGGGAAGAAAAGAAAACCAAACCAAAACACCTAACATAAAAAGAAATCCTTTGCATTCTGACCTGAAAGATGATTTTAGATCCTCAAAAGCCTTGGATAGCATTTGTGACAGACACGAACACTGGGTCTCCCTCTTTCATCACAATGCATTTCACATTGCTGTATTTATCAGCCACTTCAGCACTTTTCCCTTTTCCAGAATATTAGTGAATGCTCTGTCCTGCCCCAGGCTGGCTGCAAGTGAGACACCCCCACAGGAGGCAGCCTGATCGCTCCCAGGGGCATGAGCTGCTGGTTTCTAAAGGATTCTGCCTAAGCAAACAAATGTCTCTTCAGCAGGTGTAGCCACCTTATCTCAAGGCTGGACTCATATTACAGCTCCCAGGCTGCTGTGCCTCCTGCTTTCACCCTTTCTGCAGTCCAGGTCACGGGTATGGGGATCTGCAGCAGGACCAGGGCCTGTGTGTTCATGCAAAAAACAAGTCAGTGAATAAAAGAGAGAAATCCCTCAGGAAAATGAAACTGTAATCCCCACAGCTTGGTGAAGGGATTTGGAGGTTGGCATAGTTCCCATACCAACTTAACCCCTTATTTTGCTTGCTGGCTTCTCTTTCCCAAAGTGGAGCACCAGTTCAAGTGACCCAGGGTCAGATCCTGACCACAGGCAGGGAACACACTGCCCACAGATGCATGGACTTTCCCTTTGTTTTACATGACCACCCAGGAGGCACAGAAAAAACACAGAAGCCTGAATCTTTACAGGGCAGCCAAGCTGCAAACTAATGTCTGAATCATATCTCAGACATGGAAGGGGTCTCCTTTTTCCCTGCCTTCTCTGATGAGGGACAAACCCTCCCTCCACAGGCCAGGTTGCCAGCCACACACAGCCCTCTCACCCCTAATAACAACCCGCCTGCAGTGTCACCACCACCTTTCCCTCTACCCTGCCTCCTCCAGCAATGAACTCCCCTCCCAGGTCTGCCAGTCCTGCCATGCCTCCAGTCTCCTCAACCCATATTTCATCAGACATCATAATTTTTCTGTCAACTGCACATTAATGGAAAACGAGAGGAGAGCCAAGAGCTGAAAAAACAACTCTAGGCCTGGAAATATGGGATGTGCATCCTTCTTCCCACAGCTACTGTCCAGGCACCTGAAAATGCTATCTGTCAGAAAGCAGAGCCTTCCCAAGGCTAGATCCTCTCCCTTCTGCCTGTAAGACATCTACTTCCCTTGTGACACCTAATGAATGACTTTCAGGATCACTGCAACTCCCAGTGCTCAGGGACTAAGCTGCCGATTTACACCCTCTGGATAACTGCAGCAAAAGAGGATGAGTGTGGCAACACCCTCTCCCAACAACAGCTTCCCACTCCAGCCCCACACTTCCATAGGGAAAGTGATGAGGACACAAAGGCAGAAGAGGTTCCTCATGGCTTCTACTGGGAGCTCCCAATGCAGGAAGTTCCAGAGTGACGGAGGGACAGGACTTCTGCACTTCAGTGAATTCACCTAGAAGCACCAGGAACAAAATAACCTAACAAGTTCACACCATCTGCTTCCTCCCAGCATAATGCTGTAGACAAACTACACCACACCTATTCACACTTGTTTATGTATACACTTACTACACTACATAGGGAAAGACATCATATTATCAAGTATGGCCTGGGGAAGGTAGGATAAGTCAGGTCAATGAAATCTTAATTTGACCAGATGTCACAGACAGACAGAGTTCACCATCACACTGTATTATTTGTGGACTGAGCCATGCACCCTGTGTACCAAATATGGAACAGATCCTATGGGGAAAAAACATCCAGTAATGACACAATAACAGATTGCATCTTCACGCCTACCTACACAGGGGCAGAAGCAGGACTACACAGGCAGTCTTCACACTGGTCTGTTGTGACTGCTCTGCAGTTATAAACACTTGACTTAGCATCCTCTGGTGCCTAAAATGATTGTAACCCCACAGCTTTTTACCAAAGCAAGCTAACAAGAAGGAAATGCCTATTTGAGCAGTATCAAGTAACCATTTATCTGATTCACCAGTGGAACGAACTTGTATGTTCTGCTCACAAGACCCTAGCACTTGAACTGACTAATTAATACATAAGCAGTATGTGATGTCCCATATGGACCAATGACAGATGCTTGGCTAGTAGCTTTATAAAAGCAAGTCCTGAGCCCATCCCAGGCCTAAGGGAGATGCTGCTCAGCATTCACATCCTGTAATGTCTGCTTCCTCCGGCACTGAATAGCTTCTGCCCTATATCCACCAGCCTCCAAATTTCCAAGTCTTGCTGCTCCTCCTTGTAGTCTGCACACATGACAGACTCCTTGTTGTGCCTTCTTGCTCAGACAAATCTTAATCTCCTGGTGAGGTTTTGTAGAGTAGCAATCCAGTGACTAAATGCAAGGGTCTGGCCTCTGGCTTCCTGAAACACAGGTCAAGAGGTTTAGCAGCTACTCTGGAAGTATCATTATATTCTTGGCTTGTCCTCACTCTTTCCTCAACAGCTGCTTTGACCACTGCCTGAGTCAGGATACCAGGCTAGATGCACCTTGATCTAATCTGCATCTAAATTCCAGCCCTGTGCATCCCTGCACTTGATTCCTCTTTGCCCAAACTGCAGTACTTCTGTTCTCAAATTCATCCCTCACCAACCACACTCCCAGATGAAACATGACTTATGACAAGAGTATCAAGAAATTCCCTGCTGGCCACATGCAAACTCCAACTTTTTTTCAAAGGTTTGGAACTTGGCCAAACACATTCAGACTACTGATGGGGGGAAGGGGTGAAAAAATCATAATTTAAAAAATCACCTCTGATACAGACATTCACCCCATCTCTACAATGTCAGAACTTCAAGGAACACGTTAAACATACTTTTAAATAGTTTATATGAAGAAAACAGCATTTTTCTCAGAGATGCTTACAGCAAAAACCAAGGAAGGGAGGTGATCATGTCCAGAGCACACTGCATAAAACAGACACCTGGAAAATAAACCCTTATCCCAAACAGTTACAAAGTTTAACAGAGTTATAAAACAGCCTCTCCTTAAAGGAAGCATGAAACTGTATTAAAAGGCACACAGGACAAAGGTATAAAACAGAAAGCATAATGCTATCTGCACCTACTCCTGTAACTCACATTTAGATGTAACTTCATCTGGCATAGGAGAACAGTATATCTAACCCATTACTCCAAAGAGAGTGAAATACTCTGGGATGCACTGGTCAAACATTTTGCTTTCCCAAATTTTCCAATAAACATCTCTCAAACAACAACAGGGATATCATAACCCTGCTTCCTCTTCTGTCAAATATTTAGGAAAAATGCAGAGACTTTGTTTAGGGGCAGAGGGGAAAGTTTAAAAGTGAAAATGGCTAAGTAAAAATTTTGAGTTTGTGAAATGCTTGTCCCCTGAGTAAAATTATATTAAGCAAATCATGAAAGCTGATAAAAACGGCAAGCATATTTACAAAAGAAGAATGTTGGAGGAGGGCAGAGAAATTACTTTGGTCACAACAGGTTTTTTTTTAAATAAAAAAGTTAAACATTTTCAGATAATTACTTCCTTCCACCACCAAGCTTCAGAGAATTAAGAAAAAAAATCCACTAATGGAAATTAGTGAGGGCCTAGATTTCCACACTCCTGCTGTTTATTGATTGTAGCCTGAAGGAAGCCAGTGAGACTGTTGAAGAAATCAAGCACTGTTCTTCAGAAAAAAGGCAGAACTCAGCCCCTCACTGCAAAACAACACCGTGCATGTCAAGCTATGCTACACAGCATTTTTGCTCATGCACTAACATTCAAATCCAATGTAAATCTCATATTTACTTGTACTAGAAGCTTTACAGTGCTGAAAAAACATTTAAAATATTTCTAATCCTCTTAGTAGGTATAGAAAACTTCAAGGTAAATTACGTTTCCCTACTATCAAATCTACTTAACTTAAAGCTTAAAGACTGGTTTTCTTCACCTCTTTGTTAAATTGAAAGCAAATCTAGTACCTGCATGAAATAAGTAAACACAGGCAAAACTGAAGCTTGATTGTTTGGTAACAAAGCTGTGATTCTTTGTTGGTTAGTGATCTGATACATTGAGACAGCATGTTCCAAGAAAATATCAAAAGACAAGACACTCCTAAAACAGTAAAATGAGAAAGGCAAAACTGCAAGGACTCCAGAACAAGGATTATCTCTGGGTTGTATGTTTGTGCACTGCCTAATACACATGGTCTCAAATGGGAACCACAAACTGTAACATAATAAAATCACTAAGCAGTAACAGTCTTAAAGACAAAAAAACCCCCCAGCAACTGGGTCATCCAGTCACTGCCAGTCTGCTCCCAATGTTCACTCTAAGGTGTACAAGCAAACACAAGCAAAGTAAATGTGCAGTCAATACATAGTCTTAGGGTCAGTACCACAGAGATACAACAGGTATGAACAATGGCAAAAGAGCTCTGACCATTTGCTCTAATAACTGCTTTGCTTCTCAAGCTTTCCCCCAGACAAATGACTGTGCCAGTCTGCACAACAATTTTGTGACACAGACAGTCACAGTAGGAAAAAAGTCTATTTTTAAATCCCATTCTCCATCTGCTTACATACAACTTTGCTTAAATATCAACTGTCTGTTCACAGCCTCTCTTCTGCACCCAATATTGCTATGATCATCTCATCTGGAGCCCAAAGTGGCCCTGGGAAACATCTTTGTTTTCTTAACCAATTGCTTATTATGTCCTGTGTTGTTCAAAATAAGACCTTACATGTGATCCCAGAAAAAGCTTTATCACTGGAGATGGTAAACTAATATGTTTATAAAGGGTCACATGTAACTCACCCCATGAACATAAGCAGCTGGCTTTTACAGACAATGCAGACCCTTCATTCTAGTGAAATAATGAAAACCTCCTTTAATACCCCTACCAGCTATGAGCCCCCAGATACAACCACTCCACTTTCACAGATAGTGCTGGTTCCTCCAGAAACCTCAATTCATTTAGCTTTTACAAAAGAGCATGGCAAAGTAGAGCATCACAATGTTGCCAATTTGCATGCAACACTGAGAAGCCAACTCAGACTTGCAAAGAAACATGAAATACACCATGTGGTATGGAGTGGCTCACAATCCATGCTGTCCAGTGGATAACAAGAATAAATAACCATAAATAACCAGAAAAACAAGCAATGCATTTGGTTGATATTTGCTACTTTTATTTTAGGGTGTACAACTTGAGATGTGTGGTTCTCAGAGTGCTGAACCCTGAAAGTAAAACAATCCCTCAAATAGCTGCAGAGGTTATTAGCGTGGGCTTTTTTTGGAAACCAAGGACACTCTGTGTGTTTTCTCCAACTTATGAGATAACACATTTTTCAAGCCTCACCTGTACATGCTTTGCCAGTCAGGCACGCAGAAACATGAAACAGAAGATAGTGTGATTCATGGGAAAACCTAAACAACTGATCTGATGTTGACCAGGAGTAAGTTTGAGATTCTACCACTGCAGAACAGCCATGCCATTCACTGCCAGCTAGCTGAGCAGCACAAACACTGCAAGCCCTCCTTCTGTGGACAATAACATTTTATTGCAGCTCCACAACACCTTGCCTTCCAAGTATACCTCATACAAAAACTCTTACCCTCTTAAACAAACCTCCCACTAATATATGATACAAAACCCCCGCAGTGACTACAACCACAGCCTGCTTGGTAGAACATCAGCAAAGTATTTAGGACATAACTACAGGGGAGGGTGTCCTTGTTGTGAAGCTTTCTAATTTTACCACCAACAGGCACATTTGCCACCTTTGTTAAGGGGCAGAAGAGAAACAGGCAGGTGCAATCAAAATTTCTCTCTTTTTTTTTTTTTCCCCCCCCCCACCATTTAAGTATTCATGCCATGGGCCTAGCAGAAACACGAATTTAATTCTGAGCTTCTACAAATGCCTGAGCTAAACCACTCCTGTCAAAAGCTCTTTGCAAGATTCCAGTTTCATTTGCTTGGAGTGACATCCACTACATTATGCTGTCAAACATGAGACCACAGTCGACACTTCAGACACATTGGATTAGGTCCAGCAAAGTTACACACTGGTATGGGAAGCTGCAAGTTTGCTGAGTAACACAATTACTTTGGGAAGAGGTCACCACCTTACTCACCCCACCAAAACAGATAAGAGTCCCTTTGCTAAACATCATTATTTCCTATCATGATAAAAAAACCTAAGTGAGACATACAAGCACTGACAATTTAATTACACTTCAGGGGAGAAACAAGCTAACAAAAAAATCCTGACCCCATTCAAATCACACAAACTAGTAAAAAGTGCATGTTTTAAAAGATTAAAAAAAAATAGGAGCATAATCACAGATCAGGACAGAAAGGTCTTTGCTTACTGCTTCTAGTACCATCAAGGTAGTTAATCTACTTGATTAATCTCCCATCAGAACAGCTATTATCCATCTGATGCCATGGCAATTTGCAAGAAAACTCAGTTGGCACTTTCACAAACTCCCAAAGTCTTCATAGGAACTGCAGACTCAGCATCAAAAAAGGAAGTTCCTTTTCAAAGATGTCATTTGAAGAAAGCATGCAACATCTCTACAGATCCCCAGCATTACATTCCCATCTACCACACCTTCAGAATAAACAAATTAAAAAAAAAAAAAAGGCAAGTTACCTGGAGCATCAGTTCACAGTCATCTCTGCCAACAAATATCATCTCCCGAGGGAGCCGATGGCGAATGCCAGTGCTGCTCACCAAGAACCACGATGTCACGCTCATTTTGGCGCTTGGCATTTAATCCCTATACATCCTAAAAACAAAAAAACACAACACACAGTGAGCTTCTGATGATGTGTGGAAGTACACCAGTGCATAGCTGCAGTTCCCAAATTTCCTTGTGCTGTGGGACCCAGAGCTGCCTCTTGCACCTCGTGTTCACATCTTCAATGTCTTGTGGCAACAAGCATTTGAGAGGTGTGTGCCAGGGCCTGCTGCCCATGTGCCCTGTGTAGGAAGTCTGCAGCCCTGGAAATATTCCCACAATAAAGAAAGACTAAGGATCTGAAAAAGGATTGTTTAAAAAATGAAGCATGCTGCTGAATCCAATCAATGAAATGATGAAATGGGGGGGAGGGAGGGAGGGAGGAAGGAAGAAGACATCTTTTCCAGAGCATTTCCACATCTCTGGCACTGTGCATGAATCAGGAATCACAGCCTGAGCTTCCCCCATCATCAGAGATGTGGACCACATCAGTAAGGTGACATAACCCGGCTCCTCCAACCTTTCCCAGTGCAGTCCCAGGAGCGGTCACACCGGTGCTGGGAGGAGAAAAACCTTCCTATTGCTCATCCCACTTCCACGCTGATCCTGCATTGGGAGCCCACAAATCCCTTCCTCCCTCCCTGGCGGTCCAAAACCCACTCCACGCCGCTATGCTGGGACAGGACACACAGGCTGCCGCTCCCACCGCCGGGGTTTGATGTACATCATCCCCCTGCCCCCGGCAGCCCTGGCCAGCAGCATTGATCGGGAGCATTCCCAGCCACACCTGTTTGTTGTGGCTGCTACAGCCCGGCTGCAGCCAGCCCGCTCCTGCGGCCTCCCCTCAATCGCCTTTTCCTCTCCCTGGCTGAAGGAAAATAAAAGCGGCACACATCAGGCTCTCGCCTCCCCCTCACTCACCTCCCAGGGTCGAAGGTGGAATCCTAAATGCGCGGAGGGAAGGAAATTTCCATTTTACCTGGGCTGGGCTGCGCTGCGATCCCCGGCCTGACCACCGGCCCCACCACCGGCCCCACCACCGGCCTCCCCTGCCCCGGCGGCCCCGGGGAAGCGCAGGTGACACCCGCGGGAAGGATGAACGACCGCCCCGGCGGAGGGCAGGCCCGGGAGAGGGACGAGAGGAGACCGCACGCCCCGCCGCCCTCTCTTTATCACGCAAAAAACCCAAAAAAAAGCCCCAAATGGAGCCGCAGATGAGGGCTTCCGCGCCCCTGTCACGACACGCCACCGGCTGCGCCCGCCTCCCGGCCCTGCCGGGAAAACGCCACCTCCCCGACAAAGCACCCGGGACGGGAGAAGGGATCCGCCGGCCGAGCCCCGCGGCCGCTTCGCACCGTCCCGAGCCGGGCTGCGCGGCGGCCGCCAGGGGCAGCCCCCTCGCCGGGGCCGCGCTGGCTGCTGAGGGCAGGGCGAGCAGCCCCGGCCGGAGCCGCCGAGGGGCCGCGGCGGGCCAGGTGCGGAGCGGGATCCCCCCCCCCCCCACCACGGGGCGGGCCCGGCCCTTTGTCTGCCGAGGCCCGGCTCTCGCTCCCTCCCGGCCTTCTGCCCGGACGGTGAAGCGGAGCCGCCCTCCCCCCGCCGCCCTACCTGCTGCGGCCCTCAGCGCGATGGCAGGCCGGGCGCCGCGCCCCGCCAGCCGGCTCTGCCTGCCCCCCCTCCCTCCCGCCCGCCCCGCGGGCCGCTCCCGGCGCCCGCCCCGCTCCGCCCCCGCGTACGGCAGGTTCCCGACGTCAGGAGGCGGCTCCAGCCGACAGGCCTGGCCACCTTCCCTGCCTACCCTTCTGCAGTCCGAGCCGGCCCCGACCTGAGGTTTTGAGCGGTTCTGGCCTTCCCAGGACCCGGCACCTGACCGGCAAGGTGTGAGAGAAGCTGATGGAGTTTTCTGGGTGAGGGCTCCCCAGCGCAGTGCCCTGCTTCAGCGTCCCTCATTTCAGGCTCTCTGAGGGGTTTCCTGAACATAAACGGAGCCTCGCTGCATCTCGATGCGGCTATCCCCGACCTTGGCAAGCCCAAGAGGCAAGGGCTGAGGTGGTGGGACCGGAGATGCTCCCTCTGCTAGCTGCTGGAGCCGGCCCCAGCATCAGCTGCTTCCCCCACCCAAGCCCTAACACCAGCCTCCTTGCCCACCTGAGTCTCAGCACCAGCCTCTCATCCCACCCTAGTGAGTCCCAACACTGGCCTCTTCTCCCTCACCTTCCTTCGGGATTCAGGCAATAGGTTGGCACCCATCTACACATCAGCCCCTCGGGTCCCCTTGAACCTGAAGGCAGCTGACTGGACTGAATTAACTCCCAGGTTGTCAGCACAGAACAAGATCCTGAGATCCTGAAATATATGCTGTGAAAGGACACATCTTTTCATGGGTTCTTTTCTCTTGCAAGTAAGCATAAAATTCCTGAAGAGCAGGAAGTGTGGAGAGCAATAACCACTTTTTTTTTCCCCCCCCATCAAGAGGAAAATTGAGTATCATGATACTGGATCCAACCACTTGCTGTTGCAAAAACTTTTTCAAGAGACCCCCCCCCCAGCTCCTGCAGAATTCAGTGGAGCTGCAAACAGCCACACTTATGCACTGTCTTCCTGGCTCCATCTGGCATGGGCTGCTAAAGAAAGGCTATAGGAAGACAGCAAGTTCATACTGATATTTCTTCAGGCTCCTGTTCTAGCTGGAAGAGATGTCTTTGTCTTTATATACTGTATACTTGTTTGTGAGTATCATTTCTCAGTCACCTGCAGGAGCTTCGCTTAATGTCCTTGGTGGTGTCTTTTAGAATTTTTGCTCGGGTTGTAGTGTTAATAAAGTCTGATGACATGGAAACCATAGGTCCAGAGCACCAGTTGCAGAGGGCAGTTCCAGAGCAGCATCACCGGGGACTTAATCCTGGCCTACATTCCTGTATCTTGGGAATGGTGGCAGGCAGGGTCATCTACTGCAAAGCTGGAGAGACAGGAAGGAGGAAGGAAAAGAGCATTTCTTCTTTTCCTTCCTTTTTCTGAAGTGCATTAGGACTTTGTTATTATTTTATTTATGGTATTATTGCCTTCTTTAATCAGCATTTTACTTCTTCCCTCACAAATACATCAATCCTCAGTTTTTTAAGGTGTGATTATCTTCAAAGGCTCCCAGCCTGGCTGGGGCTGCAGCATCTGTGTTTTATTGGAATGTTTTTGCTGTCTTCTCAGAGTGGAGTACCACACCCTTGCAGCATGCCGTGTCCCTTGGACATCAGGCAGGAGGACAGGATGAGCAGCTATCACCTCTGGGACATTTGCAAGGTTTTTGCATTGAGCATTGTTGTAAAGTAATAGAAATCATCTGTAAATAAAAGTCAACTTCCACCATATTGGCCAGTTTGTCCTGCCGTTGATTGATATTTCATTATTTAACAGACATATAACTTAAGTTTTTATAAATATTATTGGTTTCTTTGTGAACCATATCTATTACTGTAGATGCTGCTCTGTGAGCTGATCTGTAGAGCATCTCTATACAGTTGTAAGGAAGAGGGATAATTTACTTCTTTATACAAGCCTGCCATCTAGGCAAATTGTTGTTATAAGATACCATGAAAAAGCTAGTGTTTGCTTTAGCCTTTCTTTAAGCCCAGTTTTACAATTCATTTATACATGTGTATTTATTTGAACAGTCAGTACTTCACTATTTATAGAGAAGAAAAATAGTTCTTGTTCTCACCACGTGTCTTCTGACCTGATTGAAGATGCAGTTTAGGCAAATACACTAGGCTTGGCTGAATACTTCATTACAGCCTCCTTATTTTATTCAGGTAACCTAAAGGGACTAAAAAAACTAAGTGGACTCCTTCTTTTCTCCACTCTCCTCACCTCACTGGGGAATGCAGAATAGCCTGGTGCTACACTGTCATCTTTAAATCCCAAGCAGAGGGTGCCTCTGTGGGAAAGAGAAGCTGTTGCAATGCAGTGCTTTGATTTTTAGGTTTTTTTCCTAGTGGAACAAGCCCCATGGGCTCCTCCAGTTTACACTACAGGCTGACCAAACACAACTGCATTTGAAAACATGATACTTGAGAAGTGTCTTAAAACCATTTCTTCCTGCTGGGAGGAGGGAAGGCCTGGGAAAGACCTCAAGAAGTTGGGTGCAGCAGGAGCACAATGCTGTTCATCCTGGGTTTGCAACAGAAGGGGCTTAATCATGCATATTTCTCCACATTCATCTACAACATTATCACTGCCAACTACAAGGGACATACCCACAGCTGTATTAACCTGCACAACCCTTATAGCAGGAGGTTGGTTGCTCTGTATAGTGTGCAGTTATAGAGTGCAGATAGGATGTATCCCAAAGCATTCATATTCCTAGTAAACAAGGAGTCTGAAGGTAAGATACCCAGACAGAAGAATAACAGCAGGTCACAGGGCTATAGGAAAGTCAGATTTCTGTATCCAGAGCTGCTCAGTCAGGTTATTTATTGAAATGTCTTTTGTCTGACACTCTGAGCCCACTCTGAGCCCACAGCTATCACTGCTTGAAGCAGAACCACTTCAGATCACTGCTTCAAAACAAAGATACCCCATTCCCAGAAGAGCTGAACTAAATCAAGCTCTTTCTGCCAGGCTCTGATGTAAGGGAGACTTTTGACAGACTTACCAAAAATGAACCATCTTGCTCCATCTTGCTGTAGAGGAGGTCTCTTTTCCAGGCTGGCCATGGTCTGATCCAGATATCCTATGTGTCTGCAGCTCTGAAAGACAGTTTTTCCTGTGCTTGAGCTAAAGGAAGGAAAACATTTTGGTTATTGCTTAGATTTTCACATGATGAGTGGCTTTTAGGTAAAGCTGTGCAGGACTACCTGGTGAACTCAGCCTAATTAACCTGTCACAGCCTGGCTGAAATCTGCTGTGTGCAGCTGCATGTGCATATTTTCACAGGCACATGTACAGCTTGTGAATTCCTGGCTGCTTTGCATCAAAGAGACTGTAGAAGTAGGCAGGCACCATTCCCCAGGAAGATTTCATTTGCTCGTTGCTAACTTACTTCGAGATAGAACAGGAGAGGTTCACAAGTAGGTCATGCAGAGTTTCCTAATCCCCTTCTGCACTTGGGTAGATTCTGCTCCCCAGTGAGGACTTTCTTTCCCAGAAAGTCAAAATTACAATGAGGCCAAGGAGCTGTGTACACCTCTGGCATGTGCCTGCAGCATTCTCACCTCAGATCAGGATTTCCACCTTGATTTTTTGTGCAAGGAGGTAAGATCTGTGGACTTTTGCAAGGTGACACTGCAGGTCTGAACCTGCATCCTTTATAGAGCTAATGGTTCTACTGCATGCTGACAGAAAGTGCAGGATTGAGCCCTTTCGTATGAAGCCTGAGATGAAAGCTTTTCATCACTATTCTGAGTATCAGCTTGAGCTGGATCATCATATAATGGGAATAATGCCCCTTCTGAATACATACTTTATAAGTGCCATTTTGAAAATCTTCCCCTTGATTTTTTTGTTTGTTTGTATCTTGTTGATTGATTAATTTTTAAACATGTAGGTATTTCTCATGAGTATGAATGTTTATCTTAAATGTATTTAGACTGGTCTACCAACATTGCTGAAGGGAGTTTGAACCAGCAAAAAGAAACCTGCCCCTCCTCTCTGCCTAAGCATCAATCTTTCACTCTGCTCAATATCTGGGTTGTGCTGGTTGCCAGCATTCCCCTCTCCTGTACAGCCAGGAACAGGCTCTGGTCCTGCCCAGCCGACTGGAAAACAATAAGACTATTCATGTGCCTGGTTATTCACTTGCATAAATGTTTGCAGAGATCCAGCCAGACTGCGACAGGCCTCTGTCATTTGGATGGTTCTACAAGATGGGTTCTTACAAAACCAGTATTTTTAACCCATTTTTTAGCTAGCTGTAGAGGTAGGTTCTTAGCTGGCGTACAGTAGCATTACGCAAAAGTACTTCAGTTAAACATCCTTGTTTTAGACCAGATGGAGATGTTTTCCTGTATTTTTTTACTCACAACATTGTCCCATGTACCAACATGACATTTAATTTTACAGCTATTGAATTTACTAAAATAAAACCCTATGTGCATTAACACATTTTTTTACAATGTGTAGTACGGCCTTCTCCAGTTATGCTCTGTTATTCCCCTGCTTTTCCACAAGAATTATTTTCTTTTTATTATGTAGCCAAAATCATAGAGCTATTTTTAATTTATGACCCTCATAACTCTGGTGAGAGGGAGCAGGAAGAAATATCAGTGCAATAAAAGAGTGGAGCTGGTGCAGTGTGAGCATTGTCAGAACGTCTCATCTAGGATTTGTGTGATATAAAACTTCACTGAAAGAATTAAAAGCATACACTTTACTGATCTAATTCTTTGCATTTTTAATAAGTAAAAGCTCAGCAATGACGGTGTTGTACTACCTGATGAGATTAGGTCAGATAATACATGGTTATATGGTGTGGCATCTTAAATAGTAATCACCTTACAGAAAGTCAAAACCACTTCAATATCGCATTGAAAGAAATAGCTTCACAGGGAAAGCTGATTGTTTTCATAAGAGAAGCAGCAGTATTTTGAAGACTTCTCTGTGGGAGAATGGGAACAAAGAGCAGCTTGAGTTTGCCTCTGTTTCAGGTTTTTTTCCTCTTATCCATTCAACAATTTTTTGTGTTTATGCCCATTTTGTATGAGGAAGGTTTCAAGCTTACTCAAACAGAAAAATGATTTCACATGGCCTAGAGAATTCAATGCAACATGCATGGCCAGAGGGCTGTACTTTGCCCTCACATGAGCAAATTCTTCCTCCTGTTCTTTTGTGGTTGTTATTATAATGCTAAGGAAAGAATATTTGGTTGAATACCAGACATGTAAGATTTCCTAAAGCAGTTTTGCTGCTGTAACCACTTCTTCTCTTTCCCTTTCTTTCCCCTAGTGCTCCACTCATGCACTTGCACATTTGTAGATCCATCCCAAGGTTTATTTTGTGACTACCTTCTCTGCAGAGATTGGTCCCCAAAGCTGATCCTCTGCTACCCTGTGCCAAAGGTCAGCTTGTTTAGAACTTGCTTTATAAATCTTCTGCCCTTGGATCAGTTTCATGCCCTTCTAGGAAAATACTCTTGATATTTAGTTCACTGTGGGCATTTGATTGATATTCATGGAAAGGATGAAAATCTTGGTTCCAATTTAAACATCAGTTTTAACTAAGGAAATGCAAGCTTGCCATTCAGCAGGACCTCATTGATTTATGGACTGCACAAAGCTGCTCCTTGCCTGAGAGACTTGTTAAGACAAGACTTAGAGAATCGGTAATAAATTAATGGGAATTCATGAAAAAGAAGCCATTCCTGTATTTGTTGATCAAATTAATGTATTGTATAGGAAATGCAAGACTATTGATCTTTCTTTGTTGCCCTATAAAATCAAGCAAATAAAGGAGATTTTAAGTTACAGTAGAAATTTGCATCTCTAGAGGAATCATTACTACGGTCTCTGCAGCCAGGTGTTTGCTCTGCTACTGATACTAGGTCACAGCTATTCCAGGTTAATGGAAATCTCAGTTCTGCTTGAAACTATCTTCTTAATTTCTTGCATTCTATTGCATTACAATATTTGCCTGAAAGATGAAAAGCTTTGCTGAAATATTTAAGAGATGCATTTAAAAAAAAAATCATAGTTCACTTTAAATTGAAAGATTTGTCTACAGTAATATCCAATGTAGCAGTAAAGGCTTTAGAGGAAGAGGAGTTCCATAATTTGCTGGCCTGCAGGGAATAATGTATTATGTACTAATAATATACTAATTTTTTTCCCTGCGAAGTTAAAACCATATTGCACTGCGTTGATCTTCAGGAATGCTCTTCCTTTACTTGAGACTAGTGAATAAGGATGTTATGAATATGAATGAAAAGGTCAGCAGAGTCATGATGAGCCAGCCTGCCTTGATGGGGTCAGCTGTAGGGGCAGCTTTAGTAATTTATAGCATACGAGCCATCAGTTGGAGATTTATATGCTTGCCAAGCATTTTGTAAGAACTCATCATAGCAATATTTATTTCTTTGGAGAAAACAGTTGGATCACCATAGGAGAATGAAAGCCACCAGAAGGAGACCAGCAGAGCTGTATTTTTGAGATGTAGTAATAGTGGATTCATTACACAGCAGTTCTTAAATTCTTCAGGCTATTTTGGGATAATTTTCTTTAGTCAGCAGGTGCATGAACTCTCATGTATTTTACATTCATTAAATAATCTCAAAACCCTGCAAAATATGCATGTTAGCTAACTGCACACATGTGCTTGGGTCTTTCCTTCTCCCACAGAATTTATAAGCAGAAGCTCCATCCATTTCAGGTTAACAGAGCAATTCTACTAACACAAGCTCTCAGATAAGTTGAATAGAGATCACTAGATCATTTCAACAGCCCTGGAAAGTCCCAAGTTCCAGGGTATTTCCATGGTGGTGAAATCAAGTCTTGAAAATATGTTGATAGTAGGTGAGATAATTAATTGAATGAATTGGTAATTAATTGAAGAAGGTGAAGTGACATTTGAAGAAGAAGCAGAAGCACTACAGTGTTGCTTATCTGCTGAGCACAAAGCTACTGTGTATTTCCTACACACATATGCTGCTTTGATTAAATCATCTAGAGTAACTTAAGAATACCTCTGACCTCTACTGAGTTTCACTATCTTGTAGTATTTTTCGAGATGGATAAAGTACTGGGCCCTTTCAATACTTACACCTACAAAACAGATGCCTGCTGGTTGACAATGGCACCCTCCAGCTGTATCAGCTCCAGTGTTTGATGATGAATTGCATTTTCTGCAGGAAGAGCTTTAGTAGAAATAGCTCTGAAGTGATCATATGTGGCCACTGCATGCAGAAGGACCATGTTGTATCTGACTGACCACATCTATTATCAGAGGATGTAGGAGCTTTCAGAAGAGGATCCAGACACCAGCTGTGCCTGGTGGATCTCCTTTCTCTGGGGCACAACAGATTTGTGCAAATTTCCTCTTTTTCATTGGCTTGAGCTCTTCCATGGCACCAGTCCCAGAGAGAAAAGGAGGCAAATGCCACAAGAAAATGGTGCCTCTAGAAAAAGACAGTGACTGTAACACCCATCACTGCTGGTGACACCTGCCCAACAGCAGAGAACATAGGGCTGAGAAAGGATTATGCTACTAAATCTCACTAAGGGGCTGTAGCCACCCTTTTTTGCACTGGGGCATATGGAATAGGTTCTGCATCACACCACAGAGCCTTCCCCACAGGACATAACTATCTCAGTCATGTATAGCTTCATTTTGCCTTTGCCTCTAGCTGCTACAAGTCAAATTTCTTCTCTTGAGATCTTGAAGAAACATCCTAGAGCTTTCCACCCACTCATTGTGAGTTAAATTTAAATACAGAGGAATTCATTAACACTGTATTTTATCTTAATTTCTCATTCATTCTCAAGGGTTATTTTCCCCACTCTACATCAGGCATTTCTCACCACCTGGGTTTGCACATGCATCAGCTTAAGCACATAATAAAGAATGGAGCAGTCAACACAGTGCAGACATGCCATGAAGAGGTCTTTCAAGTGGTATGCTTTGACACTGGATGGTCAGGAAAAAGCAAGAGTAAAAGAAAATTCAAAGAGAGCAAGAGAAAAGCTGAGGGCTGTAGTTGTACAAAACTTCAAACAGCTGGGACATGAGACCTGTCCCTCTCTCTCTTCTGCTTTACAGCTATTTTCCCCCCTGTCATCTGGTACCCAAGTAGACTGCAAGTATTTTGAGTCAAGGGCTATCTTCTACCCTTTGGACTCTGTGCTGAGCTTCTCAGCACTCCTACAATACAAATAATCATTCAAGAGAAGATAATATATGCTTGGAAAGGTTGAAAATCAGATCCTTTTGAGATCCTAGGTAAACTGGAGATAGTTTCTTATTAGAATTTAACTTCAAAGACAATAGGGTGAGGAGAAAGGAGAGATGGTTGTATACTTTAAGTTGATGAGATGGTCTATAATTTAGTTGATAGTGGACTGGTAATAACTGAGCAGAAAAAAAAAGAAACTGAGCAGCGTCTTTTACTCAAATGATCAGATTACAACAAGTCATCCTATTAACATAAGGAGAAGATGAATAGGAAGTTCTCCAGCATGTAGTTCAACTGGTCCTATGATCTGGTTTTCATCCATAAGCTGATTGCTCAGGACACGTCTGGACAAGGAGAGGAGCTGAGGTTAACTGTACTCTGCAGAGAGCTCTCTGTGCCCTCTCACAGTGAAGTCAGCAAACTTTATGTAAATATCTTTTGCAAAGTCTTGAAGGGAGGGAAGAAAGCAATACAATACAATCCAGGTGGCACAAAAGGACTTTTGAAATTTCCGGTTAAAACGTGAAAGTATTTTACACTCTGAGTAGTGCATCAGCCAATTATTTGCCAGGATTCTTTGTTACACCCTGCAGGATAAAAAGTCATGCAGAAGTAAGGCTTAGGCTTTGCAAACAGAAATGGGCACAATAGCTTCCAAAGAGATAGCATTTCCTGCTTTAAAGAGAAAAAAAAAAACAAAAAACCGAAATATCTATCTTTTAAAATATGCTTTTCATTTTTCCTTAAAGTAAAGGGGGATGGAGCTGGAGAAGGAGAGCAGCTGTACTATTCCTAGTACTCTGTAAAGCCTCACACACAGTGAATAGGAGGAGAGCCCTGCTGGGGGGACAGGGCTGCTCCCACCAACAGGAACCCTCTGAATGTCAGGACCACAGCCCCCAACTCACTCCCCTGCTTATAGCAGCACAAGGCTTGAGCCCAAGAATCTCCCAGGAGGAGAGAAGTCTGCCTGTTGTAACATAAGCCAGATGAAGGGAGGTGAGCCCTTACCACAAGAATAGGTCATAGATGAGAGATGTTAGCAGCAGCAGTGAGGATGTCATTGGCCATTGGGCACTTCCTCATGGGGCACCTCTGTAGCTCTGTGCCATTTCTTCACTGTGTTATCAGAGTTAAGCCATTTTCTTCTGTCTGAGCTACCACTGTTAATTTTTTACATTGGAAGCATTTAGAGTGGATAGTGAATAGAAACCAGCTTTTAAAAACATTGTAGGAAGGATATAATCCTGTTGTAAAAGAAATTTAAGAATGCTACTGCCTTAAGAAAAACACCTTGCTGCCTTTCAGACTAATTTAAAATTTGAATTGCAGCCATTTTTAACTTTAACAAAATTGATCAGACCATATGCTATGTCAGTCATTACCCACTTCAATCTTTGGCAGCCAGTAGCAAAGACAGCAATGTCTGGGAGGTTGAGTTCACCTCTGAAAATCCTTTGTGATTTCAGTGGGATTTACATATTGCTGAAGTCTTGAACAATCCGATCCTAAATCAGTCAAAAACACATCAGATAGAACAGGGCAATAAGTTGGCTTTTGGCTCTAGTTTACATTTAAGATAGTGCTCGCTCCAAAAGCACTTGCATGACTAGATGGAATGGTGAAATTGATGATGATGTGAAAAGGATGGAGGTGCTCAATAATATTTTTGTTCTGAATTTGGAAACAAGCAGAATCATGTGGTGATGTAATAAAAACAATGCACTTTCCATCCCATTAGTAACCAAGGAGGCTATTAAACAGCATTAGTAGAGATAAACATTATTACCTTAACAGGTCCAGACAACTGTCACCCTCACAGCTGAAATGAATTGCTCAAGGGATCTCTGACCCACTCCCACTTAATCTTGGAGGGCTGTAAATGTTTCGGAGGACTGGAGAAATACTGCATTTTGGCTAAATCATTAAAAAATATATCAGTAGATCAATGTAAGTAATTCTAAGCCAGTCAGCTTAATAATTCTGGGCAAAGTACTGCAATAATAGTATAGAAGTCAGCAAAGAAAAAATGTCAGTGGAAATAATAAGGGTCAATATGATTTACAGGGAAAAATCCTTGTGAAAGAAACTTTATTTTATCTTTTCTTTAAATTATTGTCTTGGTTGATAACAGCTACTAAATAGATGTAAGATTCTTGCCTTTCATAGATCACTTTGACATTTGAAATACTCTCATAAATTATAAAAATAACTAAGTATCAGTAAGTGAATTAAGAATTGTCAGGTCTTAAGTAAAGAGATGGTAAAAGGTCTTTGGTAAAGAGCCATCAAGAAACAGAAGTGTAATCAGGTCGTGATACTGCAGCCAACATCACCCTGCTTCTTTTTTAAAGGTGAGAGCTTGGTGTAGTTTGTGTAAAACTGATTCTGACTTAAGAACTGGGGATATCCCACTTTGTAGGAGTGCAGGCTGAAGCTGGTACCACTGCCTCCTCTGCAACTGGCTATCAAAAATATATCAAAATTTAACTGGTCCCTCCAGGTATAGGAAATCCAGAGGGTGTTTGGGCAGGAGCTCAGCCCTAGGGCCTCTCTCCTGGCCATGGCAGAATGGACAAGGGCTGGTTGGACACAGAATCCAAGTTAATCTGCAGCACTCCTCTTGTGTGCCCACATGGAGCCTCCAGATCCCTCTCTCACCCCCTGGGAGCAAATCACTCTCTAGCTGTAGACAAGCCACGTTCCACTGATGGAAACCTCCCAGCCCTGGGTGGCACAGCACAGCTTCATGGAGCCAGGGGACTGCAAGATTTTTGGCATCTGGGATTCTGGTTTTCAGTCACCAAAGCAGTCATGCTGGAAATATTTAGCTCCGCTGAGTGCTTAATTTGTGCTCTGACTGCTTTTTCTAGACAGTGTAAAAATAGAAAGCTGAGAGGTAAACGTGGAGATGTTAACATCCTTACACAGTGAGATTTCACATTCCTGAGAACTTGGATTCCAAATTTCAATCTTGGGGAGGAAGAAGGGCAGGAAAGGCTTTGAACATCATCATCTAGTAGGAATAGATCCCTCAAAATCTATTTATGTTAACAGAGGGTCTGACTGTGTGCGTTTATTCTGCTCTGTGTAATTACTGCTCTTGCCTCCTGGTAATTATTTTATTATCCATGAAGGATTGCATTAACCTGGCAGAGAAAAAGAAAAGAAGTGGGGGCATGTGAGGAAGACTTTGAACACCAAATTCATTCACCAGTTAGAAACGAAAGTGCGTGTTCAGAGGTTAATTAAGAAAAAGTCTCTCTCAAGGCAACTTCCACTCACTACTAACGGGTACCAGGGAAATTCATAAATTCACTGATCCCAACGGGAGGATTTGCTGACTGCAGGTCGCTGCGTGGGACTGCATCTCTCTGCTCCTTCATGACAGAAAGGTAGGGCTGCCCAGAAAAGCCTCTTGTTCAAGTGAAGGGGTAAACTCCTGCTGACTCAAGTCAACTTTTTACAGGCTGTGTCCTTGTCTGTCAGGGACACACATTGCTCCGTGTCCAGGGAAAGGTTCAAACTGCACTCTTTGCTATTTGAAGGGAAACTTAAATCTCTTGACATAAAATTAGCACTGCCAGCTGCGTTTCGGGCAGCACACCAGCTTTTGCTTTGCTCCTGACACAGGGCAGGATGGTCCAGGCTACAAAGGCTCCAGATGCCTCCAGGACCTGCTCCAACCAAGGGCAGCCATTCTCAGGCAGAGCCAGTTTGTGATGAGCAAAAGCTCACACTCCCTCTGGGAAGTGACAGCTTTCCTGGGAATGGTGGTACCCTGTCAAGCAAGAAGCTGCGGAGGCAGCAGTGCCCCTTTGGCCACAGGCAAAACAAATTTCTGGAGAAAAATGCAGAAAATGCCTTCTTGCTCAGGGCATTGCCCTGCTGCTAGCCAGTCACATCTTAGGACCTTCCTGAGGTCTGTGTGGTTTCCCTCTGTTAAATGGATTTTTGCAAACCTGCCTTAGCCTCTCCTTGAACACAGGATATTTTTTTTATCATTCACAATATAATATTGCACCAAAAGGATACAAGGTACATGGGGCCATGTTTTGCCTGCCTTTATCAGGGCACAGCAGGTTCTCTGGTACTGGTGGAGGCAGAGGAGATTTAGGACACCTGTATTCAAATGGGTCACTGCATCGGAAGGCTGTTATAGATCATCTTGCACTGAGTTTTTCTTCAGGCCTTCATGCAATTACTGTGATTTCTTGGCACTGAGTACTAATGATTCACCTGAGTTGAGTCATACACAAGGTGATGGGGCTCTGGAAAGCTTCCCACCACAATTGCTGTGCTCAGCAAGCCTGCAAGGTGAATACAAAGGTTCTTGCAACTGCTAAGCCTTCTAGGGAAAAGGAGAATCTTAAGGGAAGTTCAGCAGTCACCTGTGCTGATCACAACCATAAGTGTTATAAACTAAACTTAGCTCCTTTGCTGGGAAAAGCAGCTTCTGGATAGCTAAGACTTGAAGGGAGATGGAATAGCTGGAAGGCTGGGTTAGGGGGTCAGGGGTGGATGTTGGCAATATAGGATGGATTTCCACAAAAATTACAGAAGCCAAGGAGCATAAGAGCAACAGAGAAGTTACTTCAGAACCCACCAACCACTGACAGGCATGGGGCAAGTATCATAGGCTGAGCAGATGTAAAAACCTGGTTAGAAAGAAAGAAGACAGGTACCAAGAAAGAAGCAGATGCAGCATCTCTCAATACTGAGGGAGAAATCTGGCCATCAGTGCTGCAGGTGGTATTATCAGTTAAAACAGAGAGTGGAAGAAAATATAGTGTTCACCAGCACTTAATCCACACACAATTTGATTAGTAGCTAAGCCACTGCTCCTCTCAGCAGGGTGTGATGGGATGTGGCAGAAGACTGCAAGATTTTGTGTGAGGTTGGATGAATAACTACAGCAACACCTCTCCTCACCACTGCTGGGTAGCAGCTCTACAGTCTAGATCAAGTATTGTTTAGAAGCTTTCTATTGACCAAATGACACATCATTTGGCCCCACCTGTCTATTTGTGATATGCATCTATTTATTGCAATGCTTCCACTCTCCACGTTGTTCTACAGAAACCACTGCCAGTATAAACTAGCTGGTGCTGCTGGTGAGCTCTCAAGGTGGAATTATAATAGGTTACCCAGAGAACAGAGGATCCAGGCAGGGCAGGAAGTGAGCAATCACCCTGCAAGTCCATGGCCAAATATTCACACACCCTTGCACTCCCAATGCACAGAACCACTCCGGCTGCCAAGGGGAGGGCATTAGTCCACAGAACTCAGCAACCTGCAATTCAGTTAGAATCTTGAATAGGCAAAATCCAGAGTGGCCTTATTGTTGTGAAAATTTTCTTCTATGATTTTCAATAATTATATTGTTTAAACCTGTTTCTCTTGTGTTTTAACTGATTAAACCACAAGTTATCTAAAAAAGTAAGTTCAAAATTATTGTGTATGCCCACACATGCTTTAAGGGATTAAAGCAAAATAGAATAGTTCCAGTTGGTAGGGATCCACAGCTTCCATATTAGCCTACAAAAAGCTATGCATGTTTTTCCTGGAGCCTGGCCTTGTAGATATGTCCATCACCTCCCAGGAGATCGGCTTTACTCAGTTACTTGTAGTTTTATCACAAGAAGCATTTCTTTCAAAATTTGGCAGGCCAAGTACATGCCTCAGATTGAATTTATTTGGGTTCCTTGATGCCAGTGAAGATGGCCCACTGAAAATCCTGCTTTTCCACAGCTTGAAACGGTGTAGAAGTAGAAAGGGGAAGCCTGAGGTGTAAGGACTGGTGCACATTCAGATGCTCTGAGTTAATCCAGGAGCTGTTTTGCTCCTTCCTGATCATAGAATCATAGAAACATTCAGACTGGAAGAGACACTTAGGACCATCAAGTCTGCTCTGAAGACTCAGGCAATGAGAAATGGCAGGTGAAGGGGCACAGATGGCACATTGGCCATCTCTGTTTTGGTCACATGTGAATATGTCTGGGTGAGAAAATAGGTCAGGCGTGGAAGAGAGGAAGGCTTGAAGAACAAGCTCCCAACAAATCTCACCATCTTGTTGACACAGAGAACATTGCTAGCATTTCCAAAGAGAGTGGGTTACCAGCATTTATTTCCCCTTCTTCTCTTTCTTAGAAATGACTAAAAAGAAACTCGGCTTCAGTTCTGGGCCTGAGACAAAGAGAGGATGGAGGGGGTTAGTCCAAATTACTAATCCTTCCACTGAATGAAGCTGAAAATGGATTTATGAGGGGAAGTTTAGAAGCAGCACTGCCAACCTCACCTACAAAAAGTATTATGTGAACTGAGCTCAACGTTTTGTGGCTTCAGTCCTCCCCAGGTTTGTAATAGGCTGTGGATTTGTTCCTTCGTGTATTTGATCACATCAAGAGATACTCATATTTAGAAAATCATTTGAAGATTATCTAAATGAAATACGGACTTTAAGTTTCTCTGGTATATAATGGACTTTCTAAGTTCTTGGTTTTGCTGTGGCTCCTTCAGCTGTTTCAACACAGTTTTCATATGGAGCAGTGCATGGATAACACAATGATTGGCTTTAAATACAAGCATGCAAGTATTTGCATACAATAGCATGTGCTTTAGTTGAAAGAAAACCCCAATCTTAAAGAATATTTGACAATATTGTGAACTCTGTTCTTTGAAAGCTAAATAAACAATATAATGCAGCCCATCAGTGTGAGACTGGCTTATGCCTGTCTAGCCATCTTCTCTTGCAAAAATAAATAAAAGAATTATCACAATCTATTTATCCTGAAAACTGCACTTGCATGAAGGATGGAGGTAAGTGTGGTGTTGTGTCTCAGTATAGTGAAAGAGGTAGAAACAGAAACTGAAATTACTTCTGCACCCAAAAGTACACAAAGGTGAAAGAGGAGCAGGGAATTGCTTAAAATGAGCCCTTCTGTGAAACAGTTCACATTTCTCCCTTGCAAAACAAATGTGCTCCATTTTCAGGTCCTTTTCCCTTCCTAATTTCTCTTTTTTCAAGCATAGAGTCCCTTAGGTGCATTATAAAGCTCAGCTACTTTCCACATTGGGCCTGGTCCTCTGTTAGCCTCAGACAGCTGCACCATAACTCCCTGTTTATAAACAGATAAGGTTCTGCCTTGAAAATCACTCTGAGTTTTTCTTCCTGATACTAATTCCCACAAGGAAGTTCTTCCAGCCCCAAGAGTTAGAAGCTGATTCACTCCCAGACAAAACTACTCATGGGACAACCTGGATTTGCCCGTTTTGGTGTTAGCATTAAAGCCAGAATCCAGTCCCTTCCCCAGCACATGGTTCTTGCATCACACACCACCACAGCAATGTGGCCAGAGATGTGACCATGAACACTTCAGCTCCAGTCTGCTTGGCTGGGCTTCAGTGGCCATCACTAATATCTTTTGCCTGAGAGACAATGGTGGGAGAGCACATTTTGTGCTGTGCAGTGTGACACCATCCTGGAAATAGTTTTCCCTCCTCTTCCTCACTAGGGCTACTTCTTCTCCCCTGGATACTCCCTGCTTGTACTACTGCAAAATTCACATTGGGAACATCAACAAAAAGAAAACCAAACCAAAACAAAATAAAAAACAGAACAAAACCACATTGCTTTAGCCCAGGACAGGTCTTCAATGGCACAAGTACTCTCTCAGGTGGCCATCCCACCTTCAAGTGCTCTTCTCTCATTGACTTCTCCTACATTTGTCTTCATCTCACATTCACGACCAGACTGGGCAGAGTATCCCAAATGAAGTCTCACTGAACTCTACCATGGTCCTTATTCTGGCTTGTATCTACTGGAAATACATCCCCATCCCTTATTGAGAGCCATCTCAGTCCTCCTGCTCTCAGAGGAGGCACTGAGGTACTCTTCCCAGTCATTCCCAAGTGTCAAGGACCCATTTCATGGAAGAAACTCTGCTGTTATTCCATGAGCTCATGCTCACAGCAACTGAATTTCTTTCCTTTGTCCTACTGTTTCTGCCTGTGCATCACTGGGACACACCAGTTTCCCTGCACAGGCAATGGTTTCCCAGTCTTCTTAAGGAACTGCTCCAGCAGCTTCCCCCAAGTACTCTATTGCTACTCACATTGACCTGGCCAGTTCCTTACTCCACCAAAAGACTCCTACTAATTCCTGTCTTAATGAATAATTTTCCAAATGGCACTTAATCGACTGCTCTGGGAGGGAAGGCAGGTAATGCATGGATGCAATAACTCTTATCTGGAAGATCAGATCCCTTATCAAAAAAAGCTAACAGGTTAGGCTGGCATGGTTGACTTTGGGCAAGTTCTGGTGGATCTTATCACATTTTCTGTTTGCTTCCATGTCAGTAAGTGCTCATCCCTTCAAGGTTTCTTTCAAAGCCTTTGATCCCACCCAGGTGAGATTAATCTATCTCAGGCCTGTCCTGATCTTACCCTTCCTCTCAACTCATTTTAAGTTTGGGCACAAATGGAGTTTATTACTTGTCCTAATAGCTGTTCTTCTCCAGATCAGAGTGTATGTGCTGCCTTCCTGTACTGCAGAAGTTTCCATCAAGATTTTTCCATAGGCTTTTAGCAGACTACAGCAACAAGAACAAAAAAACCACAACCACCACCCTGATACCAGGATGGTTTTTATCCTAAAAGGAGGCCCACAGGAAAGCTGGGCAGTGACCCTTTATCAGGAGGTGTAGTGACAGTAGTTTTAGACTGAAAGAAGGTAGATTTAGGTTAAATATTAAGAAGACATACTTTACTATGAGGGTGCTGAGACATTGGAACATGTTCCCAAGGGGGGAAGTTATGGATGGCCTGTCCCTGGAAGTGTTCAAGGACAGGTTGGATGGGGCTTTGAGCAACGTGGTCTAATGGAAAGTGTCCCTGCCCATGTAGAGAGGTTGATACAAGATGATCTTTAAGATCCCTTCTAATCCAAACCATTCTATGATCAAGGTATGCTATGCACATGCACACATGCCTGCACTGCATCAGGCTTGAAGTAGATTTTCTGCAAAATGATGTGGCAAGAGCAAACTGTGTTATTCCTGTGACTTAATTAGGAAGGGGTAGTTTGCTAGCTGAGGGAAGTGGGAACACTAAGGTGCAGTGAGGCAGGGAAGGAATGGCATTGTTTCTTCTGTCCAGATATTGGAAGGTAATATGTTGTCATTGGCCATGTGTCCACTCACCTGTAATACTTATACAGCTCCATATCCTCTTTTAGCTGAGAGCTCTGGATAATAGATTTATTCCTTTCCCAGGCAGGAAGATTTGCCTTTTTTCCATTTTACAGGAGAAAAAAAATAAGGCACAGGGGAACTAGATTTGTGTCGTATAATACCATAATAGCATAAGTATGCATAACAGCCATGTAATGGCTATTTTAAAATATTGAGCTGCACTCTTCATTATGCATCATTTTTCACAGTGCAGTGAAAATCAAAATGTCCCAGCGTGGGAAAATTGCTTACTGTTACCAAAAATAGAAAGTAGGTCTTCAAGCATAAGAAAAAATCCCAGAACCTCAAAGGTGGTTTCACTTACCTTTTCTAATTAGCAAAATACATTTATAGTCAAAACACGCCCCTTACAGACCTTACTGTGATCCATAAGCACATAATACTCATTTTAACTTGTTATAAGGTGTTTGTCTGCAACAAGTGTTCCATTTTTTATTTGACTGTACACCTCAATACATTTACCATTACAAAATGTTCTTACAAACTGTTTGGCATTCAATTTTGCTCAGAGGTTTATAGATTTGAGCTACCAGGTAGCTCAGGTTCCCAGGTTCCATCCCACAGCAGTTTCAGCACTAACTCCTCCTGAAGCCAGTATTGAATGGGAGCAAGAACTTACTGCCTGTGTTTAGAATCATAGTAGCATAGAATGGTTTGTGCTAGAAAGAACCTTAAATATCATCTAGTTCCAACCCCACTACCGTGGGCAGGGACCTCTACCACTAGGCCAGGTTGCTCCAAGCCCCATCCAACCTGGCCTGGAACACTTCCAGGGATAGGGCATCCACAGCTTCCCTGGGCAACCTGTGCCAGTGCCTTACCACCCTCACAGTAAATAATTTCCTCTCAATATCTAACCTAAAAGCTCCGCTCTTCAAGTTTGCATTTCCTTCCTTACCCAGCATCCGGTGCTGCCTTTCACTATGAACTTCATGCAAGGGTTTTGCTCTTTTGCTCCGTCAATACCATTTCTCTTTGGGCAACCAGGCAGCGGACGTGTAAGTATTACCTTAAATACACACTAGAGGATGCTCTTGGGTCATCAGTGGGAGATAAACTGCTGCCTTTTACGTAGTCCGCAGAGCTTCAAGACTTTTCAAGACTCAGAAAGTATTCCAAGGCTTAGCCCAGGCTCAGAGAGTGTTTCAAGACTCAATATAAATGACAAAGTAGTGACAAAAATTACTCTCCCCCCTTGCTTTTGCAACGCTGTTACTGCTTAATATACATTTGAAACATGCATGCAGTCAGGCAGAGACTTAGATAAACCCAATAGGTTTTTTTTTTACTTTTTCCTTTCTTTTTTTTTCTTTCTTTTTTTTTTTTTTTTTTAAACCATTTATTCGTTATACATTACATAATTTTGACAGAAAGTATGGAACAAATATCAGATAAAGGACATTTCTACATCCTTCTGTGCTGTAATCATTACCGTAAACAAAAAGGAAGGAAAGGAGGAACTCTGGGGCTATTGCCTTTTTCTTCAGCTCTGCAGAGGAGTAACCATCCCACCACAGCACCCATCTTCCACCAAGCAAGCATTCCCAGGACCTGGTAAAAATCTTAAATTTCAGCCTCAGGGGTTCTCTGTGCTCAGGCTGCCAGGCGGAGCTCTTGGGGTACCCTCCCAGCAGCTCCTGGGGTATCACAGGGGAATTTCTGTGTCCATGGCACCCTCACACATCAGCCTGGAGGTCAGCAGAAAGTTGAAGCAAATGCTCAAGCACCCAAGTGCTGCCCTTGATCCAAGATGACATCTGTATGTACAATCCAGACCCACAGTGGTCCCTTCCCTCTGACCAGTAACAAGGGGCCTTCTGCAGAAACTGGGGTTTGTACCAAGCACTTGTTTATAATGGCAACAGTGTCTTACTCTGATGTGGTTTTGTTTTGCTGGTTTGAAAGACTTTTCTCTTTTCATCCACTTTTCAGCAAACTGCCTTGTTTTACAGGATAAAACCCATTGCAGTGCACTGGAACAAATACAGAGTAACAAAACACCTGGATTCAAATTCAGACTGACAGGTGAGATTCAAACTAATAACAAAAAAACCCCAACAAACAAACAAACAAACAAACAACAACAAAAAAACAAAAAAGCAAACAACAACAACAAAAAAGTACTTTAAATGAAGGGCTTGCTTCAACTCAGGGGGAGTTGAAAATCCCAGGGGGAGAATTTTTGTTTTTTAAAGACAGTTCTGGCATTCTCAAAACAAATGAGAAATGAAAACCCACTGTAAAAAAACACCTGAATTTCAGCACAAGGTGAGTAGAGAATGACATGTCCATCATAGCCACACTAAAATTACAGCTCAAGGGGCTCTTCAGGGCACCTGTGAGGCTGCAACCAGGAGAAACCTTTCAGAGGAGTAAGGCTTGCTCCAGCCTTTTTGCCTTGACACTCTGTCCAGAAGAGCTTATTTCTCACACAAAACTTACTGTACTTTGCTCCTGCCTAAAGGGAAGGTAGATTTTGACCTCTCCTGCAGCACGAAGTCAGGCATCAGATGGAGGGGCAGGGGAAGCTACCAACACCTTTGCTGCCCACACATTAAACCATCAAGGCCAGTCCATTTTATTACTGTTAGGACCCCAAGGAGGAAGGTAACATAAACCATACTGCTGCTGAAACTCCTCCAGTGGGGAAGTTTGTGCTGCTGGGTGAACTAGTGGTAGAAAAAACAATTACAAAAGCAGATTAATGGTGTAACTGGTAGTTGTAGTGCTCACCTGGGACTGCAGGTTGCCTTGCTGCAGTCCAGAGAGCATCTTAATGGCTCAAATTGCAGCTGAGGCTCCTGCTCTCTGAACTTTAGACCCTTTGTTCGAATTGGAACCTTTTTCCTCAGAAAATCTGTTTTCCATGTAAATCCCCAGACACCCTTTCCTTCCCCGAAGACACGCAAAATGTTTGGCCTAAGTGTCTCCATGTGATAAAAAAATCCCAAAGGCTCATTGTGTGGAAAAGTATTTCTTTTCATCAGGTTTAAATTTTCTGCCTTTTAATATTGACTGCTCCCTTTTCCTTGCATCATGGGAAAGCAATGTTTAATGTGCAGAGCTGGAAACAGCCCAAGACCACTGAGCCGTTGTGTGAAGACCATGAGGCTGCCAGCAGTTTTAAACAACTGTTGATCAGGAACCACCACCCAGTCTCAAACAGATTACCAAAAAAGGCCGAGGTCAAACCCCTATTTCTAGGCTATAAAAACAGATTCTTCCAACAGTTGTTATGGTGAGTAATCAGGCTTGTTTGAAGATGTCGGGCAGAGCAGAGCTATCGGTTGCTGGCAGGAGAACACCCAAGGTTTGGGAAGTTGTATCTTTTTCCCTAATTTTTCCTCAATAGTTGCTAAAATTGCCAACAGTTTTTCAGAAGAAAATGCTAAATCAATCCCCTTTTATTTTTAAATGAAGCACTATTATAACTTGCCCCAGCAGCATCTCTAGGATGTCTTTACAATGTGGAGAGGTTTCTTCCTCCCTCCTGAATTTTATTTTCTCCTCCCAAGCATCTTCAGGAACTGGTGGCTCTGAGGGTGCCTTGGGAAAAGCCAGACCAAAGGACAAAAGGGAAGGTGGCAGTGTCCCTGCTGTGTTCTTTCTAAGGAGCATGAGCAGCTTTGGACAGAAGTTGGTTCAAGTCCACCAGCCCAGTTTGACCTGAACAGCTTCAGGGCCATCTCTTCTGGGAGTGAAGCTGGGATGTCAACACAAGAGGCAGCTTCAAACCAAGCAGCTCACATCAGCCTGCAGGCAGGGGGTGGAGAGCCCTGGATATGGCTACAGCATAGCCAGGGGGACCCAGGCTCAGGCCCCCTCTCCTGCTGCCACTTCCTCACGGGTGCTTAACCTTCAGCCTGCAGCAGAAATGGTCCTCAGGGATGGGGGCACAGAGAGGGGAGCACAGCCAGCTTTTCCTTAAGGAATTAAAAAGCACCCTTGTAGAAGAATACATACATCCAATCCCACGAGAAGAGCAACAGCTATACCCAACAGCCCTGTATCAGGCCTCCAAACAGTTCTCCTATTTTTGAAGCATGACAGCTTTAAGAGAAGGCAAACTGGCCACCAGTAAGTCCAATCAGTGTGGTTTCCCCAGCTCATTTGCACGGCTGACACCAGGTAACAAAGTCATCACTCCTAGTTCCACCTGCTCCCTCCCCACTGGTGGCAGCAATCCCTGCACCTCCAGCTGTGTCCTCACCAAGCCCCCTCAGGGCACAGCCCCATGTCTGCTGGGCAGAGAGGACAGCAGGCAGGTTGGGAAGCTGCAGAGCTTGTCCTGCAGGGCTCCCAGAAAGTTTTCTTTCTCCAGGTGAGGACTCCTGCATCTGGGCTCTGGGAAGCTGGGGCAGAGACACTGAATTTGTCTTCACTATCAGAGCCCCATGGTGTTTGTTCAGACTAGGCAAGACAGAGGATGCTCCTGCAGACTCAGCTCTACTCCCCTCCCTCCCTGCCCAGCTGCTGATGGTGGGGATGGAATAACTAATTGATAATCCTAATAAAAATGCAACTAAAAATTTAGCATTATCACTCACATTCTTGACTGCAGCAATGTAGAGGGTAAGATTCCAGTAGATTGGTCAACAGCTCCCAGCTATCCCAGATTCACATGGCCACTTCTCTGAAACAGCCACTCATGTAATCCACACCCTCAGATAAACCAGTGCTGCTGGGAAGATGTGGCACGTGGGGGAGAAATGGTCATCAGTGGCAAGAAAGCTCTGGGGTAGACTCCCATTAATTATCTGTAGATGTAAACAGAAGTGATGAAAAGAAGTCAGTTCAGAAAAAATCTGACTACTGCACATGAAAAAAGTGGTGTTTGGGGGAGTTATCTAAAGGGCAGCAGCCTTCCTGAGGCTCAAATCTGCTTCCATTTAAGTCAATAAACACAAACCTAAGATAAAATACTTAGGATAGATTTCATCACAGATTCTCCACTTAAAACCTGTATCTGAAAGAAAGTACAATTATGATTTTTGTAGGTCCATGGCCAAGAAAATATAACCAGGTTGTTGTAATGGAAACAGTGTCACTCATATCACCGCAGTGAAAATGTCAGTTGTGTATGAGATGGAGCTATAAATATGCATTTTTTTTTTTAAAGTAAAAAAAATACAATTTTGGGTCTCCAATATAGCTGATCATAGGAATAAGTAAATTTCAAAAGTTGGTTTTGAGCTGTTGGGGTTTTTTTTAGTTTTTTAAAGGGTTTTGGGTTTAGTTGTTTTTTGGCTTGGTTTGGGTTTTTTTCTTGCAATTGAAGTTCTGAAATAGCACTTTTTTTAGAGATAGAACTGGACTGGCTGAATTACAGTTTTGAATACTATCTCCTTACTCTACTGGTCTCCTTTCCTCAAGCAAAATCCTCTAGGATTAAAAAAAAAAAAAAAAAAAAAAGATAGTTTGTTCTCTGCTTCATCCATCCACACAGTTATCTTCCCTTTTAAAAAGTTTACAAGTGAAGTTCAACGTGAACATCTTTTCTGTACATGTTCCACACATTCAGATGGGCAGTAATGCACATTCATAATCTCAGCAGTTCAATTTTGTTTAAACAGAACTCCCCTCAAAGAGCTCCAGAACAAGCTAACTTTGTTGCCTGCTGTACACAGGCTTCAAAGCAGGGTCTGTTTGCATTCACATGTCATTAAAGACAATATTGATGAGTTAATGAAAGGTAGAAGTGGAGCAAGGCAGCAAACACTTGACAATAATACAGGGGCAGTTTTATACTGAGAAAAGAGCTGCTCTAGTCTAAAGAAGCAGAGAAAGAAGTTGAAGCAGCAGCAGGAGTGAAGGCAGATGCTGAGGCAGGCTCTGCATGCAAGAAGGGAGATGGAGGAAGAAGCTGAGCTACAGGTTCTGCTTGTTGTCACCTAAAACCAGCTGAAGACACACAGATTAATTTTCACATCCCAGTTTCTTTCCCTTTCTTTATGCTTGCAGATTACCATGATTTTAAACAAAACCTGGACTCTTGCACAAATTCACGTTCTGCCTACAGTCCGGAGGAAAACAAAACAAACCAAAAAAGGATGAGTATATGAAAACCAAATATCGATACAACTGGTTTCTTTAGAAGTGTGGTGGTGATTTTTGTTATGCAACAAATAACCACATGGGTATTATTACCTCACACCTCAAAGGGTAAAAGCATGGCCATCCTCAGGACCAGCCATCCTTTCTGCTCTGGAACAAGAACCTGGGGCTGGTTTAGTTGAGTTTGTTGCACAGTTTTTCACACGCACAAGGTTTGAGGAATCACACAACACTATTTTTAAGGGATTGAGAGGCAATATGCAAAACAGCACATCAAGAATCCTCTGTGACCCGTGTTTCCATCTCCCACATCCCACGCAACAAATGTTGCGTGCCCTCAATTCAGTTTCTGGGTCGCTCTGGCACTTATCCAGCCCCAGCCTCAGCAGCAGGATGTGTGGAGGAGCTCAGCATGGGGACCAGACCCCGCTCTGTCACTCCGTGCTCTACCCTATTCTGCTGGGAACAGCAGAATTCTCCTTCATTTCACACAACATGAGATTTCACCAAATATCTCTTGCTGCTTGTTATTCTAGGGGGAGGGGGCTTTCTGTGGGAGATGACAATATTGAAGAAGGGACTTCAGCGTTAATTGGCTCTATCACAGCCAAGAGAAAATGCTTTCTGCTATTTACCCCTCAAACTCTGGTCCATGTTTAGCATATTGCCCAAATGTCTTAGTGAAGATGTTCACTCACATCCCTTGACTGCCAAAAAGCAGGCTAATTTAGCTTGGATACAATTCAAAGTGGTTTGAGTCATCTACATCCCTGGCTATAGGTCCAGGCAGACACAGCATCTGTCCACGTAAGCATTAGTAAAGACTTAAAAATAGACCATCAGTTCCTTTAGACCTGAAACAACATGTCTGATCCCAAGAAAGGAAAAGACCTGACAGGGACAACTTCATCCAAAAGGGTAATACATAGGTGTTTTCCTTAATATATCTTCAAGCGGTGGTGGCCAAGTCCTCCTTCTCTCCTGAAGCCTGTGTTCAGGAAAGGGGCACAGGAGATGTTCCAGCAGTGCCAGTGCTGCTGCCTTGGCTGTGCTTAGGTGCTGACAAACAGTAGATCTATTATTCATCAGCTAAAAGGCAGACTTCTATTACAACAGATGTTTCTCTGAATGTTTGACACTGCCCATTAACTTACCCTTTAATTTTAATTGCTTAACTAATGGCTATGTTCAAGGTTAAATGAGTTTAAGTCTTCATTCTTCTCTTGCACCGTTTCATATGAAGATACCATCCAACCTCATGGGTAAATGGGAGGGAGAAGAAACCAAACCAAGTATCATCTTTGATGGGATACAAACAAGTGGCCAGTTAATCCTCTGCACACCTGTCTGGGGGTAGAAACAACACTTGGCCCTGGTTCTCTCCAAAGCAGAGCAGTGATGGAAGGATCCCTCAGGCTGAAGGTGGCCATGAGTTTGCAAAATCAGGCTGGACCCAGGGCTGGAGGTGGGAATGAGGTAGCATGGGACAAAATTCTTTTCTAAAGCCAACTCGGAAACGAAGAGCCTGCTCAGGAAGGTAGGAAGTGTTTGTTTCAAACATACTGCTTAGGCAACCTCCAAATGGAGAACTCAGCTCACATGAGTAATTTGTGTTGATAAGTTACAGCAGTGTTTGCCCAGGACAGTGCTCCTATGGTTCTTCCTATAAATAGCATACATCCCTGCCTGAGGCAGCAAGGAGGGTTTTGTCTTTTGGAGAAGACTTTCAGGGTCTCTTGACCCTGAAAAAGTGCTGGGCTGCAGGGCAGGGGAGGCAGTCTTTGCCTCACTGCTGCCATTGCATCCTTCTGGCTGATTTCTCCACTTGTTATTTACCACACAAGTCTATGAAGCTGGTGCTTGCCATCTTACTGAGATCACAAACACACAAATTTCTCTGGCATAGGTAGCTGTGCTCTTGCTACCTGCCAAGCCAGTAAATACCATGCACTTCTCTACAACTTGGTACCCGAAGGAATGAGCAAGGTAGGTGACATTAATGCCATAGAAAGAAACATGTCCCTGTTCCTTCACTGCTCACCCCCCGTAGGCCCTCACAGCAGTACCCACCTTCACTGTCAGGATGAGTCCCCTCTAGTCACATTAGAAGGAAATGTAAGGACACGTCCTGGAGAGGCCACATCACCAAGCAGGAGGCTTTTCTTCAGCTCAAGCAGGCACAAAGACACCTTCAGCATCACATCCCTTGATGTAACTCTAGATTACGTTGCACCATTTTTCTAGTGGGGTCCAGATCTGAATGGATTTAGTTGAGGTGGTTCAGATCTACCCCAAAACACACAAATTACCAGTGTCAGTGGGAATAACAGGAGAGGCATAATCAGATCCAGCTCTCCCCAGCCCTGGGAGCAGTACTACCACAGCATCCTCATCTGGAGAGAGGGACTTGACACATGTGGTCAAGGAAAACACTTTTTATTCTTTGCATTTTATCATACTAAGGACATGAGGGGGGGAAGGAGGAAGCAGGCAGAAGAATAAGCATTTTTTTCGACATAGAGGAGAAAAGGAAGCGTGTCTCCTTCCTTTCTGTCTTGCCTTCCTTCCTTTTGTCCTTCTTTTAAGAGGTGACAGAGCACAGAGTTATGCACACCATTCCCCAGGATATTCTCACCCTTCAGTAAATGATGGCCCAGGTACATCTTGTCTCTGGTTTGTGAATGATTTGAAGGCCAAAAGGTAAGCAGACTCCATGCCAGGGCTACAGGAGGACAGAGCCCCATTCCTACTCTGCTGGTGTAGATGGAGCTCAGTTTAGCCACTGCAGCCAAGCCAGGCTCTAACACCACATTCCTACCAGGATTTTGTAAAAACCCTCCAGTTACACCATTCACTCAGGAAATCTAGTCCCCACTTCTACCAAGTAGGTTAATAGCTAGTTGCTTCACTGCAATCAGTTATGAGCCACCACTATGATGGTGACCTAGAGTATGCCCAGGCCTGGATGTCCATCTGGACAGATGAAATAAATGTTAGGAGACATCAGCCTGTCACTAAGACCAGTATTACAGCACAGCTGTTAAGACTGAGGCTGGCCATGGTTAAACATCCCTTCCAGTCCCAATGACAGTGTAGCACGCCTGGGGGACTCTCCCTCCTCCCTCCCAGAGTGGTACCAAAATGGAACCAAGGAGAGACAGCTGAAAACAGCAGACCTTTCACTTTTGCATGCAGCAGGAATGTTCCTCAGCCCCTCTTCCCAGCTAAGCAATTATAAAGTGGAAAAAACCTCTTCAGTTTAGTTTCTAAACTGAAAAAAAAAGTTCTTAGGGTTTTTTTTTTTAAGTTTTGTTGGGTTTGGGGTTTTTTTCCCCCCTGAGCAGGCTCACGAGGACATCCACTCATTCCATTCTGGCTCCAGCTCAGCAGCATTCGGTAGTGACAACCATCAATCCTGCCAGACAGCCGATGGCACAGACTGCGAGGAGTGGGCGATCTCCCTTTTTTTGCAGCTCTACTGCAACCTGCATGGTGGATGGATGCTCGCTGGCAGGCAGCCAGGCCTTCAGCATCCTCCTCCCACCCAGAAAGGTGTCTGTGCAGAGCACGGTGCCGGGGCTGCGCCACGGCTGCCAACACCACGGCGTGAACCGTGCCAGTCCCGCAAATAGACACCGGATCTCAGAGCTGCTGATCCTACACGTTTCGGTGTCGCAAAGTTCACGGGTGAGATTTCTTGGCTGTTGTTTTTCCAATTTCAGCCTGAGTGGTGTTAAGTTTAACTTTATGGATGGTTCGGTGCAGCCCAGTTCTTGGCAGAAACAGGGAAGGTTGCACCAAGCACCAGCAATGCTGAGGTCTGGCTACCAGCTTGCCCCTACCCTTTAGCAAATACCGGGCTTTTGAGCAGAGAAGTGAGGGTTTCATTCTTTGTTCTTGAACTCATTCTTTCCATCCCGGGGGCCAGTGGAATGTAATCTCTCCAGATGCCAGCACCTCTTAGGAAATTGTAATATAGCAGCTATGCACTGTAAGTGGCTTATTCATACATGGATAAAAGAATAGTAATATCCTTGGGGGACGGTTTTGAAACGGTGTGCAGTGACACAATCCCAGGGACAGTCAGGATTTACTTCAGCTGAGGATCTGTCCCCAAACATGCTTGTTTTCAAGAGGAGCAGCTGAGCTGGTGTTTTATATTTTACTCTTGGTTTGTTTAAAGTCTTTTCTTGCTGTTTAAAACCACCAGTGCTTCCTTCCTGGAGAGGGAGGCAATGCTTTTAGGGTTACTGTAAATAATCAGAGCCAGAACAATCGGCTGAGTAAATTATCCTGTCCACTGACACTAAGGGACTCCACCAAGCTGCTAGGAACCTGATCATTATTTTTCACTTCTTGATACTATTATCATAATATAAAGATTTGCCAAAAGACCCTCTTTGGAGCAAAGCAAAAGAAACGCCTCATGGAGAGCAGTTCCAAGGAGCATTTTCAAGGCTTTCATTGACCAACTCAAAATTAAGAGGTTTGTTGAGAAGAAAAAAAACACACAGGAGAACAAGGGAGCCTGAAGAGCCAACTGACAGATTACCACACGACAAAGCTAAAAGGGAACTCCAAACCCTGCCAGCACGGCTGCCCGCAGAGCCTGCCAAGAGCCAGATGCTGCCATGGGGATAATATCCTCCAGGGCTGGGGAACTGGGAGCTTCTCAGCCAGCTGTGTACCCCAAGCCCATCACATCTACAAGAAAAACACTGCAGAGGGGCATAGGCAGGTCTCTTTGGAAAAAAAATAAATTAAAAAAAGAGAAAAAACAAAATACCCCAGGGTATCTGCTTCTTACCCAGAAACTCCTTTGAAAAAAAGAAAGGGGAAAGAAAAAAAAAAAAAAGGCTGTAAATAAAATTCTGAGTCCTTCTGGGTAGTGTCTTTCCTCTTTTGCAAAGCAAAGCACCACTCACAGCAGGGGGATAGCAAACAGGTCAGGCAGGGGAAGAAATGACACATAAACAAGGGAATAACCAACACTTTGCAGAATTAGGAAGCAAACTGCACATATTCAGGAGCTCAGCGCTCTCCCCTCTCCAAGCAGCTTTTTATTAGCAACCAGCTTTGATAGCTCTGCTTTAGGATTCTGCTGAGGAAAGGGCAAGTTAGCACAGACACATTGGTGTTAGCATTACCCTTGAATGGGAAGTAGCAGAAACACAAAATATTTGTTTCACTGCTACTGTGCAGCATCTGTTCCCGATGACTTAACCACTCTCTGCTCTCCCTCCCTCAGGGTTTCAAAGTACACAGGGGAGAGGCAGAGGCTCACAGGTAGCCAACACCATCCTGCCCGCCTGGAAGTTGTGCAACCTCAGAGCCCATTCAGCAGCCTTTAGGTGGGCAAAAGTCTGCACTGTTGCATTAGCGTTTGCCTCACCAGGGCAGAGCTTCACAGGATACGGCCAACTATCCAGACTCTTTCCGTAGCAAGTGCATTGTATTTTCTGAAGTTCAGTACCTCCATATGTGCAAATCTATGGGGACTGCAAACCTGAAGACATTTTCCTGCAAGGCTGAAAATCTAATACTGTCCTTCTCAGATTAAAGAAAAAAAAAAAATTAAAAAAAAAAACCAAAACAACAACATATTTTAAACTTGTATTTTAAGACCCCCTGCGTCAACCAGCTTTGGCTGCAGTGCCAAAAGCCAGCAATGCAGTAACAGCTCTAACTCCATCTATTTTTCTTCCACAGAACCCTTTAACACCAGGCAGTTGTAAAAGCTAAGGGAGTTTGTGCCAGGCCATGATGTGGAGACAGGCTCTCCCAGGCAAACTCCCAGCACTGACATTTCAGCAACAAGACTTCTGGATATGTCAAGTTGAGAGGAGAATTGAGAGATGCAGATATCATGACTGTGCATGAGATCATCCTAGGGGACAAATTTGGGGATTGTATTTACATTCTTGATACCTCCCTGCCCTCCCCTGTGCTCCATCAACTGCACACAGCCACATTACATACCCTGAAGACAGAGTAAACAAAGAAAAACACACACAAAAAAACATATTATGAAAAATCAATTTCCAAGATAAATCTTTTACATTTTGTTATTATGCAAGCAGTTGACATTTTTTGTTGGGTTTGAGATAAATGAAAAAAAATGCCAGAACTTCTGGTTTGAAGGTGAACGATAAAGCATTGCAGGAACTTGCCAGTATGCTACTGGAGGCACAGTGAAACACTGCAAGAAAGTCACTGTGCTCAGACTGTACTTCAGAGCAGTGTTCAGTAAGTTTTGTCATCTTTTGATGTTTGCAAATACTGTAGAACAAAGTGTTGTCTGATCTTTTAAATTCTAGTTTTACAAGCACCAAGGCTTAAGAAAAAAAAAACAAAAAACAAAACAAAACAAAAAAAAACCCAAGCCAAATAAAACAGGTGGCTTTTGTTGTTGAAAGTCTTGGGTGACTTTTTAGCCTAATTTTAGAGGTAACAAGAGTTTCTGATTCTGCTATGCTGAGGAGTTGAACACAGCGCTCAGGAAGTGTTTCAGTTTCTCTGCCTCGCTGGAACTCGGTTCTACAGGGAGCCAGAGCACCTCAGCCCCAGCAGCACCAGCAACAAGAAGCAGCAGAGCTATTACCATCATTTTAAGGTGAGGCCATGCCCATAGCCTTGTACTTTGTTCCAAAAACCAATCGCCTTCTGTGTGTTCAAGTCTGCAACTCCAGATTCCTCTCTCCTGGAAGATGTCCCCACCCGCTGGGTGAAGAGCCTGGCTCTCACCTTCACTGTCTATTCAGATGGATAGAGAACTGCATGCAGACACTGCTGGCTCTGCCCTAGGCACTGAGGCATTAGTCGAGGTTGGGAACAGCAAGTTCAAAGTCGTAAAAGACTGTGAAGCTCTGCCTCCTTCCCTCCCCAGCAAGGACTGCCACCCTTCGGTTATTGCACAAACGGCATCACTGACTTCAGCTCCTTTCCTCCTCATCTTTGAGGAGGTTGTGATGAGATAGCAATGAGTGCTTGAGACTGCACCAGTTCTGGATATGTGGAGCTGAAGAGCTTTCAGTGCTCCAGTTTCATGGCATTGAGACTAGGACTGGGTGCCGGCCCAGCAGTTGGGCAGAGCTCCCTCAGAGCTGCTCCCCAGCTAGAGCAAAACTCAACCCACTGGGTAAACCTGAGATTAAGCAGACTTTCCACACACTCAGAGGCATGGAGCTGAAAATCAGTCTCACAGATGTAGGAGCTCAGCACCTACAAAGCACTTCCCAGACCAGGAGATGAAGGTGAGCAGGCATTAATCCTGCTTCACCCTTCCACCAGCCCAGAGCAGGGCAGAGATAGAGGTACCTGCAGTATCAGGTCTCATGGACCAGGTGTTTCCTGGCAGTCCCCCAGCAGAACCAGGCCCCTTCCCCTCCAGCTGTGAGTTTCCCCACCATGCTTTCAACATACATCAGCTGAAGCACTCAGGCCTTACGTGGCAGCACACAGGAAGGATGGTCACATTCTCTACCTCATTCACTTACCAACACTACCACACATTACACTGTCTTACAGTCTAATGGGTCTCACAGTCAGCCCTGGTGTAGCCTGGCCTCTGCTTTCCTTTTCCTATCATAGTGGATCTGAACACTCACCTTCAATTTAATGCAAGAAATACAAGTTTCATTAGTAAGAGGCTAACTGGGTTATTTCTGAAGTCAGAACTGAAGGTTCATTCTGAAGGTGACAAGAAAGGGAAGATAACCACATTTGATCCTCTTTAAAATTTTCAGTGATGTTCATTTTAAAAAGAGGACAAAATTCTACCTTAAGCAAAAGCCTAAGGCAAGGCACAGGAGAGCATATCCTATTGTTGGCCAAGCAAGTGAAAGAATAAAACTCTCCTGAAGAGCAAACATGGCATTGATGTCTTAACCTTGCACATTTTACAAAAGTCACTTCTGCATGTGTGAACCAATGGCACATTTCTCATGCCTACTTACAGACAGCAACTTCTGCCCTGAGGCCTCCCATATCTTACTGGCCATAAAATAAAACCCTTAGGGAGCTTTAGAATAAGCTTGTTCTGCAGTTGGGCTGCTTTGACCAAGACTTCATATCCATGTCTAGTTTATAAGTTGGGTCAGTTCCCCTATTTTTACATCTCAGCCATGATGCTGCCAGTAGAGCCTCACTCTTTGTCCACGTGGGAAGACAAACATCAGAGCATATGACCTGTACTAGACACTATGGGGAGAGAAAAGCTTTCCAAGCTAAGGGACAGGTGGGCACTGTGACAGATTGCCTGAGGATGTTCCCACAAGCAGGTTAGACACATAATTGTCAGGTAAAACTAACATTTAGTTTTTCCTCCCCAGGAGCAGGACAGACCAGATGCCCAAACAAGGTCTCTTCCCATCCTCTCCCAAGGATCTTACGTACATTCTTTGACAGCAGCAGGGCAAAAAGGTTTTCTTACAAAACATTTTCAGAAATTTTAGAGGTGTATGAGCATCCCTAAGGAAACTATTAAAATGAAACCAGCTTCTTCTGACAGCTGAGTAGTCATTAGAAAAGTCAAAATCCTCGTCACTGAGATTACTCCTAGTCTACCAAAAACTAAGATATTTTTATTTAATTTACCAAGTAAGAGATATAGAAGCTTATACACCTCCAAATGTCACTGGCCTTCTGTAAAATACAGCTTCTGGTACATGAGAAATGTCATGACCCATTCCTGTTCCTTGTTCAGTGCTCACTGCCATAACCTATGGCACAGATGTGATGGATTTTTGAATGCAAGGTCTGTTATGCTTCCTGCCAGAGGCTAAAATGTGTACAGGCTTTTAAAACATCTTGCCAGGTAGTTACTTTTTATACCAACTCAGTACTTGCCAGCAGTCACTGCCAAGCCTTAGATTGCATCTTACCAATCGGTTGGGAAGCCAGCACTGCTAATGAAATTCTTTGTATTATCTGAATGATCATCCTCTTTCCATCCTGAAGCAAAATTCAGGTGATCCTCACATTCAAGGACCTACTGAAGGCAAATGAGTAAAATCTGTAATACCCAAGAGAGAACTGGCATCATCCCTTCTTGCACCCAGCCCCGCATCACACGTGTTCTGCAAAATCCTGCTGGACAGGAGCTGCTGGGGGAATTCAGGGTAATTCAGCCCTTACTTCTCCCACTTTGGAGACACTCTCTTTTGACATTTGTGCTTTTGAGTCCAAGCTCCTTCAGTACGACCTTGGGAAAGAAGATGGCACTGTCTTGTTCCCATCTTGTGCCAGCCAGGAAGCCCAGTGCCTGCCAAGCACGGACCAGACACCACAGCAAATCACAAAGTACAAGGCAGTTTCTCCCCTTCATGACTAAAGCCAAAATAGCCATTTGATAATTAACCACCCAGATCGAGCCAGGCAAGCCACGACGATTAAGGTGAAGATCAGCATGCTCCCCCACACAAGCTGCTCCCTGCAGGGTGGCTGGGAAGAGGTTAGGGGCTGACCCCAGCCCTTGCTCACAGACACAGCGGCAGATGTGCTGGGCTTCCCCACAGTCTCCCCCTTGCCTGGCAGATGCTGGCCTCGCTGGGAAAGAGCTAAATGGATTCTGCTGAATCACTGCAGCAGATGGCTTGTAACACCACCTGGATAGCACAGAAAAAAAGGGAGAGATATGGAAGGTTGGGGTACAGAGAGTACCCAGCGTGCGGGCCAGGTTATCCCCAGGGAGATGTAACCTGTGCACCAGGCTGTCATTTGAACTTTTGTTTCCCCAAATTCCTATGTTATTAAGACCGATAACATCCCATTCCTGGCAATTCTGCCCTAAGGTCTATAATGTGTAGTGCTTCAAAACCCCTTGGGATGCTGGAACCCACCCTCTGCTGCTGGAAAATGCTGGCAGTCCAGCCCAGCCCACTTTGGCTGGCAGCAGCACCAGCCACCATGCCTGCCTGTACCCAACTCCTCTTGCTGGGGTAGAGCACATACAAGGCTGATGCACATAAAAGGCCCAAGAATATAAACAGAGGTTTTCAACTGTTTTTGAATTTTACTTTTGTTGTGTGGGTTTTTTGTTTTGGTTTTTTTTTTTTTTTAAAGCCATGTTGGCAATTAATTTACTTTTCTGCACCAGATCATTCTGAAAGAGCAGAAGAGCCAGCTGTGTACAGGAGTGTGCAGCTGTACAACAGAGAACAACGAACAGGAAACAGGTAACAATAGCCAACGTGTTTGCTCACTCTCCTCCCATTAAGCAGCACAAGACTTTTTTTTTATTTATTTATTTATTTTATTTTATTTGGGTGTAGCAAAGTAGCCAGGAAGAGAGCAGAGGGCTATGGTGCATAATGAGAGGGTGAATGCTTGGAAAAGGCTCTGCATCCTTCTGCAGCAGCTCATCCCCACGTATGAAAAGTCGGAAACCAGGAATCCCTCGGTGGGTTGTTATGAAAGACACTTTGCTGAACAAAGTTGCTCAATCCACGACACTTCCAGCCAGGTCCTTCCCGGCACAAAACATCAAATCATTAGAGACAAAATGTTCCCAAGGCAGGTTGCTCACAGCCCCGTTCACAATTCCTCCCCCTCCCAGAACAAAGCGTTTTCACACACCAACTGCACCGTAGGATGGACTCCATTTCAGTTGAGCCCAGCTTTGCCCTACATAGGCTGTTTCTGCTGGATCACACCTGCCATTGATTTCCTCAGCTAACAGCTGCTGCTTTATGTTCTGCTGTACACCTTCCTCAGCAAAACAGCAAAGACACACGTGGGTAAAGCTCAGGGTGGCACAATCCAGCCCCGAGCACCATTAGAAGCTGGATGATGACAGTACCAACAAGCTGGGCAATACAAAGATCTTTCAACCCCTCCACTCCAACAATTTCTCATGGGGAACCTCCTTTTTAACAGGCTTAGAGGCTTACTTCACCTGCAATTATCTAATTTAAACAACAAATATGGTCCCTTCGCAGAGTGCTTCCCACAATGCAGGATCCAACAGCACCAGGGACCTCACCTGGTGACATCCCCATGGGCCAGAATGAACTCTCCTCAGTGTCTGGGAGGCATTCAGTCCAAGCCCATATCCCATCACATAAGACTAGGAAAAAGTCATTCCACTGTGATCTCCAGCTGCACAGTGGTGCTTTCAGTGACACACAGCCAGATGCACCTGGACAGCCACAGCCACCCCTGCACTTACCTAAGCCCAGATCATCTCCAGAAGGCACTTAGCACTTCAAAACAAAAGCTAAAAATAAATAAAAACATACCACAACACTCATGCCAAGGAGACCTGGACTTTGCAAGGGCAGCAGGAACCCAAGCTGCTGGCAATGGTAGGACTGACCCTTGCCAGCCTAAGAAGCCCATTATGTTCTGTAATCCGGGAAAGATGACAGCCCTTGAAGCCCAGGGTTAGGACAGCAGACACCCTTTGGGGTGACTCCCTTTCCCATAGAGAAGGGCAGGATCTTTTCTAGCACACCCATGAGCTGGCAGGCAAGGAAGCCTGCCTAGAGAGATCCCACAGCTTATTGGGTACAAACACACCCCACAGCCCCACCATCACACCCCCCCTGCCCAGTAGCTGCTTAGTGGCCTGGTTTCTTCTCAAAGCTTTTTATATTTCACATTCCAAAGATTTAATTATGTTATCAGAACAACAGGCATCAGGATTTGGAGTGCCAGAATTCACATTAGCAATTGCTATCAACAAAGAAAATGGGCACAGCATGCCCATGCCAGAGTAGATGTGGGCTGCTCTCCTCAATCTACTCACAGTTATTTATAGCCTGTTTTTGCAAGCCATCCACCTCCCAAGGTTTAGCTTCAAGTTTGCTTTGTCCTTTCCCTCAAAGAAAAGCCCTTTCCTTAGCACAGCACCCAAATTTTGACCTTTTTTTAGTTATTCTTGGGGGCAGGAAGGCTGAAACACTTTTGAATCTTCTTCCATACATCCACAAAAAGCAGAAGAGAGCAAAAAAGAGGGTGCCACAAATAAGCAGCTGCAGGGATAGCCACCCCCAGTAGTAGAAAATATATATATATATATATACACACACATTTATAATTCCTAACACTTTACCACATGGGAGCAAGACCACTAAGCACCTCCAGCAGCTTTCTGTGCTCCCACAGATTGGAGGCGCCAGGCAGAACACACTTGAATACAAGGAATACCTATTCTGAGATAACTGCAAAGTGACTTTGCAATAGCAGGAGGGGAGAGAGCATGCTGTGCCTTCACACCAGGACTAACTGCAATTTGCCCATTCCTCAACCAGAAACATTTTGAGGTGGTCCCATTCTTCCAGGATTCTTTGCCTCCAAATAATTAAGAAATAGATGCTGTGTGCATAGTACAGGAGCAAGCCTAGCCAGCAGCTTGTTTTTCTCCCCTGAGCAGCAGCTGACATGGGCAGCTTGTGTCTTCTTCCTTCTAATCCCAGCTCCTACTAAAGTCAACCCAAGTTTCAAGGCAGCTACTAGTGGGAGTTGGGTCTGACCCTGACTCTCCCAAGAGCATCTCTTCAGGCATAACAGCCAATGGAGCTATGGTCAGCCCAAGGCATTAGGATGCCAGCAGCCACCAGAGCCCTTTGCCACACACACTGCATCACTTCTGCATCCCCAGCCTTGTCACCCCGTCCCCTGCACCTCACTGCAGTTGTAAAGAAGCATCGCTTGGGACCAAGCTAGTCCAAAGCTCACTTTGGAGGCTTTGGAGACTAATTGGGCTTTGGAGAGAGAGTTGAGCCAGTTCAATCCTCCCCAATACTCTGGTTAAAATGCAGAAGTGGTGCAGAAGTCCTGCCCAGTCACTAAGGAAATGCTCAGTCAGGCTCTGACTGAGATATGGCAACACCTCACATGTCCTAAATTCCACGTGGCCCTGAAAAAGAAAGAAATTATTACAATATATAATAAAAACATTTAAAAAAAAAGCAGGACAACCACCTGTAAAATACAAACAATGAAAATAATAAAACATTCATATAATAAATAACAATAAAAAGCCCAAACATCACAAGCCTTCTGCTAAAGGGGTTGAGGTGGGGGGCGAGGAGGAGGAGGCTGAAGCTTACAACTCTAGCACGTTTTATTTTGTGTAAATTTATAAAGACAACAATCCTAGTCACGATTGTCACATTATACAGCACATACCAATACAGTTGCAAACAGAACTCCACGCAAAACTAAGCGCTAACAGTAGCTTGAATCACTCTTCCTGCGATTGTCATATCTAGACTAACAATATTACACTAACACTGAAGAAAAAAATAGTTCACTATAAAACAGTGATAGAACGTTTTTATAAAATATATTCCATTCCAATAGCTTTTCTACATACTGTATACTATAAAACTCTCCCACAAAAATTAGTGTCTTTAAATATACATATTTAATCTGAACTGCACCAAGATTAAAAACAATTAAAAATATCAATGATTTTTTTTACATTAACTTCACAGTATTTGTTTGTAGTAGAAGACAAATCCAGTGTTTAAAATGCAGAGCAGGACTGTCCCCTACAGAGACAGTAACCACCCCACAGTGAAATAGTTTATCAAGAGACAAGCGTAAGTGTGCAATGTTTTTAGTACTTCTCTGTAGAGTCATGAACCATTTTGAAAACATGCTCTGAGCTATTGCAACTTAAGAGACACACACAGAGAGATAGCCAAGAAAAGTCACCTTAAGAACAAAAATAAGTGCAAATATTTTTTTTTTACTTTAGAAATTCAAGCTATGAGGAGTGGGAACACAAATACCAGACTATGAGAACAGTGTGTTCATGATGTAAATAAAGAATGAGAAAGTCTTTTTTTCTTTTTTTCTTTTTTTTAAAAAAACAACTTTTGCCCCATATTCACTGCATTACAGAGCATGCTCATAGCTTCAGATTAATGAATTATTTCTATACTAAGATCAGACACAAACTTGTTTAAACTTTTCCCTGCTCCATACACTAATGATGTTCTTATGGCACATCCTATTTTATGAACTTTAAAAAAAAAAACAAAAAACAAATCAAAACCAAAACCAACAGTAACTGAAGACTGAAATGCAAAAAAGTGTCACAAGAATGCAGAATTAAGATTACCAGCTTCAGTAATGCTGACTCTACATTAAACTCTTTACATTTTGTTCAACATGCAAACTCCATTGTTATAAAAGTTAAAGTGAAGTGTAAATTAACTAGTTTTGAAATAGATTAACAGAAATAATTCCACTTCAAAAAAAAAAAAATCTAATAAATACTATATCAAGTATCTTCAGGAGAAAAAAATAACTTAATTTTAGTAGAAAGAAAAATAACTTAATTTAGTAGATTTTGTTCAGTGCTATTTCCAATCACAGCAAAAAGAAGAAAAAGAGGAAGAAAACTTATTAAGTAGTGTAAGACCACAGTACCAAAGCCACTCTCCCAAAACTTTCATCTGTAACAGGTTCAGCAAAAATATTTTACAGTCAAGAAATTAGATTGAAAACAAACCCCAAAACTATAAATAGACGCAAAATTTCACATTACATGTACATTCATAGTTTAAGAGATGAATAATAAGAGGATGCTGTAACAGGGACAGGGAGATCCTGGTTTTCTTTAAAAGAGGAAGTACTTATGTTTCTTTAAAAAAAAAATATTAAAAAAATAATCAATTCCATATTACTTATGTAGGTAGTGCTCAGTTTTTGGACCAGAGGGGGAAGGCATTGGGAAATTTTTTTCTTCATAAGATGAAATACAGTATTTCAAGCACAACTTTTAAAAATAATCTCAGTGCTTCAAAATAATTTTACAATAAACGCTTAACTTTCACAAAAGAACTCCAGGAGTGTCAGGGGAGCTGGTGAAGCAATGCTAACGCAGCAGAACAACATTCAAAACCCTCAGATATCATTATTATATTTCAGTCCCATGTACATGTACCTTGAATGGGTAATTTGACTCGAAGGGAATAATCTGATATTTACTAACATGCAGAGACCAAAGTATGCTCTATGAAGCAAATAATTGAGTTATTTGGAGTAAAACTTGTTATAGCTACAAGCAGCCTCAGTTTACAAACTAAAAATAAAATAAAAAAAAAACAAAAACCAAACAAACAAGAACAAAACAAACCCCACAACAATTACAAAAAAAAAAACAAACAAAAACCCCATACCTAAAAATACCCAAAAAACCGCCCCTGAAAGGTGAGACACAGGGAAAAAAGTTGGGCCAAGTTTTCCCTCCAGCTTTTTATCTTCATCCTGCCCCTCTGAAATACCAGTGATTGCACAGAATTTGTCCCAGAGGGAATCATAAACTTCATAAAAAAAGAAAAAAGAAAATTCTGAGCTGCCGATTCTAGTGTAGCAGCAAACATCATGGACAAGATAGCAGGGCACCTTCTAATACGTGTGGTCTGAGTTACCTTGAACTATGACACCCCAAGAACCCGGTATGGAGATGGTTTATTTGTTGGCTTTAGGACTTGTGTCCCTCCCACCCCCCAGGGGGGGACAGGACCAGCCCCGAGGTGTTGATATGTGAATGAAAATACTGATGTATCGTATGAATTTTTTTATACGTTCCAGTGCACATCCTTCAGTATTTCTGGAGTGAATATGCTGCAGACAGTTTTTCTGTCCACGTTTTATGCTTGGAAGCAGCTTTTCAGTAGGCCAGTCCACCGAGGAGGATGGGGGGGGGATTTAAGTCAAGTCCCAAGACAAAAACTTCTCATTCAGGTTTAAGGACCAATTGCAGAACTATTCTAATATAATAAAGGGTATAAAGAAAATTACCCGTACCAAAGACACAGGCAGGAATCCTTGACCCCCTTCATAATTGGGGCCTATTTAAGGTCTTGTCTAGCTCTGTAAAATAAGAGTAGGGCCATTTGTGATGTGCAGACAAGTTTCTCTATACTGAAATGTATTTAAATCATAGTTCATCTCTTCATAGGTTTCTCTGCAACACACAGAGAGCATTAGGGAAGCTTAATGGAATTCAAAATTTCCTCCAGAATTTGCTGATAATAATTTTTTTTTAAACTGGAAAAAAACAAAACCCAATCCAAAACAAAACAAACAAAAAAAATCAAACCCTGACCACGAAGCAAGTACTTCCAGCGTGAAAACAGATGCTAAATCATTGCAGAATTACTTAGATCATTTCACATTAATAATGTAACATGGGTGCGCAAGAGAAGACCTAAAGGACGGGGCTGGGAAGGGAGCACAGCAGGGGAAGGGGAAGATGGAGAGGTGGAAGAATTACATTGAAAGGCCTCTGGAGTGTACACCTCTTCATCTTTTAAAGATCATATACCTGAAGTGAGTATCACCAAAATAAAATAAGAGGGGGGGGGGGGGAAATAAATTTCAGATTTTTTTTCAGGTGTTTTTTTTTTCCTGTTTTGTTTTAAAAGGGCAGGGGAAAAAAAATAAAAAATAATAAGAATCCCACATCTCAAACAACCAAGGACTTTACAAGGCCACAATGAAATTTGCGGATATGTCTGTACAAATCCCCAGACTGGGTGAACCGTCTCTCACACCACTTGCACCCGTGGGGTTTCTCCCTGGTGTGCACCACAGCGTGTCGGCTGAGGTTGTGGGAATACTGGAAGCTCTTCCCACACTGGCCGCAGGTGTAGGGCTTCTCCCCCGAGTGAGTCCTCTCATGCCTTTTTAAGGTGTACATGCAAGAGAAAGTCTTCCCACAGAGGGTACACGTGGGGACGGACCCATCAGGGGACAGGCGGGTCCGGGAGCCGTCCTTGTCACGGAAGTGAGAGCTCAGGTGCAGCTGAAGGATGTGTGGGCTGGGGAACACCTTGCTACACAGGGGGCAAATGCAGATATGCCCGGGAGGCACGAGGACACCCGAGGAGGAGATGTCCGAGGAATCCATGTCGTCCTCGCTCTCGTCTCGCTCTTGATCTATATCCTCCTCTCGGGCATGAGAGCTGCCATTCCCCGCGAACATGTGTCCTAACCCTGTCACTAGGCTTTTGGCTGAATTCCCAAAATGCTGACTCTCCGGACTCCTGGCTTCGCCATCCTCCTGATCTGACAGCAAGTCTTGTTCATCTTTAACAAGTGGCTCGGTACCCTGCTGCTGGCTGTCGGAAGCCAGCTGTCCAAAGACATAGGAGGGGTGTAAGGAATCTCTCCCCGGCACGGGCTTGAAAGACAAATCCAGCGCGCAGTCCACATCACTCGAAGCCAGGGGATGGTTAACAGACCTTTGGGACAAAGGTCCCGTGGAACTATTGACATTAGCCTTTGTTTTTCCAGCTGCTGCGGCGCACGGTTCTGCCTCTGTCGGCACAGAGCTGACACTTAGATGATCAGAGGACCAGGCGGGGTGACTGCTGACCTTTTCTTTGCCTGCTGCTCTCTCGTATTCTGCAACGCTGAATTTTTGTTTGTTTCCTGGGTCAAACTCGTGGACGAGGGGCACCCCAGCATCTAGAAAATGCTCTGCTTTCTCCAAACTAGCTGCCTCATCATTAATCTTCTCTTCGGAACATAATTCTTTATCTTTCAACTTGCCCTTGCAGACTTTCACAATGTCATACATGTGAAGGTAGCTAGCCGCAGCCAGCACATCTTCGACCGGGAGACTGTTGAATTCCAGCTTTCCCTCGTACATGAATTCGAGCAGCAGGCTGAAGGCAGGGGCTGTGACAATGTCACTGTTCAGATGCACAATATCCCTTTTGTCTAACTGGTCCCTGTAGAAAAGATGGAAGTACATACTGCAAGAGGCAAGAACGGCTCTGTGAGCTCTGAATTGAGCTTCTCCAACTAAAACAGTACAGTCACACAGGAAGCCCTGGTGACGCTGCTGACTCAGACACTGCAGCAACTGGCGGCTATGGTCTGGAAACTCCATTCTTCCTTCATAACCTGTTCAAAACAGGAAAAACTTGAATGCTACTGTAAACTAAAGCCTCCTAGCAGCTGTAACAAACAGATCGGCTTTTTGGTAACACAAGCCAAAGAAACAGCCATGGAGATAACGTTTACTGTTAATTGTCTGTAAATAGTTTTATTAAGGGGGGGGAAAGAGGGGAAAAAAAACCCACACAAACCAACAAAACAACACAACATGCTTCTCATCCTTTCGCACCTGCTCCGAACAGGAAAAACTTGACTGTAAGTAAACAAAAGCTAGTAAAGCAGCAGCCCCTCCAACCTTTGTTTCTCCCACTGAGCACTTTAATAAAATTAAGAGAAGGAAAGCACGCACACGCATTCGCACACACATAAAAAAATCCTAAACTCTCAGGCTGTCTTCCCTGCGACGCTAACTCAGGGCATCTTTTAATAAAGCCTATTACCCACGTCATGCACATACACGCACATTTAAACTTTATCCTTAGTCGTTATGCACGGAATCACAACAAAACAGTGGCGGCTGGCGCTGTGGAAGCGGCGTTTTTGCGGGGTGGGGAGGGCGGGTTAGGGGGGGTGGAAGCGGCCCCTGCATGCGGTAAGGGTCGGGGGCGTGGGGGGAATAAAGAGGAAAAAGTTTCCCTTGAAGTTATTAAAAGGCAAGGAGGAAAACGCAAGGACAGCGAGCGGGCAGGGCTGAGGCTGCAGTCGGCTACCTGCCGCGGCCGGGCGCTTACCTTCCCGCGGGGCGCGGCGGAGCCGGCCGCGGGTGCGGAGCCGGGCGGGCAGGAGGGAGCGCGGGCGCGGTGCGAGTGCGAGCGAGGCGCGGCGGGAGGGAGGGAGGGATAGAAGGAAGGAGGGAGGGAGGGAGGGAGGCAGGCGGGAGGGAGGGAGGGAGGGAAGGAGGAGTGCTCGGTTTGCTAATTACACCGCAAGCTGGAGAGTCAGCTGCTCTGACTTCACTGCGATGGAAATGCTACCTCCAGCTGTGCGCCTTTTAATGCCATATGTTACTCCAAATCTCGCTACCAGCCAACCACAGCTTGCTGCCTTTTAAAGTTCCAGCAGCCCCATTTATAGCCCGCGATTAAATCCCACAAACTTGCCCCGAGACCGCCCCCGCCCCTACATTACCCTCCCCTACCCCTTAACCCCCCCTTGCCCCCCGCCCTTACCCCACCTCCCGCCGCAAAGTTGCTCCCCACAGCCCGGCGCGGTGACCTTCGCGGGCGCCCGGCTCCGCGCAGCGCGGTTGAAGGGGGGGATGGGGGGGGGGCGAGGGGGGCGGCAGAGGCGATGTTGGGGGGGGGGGGGGTCTGTGTTGGGGGGGAAATCACCGTGGAGCCGCTTTCGGGAACCACCACCACCACCACCACCACCACCCCCTCCCCCTCCTCCTCCTCCTCCCAACCGCGCTCCCCAACTTTACAAGAAGGACTTTTCTCCTTGCCGGAGAGGGGGGTGTAGGGAGGGGGTGGGTTTGGGCCTCCCGCCTCTCCCCGCTTTACTCACCGGCGTGCAGCGGCGGGGCTCGGCGTCCGCATGTGCGCGGCGCTCCGCGGGTGCGGCGCGGGGGCCGGCTGCGCGGCGGTGTTTGTGGAGCAGGTTGTTAACCGGCCGCTCTCGCGATATTTTCCCTCCGATCCGTGTCTCTGTGTGAGTGTGTGTGTGTGTGTGTGCGTGTGCGTGTGAGTGAGTGTGTGGCGAGTGTGTCCCCGTCTGGTGCACACAATAGCCCCCGCCACCCCGGCCAGCCCCGCCGGCGGCGGCCGGTGCGCGCTGCCGGCTGTGCCCTCCCCCTCTCTCCTCCTCCCCTTCTTCCTCCTCCTCCTCCTCCTCCTCCTTTTCTCGGCCGCTGCATTGGCAGCGCTGCCGTCCCGCTCCTAACTCTTCTGCGACGCCTCCGCACCCGCGGAGCGTGGGGGAGGGGAAGCGCTAGCGGGGGACCGCGACCCCTCCCCACCTCCCATCCGCAAAACTCCTGCTATGGGAGCCTCCCCCCCCCCCCACACTTTTCCCCTCGGGAGTGGGGTCAGGGTGGAGGGGTTGTGGATGTTGCTGCTGTGTTGGGTCTCCCGGTCGAGGTTGGTATTTTTAAAAAGATTTTGCCGCCCTTGGGAAAGAAGAAAAAAAAAAAAAAAGGAGTTTGAGAGTGGTGTCAGGTGTTTTGGTTTTTTTTTGTTTTGTTTTGTTTGTTTGTTTTGGGGTTGTTTTGTTTTGTTTTTTTTTTTTTGGAGGGGGGGAGGAGCTAGGCACAGGGGCACTAAAGGGGTCCCCTGCAAACCCCACACCTGCTGCCAGTCGGAGTCCGTGCTTCAGGTTCTAAGTGAAGCTGGGAAACTCCTTTCTCTTCCGTCCTGTAGGTTGCCATGCCTAGGTTATAATATTCACAGGATAGTAACTTTTTAATTATTTTTTATTTTTGTGTATCTGTTTTCCAATGCACTGTGCACATTATCACCTTAAAACATCAGTTTCTTAACTGTTAAGTCAATATTAAATGTATATAACCCTGTTCTCTGATGTTTTATCTCTAGAAGTCAGGGTCCATCAACATCACTTCTCCCTTACAGACCTCAACTATTTAACTCCACTGGCAGTGAATGCCAGAATATTTGGGTGTTTTTTAATTATCAATAGCTACATCACCACAAAGCTCCTCTCATGTATTCAGTAGTACAGCCATCTATACTGTTCAAATTGGGAAATTCCAGTGTGGAATATGGAGGTGCCTGGCTCCAGTGAAAGAGTTAAAGGTCCTGGGGTTAAATCTGTCACCATTCAGTAAAGCTGAGAGCTTTATCTATTTGTCCACGATTGCAGACATGATTGGGGAATGGGAGTTCTCTGTCCTTTTAAAGAAGCCATTATCCCACAATTGCAGCCTGGTAATACAGACACTACCAATAGTGGAGCAGTTTCTTCCCCAAAGTGCCAGTGCAGTTTCCATTAAGTTACTCTGTGGATTTGTCAACTTGTAGTGTTTTGCTGTCTTTGTACACTGGAAATGTTAGTCTCTCTCTAGTATTCATATGAATTGTGCTGCTTGGCAGGAATCCCTTATTTTGTTTATTTCATAGTTCGTTTTCCCTCTCCCTTTTATTAATAAAGGGAGAAAAAATAGATTGAAAAAGAACTAGGGTTTTAATTCCTGTTTGGGTTCTATGAGCTCAGAATAATTGTCTACAATCCAGCAGTATCTTATTTTTAGTAAACTAATTACAATTTCACAGTAAGCCTTTGGTCATTACCAAGTTTGAAATGTCAGAAAACACACAGCATTCCCATTTTCTCTAGGTATCCATTTTGCGTGTTGTTGGCTTGCTTTTTCAGGGCTCAGAAATACTATGCTCACCTTCACACCAAGGCAACCATAGATACAATACAGGTGTTGTACTGATTTAACTATGGCTGTATAAAATACTGGTAGTACAACTCTCTAATGTAAACAAGCCCAAAGTGATTACTGGAGGCAAGGCAGCAGGAAGAACTGCCCCAGAAGCTTTATTCTGAGAGCTTCTGCCTTCCTTGCCAAAGCACAACATGGGCAGCAGACTGTCTGCTTTCACCTCCTGGGTCCCTGAGCCCTTTGGAGGCTGCTGAAGGCTCCTCGACCCCAAAGCTGAGAAGAGGTTCTGTTCTGCAATCCTTCCCCCAGGGAACAGAGCCAGGCAGCAGCTGCTCAGCTGAAGGAAACTCTCTGACCATGCTCAGAGGAGATGACCACGGTGCCTCAAACATGAGGACAGCTGAATGTGAATGGGGACTGATGGAAGATGTCAAGAGCCACCATGTTAGGCATCCGTCTGGAGCCACGTGCCTTCCTGGGTCCAGCTGGACCACCCTTGGGTGCCAGCAAGCCTTCAGCTGCTTACAGAACCTTCTAGAGTTGAACAAATAGCCCAGGTTTAGGGCAGAGCAAGTAAAAATCAGTGGTGCTGGCAGGGCTCTCATTTGCCAAGCAAGGCTAGCCCTGCTCCTGGTTTTTTATGCTGCCTGGACATGAGCCAAAGCCCACAGAAATTAGTAGAAAAACCAACTGGACCAGGTCCATAAAGCCCGAGGACTTGCTTCCATTTTTACCCCTTTGATCCAACAAGTGTATATATTTACCAAATGGGGCCTCTCTATCCCTCTTTGTTGGCCAAATGCATGAGTGGTAGCAACAGGTTTTTCGTGTGATTTAATCATTTTGTCTCTCCCAGCACTGGGCAGAAGCCTCTTTGTGTTTGTTGCTACATGATTTCAGTGCTTTTATGCTTGATTGTTTTGGGGTTTTCTGTTGGGGTTTTTTGTTGTTGTTGTTTTGTAGGGCACCTTCTCTGTGGTAATCCAGTAGCATTTCACAGGGAAAGTCAGGGCCTGAGATTGTTTCATACTTGCAGGGACTGATTTTCAGTGCACTGCTCATAGAAAGGTTTATTTGCAGAAGCTCTTCCAAACTTTTCCAAAGGTTGATTTTTTTCCCATGAAGACAGCAGTGGGCTGTTAGAAGAACCAAATTCTTCATTCCCACCTCTGAAGCAGGCAGGATTTTAACTCCAGAAGATGTTGAACCCCATGGTGGTAAGAGAAGGAGCTGCCACTGGTGTTCTCAGATCTTCCCCAATTTGCAATCTACACCAGTACTTACCTTGCAGTCAAATCCAAGGTCAGCTTTTTGGGGGGGAGATGTTTGCTCCATTTGCAGTCAGGTCGTAAAAGTGGGCATGACCTTCCTAAAGATCTTTTCAAGCACATCATCTAAGACTCAAGGAAGCATTAACTTGCACTGTTGCCATTCCAGACATTAATCAGAGCATATATCGCAGACAGTCTCCTGAGCAGTGTGTTTATGTGAGTTGTATTTGTTTTATGGCTGTCCTGCTGATTTCTCCCTGATTATCAGACCCTGTGTGTGCACTGCAGTATTTGTGAGTATATATTTTAGCAGCTAGGGCCTTACGTATCCATTGTCAAATCATCCTACCAAATGGATAGGCTCATTGCACTAAGCTGCAAACATAAATTACACATTAACTTGTTGTATTTGCTACACCACAGCTATCAGTAAGGATACAGCAATCTAGTGACATGCATTCAGAGCACAAAGGACCCTGCAGAGGTACCACTGGCACAGGTCATGTTTGACTCTGCAGCAAGAGTCCCTGCCCGACCCAGCCAGGCATTTAATATCACACCTGTACTTCAGCTCTCTTGTCAGCAGCTGGGACACAGCTTCTTCTCAGTTATTTATCTTCCATAGTTTCACTCAGCTTCCTTAGCCCTCAAATTCTGGTAGTTTTTTGTTACAATCTGCCATGTTCTGGATTCCTGGAAATAGAAAAAATTAAGGTACCTTTTCAGCCTTTCAAAATCCATTGGTTTTTTTTCTGTAACAGGAGAATACTTGGTTTGCAGAGGTGAAGGAAATTTGCATTACATTGATAAGACACACTTTCCTCTTTCAGAGGGGTTTTTCCCCTGTTTCACCCTTGCTAATCACCCTGGCAGCCGTATTTTAATGTTGCTTAGGTTTTCTTTGGCACATTGGGAACAAAATATATGTTTATGTTTAAAAATCTGGTACAATTAAGCAAGTTTTTTCCTCTTTAATACTTGCATTATTTATCTATTATTGTATTGTATTATCCATCCATCCCTGGAAAGGAAGTCTAAGAACCTATGTGACACATTAACAGGTATATAGAAGTTTGTAGCATGATATATAAAGAATGACAATGAAAGGCCATAAAATAACAGTGGACAGTATGAGACAGAATCAGTGTCCACTTTGGGACCAGGAATAAGATTTATCAGGCCCAGACAGAGGTCTTTAAATCAGAAGCTGATGTATTCTTGGATCTGTTGAGCAGCACTGGTAAGGTCCAGTGTAGAGTTACTAATTTCTTATTTGAGGGAGAGGTTCTTAATTGGCGTTGCTCTGTTTGTAAGCAAATAATACACCATGTTAACAATGCACCTTATTTTAGTAACTCCCAGGAGAAAACATGGCTAAATATTGCAGAAGTGTTTTGCTAGATTAGGACTAGAAAATCTCACAATGAAAATCCTTGCTAAGCAAAAATATAACCTAGAATAAAAACCCTAGTCCTGGTGATCTGGTGACAGCTTAGCAGCTGTTCCTCAGAAAATGTTTTTTCCCAGAATAAATCAGTTGTACCTTTGTTACCCTGAGGTTTATAAGGTGGAGTGTTGGTGTGCCTATCCCACTGCCTATAGAAGGTGGGATATCTGCTTAAGCAGATTCCTCTTTTGGGGCTTACAGCATTGGCCAAAAATATTCTAAGAATAAGGGTTGTGATCCTTAGATAAATGTGCAGTTCCAGGGCATAAAAGACCTGGAACTTTTGCCATGTGTGTGGCAGATAATCTCAGTATTTTGATTTTTGCTTTTCCATGGAGTTTCCAAATCAACCCATCCCGAGCAAATATTAAGGAGCATAAGCACCCCAGATGTTAAAAACAATAAAATCCCAAATATCTCACTTTTCTCTGTTCCCCGTACTAAAACCTTCAAGTGCCTCACAGTTCACACCATTGCTGCTATCATCTCTGCTGTTTGCCTTAGTGCTGCCCACTTCTGCTCTTTCAAACACATCCAGATAGCTACAGCAATCACATCTTTTATTTCTTTATCCTTTTATCATGTAGCAAATCACAATCAAGTTTCTTATTCCGACCTCCAAGACCCTCTGTAATTTGGAACACTCAGTGGTGTCTTCTCGCTCCCTTCCTTTCTCCTTGGATACTTTCTTCTTCCTTCAACCCTTTTTGTGATCTCTTTTGAGACCAGAGCTGCCTCCCTGGCTCTAGAAGCCACACTTCCTCTGTTCCAAAAAAAGTTTCTATCTCCAGATACAGAAACTATCAGTTTTTAAGCATGTTAAGTCTCTTTAGCGGGGCCATCTGTCCTCTTCTTCACTGTGCCTCAGTCTAGTCCGAGGAGCTTGGACAAGGGCTTTGGGAGAGGTGAAACTGGATGGGAAGGATTTTGGGGTGAATCTGGGAGCTCAGTGCTGAGAGAAACTGTGCTCGGTGTGCTCCCAGCCTCTGCTTGACCCCATGAGAAGCCTGAGTACCAAACCTGTGCCTCTCAGTCCAGCCCCAAAAAACAGAGAGAGAAACAGGAGGCTGGGGATGGGGAGAGTAAGACAGGCCATTTTTTATGTCAAAAAAACCTGTTGTCTCAGGGCTGTTTAGTAGCCATCACACTGGTCGCTCCACTTCCCTCTGATGTGTTCCAGGTGGAGGGGAAGTCCAAAGAATGTCATGTAAGAAATGCAAATAAAAATATCTTTCTAGACTTCCTTCTCTTATGTACTGTCTGCCAAAAGCCTCACTCCCCTCCTTTACTGTTTTGCCTATGGATGTGTTTTATGCTTTTATCTTGCTCTTCTGGTAAAAGAAGAAGTACTTGCTGTGAGTTTACATAACTTGCCTTTTACTTCTCTGGAAATGAATGTGGAACCTTGGTCTTAATTAGACTCTCAGTGCAAGTCATGTTTTAATGAATCACTGAAATATGTGAATAACATTAAGCTTAAGAATATGGCTGGAGAGTTAAATATTTGAAGCTGGTGGCATGGCTGGATCTTGGGGAGATGAGCACTTAGCACCCAGGCAAAGGTGTAGTGAGGGGGAAGGGACTCCCTGAAACTAGGACATAGGCTTGAGTTTATCGGCAGGTAGACCTCTCTGTCTGTGGAAGAGTTTTGATTTCAGAGCCAGTTCTTGTACACTTTGCTCTTGCATCACAGCTTTCTCATGCAATGAAGTGACAGACTTGACAACATCAGGGGTTCAGGCTGCAGTTTGAGATCCGGGCTACTGCATTACTGCGTTCCCCCTGCAACACAGCAAAGAGCCTGAGCTCCACTGGCACCCATGGAGGAGAAGGGTTTTAGTAAGTTGCCCTTGGAAATTAAATGCCTCAAAATATGGGACAGTGGAAATGTCAGCAGGCATGCAAAACCATGTGAAAAAAAAAATCCATCTCTTTAGGACACACTCCTGATGCTTGTGCAAAGTGTCAGGCTTCTCTGGTTAAAATGGTGACACTTACTAAAGAACAGGAAAAAGCCTTCCAACACAACACCATGTGTAGATGGAGGCCAGCCTGTAGCAGTTAATAAGTGAAAGAAACCAACCTGGAATGGCTGTCACCTGCCAGGGAGCTGTGGGTGTCAGCTGGTCAAAGCAGGACAGGATGAATGGACCCCTGTCACTGCTGGTGACAGTGTTGCCCATTCGGTATGCAAAAGGGTTTCTCAGAATTTGGCACGACAGCGAACAGTTCATTTGCAAAAAAAAAAAAAAAAAAAAAAAAAAAAAAAAAAAAAAAAAAAAAAAAAAAAAAATGGACAAAAAAAACCTAACAAAAATGGACTAAACTAAAAGAAGTTGCAGTAAGGCGTGCTATAGTCCCATGGTTCTTAACATCTCCCTTAGTTTTTCTGACCCTCAAAACCAAGTCTTGAAGATGTGCCTAGATGGTGGCTGCATGGCTGTGGCACCTGAGTTTGCATAGCCAGCAGCATACACCAAGTGATGTGCTGCAGCTCATGTCTGCCTGTAATTCCATAGTCCAAAAGGCTAAGTACTTATTTTCAGACAAGTGAAGCAGAGATAGCCTCCAGCTCAAGTCCAGAGCAATGTTCAAACTGCACCTGTATAATCAGGATACTCTCAGGCTCTCTGCTGTGTCTTGGGAATTTAGGGGGGGGATTTGTGACTACCCACATTTAAATCAGATTTGTAAGAAGGCAGAGAAATAAAAGGAAAGCAGAGGTCCTCTTAAGATCAGTAATGATAAAAAACCCTGGAATCTGGGTTCTTGTTTGGTTATTAGGAGTTACACTTGAACTCTGGCAGCTCTTCCAGCATTTGATGCAGGATCAATACCAAGAAAACCAGCTCTGATGCAGCACCTGAAATCCAAACAATCTCTCTCTGCTAACTGGGGGATCACATTACTGTTTTAACTCATGTCTACAAGTAAGGAGGGTAAATGTAGTGATTTATATAGAGGAGAGATTGGAAAGAAAGAAATTGCAAATTAAATGGTGTTTGAAGTGATAGAGACTCTGGGGAAATAGGCAATACCTAAAGAGCAGGAAAAGGCAAAAAAAAATCATTAAGTTCTCTACAGAGGTTGAAAAAAGTACATTTTATTTACCAGAAAAATAAGATGGGTAAAGGCTAAGTCCCACAATCCCCTACTCATGCAAAGAATCCTGTTGACTGAAATACTTGTGTCAAAGTATTTCAGTGGGTAAAGGACTTGTTGGACTGTGTCCAAAACCAGGTTAAGGTTGACATTGTCACAGGGGCGGCAGCCTTGCGTATGCCACCCTGGGTAGTAAACGGCAGTCATGGGACACATTTTACAGGACGCGCCAAATAAATAATAAAAAAACTCAAAACAACCCTTCGCTTAAGTGCGTGGGAGGTTCAGGGTGACCAGGGGTGGGGGGGAGAAGAGGGCAGTGATTCAGTGGCCTGGGAGGCAGGGTCGGTGGCCACGACTCTGCTGTGGCCAAGCGCGGACCCTCTGCTGGGGAACGCTGCTGCCAGCACAAACTCACACAAGTTGTTTTGGCTCCTGGCCTAGAACAACATGGGGCTGTTTTTTCCCTTTTGTGCTTGACTCCGTTGCACTGAGACAATGTGAGATTTTTAATTTTACACACAGAAAGAAAAAAAAAAATAGAAAAAAACACACACCCCTTTTTTTTTTTTTTTTTTTTTCTTTTTTCTTTTTTTCTTTTTCTCTGCTGTACTTATCTTAGCAGGTGGTGATGTTGCAAAGCCAGGTCAGCAAATATTTTATTCTGGCAACAAGTTTTTGTGCAAAGGGCACAAGGGGTGGCTTTAAGGGCACCTGTAATAGTCACAGGCAGGAGAGAAAAACCGGAATGTGCTTCAAGCTCCAGGTTGCCAGGTCCAGTTGATGCAGGAAGAGGGAGAGAGCAGTGAGGGGAGGAGAAGGGAGGTTTTGCTGTCTTTCCCCAGTACCCTCCTCTTGGCATCCATAACTCAGGGAGCCAGGCTGCAAATCTTGCACTTGTCCAGGTGTGCCTGGATGGAGATGAGTGAATCTGTCCATGCACAACCCTTCCTACATCTTCAACAAAGCCCAGCAGCAAGAAGGGTTTCCCTCTGCCTGCATGAGCTAAGTCCAAGGAAACCAGAGTAAGACTTACTTGTCATCCTTATCCAGAACTTTGCAAAAGGTGTCGTGACCAAGCACAGCCCCAGTGTTGTTGAGGCTTAGCACTAGGCAGGTGTTTCCTGGATCAGGACCTAAATGGTTAATTTTCAAGTGGCTTCTTGGAGCAGATGTTCCCATGTGTATCCCCTCCTTCCCTCTTCTGACACATTTCCTACACAAACAGCAGATTGCATTGCTGCTGTCCTTTTGATCTACAGGAGGGGGAGGAAAATCCCACACAAATTATATTAGTTCTCTCTTCAGGCAGGCTGGTGAGGGTGCATATGGGCATGTGCCTCCCTCTCACCTCTCCCTGCCCAAATGTGTTTTCTGGGACTTTCTTCTTTAGCCTCTGCCCACTTCTGGAGCTGCTTTTAAGGTTGCTTACCTTAAAGCCTGGAAGGAAAGAGGAAATAAGGTTGGAGAAATTGTGGAAATATCATGACTGCAAAACACTACTATCTGTCTGAACACATGGAGAGGCTGGGGTACAGGCAACTCTGCCTGCTGCCACTCATGCAGTGCCTCACACTTTGTGTACCTGGACTCCTTGCAAACACTGATGAATTAAGCCACACTTCCTGGATGAGGTTTAAGATCTTACCAGACAAGAACGTGTGTCTGGGACCATTCCCAGTCCCAAACTTGCCATCCAGGTTGGTGGGATGTTGAGCTGCACGGCCATGCAGTGTCAGGATGGTCACAGAGGGAGGGGTTCTGCAGCCTTGGTGTGAGGGAGATCAGTCCTTCCAGCCTTCTTCCAGGATAAGAAGCAGGAACAGCAGGTAAACCTGTAAGATAGAAGGTTCAGGATGAATTAATGGATGTGATTCTTTACAGGATTGTAATTAAGGTATGGATCTCCTTCGTACAGCATCTTCAGGGTGTCAAGACTGCATAGATTTGGAGGACCATGAAAAAATGTCATGGTCAATAAATTCACCAAAAGGTGGGAAAAACAACATACTGGTTTTGGCTTAGAAAGCCACACAGTGTTGAAAGCATGGACAATATTCTTAGGATGCATCACTGGTTGCTCAGCCTGTTCTCACATTCATCCCTCCACATCAGCTATTTTTTGCTGGGGAGAGGACACGTTGGTCTGCTCCAGGATGTTCTTTTTAAAATTTTATTATCTCTAGATGGAGATCAGGAAGAAAGTTTGCTTTCTCTCTGCTACTGGCAGCTGTTGCAGAAGCTCTCTAGACATATGGTAGAGATGATGAAGGTAGGTGTGCTGGCCACCAGTTTTTCTAAGATTGTTCTCCTAATTCCTTCCTGTCACTTGACAGGTGTGAAAAAAGGCAAACAGTTTTGCTCTTTCATAAAGACCAGAAATCACTGCTCAGGCAGAATCTGAGATGGTTGGGAAGTTTAAAGCTGCTGGGATGGCCAGCCTTGCCACATCAGCCAGGTGGAGGCACTGACACAAGACAGGATGCAGGCATGCATCAGCCTCGTGCTGAGCAGGCTGCTGCTGAGAAATCTAAATGTAGCCAGTGGAGTTTCAGAAATGGGATATTTTTATTCATTTAATTTTGTCTTCTTTCCCTGCTTTATCATCATCCTCATTTATAACCCCCAGCAGAAGGCTTATAGTATCAGGGCTCTCTCCTGTTGTCTTTGGAAGCTCCTATAACAAACACCTGATTATTATGGGAATAATGTTTCCTTGAGGCAGGGGATGGGAAGACTCAAATGTGACACTGTGACCAGCCAAAACAGCAAGCCAGGGAGTGACTGAAATACTCTAAATAACAGATTCTTTAAACCAAAAACAATTCCAAAGAGACTCAGCGTGTTTGCAGATGTTATTCATATAGAAGGAGAGTCAAATATCATCAAATAACCCACTAAGCCTGACTTGCCCACTGGCTTAGAGAGGCTACACTGATCTTTGTGCCCTATATTTTGCTTTCTTGAGCCTGTAGCCAGAACCAGGCAGCTTGTGACAGCCAAGCACACATGTTCAATTCAGCTCCTTCTGTAGTTAAAAGTTAAAATTGCTTTTGTAAGGAACCCATGTGTGTGCAGTGGTTCACCAGCACTTCTGCAGAGGCATGAAGTGCCAGTGGATGTTGGGTGGGTCTGTGGGGCTCTGTGCCTCAGGGAGGGTGTGTGCAGTGATGCTTAGGTTGGCAAGGGCAGTGCTGGCACCTCGGCTTTTCCAGCACCAGAACATCTGCCCCAGCACAGGGCTGAGGTTCCAAGCAGCTGATCTTGAGGTGAGCCCATCCCTTTGCAGCAAGCAAGGAAAAAATTAAACCTAGCAGCAATAATCAGGAAGGGGGATAGGAAAGAACAGACTTGTCACACTCCTGGAAAGAAAAGTGCAGGTTGTTTTGCTTTCCTGATGTTTCAAATGCAACAGCTTTTCCAGAAATGTTTGGGATATTTCTCAGATAGTGATTTTCTGATATCCTTGAATTTAGCAGATTCCTGATGTTTAGTGTTTCACCTTGGCTCCAGGGAAAAAAAGCAGACCTGCCCACTTCTTTGTCTTCTCCCTTTGTGTTTTCTCATAATTTCTCCATTGCAACTCATCAAGTGAACTCTGGTTTTAAGAAGTATTGGAGTGCAAAAGCCAGAGTCTGCTGTACTTTCATTGCCCTGTAATTTTTCTGAAGTCGATGAAATTATGAGAAGTTACAGACTGAAAAAAAAAGCAGTTGGGAAAATGGGGACAAATTAATCACTCCCACTCCTCACCCTGGCATTTCCCCAAGATCTTTCATTTTCTTTTGTTCAGCAATAACAACAATAGGAAACATGATTATTTGTCAATTAATCAAATGTCCTTTGTGAATTCTCAAAAAAGTGATTTTTTTTTTTTTTTAGTTTATTCTCATAAATATTAGGCTGCTATACATTTTCAGGACTATTTAAAAGGGTTTTTTAAAAGGGGGGTAGAGCACATTTCAGTGAAAAGACACCAGAGTTGCCTGAAGCAAATTAATTTCAAACTCAAATGAAACAAAATGAGGAGCGGAAAAATAGAAAAAGTTAAAAAGAAAAGCTTTGGAGAAAGGCAGGTTGTGGTGGGTCCACTGCCAACCACTGTGAGCTCAGCCTGAATTTGGGTGAGGAGGATTTGCCCAGAAGCGTGGGAAGATTGAGATCTCCACAGACCATGCAGGTACACTTGCTCTTAAGTATTATTCTGTCCAGCAGATCATATTCTTTGTACTTTATCAGTAAAAGCTACAAGGAATTTCTTTGTTTGTGCCTTTTCCAAAGTTACCAGCCTCCCTTTTTCCCACCTTGCAGTTGGCCCTTCACATGATACCAGCTCTTCTTCCCAGCTGCTTTTGCAGATCATCCTGGGAGTGTTACCAGAGCTCTGGGCTTAGGTGTTTGCCCTTCACACCAGGAGACCATAAGATGCATTTCAGCATTTTAAAAGACAATTTTATCAGTTTCGTTTCCTTTTCTGTAGTATATGTTTATGAAGTGTGTGTCCGTATGATTTCTACCAGTGAGCTGCTAACCCTGTGGCAGCCCTAAGGCTTAGTAGACCTGCACACAGCAAGACTCAAATTCTTTGGTTTTAACATCAAATCGTTCATTACTGTGTGATTTATTCAAAGGCTGCAGCATGGAAAGTAAGAAATGCCTGTTGTTGCCAATAATAAAGTCACATGTGGGCTTAATCCTGTAAACATGCACAAGTAAAGTTACTTACGTATCTGTGCCTCTGGTGCAGGCAGCCATTTGAGTGTAAACTCCTCAGCCTGAACATGCATCTGTACAGTACTTAACGTGAAGGGTGTGAGCCAGCCTCGGGTATTTCTGCTAAATATACAATAATTATTATAATGAGGGTATTAATGATTTGTTTGTGTGCTGTTCTTACATCTAGTGCCAAATATTCTATAGAATGTGTATCTAGGAAGAATTTAGCTCTTCGTATTTTATATCTGTAATAATCCATGACTGCTTTGCTGGATTCCATCTCATTTGTATATGCCATATTTTTTCCAGAACATCTGTTTAAACCCACACTGGATAGCTGCCAGATTAGTGGAAACGATATGGTATAAAGAAGACTTTTGTTTCCTCCGAGCAAGGAGAAAAAATAAGTTACAAGTCAGTGCATATTGCCGAGAAGAAGCAACTTTTTCTCTCCAGAAGCAGATGTCCTGTAGTGTTTGAAAATGAAATGCTTTTGTGTCTCGCAGGCAAAGGTTCTGCGCTTCAACAATATTGATTGTCAGTTAGTACAGGCTGTCAGCCTGCCGTGGTTAACCTACCAGTTGTTGGAGAGACAATCACAAGCAATTAAGAATCACATTTTGCAGTTTTGAATGCATCCATATTGCCACTTTATTCAAAATACTTTTTTTTTTTTTCATGTTGGAAAGTACATTGGTGAGCAAGAAGGAGTTTTTTTCCCCCCACCAACCGTATTTTCATTGCTGGCCAAATTAAGAGAGAGATATATTGCTCATAAACTTACTGCAGTTTCTTGATTAAAATCTTACATGCAGAATTCCTTTTAACATCAAACTATAATAATAAGGAGCAAGCACATTGCATTTCATGCCTTTGTGTTGTGCCTTAGGTGCAAAGCACCAGGGAAAGATTCAGCTGCAGAACAAGCAGGAGCACAGTGAGAAAAGGACTGATCTTCAGGAGGACAGAATTTTATGATTTGAAACCGGGAAGAAGGATAGGAAGATTAAAACCAAGAAGAGCCAAAGGCTGAGTAGCTGAAGTTACAATGGTGCTGGCTGTGAGGTGAATGTGGGAATGGCTGATAGAAGCAAGGGAGCAAAGGGCTGAAACCAACCTGCTGGGCCAAGAAAAACAGAAGAAACATAGAATGTGCTATGCAACCCCCAAATCATTGGCGCCTGGAAAGCTTGTGGTTCTTGTCACTTCTTTACCAAGTGCCCTCCAAGGCTTTGGTAGCTTTCTTTGGTAAATATCAGAGACACTGGTTCTAGGCACTCTCTCAGCACAACCCAATGTGTCACAATGCCTGTGCCAAGCACTTTGCACATTATATTGTCACAACCTGTGTACATGTGGTCACCTTGGCTGGTGAGTTTGGTCCAAACACCTGGTAACCATCACAGATCACAGCATCATGAGCCAACACGACTTAGAAGGACTCCAGGCAAAGACAAATCCTTCCTCCTTTTCCAGAATTTTTCCAAACCAAGTACTTTCCTAAAAGCAACAAAAATCCATCAGTTCTTCCACAACAGCACACCACTCACGGTCTCCAAAGAGATCCCTGACCATCATAATACTCTCTCCATGGGGCTTCTCAGCACTCTGAACCTCAGAAGCCCTTTCCAAGACTCAGCCACCCATCTCTAATGACATCCATGTGTAATTGGGGTCCATCATGGACTGGGAACAGCACACAAGGTTCTGCCTTAGACACAGGAAAGGCAAATAAACGTCGAGTCCTGAGCAAAACCACATATGTCATTCGTAAATGGGCAAGAATAACTAGTAGAAAATGTTAGCACGTGCTTCACAATTAAGAGGCTCAGAAAGTCAAGTTGTCTGTGAAACTGCCCATGGGAAGGATTTATTTCCCACAACAGATTCCCCAAAGAAACCACAATTCCTGAGCAACATCAAAACAGACCAAGGCAGCAGTGGACCTGAGCTGAGTGTCACAGTGCTGTCCTGGCATTGCAACCCTGGCAGATGAATCAAGTGAAAAATTTATGGTTTAGGATCTCAGCAGAAGTATTTCAGAAATTATCAACAACTTGAGGCAGCATTATAAGCAAATGAGAGGTGCTGAAAATGGGGAAACCCACACAAAAAAGGGAAATTACATAGCTGGATAATTCTGAGAAATCATCTCCCCCGTGCAAATGTACACAGGTTCTGATACCAAGGCTGGTATGACTATAAAAGTGAAGAGTTTCATCTTTACTAAGACTTTGTCAATTCAAAACTTAGATTACAGGGATTTCTGGGCAGTAGTTCTCTGACCATTGTCACCTCTTTTCTGTACAAAACACAAGTTTGTGGTTTCACAATCACATTTTCCTATTTTTAAAGCATGTTTGCTCTCTTGCGTTGTGAGAAAAACACTAAAACTGCAAGAGAAACTATCTTGGTGGAGGAAACTGAAATGGCTTTGTGCATGACATTAGAATAACGGAACAAAGTAAACACCAGCAAAAATAGAAAGGAGTGCTTTATTTTCTCTCTGATCTTTTATTTTTAGGGGGTATCTGTGATTATGGAGAACTTCCAACGTTTCAGGCAAATGGACATTTATGGTGATAGCATGTGATAAAACTATCTTATTCTTACTGACAGCAGGATACAGAGATTTATTGTATATAGGACTCTTCTTGAGACTTAAAATAACAATAGATAAATGTCTTTAAATGAACTGCAGATCTTTGCATCACACTCAATAACTAAATGTCCTGTCTCTGATTCTTCTCAGATTAAACAGTCAAGAAAACTAAACATGCTCTTTCAGCCTCTCCTATGTTTCCCTTTGTCTTGGGGAAAAGCTTTCTAGCAAGTGATTCAAGCCATGGAAAATGTCAGCTATCTCAAGTACCTTACTGTGATTTATGATCCCCAAAATCTTGATCTTGATATCAGAGATGAGAAACTTTGGTCTGCTTTGAGAAAATTATTTGATCTTATGCTAATCTTGATCAAACTGTTGACACTGACATTAACCAAACACAGTAGGGTGTAATTACATTTTACACTGATCTATGAAATATTCATGTAATAATAACGAATACATACATGCAATCATACAGTGTCATCATCATAAACTGTGGTCAAATACATATGATATTTGCAATGCTTATGCCTTGTTCATATAAATAAATATTCATTAGTACTGAAACTAATTACTGCATAGTTGACGACAGCTGAGAATATTAAGCACTGCTACTGAATTGTGCCTTCAAAGGCAATTTTGAAATGACATTAATTTTCAAGTTGTGGGTCAGTTTACTTGTCCAGCTATGATAATATTTTTTCCAATGGGAAGAAAAATGTTTATACTAATTGTCATGAGAGTGTCTAAGCATTTTCTGTGACTAGTAATCAAATTAGGGAGTTGTGAGTGTCTGTAAGTACACCAATGTTAGTCTATTTTCATATTTAAAATTGGCCTTTCCCACAGCTCATTCAAGTTTATGTTCTAGCCACATGTCCCACAGATAAATAAACAGATGCTCTATATAAAGAGTTAGATCATACTCTAAATGAGTGAGAACCATATGTCATCATTAAGGGCAGCTTTGGTGCCAATGCTGGCATTAAGGTAGAGGAAAGAAAACACGGAAGGACTTGAAATAGAGCAATAAAATCCCAAGGAAGTTGTCAAAACCATAAGAAAGGTTATTTGCACAAGAGTTGGCAAGAAAATGTTGTTCGGCAGTTTTTGCTACAAATAAAAGAATAGCAAGAGGAATTCTTTATTTTTTATTAATCCTCTTTTGTTGGCATCTTTGGGCTGAAACCAAAATTATAGGTTTTACCTCGCCATGCCAAACCTCTTAAGTTTTGTTTGAATGTAACTTTTTGCAAGGGATCTAGGGTGCCCAGTTTTCCAACAAAAACAATGAGAAGTAAAACTGAAATTTTCCAAGAATATATCTCTTGGTTGGAAATAATTTTTTTTCAATAAGAAATTTTCATATAATTTCTTTTTCACATGCCACTGATGAAAGGAGGATTTCCAGATATAGCTGATAATAGATCTTTTCTGTATGAATGCAACTAGATGACATTGTTTTTATTGTTACTATTGTTTTATGTGCTTCATAAATAGAGACTGGAAAGGCAGTTCATGCCCAAGAGATCATTGTAATCTAAATATAAGTCTAGAAGCTTTATTTATAAAATGTACAGAATCAGGGTTTTTTTATTGCATGCAGAAGTATTTCTCAGAGAAAAATACTCTGCACACATAGAAAGAATTTTACTTCCCAGGATTTGGAAAAATTATAAGTAAAAAAATCATGCTATAGGTAAAAAAAAACCACCAAAAACCTGGAAAAGACCAAGGAGCTTACTGAAGCACCAGGAAAGGCAAAAGAGTCTGTGATGAGCAGAGGAGAGATCACTGGTGCAATTATAGGGTTTATGTAGGATATTGTTTCAGGTCACAAGTGATTTCCTAAACCACAAACTTCCTAAGATACATTTGAAGTTGCAGTTGAATAATACTCAAAAAAAATGGACAGAGATAATGATACAACTATTTTAATTTCTAAATTCCCTAAAAAAAGGGTTTCTTTCTTCGATGAAATCCACAAAAGTTGAGGGTTCAGGGGTGGGAAGGGAAAGACTGTCTTGAGGAAGGGAAAAGACCCATTTCCCTGCTAACTGTATAGCGTGGTAGGATCAGGAAACTGGGGGCCAGGCTGGGGAGCCTCTGGCCAGCTGTCCACAGGGGAAGTGTGACATTCTTCATCAGCACACTGTGCACCAGCTCCAGAGGAGGCTGCTGCATTTAGAGAGTTGCTTTTGGCTGCCAGTTGCAGTGGTCAGTGGTGGTGTGTAAAGACTTGGCAGTCCGCAGCCGGATCTGTCTGAGACTTGGCTGCCTGCACCATCTTTTTATGCACTTAATTTGAGAAATGAGTACAAGGCAGCAATCTCTGATGGCCTGACACAACAGAAAATATCCAGTGCTCTGTAAGCTGACAACATCTTATAAAACCCCAGATTCAGGTGTAGTCCTAGCTGAAGGAAACACCCACCTGGCATTCCACCTTTGGAAAAGCAAATTTGCTGGGAAGTGGTTGGAAGGTTTTTTTGGAGCATAACCATTCACACCAAGTTCTAGGTTATTTCTTGTCCATGGTTGTACAACTGCCCTTCTGCCCAGCTCTTCAGCAAGGCCACTGAATGATTGTCACACCAACCGGCCCTTGCCAAGAGATCCTGAATGTTTTGGGAGAGAGGGAAAGGTCCAGGGTGGCCACTTGTCTTATCCCAGTTGTGGCCATCATCACCTGCTCTGGGTTTCTGGGATAGGCAGATCTTCTGAAGCTGACTGGATGGTTTGCTGTGGTTTGCTGAGCACAGGCAGTGGGCACTGGCAGCTGGTTGGCAAACGAGCACGTTCCTACCTCGCTCCAGCTATTTCATTTATGTGACAGTTTGTGGGAAACATCTGGCATAGCATCTGACTGACACATCTCTAGCTACAGAAAGCTGAGAAAAATCAGGGCAGCCACGAGGGATAACAAAACGCAGTTTTATGCATCTTGAGGCTCATTCTCTTCTCTCCACCACCAAAACTGAGCCAGGGGTAATTCAGCTAAAGTCAGTGAAGTACAGGCATGAAATTTGGTTAAAATGTTCCTGCTTGATGAGATGATCCTTGATCCAAGCCAGCCTGATTCTCCTACTTGCACCATTACAAATATTGTGTCTGGGCCTGGGCAAGTAATTTTTCTTTCATTCACCTCAGTTTCTTTCCCTAAATGAGGGAAACAAGAGACTGCTTTGGTCATGCATGTTGATACCTATTTGTGGCCTAGAAGAGTTAAATATAGTTACAACCATTCTGGCTCCATCAATGACTGTATGTAACTTTAGGCGATCATCCAACAGCCCAGGGTGAAACAGGACCACGAGCTGGAGGGTGAAGTTTTTTTAGTTCAGCCTGAACATGTAGAGCATGTTTTTAGGGCAGATGGCTTACTCCATCCACTATGGTGGATTCTCCACATACACTAGCTACAGGCAGTAGGCATCAAAAATAAAGGTTCTAGAGGACTAGAAATGTGTTTTAACATTCAGTTTTTCTTCATGCTACACCTGATGCTATTGCTACTACAAATTAAAGGTAATACTATTATCTGAGGGAAACCCAGGTCTCTGCAGGGCTCAGATGCACAATCCAGCTACTTCCAGTGAACAAGCTACCTCATGTCAGCTGAGATGTGGTAACTCTGTGGGTACTTGCTCCTACAAGCAGTAACAATAGCTCCCTACAGCAACTGTAAGCTATTTCAGTTTTGCTTTTCCCACCACAAGAAGTGCCATTCCTCTGCCTCTACATGAGACAGAGTGTGCACACGGTTGGAAGAGCTGCCCAGCCAAGTTGAGCTGACAAGCACAAGCTTGTCAAATGGCAGAACTCAATCAAATGTCTGAGGTCCGATATTGAAACTCTGCCGACAATGAGAAGACCTTTTTGGAGATTCATTAAGTCTTAAGACGTGGTAAAAGTGGATGTGGTTGTACAGTGGTGAAGTTCAAACAGGTAGCCTCAATCTTCTCCCCAGGTCTACGTGAAACTCTGCAGCTTCGTAACCAGTCACTGCTGCTGCTACCCAAAGTCACTGCTTAAAATACTCTCTGCTGTTGTAATACACCAGAACAGCCCTCCTCCCACATCCAGCCCCCATACAGAACAATCTAAATGTGAAAGAAATGACAAAAAGAATGTTTTTGGAAATAATTAGGTCAATTAGAATGTAACAAGGAGAGTGGTCTAGACATAGACAGCATTTAAATTAGCAACAAACTGCTCCATTTGGATTCCTCACCTATTTAATCATCAATTCATCTATGTGAATTCCTAGCAAATTAGAGAATTTGCTAATTTAACGTACCCTGAAGGTGGTGACTAAATTATGTATCAATGTCACTGATGCTTGCTCTGCTTAAAGCATAAGAGAAACAGAGCCAGGCTTTTTGGAAAGGGCTTTGGTGTCACATGCTCTCTGAGGATCACATGAAGTGCTGTGTTTTAGAAAGGTCCGTAAGGTTAACAAAGACACTTTGGTTCTGCAATTGCTAATATGAATTTTATTAAACTTCCCTCATGCCAACCCAAAGCCTATTCACAAAACTGCAGACAAAAGAGAGGGAAGTGAAATAGATTTCACTGTAAACATATTCTGCACTGCTAAGTTGCAGATGACCACTTTTGAAGCAAAAAGTAATGAACAATAATCACTTTTAAAAGTAATACAGTTTAAGCAGATCTAGAAGTGGGAGATGATGCAGGAAATCATAGCACCCTCTGATATGAAACACTAAGAAATTAGTCCTGTGGCTTGTACAGCACTTCTCCCAGGCCATATAAGATGCCATCAGCCTTTCCCAGTAAGGGTAACCCTCACCTGGGATAAAACCAGCCCCTGTGGAAAACCTGCACAAAATTTATCCATCATTTCTATTGCTCTTTTAATTGCAAGTAGCATATAAAAAAATAAAAATCTGTTCTGACTTTCCAATTGATGCTCTGCCAGGAGCCTAAGTGTCCTTCCTCCAGGGCTCAGACATGATCCTCTCATGTCCTTTTTCAGGACTGACACAGACTTCAGTGGGACTGAAATCAAGCTCTGAAGAAAACAAATGTACGGTGTGTCTCTGAGGGGGACCTCTGCAAAACACATGGGTGGGGAGGGAATGGAAGATGAGGAAGTTGGGTGGGGATCATATCTGGAAGGAAAACAAAACTGGAATTTTTGAAAAGTCTAATTTTATGCTGCATGATCTTCATGCTTTACCCTCTTTCCCCTTCGCTTTGATTTTAGACTCAGCACTTTGAGGAAGCCCCTACTGTGCAGTCAGTAACAGATTGAGGATTCAATCTTGGCCTCTGCCTAGAGCAAAAAAGATGGTATTATTTGTCACACACAATAGCTCTGCTTAAACATCCCCTTAGAAAAAGGCATGCTGCTGTCTGGCACGACCAGGCTGACAGTCCCAGAGATCCTTTCAGGTATGGTGGATGGAGTGGTACCTCTACAGGTAAGAGGCAGCATCGTTCCAAGGTGAGGTGCACTCTGTCAGCACACCATCATCTGCAGGGGTTCCTGAGAGGTTACGTGGTGACTTGAAAACAGGCGTAGAGTCAAAGGGCTCAGATGCTTCCTGAATGGTATTCAAACGCCTAGAGATATAGGGCTGGGTGCAGCCTTGGCAAGATTTTAAAAGCAAGATAAGGAGAAATGAATAATTAGGCATCTGACTGGAGCTGAAAAATTCATATCTCTCCTCAGGATTGGTGAACTGTTTTGGTTAAAATAAGATGCAATTTGAATCTTTGCCAGTTGCCTGTATTAAACCAAACCCTTTTTTTTTTTTTTTTTTTTTTCCCCTTAAGATCAGAGATTGCTTTGTTCAATGTTGGAACACGTCAGAAATACTTCTGGGAGCCTTGGAAGTCTACATGAGGCGGGATGGAGAAGAAGGAGATACCAGATAGTGCATTTGTGATTCCATTCTGTGATTCCACAAGGATTTAGATAAATTAAAGAAGCTGTATAGATGCAGGTACTCACCTCAGTACTCCTCTGCTTCTCCTTTAAGGACATTTGGCTTTGTTAAATAGAGTCCTAAGAGACTCTGTTTGCTCACCCCAGGGCTGGCTCTTTCCAGAGCGGTTTGCCCTTCAGCCCAAGACAGACACCAGCTTTCTTCCATAGCCATTCACTAGCTTTAAAATTACTTGTTCCCTTCCCAGATGGGCTGATAATGGCAGGGAGCTGGCTGGCCACAGGCCCTGGGGATTATAAAAGGCTGTGGGCACCACCACTGCAGCCCAGAGCAGAGCCAGGAAAGGGGTTACAAGAAAAACTCCCTTTGATTCCAGGAGAAAGTGAGATTATTTGAGCAATAAATGAATACAGCAAGTATACACTAATGGGGCCTGATCTGAAATGAAAATAAAGGCAATTTTAGTATTCCTTTACAGTGCTTGATTGAAGAATTTGGTCACAAGGCAGGAAAGAAGGTCACTGGAGAGAGCTCTTTTACCAGAAACTCATTTGCCTTTTAAACTCGTCACATGCCTTTTCATTTGTGTCTTCTCTGACGTGAGTCTCCTTTTTCTTCATCTGCATTTACATTGATCTGTTTCCATATTTTGCTTTGAATTGCAAGCAGACAGAATAACCACTTTGAAAGGGTAGAAGAGGCGTCCCCAGTCAACTCCTGTTTGCCCTGTGTCCAAGAGGAATAATTTTTCCTGATGAAGAAGTGTTATTGCAGTTATATTGATAAGCTTCATTTTTTGCTGACTTGTCAAGATCAGTCCTAGAAACAAACTGTAGCATGCAAGCAGTTCTACTTTTCTATTTGTCTCTGCAGTCTGCACACATCAAAAACATCCCACGTCACATTGCGGACCAGAACAAAAGGTTTGCATCTAAAGTGGTGGGACTCATAGCTAACATTATCAGAAGTGTTGCATAGTGATACCACTGTAGCAAAACACAAGATTTCTATCAGAGAAACATATATCATGCCCAAAAGGATAGCAGCATTTGTAAAAGCATGCAGTACATCACGGGGAGAATTTCATCATACAGAGCAAGGAGATGGTTGGTGGCTACAAAGCAATAGATTTAATTCATACCTGGGAATAATTTGATCTTCAGTTTTCCCTGACACTACTTGCTATGCTTGTATGAGCTATTGACTGGCAGAAATTGTCGGGGAGTTATGGCTTTTTAAGAACTGACTTTCTCAGCAGTTGCAAATGCAAGAGTAGAATGCTGATTAGCTCTGCGATGACATATGCATTAAAAAAAGGGACCTCAAGAATATTAAAGTCAAGGCTACTTACAATGAAGTGTGTTTTTTGTAAACATTATTTCAATTCTGATTTGGGAAGTCTGCACCCTGAGCCAAAAGACAATCTGAATGTGCTTCCAGGGAGGGGGAAGTTAGTACCTCTACTGTGATAAGATTACAATGAGCATTTTCCACTATTGCTAACTATAAACAGAAATTTGAGCAGTGTGGGTCAACGTGGTGACTCAGCAATCCAAGTTACTTCATCCTGCTGCAGTCAGAGGACTGCAGTTTGGTTTCCAGCACCACGTTTAGGATTTCCAGGGGGAACGGGAGATGAGTCAGGGAATTAGAGCAACCTTGCATTACTTAACTAGTGCTTTTGGCTTGATCAATGGCATTGGGAAGGCTTTGCTGTAGGGAACCCCTGCAACAGTGTCGCAGTGTGCTTGCTGTTACAGAGTGCTGTGGAGGCTGCCAGTGCTGTCAGATGGGGAGGTGGGAACAGGGAAGAGAAGAAAAAACATATAGGTCAGCAAAAATTTGGAGAATTTACTGTAGCATCACATGGCAGATAATAGTTACCCCGTTGTGCATGAATTGATACATATTGTATCCCAGCTGTGATGCAGGTAGGCACAAAAGTTTATAACCCATGGCTCAAAAATAGCATAATTTTCAAGGCACAGCCCATCGCCAGTGAACGGGAATGCACACAAACCCTACAGTGTTCCTAGAGCAGGAGTGCATCCTAACCAGCCAGCTGCAATGTCAGGCAGGTAATTAACAAATGCCTGGATAAAATGAGCAAGGTCTTGCTTATCAGTCAACACACTATTAATTAGCTCACATGCCAATTTTAATGGAAGTGATTTGTATTAATAATGGTTGTCTGTGAAAGTTGTATGGCATACCTGTAGGGATCTGTGCATGCTCCTGATCTTAACTTTTATTTGAACCTAGGAAACATCTGCACATTTTCAAAAATAGTAATTTTTTGAGACATAACTAGCTATGTAACTGATGGGTATTTATTAATATGACCTATACATGGAAAGCCATCACCTAATCACTACATCTGAAATAAAAACAGAATAACAGTGTTACGCAAGAAACTGCCTAGCTGAAGACTTGTCATTAAAAAGCTCCAGTGACATACATAAAGGGGGTAACATTATTTACAAATTATAATAATAGCTTTCCACATCTGTTCTCATAAAGAGGGAAAGCTGTGTGGTTGATGGTGTTTTATTTAAGGTTTGAATCCATCCATATTTCTGTACATTTTGAAAAAAATCTGAGTCTCTTCATCTTACCTTTTCTGACTTTGTTAAAGGCAACACTGTAGCTTAGGTTACCCTGGGGCTGTCATCATCCCAGGATCAGGTTGAGCCTCTTCTGGATCTGAATTGTCCCAGGTGTGCTTTCAATTCAAAAATTACTCTATGAGGACAAATATTAGGGCAATCACAGCTGCTTCTGTACTACTGAACATGATTATTATTTTATCATTTACAGGCTTGCCAGAGCTCCCTGGTGCTGTGTGGTGTCCTGGCACCTCACAAGAGGCAACATCTGCCCCAAGGAATCTACCATCAAAAAACAGAGAAGGGGCTGGGGGAAGGGAATCAATCAATAATTGACTTTCTCTGCATTAAATACAGGAGTGTCTGAGGTATGGAGATTAAATGACTTGGCTAGGTTATGCAGAGACTCTATAAAAGAATTGGGAATTGAAAGTAGCCCTCTTCCATCTAAATTCAGACATGTTGAGTCATCAGTCAATAACAAGACTGATTTCCATGGCAGTAGCATTTGGAGGCTTTAATCAGGTTTCATGTCCTATTATGCTGGGTACTGTGTAAATATAGGATAACAGATACTCTCTGCAGGCATGTCCTTAAACAGGTCTCTGCTGATTTCAGTGGAACTCTACATGTCCAGAAAGGTTCCCTGGGGTAGATCTGATTTTCTAAATAGGGATGAGATGTAGTAGATGGGAATAAAACCTGCGGGATTTATAGGGAAGAGACAGTAAGTAATGGGATCACAGGGGTGCCTGCATAAGGTATGCAGTGTAGCAACTTTGCCTATCACTTATTTTATTTTGGAAAATGAATGAACAAGGGGAAATAATTAACTTTTTCAGTGGAAGTATGGTACCTATATGCTTTAACGTATCTGAGTACTGGTGTTTTACTAAATTGCAATATTTTCTTGGCTAGGAATAAATAAAAACACTTAAAGCGACTGCAGCAAAACTCTTCTCCATTTGTTCCACAGTCTTTAGCAATGAGTAAACTCTTTACTAACTTAAGTGTTGGGATGGTGAAAGGTAAATTCAAAGTAAAGATGCTCTAATGGGAAAACCGGTGAGCACATTCAGAGGACATTTGCTGAGATGTTATCGGTGGTAAAGAAGCCCTGCCCATTTGGTGACATCATTTTGTACAATTTCCATCGTGTCCTGGCAGGCTCAGGGGCTGCAGTGGGAATACTGTGTGAGAGCCAGGCTGGATGCAGCAGAAGAATACAGTGGACCTGATTCCCTCCAGGCTGGCAAGGAGTATTTGGCTGAGGAGCAGCTGGTTCTGCAGCTGAATACAGATGACAAGGCTGAGGGCAGTGAAGACTGCAAGGCAGGTCAGCAGGCTGATTTATTTCACAGTTGCCTTTCTAGTTTTAATGTTTAGCATCTGTATTAGATAAACACCAGGAAGCTCCTGTGCAGGCTGCACTGGGCACTAGACATGCTGAGATGTAGGTCTTGTCACAAATAGCCCCAAGGAAATGGCCCTGTTATGTGCAGGCTCTTAGTGGACCCAGCTTAATGTGGGTTGGGATGAAGGTTCTGCAGACATGCAATGTTTGCAGACTCAAGGTCCAAGAAAAAAAAGGTTATGTGCTGAGTATGGTGAGGGATGGGGTGGGGAGGGCAACCAAATAGGTACTTGTTACACCAGCACACATGCAGTGGGTTTTTAGCCTGAATTTTGCAGTGTTTGTGCATATGCCAGATTCTTACTCCTGATATCTACTTAAGCTTCTTCTTCCTAATATCTGCTCAACTTCTGGATACCATGAACTCATGTGGCACCAACATTTTCAATGCCTGCATTTACACTGCCATGTTTTAATCAGGAGCTTGCTTTTGGAGTGGATCTTCTGATCATGCTGATTCACGGGCTTCAGTCTGTATCAATCTGGGAGTGCATGACCTGGGCTTCCTTCCAATCCACCTAAAGCAGTGACATCTTCCAAACCAGTTCACATAAACTGTGGCCACTGCTTGGCACCCTGTTACAGCTTGCCTGAAGCACCCCCACCTCAAACACCTTTGCTTTGGGGACAGGGTCCTCAACACCAACTGAGTAACTCCAGAAAGCCCCACTGCTCCTGCAGACTGAGCACCATCTCCATTTGCTGCCCACAGGAAACTTCAGGCCAGGGGAGAGAAAGAGGGCTGGGGCTTGGAGAGGAGCCCTGCCACTCCAAGTAGGATGGCCATAACTCCCTCTGGGTACAACAGCCACAAACCTATCTGTAGGCACAGCTGACAAAAATGGCTAGTCAAGTGGCTAGTAAAATCACTTGGAAATTTTTTAACAATGGAAAGTCAGGCAGGAAAGAAGACCTCAGCGATTTCACTGAGAAAAATTGGCAGTCTGAGTTCAAACCCATCAATGAACTACAGGAAAGAGATACCCTAAAAACAAATATCTCTCTCTCTCTATAAATATTTTATACATATTTATATAATACAGAAGTTATTAGTTGGGCTCTCCTTTCATAGGACTGCTTCTTGTATTATAAATAAAGCAGAAACTCCTCTTTTTGCTCCATAAGCCATTGCTTTTTTGATTGATGTCTGATCTCTGTGACTGCAGAAACATGGATGCAGCAAGGTGTCACGAAGCAAAGAGAGCACCAAAGATCGAGTTCCTCTCGTTTTCCTGCATTTATTCATGGTAGTGTCATCTCTTTTACCTATGAGGTGTGAATACAGATGAAGACTTCACTAAGTGCAATGTTATGACTGCAATAGCCATAGACTCAGATCAGAATGACTCTGAAATGGTTTCTTCTGCCCTTTAAATTTTCCAATATATAGTTTTGAGGAGGTAATTCAAAGAGCAGCAAATCTTCACATGCATCCAGATGCCATTAGAAACACACTGAAGAAATTAAAAGCAATCCCTTCTCTTCTAGTGTTTATATAAAAATAAGAAAAAAACTGTCAGTCCACTGGATAAATATCATACGTACATGCATTTTAAAGGATCTAGGAAAACCTGTCACCATAATGCCCAAAACCTTAAGCAGCTCAACTACTGCTCTTGATATCAAGGAAATTTGTAGACATCTTGAGGAAGACTGGCCTGTTCTGTTCTGGCTTTCTCTTGGAGGTCAATGCAGCCAGAACCAGTGCTCCAAGAACTTATTCCTGTGCCCATGCCCATTTCCAGCAGCATAGCTTCTGCTTTTTCCACGTGGGTGGGGATCTGCAAGGTAATCAGCCACAGATAGCTGGGAATGCAAAAGGAACCTGAAAGTTTTCCCTTTTGTTTTAAATATATGCAACTTCAGTATTTCAGTCTCAGAGGATTTGCCTTTCTATCATTCAGATTGTGATGTTTCCTCACACAGACCACTGGAATTTCAGTATTTTCAGATATCTTCCCAGAACTGAGAACTCATGACATGTTACTTTATAAGCAAGGAGGCAAAGCAGTGGTTTGAAGCAGACTTCAGACCCTTCAGATCAAAGACTGTATCTACTGATCGGTCTCCACAGTGCCTGGCAGTGCCTGGTCCAGACTGGGATTTGTAGTTGTTGCTGTAACAACAAAACCAGCTGCCATGATGTACAAGACAGAACTGATATATTTGCTATTTTTGTACTTTCTGTATCTAACTAGCACGTTTTCTATGCAAACCAATCCAGTTCCTGTTTTTACATCAAATTCCCCACAGGGTGTTTGCTGCGCTGGTATCATGGGTATCATTATTCCTGAAGAGGACTGTACAGCTCTCACTTTGGAGTTTGTCAGCACCATTGGTGACTCAGCCAGACAAGCTCTTTGCAGGACCATGAAGCATGCCTCCTTCCTCTGGCTCCAGCTGGAGAAAGCACACTGCCATCCCAGGGCTGTCCAGCTTTAGCATCCTGCTGTCCAGGAGCAGAAGCTGGAAACCAAACCTAGATCTCCTTTCTGACCACTTCCAGGGCTTTTAGTGAGCCATCTGGAAGAGCTCCCAAAAATGCTTCAGCAAACAGGTATCATTCAGTTCACTGCTTCTTAGCTGACACTTATCCCTGCAGGAAATTCAGTGAAGTACAAATGAAATTATACATTTATTTATTCACAAGATGAATTTCTAAAAAGCAAATGTTTCAGCAGGACTATATTTATTATTTTTTCCAGACAGCTTGCTATTGTTCTGCTATTGAGAAATACACCTTGAGGCCTCGGATTAATTCAATTTTAGAAGCACAAATGTGTTTATTATATTTGGCACAGTGAAATGCACTTTTAATTTGTATTTTTATTGAGATAGGTATTTGTTTGAGACCAAACCTGAGATATTTGTTTAAAAGCTGTTAAGGCCTAGTCTGAGATATTAGCTCTGTAATTCTTGGGTTTTATATAGTCTCTTCCTTCGAGTACACTCCACCTTTTAAAAGGGGAGGAAGAAATTTGCTGTTGGCCTTTAAAGGTGCTGTGACTACTAGCAACTTCTGCTGGGGGTTAACTCAATAATCCCACTTCATCTTCCTATGCTAGTCTTTCTTCTAATGCCTGACTGGATAAAAAACATTTTTATTCAAAGCTGCAAAATTTACACATTTTAAAATAACTTCAAAAAACTTACATCAAATTATATGTTACCTCTGTGTTAAAAATAGATGAGGAGTGCCTGCTTTTCTGATACATGCTTAGTAATCAACCATTCTTTGCCAGTAAGCCTTACGTTCGGTATTTTTGGGTAAAATAATACCAAGGAACAGTTGATGCACCTTATCCTGAAGCACTTAATAAACTAAAGCAAACAGATTTGAAATTTGAGGAAGCGCACAGGGAAGTCCAGGGACTTCCCTGAATATAAGGGTTCATAGACTATAATCCCATTGATGATAACTGAGTGATAAAACGCACATTGTTTTCATTTATAACAATTCTTGAGTGATTTCATTGTTCTCAAAGAAAAAAAATAAAAGCTGCTTTTGTTCATTGTTGATACAAAGTCACTCTTGTTGCAGACCAGGCACTTCCTACTTTACCTGGGTATTTTTATCCTCAGTTCTTTGCTGTGTTTGAGAGATAAGCCCTTACTCCTGACTCCAAATCACACTTCCCCCTCGAATTTGGGGAATGTCAGATACAGACTGGAATCCCAACTTTCTAGTTTGGGCCTGTCTTTCATCATGGTAAATCAACAGTCAAAAAAGCTAAACAATCTCCTGGTGTTGAAATTTTGGGCTTTTTTAATTGTACTTCCTTTCTAGCAAACAACGGAGGTTTATTTTTTTTCCCTTTCAGGACAGAAAACTGTTTACTGTGCGACCTTATTTTTCAAATGTCTGCTTCGTTTGCAGGGGGAAGTCTTAATGACCTTGCTCACCATGCAGCCTGTGAGCTTATCAATCTACAGGGTTTGGCAGGAAGGCAAGAAAGCTCTCCTGCAATCAGATCTATTACCAGAGATCCCCTGCCTGGACAGAAATGTCTTACAGCCAGTGAACTCCTGTACTAACACATGCTTTTTATTGCTAGGTGTAACAGCAGTCTGAAGACTCAAGAATTGTTCATAAGTGAATGTTCTTTTTTAATGAATTTCTATACATGTCCTCTGAGCTGCCTGCAAGGTTTGCACACTGATGGTTAATTTAAATACATCTTTAATGGCTACCTACATTTTAAGCTACACTAAATATTTTGAACTCAGGTCAAAACATGATTACAGACCCAGATTTTCCCCTTCTGCTACACTTACATCTTAGAAAGGTCTCACAGCCATTTCAGTCTGCTCTGGTATCAACAGAAATCTTCCAGCAGAGAAGGTTCGGACCCTAAACGGGGTAACTGGGCCTGTACCATGGTGACTGCTTATTCTGCCAAGTTGCCCAAATGGTACATTTTTAACTGTGCTGAAACATGCCCCAGTACACCTGAAGGAAAGCCACAAAAAACACCACATTGGTGTAGTAACTCTGGCAGGAAGAACAGGTCTGTTCTTTGGTGGGAAAGGTGAAGGGAGAAGCCTTTCCTCCTCTGTCTCATCGTTGGCTCCTCTGAACCCAAGGTTTAGGAATCCATTTGATGAACTCTTGTGACAGCTATGATTAGGCAGAGCGGGCTGGGCAAATTGGCAAAAGAAAGTGATTTGCACTACATGTGTACAGTTATTCAATTGATGTAGTAGAAAGCCTCCTTTTTTATAAAATAGGTTTGCCATCCATGTAAATGCAGTTGTATTCCCCAGTTTTGCTGCTGTAAATGTATTTTATGCACCTTTATGTAGCCAACAGTGCAAAGGTGTGGGAAGATGTGTTGTTTTTGAAATACCAGCTAGCTTGATTGCAGAAATGCAACCATCAGTGATCACACATTTTTAAAGATTACAGTCAGTTCTGACAGCCCAATTAGCATTTATGGCACTGTCAACGAGAAAATAAACAAATTCCCTTAATGACCAGAGAGCAAATTTTGATACTGGAAGCATGGGGAAATAATACATGTCCAAGGCATTTCCACAACACCGCTTTTCCGAGCAGAACAGCACTTTGAAAGCTTTACAAAACACCGCTGCCCTGTAAGCAATAGTTCAAGCAGCTTGAGATGTTTCGAGCTGTTGCTGTGGTGAGAAGGGGTTAGCCTTGAGCCCACCATCCAGACTCCCCCCCCCCCTCCATTCCTGGGGCAATCGCTTCACCTTTCCACACCTCACGGCCCGCCTGCTGCCCAAAGGGATACTGAAATCCTCCAAGGTCCTGTGACACCGAATGGATGAATCAATCAGTATTTAGCAGGCGCAAGGTACAGGCGCTTTCGGGGAAACTTGATGGGGGCACCTCAAGAAGTTTGGCCCTACCCAGAGGTTGGAAGGCCGGGGGCTGCCCGGGCCTTTGCCCTAGGGCGGCGGCGGGACCCTGATTTTAGGGGTAAATTTTCCACACGCCGTGTACCGGGCTTCCCGCAAGGGCCGAGTTCGCAGAGGCGACATCACCTCATGGGGCCCCGCGTCCCAAACGCCGGGGTCAAGGGCCGGGACGTGGCCAGGAAAGAGGGAGGCGAGGTGGGGGGGGGGGGGGGGGCGTCCGCCCCTGGGCCAGGCCGCGCTGAGGGCACGGAAACACCGCCCTCGGGGCCTGGGGCCGGCTGGGCGGAGGGGGCGGCAGGAGGGCCGGGCCGGCGGGCGCTGCCCCGCCGCGCCGAGGGGAGTTCGGAGGGCGGCGACGCGGGGCCGGGCGGCGAAACCCCGGCGGCGGCGGCAGATTTCCCCCCTCCGGGGAGCGGCGCGGAGCGTGGAAGGACGGCAGGGCGGAGGGGGAAGCGGCGTGGCGGCGGTAGGACTCGGCTGCCGCTCCCCGGAGGATGTGAGCGAGCGCCACGGAGACGCGTGTGGGACGAGCCCGGTCCCGGCTGCGGGAGCTCGGCCCGGTGGTGCGGGAGAGAAGAGGCGAGGCGAGGCGGCTGCTGCTGGGCGGGTGGCTGCGAGAGGTTGAGGGGCGTCCTCCCTCTCCCGGCCGGGGGCAGGGCGGGGGCGAGGCGGAGCGGCGGGGAAGGCAGGCCAGCCAGCCGCCGGAGCGGGCGTGTGAGCCCCATGGGCCGAGCGCCTGCGAGAGGGGGAGGAGGAGCCGCCCCGCCGCCCGCCGCCCGGGGATGGTGAGGAGGCGGCGGCTGCCGGGAGCCCAGTGAGGCCTTCGCTCGGCACCCGCCGGAGAGCCCGCCTCGCCAGCATCCCCCTTCCCCCAGCTCGCTTGCTGGCTCGCTCCCCCCCTTCCCTTCCCCTTCCCCTGCCTCCCTCCCCGGCTCCCTTCCCCTGCCGCCGCCACCCTCCCATCACCTCCTCCCCGGGCTCCAGCCATGTAAGTGACCCGCTCCCCCGCCTGGGAAGGGCTGGGGAGAGGAAGCGACGGGGCCGGGGCCTGCTCCGCTCGGCCGCGCCGTGCCCGCCGCATTGTGCGGGGCCGGGAGGGGACGGGAAGGGAAAGGAAGGGAGGGGGGGGGGAGGGTGGCCGCTCTCCGCCTTCCCCGGGCGGCGGCCGCTGACCCGCCTAGGCCGCAGCGGCGGGCGGGGGGCTGCCTTACCGCCCCCTACACCCCTTCCTTCGGGCACGGCCGGGCTGCGGAGCCCCGGGGCAGCCGGGCGGGCTGGGAGGTGAGGAGGGCCGGGCTGCGTGTGGCCCCCGGCCGGCGTCCTGCCGGCGGGCCCGGGACGGACAGGAAGCTGTTGGCTCCGCCGAGATGCGGTCGATGAGAGGGCGGCGGGGCGGGGGGCTCCACCGGCGGCCCACGGGCCTGCCCCGGCCCCCTCCCAGCCGTGGCTCTCCAAAGCCGGTGGGGGTTTGGGCCACCCGGGACCGGGCCGAGCATCCCCCAGGGAAGCGGGAGGTAGAGAGAGGGGGGGTGTGTGGGGGTGCTATTTCTAGAACTGTGGCAAATAAAGTCGCCAAGTGCCTCTCTTTTTTTCTCCCCCCCCTCTTTTTTTTTCCCACCTCAGCCGCCCTCATTTTCTCCCCTTGTTTTGTGTAGCCGCGTTGTTCAACCCACCTCCGCTTTGCGGACCACTGTTTGCCAAGGGGGGTGTGATTATCTGATTATCTCCGTGGGTATTTGCCGTGTGTAGGTGCCTGTGTAGCGCTTGTGGACTCGATTTTTAATCTTCTTTTTTTTGTTTTTTTTTTTTTTTTTTTTGTCGTGTTTTGCAGAGCTGTAGAAAGCTGTTTGCAGATGCCCCTCGTCCCCCCTCCCCCCCCCCCAAAAGGGAGAAATTCTGCAGTTGCTGAAATGTTAGAGACTTTTTTGAGTTTTGTTTTGTTTATCTGTGAAACACGTAATTCGTAGAAGTATATGATTGTGCTGGGGCTTTTTATTTAATTTACTGATAGTATGCTAATACAGCTTGCACCTTATTGGTATTCTCTTCCCCTCCCCCCCCGCCCCTTTCTCTCACTTCCCTGGGGAAGGAATTTAACTGTTATTCCTTTTGCTTTGTTTTCCTACCACCTCTAACGTATAAGAAGCAAATTCCCCATTTGCTCATTTGTTTATACCACAGGAGGGATGTACAGTTCAAAATACAGTTATAAAGGGCAGTTACTAACACTTAATTCAGAAGAATATTTGTTTACAGGTAAATCAATTTTGACATACTGCATGACTAGTAATTACTTTTATGTAGTAGTTAATATTCCAGTGACAGCCAAAACATTTGTCTGAGGTAACAGATTTAAAGACACTATGGAACTACCTTAATTTTTTTAAAATAGGAGGGTTTGTGTTGTGTGTGATGTTTATAGAACTCTTCTTGGTGTGCAGTAGTGATAAATCAAATTTAAGAATTGATCTAATGTCTACAAGTAAGTTATAGCTTCAGTATTCACTTGCTGGCTAATAAAAATGTCCTGTAAGTGATTAAGAGTTAAATAAGTTCATGACTGACATGATTTGTTTGGGGAAAGAACAAAACTTCAGTGATAAATACTTTAAAATGGAGTTTGATTAAATGCATCTCAAGTTGGTACAGAAGTTCTGAGCAGCTCAGTTCTTAAATTATATGAGCCTAAACTGTAAAAGGACTTGTTCTTGTTTGGGAACATAAAGAGGATTTTGTCTGGGCTGTGTCTTTGACAGGGAGGGTATGAAGAAGTCTCTTTTCTCCCTTTGCTCTGTTTTAAAATAGGCAGCTTAGTTTGTCCTATGCAACTGTAGTGGTGGTTGCAGCTTGGACAGCTGGATGTTGTAACTCTGGCCCCTCACCTGAACGGTGTTAACCTCCTGTCTATTGATTGGCAAAGGCATGAGAGCACAACTGTTTCAAGTCACAGTTTTGTAAACCTAGACGAGGCTAACACACCGAAAGAAAAATGGATGTGGCTCTAGAGATTTTAATTCTCCACTCACCGTTTTCCCTATTGCTCTTCAGCTCAGCAAGGGCTTTCTGAACCTTGTGATAAGCTCCATGTGCTGCAGTGAAATACCAGTTTAGGTACCAGTTTAGGCATGGTGTCGTTCTATGCAGAACATATCGTAGCAAATACTAGTGACCACGCCTAATTCATGGCCCACAATTGTGTTTTTGTGAAGTAAGCTAAGATCCTGGAACAACCTGGTCCTTCTAAGCTTTCTTTAAAGCTGCCTGCCCAGATTCAGAAACTGGGTCATGGTGCGAAGCTGCTCCTCTGTGCTTAGAGGGCCTTGAGCACACTGGAACCGCTGCCGCTCCTGTGAAACACCCAAGGCAGGATTTGCATAATGCAGGAGATGTACTTCACTGGTGAAAGTCTGGTGGGGACACCTATCTGTATGCTCCACTTGAAATGTTGGCTGGAGCCCAACTTTGTTGTGCCTGTGCTGTTCAGGTGGCTGTCAGCTGTGAGCTTACACGAGGATCCAGGATCTGCTGTCATTATATGATATCACAGGGCTAAACACATGCTTCTCCCCTCTAGGTCCTGTGTGTGTCATCTGCTCTGGTGACAGTGTCATGTGCCCAGGGGGAGCTGGGTCCTTTTTCTCCCTGGTCCTGCTCTTGTGCATTATAAGAACTAGTAAGGATGTGTAGCAGCACATTTGGGCTCAGGGTGTAGTGGGAGCATCAGGACTCTGTGACACCAGGGCAGTGGGCATCAGTGAGTGGTGGTGTGATGGGCAAAGTGTTAGTGGAGGAGTGAGTGTGCTTTGCTGCAACCTGCTTTCTGACCTGAGCTAGCTAGGAAAGCCTGGACACACTCAAACATGTCAAGTGAGGCAGTGGCAGGACGGAGGTTGCTATGTCTTATCTTGCTTGCTCTCCCTCATAGACAAGGTAATTACCATAGAAGCTTCTGCATCCAGTTTCAGCATCCAGTTACAGAAGTTTCAGCTTCAGTGTTACGGAGGAATTCTTTTTCTTCCTGCCCTGCTTTAGGGTGTTAGTAGGAACAAAAGCTTTTATCTTATAAAGCGAGAAAGGAGGACAAATGAATCTCTTGAACTTTTAGAGACAAAAGGTTCTCATCCTATGTGGAAGAGAATAAGAGAAGGAGTTTTAACACAACTCCCAAATACAGAGAAGGCAGTGCTGCTCCACCTTCTATTGGGCAGTTGGTCTGACTGACTCCTTAGAGCAGGTTTTGCTGCTGTAGTGCCTAGGGAAGTGAGTTATCTCATTATTTATGAAGAAGTTAATAACCTTTGAGGAATTAATATATGCGTAAAACTGGCGTCACTGTGATACAATACTGATGTCATGCCATTCATGATTTATTGCACTTCAGCCACATGAGGAATACTTTGGTATTGACAAAGGTATTACAGAAATGCATACTGAAAAACAAGCAAACAGAAGGCTCAGAGAAAGACAGAGTTGTTTAGTTTTTGACAGTATTCGGTCATGTGCAGACACAGGCTGGAGCAGCCAGGTCATACTTACCTCAGATGCCCTCTGTTCACTGGGAACCATTCCTAGATGCCATAAATGAGGACTATAATCATTCTTGCTTTCTCCCCCCTACACTCCCCTCTAGGGATTTTATGGAAAAGGAACTTTCTCTGTTTTATGCATCTTCAGTAGTACGTTGAGCTGTACTTACCTTTCTTGCCTATTCTGAGAAATTACTCTTAATTTGTTGCCTGTGTCTACGGTAGTATTTTGCTAAAATAGATATATTAGGCATAGCTTAAATGTGTCTTTTAAAATATAAGAGATTGAGTGAGTTTGCCGTATCTATGGACAACTGATTGGACAGTGAGAGGAGATCTTCAATGTGAAGAAAAAATAGCTTAAATTTCTCATTATAAAATAAGTGCTCTGGCATAGCTGGCTGAAGGACCAAGGTGCAGTCAGTGCTGCAGGATAGTGTTGGGGCATGTTTCATGCTTTTGTTGTGCTGTGCTCCCCAGTCTTCATGGCTCCTTTGTAATTCCCCCTGTGTCCTTCACCACCCCTCTCCCCTTGAAGGACACTGGCAGGCAAAGACACATCCCTGACAGCAGGGCTGCAGTAGAAGGTGGGGAATGTTTCTTGGGTAGAAACTGTTAGGAAAAGGCAGTCTGAAATTTTTGGGACCCAAAGAGAGAAGAAAAAGTAGTTCTCTGAACTATGGATTTCTTTGTTCGTCTGCTTTTTTTGGGCTATATTAACATTCAAATTCAGATTATGAGAAGAGAGTTTAGCCCATGGCAAGCAAGATTAATTAACCCAGAAAAAGTTAGCTGGAGATTGCTGAGTTTTGGACCTTGTCACTTTTTCCTTGTTCTTACTAGTAAGATTGCCCTTTCTGTAGGCTAGTTAGGCTTGTAGCTTCTTTTTTGATATACAATTATTGAAAAGTATATTGATCATTCAGTGCAGCTAAATTGTTGAATTCGAGATACAGAAGTAGGTTGCATAGTCTCCGTGTTATGGCACAACATCAGAAGTGTTAACTTTCACACCTAGGTGTTGCATTTCTAGAAGCTATGATAATCTTAGGGGTTTTGTTCAACACTTTGCAAAATGCTCAATGCTTAAACAAAGCCTCTAAGGGAGGTCTGGTCTTTTCTTGACATCAACAAGCAAGACTAGTGCACATGTCTATTGTGTGTGCAGTTTTGAAAAGAGAATGAAAGCCTGCCATGTTCATCAGGTTCTCCTAATTCTGAAACTCCTGCATCTAGAGGAGTTTATTCCAAGATAACTCTGGCAGCTCTGTATTACTGGTCTCTATTCTGCAGGATATGGTGTTCTCATATTTATTTATGAAATTAAAGAATTCTTACGTGTCACTTGTTCCAGTGTTGGGTTTTATGTGTTTTCTCTTTCTCCAGACAAATGTCCTATCTGTTCCTTGGTGCTGATAACTATAACTAGTGAGATATGGCAGATTTATAATTTGGTTAAAAAAACCCCACCTTTGTTTCTGGGTAAAAACTAGAAAACAAAGTGTCAAATGGAAAAGCTTAGGAATAGTAATGAGCAATGAAATGTCATAGACAAGTACTGAGTGAGCTTCATTCTCCTAGTCCATTTCTGCTTGCAGTGGTAGAACTTGTTGACGTGTGACCTTGCTTTGAAGGCTGTCCATTTCAGAGCACTGGTGATGTACAATACAGAGCCCTCTCTCCCTGCTAGGGTTTCAGTTCTAGGTTGGATTAGTTTTAACTACCCGTTTCTTCCATCTAGAATTGTGTCTTAGTGAGTTATGTGGAATTAGTAGCTTTTTAATCTAGTTTCTGATGAATGGCTATCACCTGTGTGCTCAGAGATAACTGATGCACGTGTGCCAAACACATGCAGAGATGGGATATATTTGTTGAGGGGGAATGTGTTGTCTCTGTGGTTGGAGGCTCCAGTAAAAGCCAGGTCTTTGGTAGTGGGTTATGAATGCTGCTAAGTTTTGTTTTATTAAACCTCTTGGTTACTGCTGGGAATTTGTCACCAATTACGTTTTTTGATCACCCAAGTAATACCAAATTGAATGGTGGTACGGACACTTTGGAGAGCACAGAAGTCATTAAAGAATAACAAACAGAGAACATTTGTATCACATGCAGAAAAATAATTGGATTCAATTTAGAAAAATAATAAAAACTAATGCATTTGGGGAGAGATTACTTACAGTGAGGGAGAGAAGCATGAAGAATGTTTCTGTGGTAGTCAGCTATGAGCCACACACATTTTCAGTAAGATAGAGCAATTTTGAGATATTTATGAGGGACTTCTCATAAAGCAGAGGGGTAACAATCCTAAATTGTGCTAAGGTATATTTCATTGCAAGAAAGACAGCAGCAAGCCACAGTGCATTCAGGGCAGAGCACTAAATTGATCAGAGTGCTGTAAGGGCTGATTTAAGGTAATGGAAAAGTATGTGAGCTTAACTGAGATTCTTTGTGTATCTCTAGGAGAGGTAGGAGGTACAAATATCCAAGCCAGAGAACATTTTTTGGGAGAGTTAAGGAAATCTGAGCTGGATTAACAGGATGACACTGAAAGTAGAAAAATCTGAAGCAAGAGTATTAGGAATTTTTGCTGACAGAGGTGTATCTCTGAGAAGTACTGTGTGCTAGTTGATAGACTGCTCTACATCAGGCTGTAAAGAAACCTTACAGAAGTGTTTCTGGAACTGTTCTTACCAAGAAATACTTAAAACTGGATTTTGTGGAATCTCAGAATCTTCATTGCTATGGAGAGGAGGTGTCAGGACAAGATCTTGCATCCATCTCTGATCCAGACAGTGTCTGGTGATGCTGTAAATCTCTGCCCATGATCAACCTGCTCAGTGAAGAAGCAGGACCTTCGCAGGCATGCGTTTTGGCACCTCCATTCTCTACAATATAAAAATCCTTCAGAAGAATTAAGGCCTCATTTCGGATTTGTAATAATAATGAAAAAAACCCACAAACCATCAAGCCAGTAATGAAACCTACTCCCTGTTGTATCCCTTGCTGTACATATGCTTCAAAATGATGGTGCGCTCTTCTTTTGATCCTTCTAGAAATAGCTGAGAAGAAGAAAAACGGAAAAAAATCCCCTCCATCACTTTTGTGGAGTCTTCTGCAGGAGTTCAGGAATTTCACCGGAGTGATCTTTTGGCATAAACTGATTTTTCAAGAGACATTCCTGCCATTATGAATGAAGTAGCAATAGTGAAGGAAGGGTGGCTTCACAAACGAGGTAAGTGTCTCTTTCCTCGAGGAGGGTAGCTGGGTTTTCTCTCATACCGTGGTCTGTCCTTCAGCAGCATATCTTCAAAAAGTCCTTTATTTTTCTGTTGACTGTAATGGGAAATGGCGTGGAAGGAGTGTGCACGATCTTCTCCCAAATTAGAGAAAACACTTGTATAAGGAGGTTTCTTTGAGTGTGTGCTTGGTGTGCATGTTCTCAAAAACTGCATCAACTGCTTTGAAAATGATGATAAAGATAGTGACTGAAGGAGATGCTACTTAGAGTGTTGAAGGTTAAACTGCAGCAAATTATTTTGCTTTATGTATAGGCCTGTAGCTTTTCTCAGTGTGAGAATCGTCTTGAAGGGAATCTTCATTTGAAAGGTGAAAACTATGCCTGTATTTTGCGAGCAAGGCTGTGCTCTTGCAGAGACTTGCTAGAGAATGTGCTGTTTTGTGCCTCTCTTAAGCTGTTTTTGGTACTTATTTCCTGGACAGGAAGAATAGCCTTGAGTTTGTGCACTCTGTTGTACCACTAATGGAATTTGATATTTATAAAAAGTCTTTATTCCTTATTGGGTGGCAAAACTGAAATAATGTAGTCATGTGTGCCATTATGCTGTTTGCATTCTAAATGTTTTATTGCCAAAATAGTGGGTTTCTGGGGTTTTTTGGAAGTATGGGAGGTGTATCTTTTTTTCATATACTGCAGCATTGCTCCTATAAGGTACGTGACTTACCTTTTTCTTTGTATTCTACTATCATTTCTTGGAAAGGAGAGAGTGGTGTTAGGTACTTTCCTTAATATCATCATTTTTTTGGACCAAAACCAGAGTTTGTGTGCTCCAGCAATAGGGAAGCCAGCACAGTTTTGCAGACTCAGGATTTTTCTAGAGGGTTTGCAACAACTTGCCTGAAGGTGCAAAGGTGTAGCATAATTATTTCTGGAAGAAAATGGAAATACTTTATCGTAACATTGATAAAGGCAGATGGTTGTTCTGCAACAATAAGAAATTTCTAAGAATTCAGAAAACATATTGATAGTCCATGTTTTAAGTGAGTGGAAACATGTTTCTAACAGCTGGATTTACACCTTCCTATAGCAAATTATTTTGATGCTTGATGTAAAAACGATTTTGATAGGTTTTTTTTGGTTTTTTTGTTTTCTCAAACTCTCATTTATTTCAGTTAGAAACAATTTTTTGCTCATTATTTTAAGTAACTCATTCAAGGTAACTCAGGATACCTTGTTCTGGTACAGTATTTGAGAATTATGCTGTGCTTGCATAAAACTAGATAACAAAACACAGAATTATGCTTCCTGTTCCCATTTGTAAATCTAGAAACTCTTCAAATCAAAGAGATATATTTTTAGTTTAAAGTGATGTTTTTAGAATGAGGGTTTTTTAATTGTCTATTGTTACAGTTCTTGCTACACTTACCTGTAACTTAAAATAACAAATTGTTATCTTGAAGAGCACTCTATAAAAGTTTTCCAGAGAAACATTTATATTAAAAAGTGTGGAAATGGAATTGTATGGTCCGGATGATTCAGAGGCAGATGTATTTGAAACTACAGAATAGTTACATTGTATGTCAAATGGCTCTGTATTTACTCTTGAGAATTGAATTTTTGTTGTTGCTAGGCTTACAATAAAGCTAATGTCAAATAAGGAGACCTCTGGAAGAGGTTTTACTAAAAGATTCCCTAATCACTTGATCAGGTTTTTAGGTTGGGTTTGTTGTTTGGTTTGTTTTTTTTTTTATTACCTTAGAGAAACAGATCATTGCTTCTGATGGTTTGCTGAAAATGTGACGATGAGATAATCTGCTGAAATCTTCCATTTCCAAAATGTTACTCTGCGTTTTTTGCGTATTTGAGCATGCTAGTTTGTGCCCAAACACCCAAACTGTTAAACTTTACTTGGTGTTTTTGGATGCCAGGTTTCTTCACCTTTTTAGCCAGTGCCTTTTTATCTTCCCAGTATGTGTGATGACACCTATTTCATTCCACTTCATTGACTTTGCAACTGTTAACTTGGCATTGTCCATGCCAGGAGGAGGGTTTTAGAAAGCAGTGCTGTCAGCATGCCAGCTCTGTTACTCTGTTGTATTTTGTAGCCGTTTTTGGGGTAAGTTGAAGAATTCAGTTCTTTGGTTGGGGGTGCTTGTTGAGGGGGAGAGAACTGATCCACTCCTGTGCATATGTGTTTTGTAAATGAATTTTTTTTTTTTTTTTTTAAATCATCTATGTTTATTGCCAGACCCTATCAGTTTGCTGTCTCTGCAAAATCAACTGCTTCAACCACAGGATGTTTCCAAAACTGATGTCTGATACCATGAGCTTCTGAAGTTAAGGCATAAACAGCAATTACTGCAGGGAGGGTCTGCTAGAGGAGGATTTTAGATATAGGAAATTTATATCATTTGTCTTTTGGATCATTTATAAAACCAAAGGTTGCACTGCATGTGTTCTGTAAAGATCCTAGGGCTTTCCACATGCAAATATTTTAAGCAGTGACTGGGTGAAATCCAGATTGGGCAATGATGTTCTCTCTACCTAACATTCTCCCTGTAGCTTCAGTTGGATATGTTGTCTCTTAGTTCATGTCCTGAGCAGCTGAACAGCATGGCTGTGTGCAGTTTAACAGTTGCTACATCTCACCCAGCAGTGGCTTAATTTTGGTGGTTTCAATGATTTGTGTACATATAAATCAGGCTGCAGAGTGCTCTGGAGTCCTTCTGGATGGAAGGTGTATGTAAGCATAAAGCTGTCATTAGCAGTAGCAGGTGTTTTGGCCTGGTAGGGAAATAGCAGAGTTTTCTAGAATTGTGGGGTTGTTTTCTTTTGTCAGCACACTTTACATTTCTGTTTTTGTTTTCACGATTAAAAATACAAATGGAGAAATGAAATTAAACATCACTGCCTGGCCAAGAGCTCTTGGCAGTTCTGTAAGTCAGTTGCTTACAGGAAGCTCTGCTTTCAGTAGTGCAGATGTGTTTGTGCAGGGTAGAGTCATCTCCAGGACATGTCTAACCTTAGCCAGGCAGAAATAGACGAATTTATGAATGAGCCATTTTCTTCCCCTTTTCCCCACTTTCAGCACTTGGTGCTGATCTCAGTGAAGTGACAGACTCATGCCTGAAGACAGAAACAGTAGTTAAGACACTCATCACTCTTCACGTAGCTGCATGGCTGAAGTGTTCCAACACACATGTAGAAAATACAAGGACACTCAGACTTGGGGTTGGTGTATTGCATGTGTATATCTAGGATATGTAGTTCCTGGTTATATTATACTGAAGGTTTGTGTAGTGGAAAAGGATGGGGGAAGTGGGTTGATGCAGACATGCTGTACTTGTGACTGAACAGGAGGTTTTTGCAGATTGTTTTTCTGCATGTAGAATGTGAATATCCTTGGTTTTGGTCATGTGTTGAGGAACTTTTTGGATAAAAGGGTTGTGTATTTTATTTACTGATCTCACTGGATTTCTTGCATCTTTCTGCTCTAGTCCCTGTTTATAAAGATCCTTCTATTGTCTTCAGTCTTCATCCTGTGGTGTTTTTTGGTGTTTTTTTTTTTTTTTTAATGTCTTTCTGCAATGCTAACAAAGAGGGGGATTGTGCATTTTGATACTCTGAAATCTCTGACTTCCCTCGTATGTCCGGTTTTCTTACTAGGGCATAAACTGGTATGGAAAAAGGAGTCTTTGGGAGGCAGGGAAAGGGGGAGGGGAAAATGTACCCTGACATTTTAAAAAAAGGAAATAGAAATCTTGATTTCTCACGCTGAGAACTCTGGAGCAATTATAAGCAGCAGGAGACACCTGTGTATTCATCCATTAATATTTAGCATCAAATGTGCAGCTACTTTTTGCTTTTGTTTTTATATAGTATACAAACACTGGACAGTAATTTTAACTGTAAAAACCAGAACATGTCCTCTGAATGTCACTTTGGGTGGACCGTAGGAAAGTAAAACTGTTTGACTGATTTTTGAGTCTGGCAGCCAAGCTGATCAAAATTGCTAGACATCCTTAAGTGAGAAATTATCCGAAAAGATATTTATCCCTTTTACAGAAATGCTATTAAGTTTATTTGTTAAAGAATTACTTCCGTAGTGAAACTGAGACATACAGATGTCTAAATAACCAGTAAACCAGTAGTCCATACAAATTTATCTTCCTGTAGCTTAATTGCATCAAATGAATGCAGGATCCAGATGTAAAATACAAGCAAGAATTCAGTGCTGGTTGTTGCTCTTCTAACTTCCTTGGCACAAATGTTGAACTTCAGATTTAGGGTTTTTTGCTTCATACTTTCAGTATTCTGTTAGTATGAATCAAAACAGAATCTTGCAAGGTATCACCAGAAATTAACATTTTTTTTTTAAGCTAGTGAGTCCCTTTTGCTGCTATTTTTCTTCACCTCTTATTTCTTCTCTCTTTTCTGTTCTCACCCATGTTCCTTATCTCTTTTTGTATGTATGTGTGTTTTATTTTGGGTCGTTTTTTAATTTTTACTTTGGCTTCTGCCTGTTCCTGGTGTCTCTGGTGATGTAGCAGTGCACTTCCTTGATGACCTGTGTAACCAGAGCCTTTGAGGTTCAGATTAGGTGAAGGATCATCTGGCTTTCATGGTATTTCAAAGGAGTAGTTGGGGCACTTTATCCGAGGGATGCCTCCATACTCTGAAGATGCCAGATATAGAGGGCACAGCTGCTTCAGAGGAAAAGCTGGGGGGAAGAGGAAAGGTAAGAAACAAGGTCGAGGCTGAACATAGAGGAGTGGGAAAATTTGTAACAGAGGGAAAAAAGCTGACACATCTTCCAGAGCCAAAGGGTTTGGTTTATAGGGAAATCTGTTGCTTTTCTCATTGGAAACAAAAGATAAGCTGTGTCAGTTTGTGGTTTTTCTTGTATGTCTCTTTTTCAACACAAGGAGAATAGTTTTGCAATGTTAGTTCTTGGTTGCTTTCATTTTGCTTGCCCTGTTCTGGGAAAAGGGGATTGGGGAGGAACCAGGAAATTGTCGACCAATAAATCTGACCTTGGTGGTAGGCAAGATGCTAGAGACATTAAGAAAAGATGAGATCACAAAACATCTGGAGAAATATGAGCTGATAATGGCTAGTCAGCTAGACTTTTGGAGGGTAAATCTCATCTGATGGAATTATTTGTGGAGAGATCATAGGAAACAGGCTGGATCCAGTGGACTGTAAAAAGTCTGCTTTGGATGACAGGGAAGTCAGATGCTGAGAATTACCTAGTACAGTGTAACTATACTGTACTACATCTTTGAAAGAATTAGGGTAGCCTAGAGATTGCTCATCATCCTTGCACTGAGAAGACTACTTAAGTCTTTGAGCACTTTTGCTTTACTTTCCAGTGACCTGTTAAGAAAGTAATTTTGCCGTAACATTTTTTCGTTTAGGAAAACACATTCTTTAAGCCACAGCTTCACATTTTTCAAGGGTCAAGTCCAAGTTTTTCTTTTTTTCAGTAAATATGCTCCCAGAAATCTTAATTACAACATTTCCCCCCCCATTCTTTGCAAAATACTTTCAGTTCTTTAGAGAAGTTATGCTCGGTTAGTTGTTTTTCTCGGTGTTTGTAAACTTACTGTCTGGAACTTACATGCGGGTGACACCAAACACACTCTCACTTTCAATGGCAAAGAGGAAGAGCTCAGATGTTGATGCCCACATTATTTAGATCAGTCCTGGAATTTTTCTTTCATATTCTGTTTTATTGTACATCAGAAAAGAAACAAACTAGGTCTCAGTTTTATATCTAAAAGTAGGGTGGCATCAGAAATTACTGTTTCTTGTCATTAAAAGAGATTTGAGAATGAGGGATCTAGGACATTGCAAACCCTGCTAAGGTGAGCCTGGGAATGCTTGATACAGTGGATCATGCAGAAACTGCCTGTGCTGTCTTTGATCCTCTCTTTCATGGTTCCTTCATTTTCGAGAAGGAAAAGGTAGGCTTGTGCAAAAAAAAAAAAAAAAAAAGTCCACATATGGTTTTCTGTTCTTTTTTTCTCTCAGTAGGCATATTGAGAAATCATCAGGTTTGGATTTAGGAAGAAAGAAGTACTAAGTGAGTATGCTATTTTGAGGTAAAGAGAGATCAAGAGAGTATAAAGCTTGCTTGTTGTGCTTGCAGGAGTGGTTTAGGCAAAGTGCTGTGCAATGCATTTTAAATTTGGCGCCTTGTCCACACTTGAAAATGCCTTCCCCTGCAGGGTGGATGCCAGAAGGTTCCTTCCCTTCCAACATTCCCTGCTGGCACTCCCCCTGCCTAAGCACTATCAGTTGCTGTGCCCGCAGCTTCCCCTGCCTGAACTTGCTTTGTGTTAATACTCTTACCCCTAGACTTTACCATCTGAAAAAGCTGGAGAGGACTTTGATGCTCTTAGAGCAGTACATGGTGACATGTAGAGTGTCTGCTTTTGTCCACCTTTTATGTAACTAATAATTCTCTTAGAGATTAGGGTAGTTGATGGTCTCAGATTGATTCAGGAAACCAACCTTACTATGTGTTGGAAGGAGGGATTTGCTTAAATTTTGAACATTTGATTTGAATGCATTTTTAAAGACAGCATTTTAAGAAAAAAACCCAACAAAAACAACTGTCAGCTTTGTGGGTTTTTTTTCCCTTTACGTATTGAAGTAACTGATTTACTAAGGGGAAAAAAAAATCGTATTTTAAAAGTCATCTCTCATGGGGGGAAGACAAAGGAGGGATTATTATTTTCAGATGTATTATGTTGCAGGTACAATGTGCCTCTTAAAGAGGGAACAAAAACCAGGAAACTATGTGAGGAAAGAGGAAGAATAAGAATGGAGAAAGAATAGCACCATATTAGGTGTGAAGTAGTGTGCCTCTGTGAGAAATATTTACTGCAACTAAAAGGGGGAAATAATGAAGACTGACTTAGAGTGCAGTTGGAAAACATGTTATGGAACTCTTGGATTACTCTCCCACCTCTTCAAGTTGAGCCAAAAATGTGGAAAAGATAGCTGGTCAAACAATATTGTGAAATTTGTCAATTTATTCAAAAGTGCATGGTCATATTTGAGGACAGCTGAGGTAAACAGTCATCGCAGACTGCAGACAAGCCAGTGACTGTTTTCCTGAGTCTCTTGGGTAAGTCAGGAGAGCATTTTTAGAAGTGCTGTCCAAAGCCCAGGCCTTTGGTGAACTGCATGTAGAAATAAACTTTGGAGGCAGTGGTTCTCTGCATGACTGCAGAGGTATTTTGTGCTGAGACTGAGTGCAGCATCCAAATAATTCTTGGAGTTATCAAATCAGTCTTCTTTGCTGGCACTTCATTAATGTCCTCTTAATGAGGACCAGAGAACATGCATACCAGAGAAGTGGGTTTTATGTTGGTGTTGACCATGGTCTTCATCAGAGATAACTCTTTTGGGAGGGAGGTCCAGTCTCACAGTGGTTTGGGTTGGAAGGGACCTTCAGAGATCATCTAGTCAACCCCCCTTGCCCTGGTCAGGGGCATCTTTTACTAGGCAGAGGTTGCTCAAAGCCCCATCCAACCTGACTTTGAAGACTAGAGCAACCTCTTGTAGTGTTTTACCACCCTCATATATATAGGGAAGACATTATTTAGGGAAGACATTAGCCTAACTCTACGCTCTTGTAGTATAAAACTGTTAATCCTTGTCCTGTTCCTGTAGTCCAGGTTAAAAAGCCCCTCTCAGTCTTTTGGGAAAAATAGAAAAGGATATGGGGGTCCTGATAGATAGTAACTTATGAATAAGCCAGCAGTGTGCCCTTGTTGCCAGGAAAGCCAATGGAATCCTAGGCTGGATGAAGAAGAGTGTGGCCTCCTGAGGGCACAGCTGGAATACTGCATCCAGTTCTGGGCTCTCCAGTTCAAGAGAGACAGGGAACTACTGGGGAGACAGTCCAGTGGAGGGTAAGACAGATGATGGGCTGATTGGAGCATCTCTCTTACAAGGAAAGGCTGAGAGAGCTGGGACTCTTTAGCCTGGAGAAGAGAAAGCTGAGGTGAGACCTTATCAATGTCTGCAAATATCTAAGGGTTGTGTGCAAAGAAGATGGAAGTAGAGTCTTCTCACTGGTTCCCAGTGACAGGAGTAGGGGCAATGGGCACAAGCAGGAACATAGGAAGTGCCATTTAAGCATAAGAATAAACTTCTTTATTCTGAGGGTGATAGGACACTGGAACAGCTGCCCAGGGAGGTTGTGGATTCCCCTTCTTGGAGATAATAAAAATCCCCCTGGATGCATTTCTGTGTAATGTGCTCTGTATGATCCTGCTTTAGTGGGAGAGTTGGACTAGATGATCTCTTGAGGTCCCTTCCAGCTCTGATAATTCTGTCATTCTTATAAGCTTTCTGTTACATATTGGGAGGCTCCCTGGAGCCATCTCTAGGCTGAACAGCCCAAACTCTCTCAGCCTTTTTTTATAGGAGAGGTCTTAAAGACAAGGCTTACTGTGCTGGCTTGAAAGTTTAACTCCTGAGGTTTGACACTGGTGTTACTTGAATGAACTTCAGGTGCTGGTGGAGGTCAGGTCTGCTTACAGCAATCACTGCTGATTCTCAAATTTGAAGTGCAGCTCTTGTGTTTGATATGGCCTTATAAATTATTTTCCACCTGTAGAAGTGACCAGATTCTGAAAGTTTTGCCCCCTTTTCTGTCTGAAGCTGAGGAGCTTGCTAGTCCTCATGATGGAGAAGAGAAAAACTCTAAAACGTAACTTGAATGTCTTCTTCACAGCTTACACTTAAACTAAAGAGGAGAAAAAGGGCTGTTTAATAACTTTTAATGAAAAATTGGCAAAAATTAGAGGATTTAAATTAATTTACAATATATATGATTTCATTGTTCTGAACTCTGAGTTTAAGCAGTACATCATACAGTTTCTGCAATTCTGTCAAAGGATCTGGAGATGAAGAAGTGCATCCTGGTTGCACTTCAGGAAGCAAGCAATATGAATGAATAACATTAGCATTTTCTGCAAGAGGCTGGATGGGTCTAATATCTAATAATTTTCATACAAATGAAACTATATTTGAACTGCATGTTTACCCATCAAACTTCAGTTAGACTGAATCTCAAAATTAAAGATAAAAAAACACTTATTTAAAGTTTTTGGCATGTGTTTCCATATGAGCCTTTGTACATGCCATGTTATACCTGCCAATATAATGCTGCCTTGTTCAGAATGAGGTGGTTACCCTGGGGTGGAAATGAGTAAGATGTATGCCCTGGAACACAAGGGTACACAGTATTTTGTATGTTCTTGCCATTAAGCCTAAGTTGAAGCTTTACAGCTGAAGTGTCACTAAAAAGTTACACCCTTCAACAAACCTGTTAAGCAGGTCAAAATCCATCGTCAGGATTCTTCATAGCTGCAAAGTGGGAATACCACCTTCTATTTGCTGGTTGCTTTTCAGGGGCTTCCAGGCATGGATTGTCTGGACTGGTGGCTTTTTGTGTGTCATACATATCCCTGCACCTGTCTGTGGTCTGTAAAGCTTCTATAAATAACAGTCAATTACATGAAAGTGTTTTATCTGTAATACAGATTTATTTATTAATTTTTAGTTTTCGATCATGCAGTCTCCTTCCCCTCCTGTCCTCATTGAATAGTAATGAAAACTTGGAAACATCAAGAGAAGAGACAGCATTTATTTTGTAATTCAAGACTTAAATGTGTAGTTTCCTACAGGTTTAGCTATATTATATGTTTGTTATTTCACTTAGAGTTTGTGCATGGAGGAGACTAGAATCCAGTTTGATATCTGTGGTGACAGTGCTGGTTGAAGGGTTTGGAGGTAGTTTTATAAGTGGAAATTGATTTCTGGACATAAGATACAAAGCCTTTGCCACTATAAATTCAGTAATCCACTCATTCTGTGGTAAGTGTTCTTTGTGCTGCTCTGGCAGTGTCTTGGGAATACCACACTTCAAATTGAGAGGTTAGACTTCACTAATCATCATGGCTTTTTCTTCAATAATTTTTTTCTAAAAGAAAGCTTGCTCTTTTACATGGTTCTTAATAGAAAAGTGGGATCTCTGTTTTAAAAATCTCTTGTGATGTGCTTCAGACAGTGAAGGAGTAAGATAGTAGTTGAGTTTTTCAAGTTGAAAATTTCTTTGCATCAGAGAGTTTTGTAGTTCTTCTGTGATACAGATATATTTTTACTATAACATCAACATTTGTAGGTGTGTAATTGATGTACCTCCTGGTGTTAAAGTTGAAATTACCTTGTTACTTGCATGATAGGAAGGTATTTATTTCTAAATAATATTTTGGGGGAAAACAGTTTTTGCTAAATGGAAAATCACCGCAAACTTGAAAGCAGCAGCCTTCAGCTGACTTGCAGAGATCCTGCCTATTGAACACTATTGTGACAGCTTGTTTCTGTCATTTTCACTGAGGTTTAGCCTGAAAAGTCAGGATATCTTGATCTGAGAGATGGGGAGATAGTTAAATTACATCATCATGGAAGAATACCAGCATACTTAGCTTTAAAGCCATTCAAGACTACATTGGCACCCCTTTGTTATACAGTGTAGCTGAAAACGAACTGCAGCAATAATGAACCAATCCATCTAAATCACAGCAGCTGAACAACTGACTGTTCTATCTCAAAATGCAAATGCCTTGTGCAGAATGGATTTAATTGTAAATGTTTGCTTAGTAGGGAATATGAGCTTTTTAGTTTGTGACAATAATCTTGAATACAAAGACCCACAGAATTTTAGGGTTTACGTAGCTTGTCCCTGCTCTCACAACAATATTTCGAAGTCAGTTTTTTAAAATGTAACATTTGGCTCTTTTCTAGCCAGTGAATAGAACTCTGAAAGCCCAATTTCTAAGCGGTGTTTTGAAAACTAAAACATAAATTTAGCACTATGTATCAAGCAGGATTTTCAGTTACATTTCTTTTGAATCATTGGTGGGGCTTTTATATAAATTCAGATAAAAAGAGAAGAAAGTGCTCAGTTTCAGAGCTTATTTTTGTTTGTTTGTTTTTTGCAGTGCAGAAATGCCAAGTGTTAACTTATAGTATTAACATTTTCTTTGAGGTTCTAGTAAGGTTCCTCTCAAACAAATTGAAAGGTTGCTGTTAGAAATAAACACACACACACCCCTGTGTTGAAATCTTCAGTCTTTGTTAAATTCTTGAAACCTTGCTGTGGAATGCAACTCATGAAGATGAGTCTCTGTCACCAATTTGAAAGAATTAAAATAGCATTGTCATTTTATGGCAAGGCAAGGAAAAAGCTTCACTAGCAAGTAGAGAGAAAGCAGAAATACCTGCCTCCAGGCTGTTCCTATGAATCTTTCTGTCTGGAAAGACAGATAAAACTTTGAAAAAACACACTCACAGAAAGTATGCATGTTTATGCTTCTGTTGGCATTTTGTATGTGTTCTTTAATAGCCTTCACATGTGGATTAGTCCTTCTGAAAAAAAAGAAAAAGCCAACCAAGCCCCCTGAAGAATAGGCCTTTGTGACACTGAAGAAGTGTACTGCGCCAAAGTTATGGTAAGAATTTGTAAATTTTGGCTGCTGGAGTACTTCCTTCCCCTGCTATGTTTTTAATGCTGGAAACTTGTAAGTGTGGAATAGAGGGTGGTTTTTGAGTTTTTGTTTTGTTTTGTTTTTAAATGAATGCAAACATTCATTTCACAAACTAAGCTGCCTGTTCACATGACGCTGCTGGCTGTATATAAACACCCTGTTGATCTTGTTCTGCAGAAATCTTCGTTGGGCTCCCTGAGTCATACAGAAATGCTTCACTGCTCTTGTCAGGGCTGTGCTGTGGACTTAGGATCTATCTGCTCAGATTTAGTTTGCCAAATCAATGTCCCTGAAAGAAATGTTTTTACTTGGAACAGGGCCCTCAAAGCTGGGATGTTTTTCTGTATCTCTTTTTCTTTGTGTGTTTAAAATACTTAATTCCGCTATTTTGGGAATGGCTTTTGTTTTGCTTGTATTCCTCGGATAAAGCTGAACCTGTTGGGGAGATGTTTGGCATTTCTTAGTTGCAAAACTGTCTTCTTCTTCCATGCATTGTTGTCTCTTCACGCGGATCTTACATTGACGTTCTAGTTTGTGGGTATGCAAAATGCTTGTGCTGAGAGCACCCTGCAGAGCACAGAGAGCTGAGAGGAGACTGGGATCTGTGCTGCCAGGTGAGTCTTCCCAGTGGCCTGGGATGTGGAGATGAGCTGGGCAACACAGTTGACTTCACAGGGCTTTTCTCAAACAACCAAGTGCAGAATTCAAGTCCAAGGCTAGACTGTCATGGTGACAAAATATTTAGAAAACATTTTCTTGCCTGAAACAAAAGCTTGGGTTGTGCAACACAAAGTACTGTCCCACTGTAATAAATGATGTTGTGTATTTTTAAATGGTTCTGTGTGTTCTCGGACCGTCGGCTCTTGCCAGATTCAGCATGTTCAGGTAAAATGAGGCATTCTTCCTCTGAACAATCTGGGTTAATTCTTCCCCTTTACACACTTGGGTTGCAAAGACATAGCATCCAAACCTAGCCTCACGTTTTGAACAAGGTGGACAACACTGTGTTAGGACAGGTGCACTGAAGCAGCTTCTGATTTTCAGCCATGGTGGCTCAACTGCATTAAGAGCAGTTGCTGAAAACTTACACCTTGTTGCTGACATAGACTGATCTGATCCTAAATGAGCTCTAGGACTAGACTTGGTGTCTCCTTTGTTTGGATTAGACTGCTGTTCTTGCTGCAGTAGGAACCGTTTTGTGATGTATGTCTTACATCGTTCCATAGTAACCACTTTTTTAAAAATTATTTATTTATTTATTTATTTATTGGCAAATGCCTAACAACAACAAAAAAATTGATTTTGAGGTGTTCTAGGCTTACTGGACTTACTTTGTGACTTGAAAGCCAGAGGTCTAAAGTGGCTGTAGTATATTATTCACTGGTATTATTCACTGGTAGTATTATTATTCATTATTTTAAAGTAAAACAATTTTAAGATAAGCAATCCTGTAATAACTGAGTGAAGACTACTAGCCAGCAATTCATTTCAGTATAACTGTGCCATTTGGAGTTAATGCATTTTATCCCAGTCCAGCCTGTCTTCCTGGGTAATACCAGATGTAATTTCAGAGAAATGCATGATTTTACATCAGTACTGCCTTCTCTGCTTAGAGCAGCAGTTGGCCAAATTTCTTTTAGAAATAGTGATTTGTCTCAGCACTACTACAGCAGCTATAACCAGATTGTCTGCATAGGCTGTATTTTTTTTTTTTTTTTTTGATCTTCAAAGCTGATGTTTTCAAAGTTGATGTTTTCAAAGTTGCTGTAGTTGTTGGAGTTTACTGTTATTCATGAGAATGTAAAACAAAAGGAAGACATGGAGGGGGGGAATGTACTTTTCTAAGGTTTGCATCGTTTTGCATCTTTTGTATGCTTGGCATGTATCCTTGTCCCATTCAGACTGCTGCTCTGAACAGGGCAGAGCTCATTCTTTGGGCTGCTGCTTTGTTGCTCTCTGTTAGTTCCTCTGTTGTATTAAGCTGCAAAACCAGCTGCTATTGCTTTTCATAGCTATTTTTACCATCTCTAAGATGTTAACTTCTGCCTCCAGTTAGCCTAGCATGGCTCTATACTGAGACTACAACGTGGGGGCAAGCAACCACTTCTGTGCTTTCTCTTGTGCTCCCCTTTCACACTTGGGAAATGGTCCCTGTGAACAGCTGCAGTACTGCTTTATTATCCTCTTTGAAAGCTCTTACTCCTTGCATTGCTTATGAAAGGCCTTGATCAACTTGCAATGTATGTGTACTGAGACTGCTGTTTGCTGCCATGCCCAATATTGGTCCCCCCCCCTTTTTTTGTGTGTTTCTGTCTGGCCTTCTATTGCTCCTGCCCTTTAACAGTCAACTCTACAGAACAGGGACTGTTTCATTGGTTTCTGTGTACCACAGGTAACTCAGCTCCAGATGTGTATCTGAAATTGCAGTGTACTGCAGTAATACAAATAGTTATGATCTAAAAAGCTGTATCTAAAATAAGAAAGAAAAAAAAAAGATTTACTGTGATTAGTTATGTGCATTTTTAAGGGCTTGGGGTTTTTTCAGTGGTGTATTTGTGCTTGTTTTGGGTTTTTTAGGGGGGATTTTACTCCTCTGACAGATTATGGCAGGAATGTGCAAATATCAGTATATATAAAGTTTTCTTACCAGTTTAGGGAATCCTCCTACAGACAGAGGGAAGCTTTCTTCTCAGCAGCAGCTCCAGTCTGCTAGGAACAGGCTACTTCAAACAGCTCTTTTTAGTGTCTCAGTGAGGTTTGTTTACTCACTCAACTAGACTGTGTCTGTTTATGGCAAAGCCTCATGTTTCTGGAGACTTTTCTTTCTCAGGCAGCATTTTAGAAGTGGAATGACACACAACAGGATGTGTGGTTGTAGATACAAGTTCACACTTCAGAGGCCATGCCTACCTTTTTGACCATGTACAACCCTGTGCTGTTTCTCTCATGATTCATGTGGTGAAACAAAACATGGAAGAACACACAATTTGTTTCTTCTTTTTATGACCAGTACACACTTAGAATATTTATTGATATTACTCTTTTTGCTGACTCTTATGATCCTCAAACCAGTTACTGGAGGCAAAGACATCAAAATGATGGCAAACAGCCAAGTAGACTTGAGGTTTTGTTCCTCGAATTTGATTTGAAAGTTGCAGTTTGATGAAGATGAGTTCATTCTTATTTTTGTCTTTTTATTTTTATAGTTTTCTGAATTGCTTACTTGTACTATTAATGTTAAACTCTTTTGTAGCATATTGGACCAGCTCACTTCTAATGGCTCCATACAACATAGAATTACAGGATGCTTTACAATTCGTGGCTCTTTTGATCTTGGGAATCTCTTACAAAGCCCAGCCTGATCTTGGAGGAGAATAACAATCCAATTTGTAGAGGAGTAGAGGAGTTTGGTTTGAGTTTTGATATTCTTTGTGATGGCTGTCAAACAGAAAAATAATAGTTCCTCTGTTGCCAACAGGTGTTTTCATTTTTCAGTGTTGACTTTCAATATAGTAGCTGGGATTTTTCAAGGAAAAGTTTCAAATCGTGGAATAATAAATAAACCTCACTAATTTACTATATTTTGGTGTTCTGGAACTGTGATTTGGAAATAAAAGCTGCTTTTTGCTTTGATTACTAGAATGTTTGGTTTACTAAGATTGCTATGTAGGTGTGAAGCTGCTGGGAGTTTTGCTTTCTTTTGTTGGTTTGTTTGGCTGTTGTTACTGAGGCTCCCTGGCAGAAAGTAGAAATGTTTCTAACCTTATCCCAGCCTTCCTTGTTCACCATTTTGTAGTCCTGGTGTAAAAGAAGAGGGGAAAATAGGGGTATCTGAATGTGTGATGTTATTAGTTCTGTTCTTTCTAGTTGTCTCCAAGCAAGGCTTCAGTTATTTTACATCACTGATGGTAGTTAAATTAGGTGCCTTGATGGTCACCTTCAACAACATCTGGTGGACTGCAGCTCTTAAAGACTCTGACCATGGCACAGGAGGTGTACCGTGTTGCGTTGTTGAAGCTCACACCAACAGCCTATTACAAAGCAGAGGTCTGGGCCATAAGGTGCAGTTTATCTGCAGAGATTGACAGATTAGTGTACTGATAGCAGAGGCAACTTGAAAACGGAGGATAGCTGATCTGATGGCTCTGGACTAGCACCAAGCCACAGATTTCTTCTTTTCTGCCTATCAGAATAGTAACCATGTCCCTCATCAAGCTCTTTTTGTGGTATCATAGTAGTGGTCCATCATCCTGTGGCCATTGCAATGAGCAACCACCTGTGGAGTCACACCTGATAAATCAGGTGATCCATAGGGTTTTGGATGGCAGCTGTTTGTAGCAGGGTAGTAGTAATCTCAGTTGACATTAAATGCTGCTTTGTGAATGCCCTTAAGTTGTAGAAGATTGTTTCACAGTTGGTGCTCTGGATGGCTGCAACTGGAGTCCCAAAGGACAGAGTTAAATTTTGGACCAGAGGTGCCATTTTAGTCATAAAAAAGAGCCCTTGAGGGCAGGGTTGAAGTCTGGCTCAGCAGAAATGGGAAACCTTGAGCAGTCTGCAGCCTCTGGAATTTGTCTCTCTGAGACAATACTGTTGTGTGAAGTCTAGAGCCTGCGTGTCCATATGAAACTACATCAGATCTGTGTCTGAAACGAGATAGCTGTAGTTCCAAGGGGATTTACTTTTATTTTTTACTGCTTTTGTAACCTAAAATCTCCAGTCCAGGGAGCTTTGTGAGGGATACAGGTCTAATACCAGCTTCCTAGTAAAACTTTCACTAATTATTTAAAAATTGTACTTAGGACATACCAGGACTTTTTTTCAATTTTTTTACTTGGAAAACTTGATACATCTTCCTTCTTTTTCCCACATTACCAGGATAGTGCTGACTATTTTGGAAATTACTTTCTTTGTTCTGATTTGGACTTCTGAATACAAACAATGCCTGCATCTGAGACCCTCTTATATTTTGTGGGGCTGGAAATGCTGTTAATAAAAGATGTAAGCATTCCCTATTCCCTATTGCCCAGGGGAGATAGGTGAGTGAGTCAAACAGAAGACAGAGCATCTAGAGGGTGAAGAGGTGGCTGGTGTGTTAAAGTACTGTCCTGGAACTGAGAATTGAAGCCAGTCCTCTCCTGCTCTGCCACAAACTTCCTCCTATATGATCATCTCGGATAAGGTTATTTTTATCTCTCTGTGCCCCAGTTCCCTATCTGCAAAATGGTGATAACAGCAGTTCCCTACTTCACAGCGATGTTGTGAGAACAAATGCAGCTCGGGCTGTGGGGCTCTTGGATACTGTGGTATATGGGGGCACAGATGGAAGAAGGGAAATGTTCCACATAAAAGCTTTCTGTTCTTTAAGCCCAGCAGTAGGTTACAGCACTGATGTGAGTGTGGTTTCCACTGAAGTCACTGGTGCCATGGTTTCCACTGGTGCCATGTCTTTTCCCTTAACGTTTCCTTGCTTAACTACTGTGTACATACCAGCAAAGCACTTAACATCCTTGCTAAATGCTATTGTTTGCGTCCTTGGCTGCAGGCTCTGAGAGCTCAAGAGCCTCCTACTTGTGTGTTTGCTGGCATGAGCTGCTCACAGTGACTGAATGGAGTGTGTGCCTCTGGCAGCAGCCACCCAGTGCATTTCACATACTTGCTCAGACCCTGGAAGGAGTTAAAAATTTGTATGAATGGATTTTAACTTGTAAAGTTCAAACTACGGTGTCATATACTCTGAGCAAGCCATGGACATGAGTCTGACGAGAAGAAAACAATTGTCCTTGACATAACTGTTTAAATTTCACAGAAACCACATCCTTTGTCTTGTCACTGACAACGTAACATTCCATAATGTTTGGTTTGAACTGGTGTGCTATTACTCAGCTCAGTCCTTGTTTGGAAGGATTTTTGTCCAAAGGCACCACATAAATGCAAACTTCCTTCCATGTTACCATGGACTTCTTAGTACTTGTTCATCTATAGCATAAGCAAGTAAGAGAAAGGTAACCTGTATGCTTAGCTTTTACATAGTCATGTGTCCAAAGGGGAGATTGAGTTGAATCAATCAAGTTGTTGTATCAAATCTTGCTTGTGCCTATTGAAGTGTGTTTTGGAGGGAGTTTTTTGGGCCAGGAGGTAGGAGCCACATCATTTATTGCTTGCTCCTTGAAACCTGCAGCTCATGTCATCTTCCTTCACCTGCTTTGATAAATTCTATATTTAGTTGTCTCTGCATATCCACTTGAACAGAACAAAAATAACTTTACTGTAATCCATCCTCTCTGTCCTTTCCTTTCCACCCCTTCCCTCCCCTTTCCTTTCCTGCTGCTGGGTTTAGGGCATTCAGTTGTGTGGGAAGTGGTGGATTTTTTGTTTGTTTTGCTTTGTTTCCTTACAAGAAGGGTTGGGGGACAGGAGAGAACATTTATACCCTGCAATAAAATTGTTGTGAAGAGCACGGAAACTGTCAGAAACACTTCCTCCTTTCTTATAACATTTGCTGAGGGGTCAGACTGTGTGCAGAGTGCGTGGAGGGAGGTGGAGCAGAGGTTGAGAAATGACTTGCATGTGGCATGCATCTGCCTGACAGAAAGCCAACCGTGCCAGGGGATAAATGGACAAACAAATAGTGTTTCAGTTCTGAACTCGGAGGTTGAACCTAAAGTTTGCGCAGGAGCAACTCTTCAAATAAGTTTCCGATGGACCTTGACTCCTGTTGTGCAAACATGCCAGCACAGAGGAGCCAGTCCTCTCAATCCCTGCTTGGTAAAGGATCTACACGTAGGCTGCACTTTGCATGGCTTCCCCTGTGTCCCACGATGGGTGAATAAATATCTGTCTGAAGTCAGTGCTGTCCCAGAGCCCTAGATGTATTTAAGTGCATCACCCCTTGACTTTAGCATGAATTAAGCACTAAATTAGTGAAGCACTTCTATTAATCTTGCTGTGGATGTTGGCTGTCTTTATCTGCAAATTGGATAAAGAACATCCACTTGAACTTACCAAAATGTTTGCTGCCTATGTTGTCTGAAATGTTACTGTCTTCCACTGTTAAGCTGATAGGGATTTGAAGGAAATGGTGTTGTTTGGGGGAAACTGCTTTGAGATACAGCCTGCCAAGTTCTTGTATCTTGACCTGTATGTTGTTCCTGACAGAAACATTATCTGGAGATGTAGGAGGAGGCTTGTTCCCACAAAAACATTAATTTTTTTGTACTTTAAGTGATTTCTAGGTTGTGTTAAAGATGGTGATGAGGTGAAGAAAGTTTTAGGGAAAAACCCTTGATTACTGATGCCTAACAATTGAAGTTATTTCCTGGGGGAATTTTTCATTCAGTATCCGCTTTTCAAAAGAGAGTTTTTGGTTTTGGTTTTTTGTTTTTTTTTTAATTTTTAAATTATTATTACATTCATGGAATTGCTGCAAGAGAGGAAGAACAAAATTGGTTTTGAAAACTGATCACAATTTTAAAGATTAAAACTCTTCTTTCTTCCTCGTCTTTTGCCTGTGTGCTGATGAAAGCCTAAGCCTGGTGGTAGTGCTGCCTCATTTTGACTTGCAGACACAGGCATGGAAGACAACTAACTGGGGGACATGGGATCACATAGGGACTTCTGAGACATGAGGTGGCTTGGGCAGTTCAGTGGAACCACCAGCAAAACCTGGGTTTTATTTAGGAGCCTTAATCCCAGTTTGAAGCCCCAGGCTCTGAATTTCTTACAGGACTTACTGTGTGCCTGCCTTGCCACCTCACCTCTGTGGGATGGCATCTTGATTGCCTTGGTCCCTGTGCTGTGTCCTGCTTTAGTTTTTAGGAACGTTAATTCCTAACTTCACAAGCACAAATACGCACTTTGGGAGACTCAAAAGGAGTGGGCCCTGAATTGAAAGTGCATTTCTTATGCTTCCAGGCACGGTGTAATCCTGTTAGTAGTCTGGGATGCTGTGATCATACCGGGCAGGCCAGGCTGCCTCGCAGGCATGAGCTTCTCTGCCTATTGAGTCAAGTCAATATCCTCAAAACTGTAATTTTCTGTAATGATGGATTACACTTGTCACAGTTTACAGAATCTTTTTCTTGTGTGCTTAATAAAAGGCAACAGATTCTAATGCTTATTATTTCTGGAGTCCAATACATCTAAAGTAAAGCTCAGTGTATGCAAGACAAACTACGCTTTAATTTTACAATTGTCTGATGGGACTTTGCGATTTATTTGTTGTTACTTCCTTAATGATGTTGCAGTCAGAGGCACTGTTTTGCTAAATGTTGTGTAAAAAGTAAATTGTAGCACAGCAGATGTTGGTATTTGGATGGATGTCGGTGCAATGGGGGGACAGCAACAGTCATCTCTGTCAGCTGTCTTCAGGCTCTGCAGGCCTGCTGTGTGGTTACTTTGGTGTGTAAAAACAGCTCGTTTTGCAACTGGGAAGTTTGGCATTACATTTGGCACTGAGCCATGTAACTGGGTTAACACAAGTGTTTATCCAGCAATTTTCTCAAAAATCGGTAACTTGGAAAAAATGTTTATTAAACTTCAGCACAAAGGAAGGGGGAAATATGGCTAGATCTTTTCTTTTTTAAAGGCATTAATTTTTGTAATGCTTAAAGTATTTTTTTATTATTATTTTTTATTTTCTCCCTCACCCTTGCTATCTTTGCTGTTTTATTGTCAACCTTTTTGCAGCTTTTTAAAATTTCCTTTTTAAAGATGAGAAGAGGGATGTGTACTTGGTGAAACAGAACATATAAAGAATGTTGAGACTGCCTTTCTTTCCTGTCCTGTGTGCTGTCATGAATTAGGTACAAAGATTTGAGGACTGCAATAGAGGTATTTAATTACAGTCCCCTTCTACTCTCCATTTGGTAGAAATTCCAGCTACGCCGTGAATGGGAGCTCTGATCTGCAGAGCAGCTGATATTTGTATGATAAATTGCTGTAGATTTTACCTTTGGGTTAAGTACAAGAATCCCTGAAGGCCATCAAGAATTTTTCATAGAACTCCTGTCAATATTAGACGTATTTCTTTGTGGAAATAGCAATTCAGACTGCATTTTTAATAAGAAAAGGGAGGGGAAAGCAGTAGCTTTGCAAAGCAACAGCAATTTCAATCAGAATTTATGCCTGAACTTGAGGACCTTCTGATTTAAGGTTCATGGGGAAACTTTATTGTAGCATAGACATTTAGTTTGGATTAATTTTTCTAATCCACTTCAATCTTGTATTGCTACTGTGATTAAATAATTAAATGTCTTTATTGCTTAGAAAGGTTCCCTTTCTAAGGGAGAATGATTAAACTGGGAAGTGTGGATTCTCTGGTAAAAGGATGAAAAGTATATAGAAAAGCATATTGTCAGACTAATGGTGGTGACCCAGTAGTGGACTTGTGCTTAGTTAATTTTGTAGTTTAATTGCAGTTCTGTCATAAAGTATAGCACCAGGACAGTAATTTTCACGCAAGTTCTTCATTCTCTGTTTCTTGGTAGTTTGGTTTTTTCATTTGTTTTTTTCGGTTTTGTTTTGGGTATTTTTTGGGGGGTTTTTTGAGGAGGGGATCTCACCTGTACCTTCAACTCTCTGTGCCCAAGTTTGGCTTTATTTAGAAAACAATAATTTGCAAGAAAGGCTGCCAACTACAGAGATTCATTTAACACCTTGTGAATAAATGAAAATTGCAGATTAGTGACTACTCTTAGGGAACTTTCTTGTCTCTTAGCTTGAATCTGAAACTGTAATCCTGATGTTAAAATGTTTTTTTCATAGAGTGGAGAGGGAGGGGAAAATAAATGCAAGAAAATGTTAAATGGTGAGTAATCTAAATTTTAGAATTTCCCCAGACCAGACAGGGTGGGCTGAGGATTTGTGACTTTGGGTGAATACACAGCCTGACTTTGGGTGAATATACTGTGAGCTTTGGCTCTGCCTGTTCTTGCACTTGAAAAAGCAGGGTCAGTGCAGAGATGTTCTGCACTCAAGACCTGGATCCACATTAGCATGATTTAATGTACATAGGTGTGTATTTAAAGGATGTAGCTTTGGTATTTAAAATTATCTTGGTCATATTTGGCCATGTTTCAAGAATTAGATCCCGAATAGGGAGCAGTACTCTCCCCATGCACTAGACACAACCTGCCCTTCCAGCTGTCCCTGTTGCAGCTAGGATGGGACCACGACCTGGTACTGGTGATGGGCATATGCACAGCTGATGTGGTCTGGGGTGAGGGTCAGCCTTCTACCTCTCCCTGACTTGTCTGTGCTCTCAGCAGTCCAGGCCCTTCCCCCTTAGCATCTGCTGCCTGAGCTGATAGCATCACATCAGGGACCAGTGGACGAATATGCTGTAACCAGAGTGTGTGCCAAGAGCATCGAGTGACAAAGCAGGGTTTGCATGCTGTTTTCTGTGTATATGCCTGTACCTTCCTTTGCAGAAGTCCCTGAGGATTCTGTTTTTGCTTACGTTCTTTGGGGACACACTAGTAAGAGTGGGAGAATGAACTACAGAGAATGGACTGTACTCAGTTACAGGATGGGGCTTATGGAGTTCAGGTGTTCAAGGGGATGCACATGGCAAGGAGCAGTTTCATTGTGTGCTGTACTTAGAAAATCAGGTGTGAAGGAAAGGGAGGATGGTGCAGTAGTCCCTGACCTGTCAAATGCAGAAAAGCGCCAGGTTTGGTGCCCACAGAAACTGGTGTGAGTTTAGGACTGTCTGGGGGTAGGGACTTATGTTTGGTTTTGCTCTGGGAATAGTTTTAAAAGAGGAGACTGGGATTTTTGCCATGTCTTCCCAAAACAACAGTGTAAGGCACTGCAGGCTGGAGAGTGTAATTCAAGCTCCCATCTATCTTCTCAGCCCATCTGCTCTGTGTGGTGTATAGACCTTTCACTCTTGATGTTTTTTGGCTTTTTTTTTTTTTTTTTTTTAATGAAAACTGGCTTGAATGTACCAAGAAGTGGTTGCAACATGACAGTTAATTCATGATAACAATGTCAAGGTAGATAGGTATTTATTTAGATGGGTTTTCATTTCATTCTTCCTTGTGTAAGAAAAGGATCTTTGTGTGACTGTCTGGAATGCGTCTCTCCTAGATCTTGGAACTGTTAGGGAAAGAGATAATAAGTTTATTATGGTACAGGATACTGGGATTCAAAAATTAAAAGTCAAAGTTATAGTTGTGTGTTTTTAGTAGTAAGGACATATTAAATGTTACAGGGCTGAAGTGTGGTACCACTGAAATCCAGCAGGAATTCTGCTGTTTGATAATATCAGGACTCAATATTTTCAATGTGTATTGTAGAATTAAATAAATTTTATTGTGTTGAAGGTGGCAGAAGTGTGTCTATGTGAGCCTGTGACCCTGTTGAGGCAGCAGTGTGGATTTGTCTCAGCTTTACAGTGACGACACACCGCAGTCCAGGGAACAAAAATCCTTGGCAAAGTTTCTTACGGCTGTGTTACTCAGCTAAGCTTAGCACCAGAGCTACGATGACGCTTTGCTCTCATGTTACCCAGTGGTGAAGTTGCTTTAATAAATTCTCAGTATGCAGCTGAGTTACTTTGCAAAATTCCTCTGAACTGAGGCAGGCACTCCTGTTATCTGTAGGAGACTTCTATTGCTGAGTTTAGGGTAGTGACTCAGTAGAAGTTATCTGTGGAATACTAAATTTGGAGGCGTAACCAGGAGGTTGCCATGATAACAAATATTAGAACTTGCCTTCTGGGAAGTGCTTGCAATTTTTCCATTGATGGCCACTAAATGGCTCAAGATAAATGAAACTTTTTATTAGAACTAACATGGTCTCCATGAGCTCTTCCAGGATTTTGCAGATTTGGTAGTGATGAAATGAAAAAGGGAAATCCAAACTCTCGCCAGCCATATAAACAGTACATCCTTTTTTATTTATTTGCTTCTTATTTTTGCCATTGAAATATTTGCTTAGCTTGGCTTTTATGCATCTTCTATGAAATATTTACCTAGTAACTGTTTGCTTAAACATCTTTAGAATTCTGTGTTGTTTTTTATTCTTGGCACATTTAAGAAATTCCTCATGGACAGCATGGTCACACAGTTACTGGTAGAGCTTTTATTGCAAATGGTCTAAAACAAATCTGTGCATTTATATTGAAAATTAGAACTCTTGTCCAGAAGCTAAAGGATAACAATACAATGTGTTAATTTCTTCCCTCTGTAAACTGCTTATTTATAAAAGTCTGTGTTCTGTGGCTTAGTTTCCACAAATAGAGCTTTCTTTTCTGCTTCAGACCATCTCTGAAGTTGGTCCATATCATCTGTTTTAGAAAAGCTGTTCCCATAAATCTCCCCTGATGTCCCTTAGCCTTTTTTTCACCATTTCTTTACAGTTCCCCAAGGTTTAGATTCACTTTGTGAAGGATACAATGATCTAGTAATGGGAGTCTAGAGAGAAGGAGGGAGAAGAGCGAGCCAGGGACTTGAGAGTCCTCATCACGGATGTTTTGTGTGTGGCTGTACCCTGTTCTTTCCCTCCCCTGCTCTCACTCTCCCATGTGAGAGCCCATCCCCAAGTTACCAGCTCACCTCTTACCATTACCAACTTCAGGGTTTTAATAGAAAGCCTCTGAGTAATTTTCAGATTTAATGTTTGCAGAGCAAATAAGTGCATCATAAAATTACTTTTGCCTGAGTATTTGGTGTTCCTAATATTTTTTTAATGGGACAGAGTGGTGGAAGTAATCTAAAATCAATTTTTATTCAATTAATAATGCTTTTTCTGAACATCCTCTTTGTGTAGGCAGTCCTAGAAATAAAAACTATGTTTTTGGACTTCATTTGTTTAATCTCTGAAAGAGCTTTCATTTGTTTGAATTCCTTTGCTTTGTCCCTTTTTACACTGTCAGTCTGTAGACAGGACTTACTTCAGAGCAAAACTTGGTTTGTTATATTCAAATTAAGGCACATGTTCAGATAAACACAAGAGTCAAGGCTCAGAATGCTTATGCTAACAGGTAAAATAACTAAATCAGATTTTAGATGATGTCTAGAAAAGCCCTTCCACGTTCAAATACACTGGGGTGTGGTGTGTTTGGTGGTTTTGTGGTTTTGTGTGGTTTTGTTTTTTATTTCCCCCCCTTTTGTATTTTTAGTATAGATCATAAGATCTTTGGGGATTAAGTCACACCCTTTATATAAATACATGCAGTGTATTCAAGAGCCTGATTTGCAGAAATATTGATTGTTGTATTAACTCCAGATTGAGGTCGAGGAATAGTTGTAAGTACCTCGCTCCTCCAAGGAAAGATATTTTAAAAATTGCAGAGGCTTCTTTGCTTAAGTGCCTTGTTTGCTGCTTGTGCTATTTTCCATCATGGTGTCAAGGTAAAAATTACTTGGAGAGAAATAATTGTTCCAAGCATGCTCAATTCAGCTCAGTGAATCTGGCACCTCCTCTGTCATTTTTATTTATTCATAAAAATGAGAGGGATTTGGGCACCTGTCAAAATCAGAGGAATACATGATGGCTCTTTCTGTTACAGGAATATTTTATTTTGTTAATATGCTGTAGCTGCCTGTGAGCATATTAGAGAAAGGTTTCTCCAATTGTGTTAAACTCCTTGTGGTAGTTTTAAGTCCTTTTGCTCCCACCATGAGGTAGTGGAGATGCAGTTCACTCTGGGATTGTTTTCCGTGTAGCTTAAGAAATTGCTTTATACTTCCTTGTAATTTATGTAGCTATCCTTAAAACTGCTGTTTTTAATGAAACTTCATTTACATCTTCTCCCACTGGAGACAGCTGTAGGTTAGGACTGGCCTGACTAAGCTGTGCCAAAGGTAGGAGTAAGGAGTTTTTTACATGCTGATTAATTCTCTTTTGTTCCTTTGGGAATATCTGGTATTGCTTAAACTGATTGCTGTAAGCAATATGGCAACATTTTTGACCTTCTAAATTGAAATTCAGCAAAAAAGAAAAAGATAAAGCTCTGTGTTTCAGTTTTACATAACCATACAGTTGAAATAGAGTGGTAAAAAATACAAAGGTGTCATCCTGTGTAGCGGAGGTGCTGTCTGGTGATCTTAAACCCTTTGAGAGAAGAGACATGGACTTGAAGAATGTTCAAGTCTGTTCCCTGCATGAAGAAAGTATTGGGTGAGAATCACATTTTCTTTCTCCAGAATAGGACTTTAGATCTCTCCTATGGCCCAGGTTTGTGAACCGGAGCACCCATTCCTTGCCTTCCTCAGGTGTTTCCCATCTGTGCTGCTGTGAAACTGAAGACAGAGGTAGCTTCCAATATGTGGATATTTCTACACAGTGTGCTTGATGAGCTTTGTGGGAAGCCTGGAGCCGAGGCTGTTTGTTGCTTTCTGAAGTTAATTTACAGATGTGGGGTGCCAGGTGACCAGCAGCAGTCCTCAGGGGGCTGCCTTTGTGGCTGAAAGGCCAGACCATTCTGCCATTCCCCTTCACCCCACCTCCACAGCTCCCTTCTTCCTCCCCTCCCTCCCCAAATTCCCCCAAGATATGATAATGAAGCAGGTGCCATGTATTGCAGCTTTGTGTGAGCGTGAGAAACGGCAGTAGGTTTAGAAAAGCTGGAGCCAGGCTGGAGGAGGAGGCATTTCTTCTTAACCTGTTGGCAGTCACGTCAGTCACGGCCACGCGGGCCGCCAGCACACCGTGTGCCCCTCCAGCTGCCCGAGGAAGAATAAAGAGGGGAGCGGATTTGCCGTGCCCCGAATTACCCCGCTGCGACCATGAGGACCACGCTTTAGGGTGGTGAAAGGCATGGAGGAGTTGTGTTGGGAGCCGGGGAGCCTCGGCCTGGCTCAGACGGGCAGTGCACTGACCTCCCCACTGGGGAGCAGACCCGGTTCCAGGCCCGGCAGCCTCATTGAGATTCAGGGCACAGGCGGCGGCTCCGCAGCTGTACGCTGGAGGCGGCCGGGGAGGCATCCAGAGAGGGGCCAAAAAAAAAGCCACCATCAAAGAACCGGCCCCCTTCACAGTGCCTCTGAATAGGCAGGCAGACCAGAGGTCCCCCGCTCTCTGCCAGCGTGGTGGGAAAGACATTAGCATAACCTCTTTTTTTCTTTGTTTTTTCTTTTCTCCAAGCTACCGAAAACCTGGCGCTGTGTTTAAATATCTTGTTTTGACAGTTTGTTGAGGGAAGAGAAGAGTGCTGCACCAGCATGGTGGGTGTCTGTGCAGCTATTTTTAAAAAACATACATATTTGAACTGTGAGAGTTTTCATTCGGGTCACCCTAGACTTGTTTAATTGTTTGGTGTCAAGTTGTTAAGATCCAGAATTAGCTCGCTGAGTTTGGAAGGGGCTCGCTTCCGAGCCCTTTAGAAATGCAAAGGCAAGTTTTCTAGCCGTGCTTTCTTTTTCCAAACCTGTTTTGATTTCAGCTGGTTTTGAAGTGAGTGGACACATAGCCTATTTACTCAAGCAGCAGAAACTAACCGTAAATCCCCGGCCCGCTCTTCAGCACACACGAGATGGCAGCTCCTGAAATCTCCGCATCTCCAAGGAAGCTGGCATCGGTTTTGCCAAAACCTTATTTAGGCCAACAGGATGCAGACCACTTCTGGCGGGCACCACAGCCTCAGAAATGAGTCATCCTGCCTTTCACCGGTGGCACATGAGCGCAGCGATTGGCATCACTTCCATGTTTCCCTCGGACAGCTCAGGGCTGTACAATCCAGGAATGTTGTACCCCTTCAGAGTGTGTGGGAACGCAGCAAGGGCTTGCGTAACTGCAAAGCGCTGACATACCCAGTGTTAACCTTGATTGTAATTGATGGTGTTACTTCTGCTGCTCGGAGCAGAAAGTTTAATGCATTATTTATCCATAGATTTGTGGTAGCCACTTGAATGTGTTTTATATAACTGAGACCTTGTTTGCAGTCAGATCTCCTGGGCTTGTTCTGGTCACTTCGGGGCTTAAGAAAGTTAATAGTTGGTCCAGTGCTTTTGTAAATATCAAGGGTATCATTGGATGCTTGACTTGGTTAAGCTAATGATTTTTTTCAAACCATTGGTATGTATGAGTTGATTAAAAAAAAAAAAAAAAAAAAAAAAGCAGAGGCTTCTTAAATATAGTCTGTTCTGAATTAAAGGGTGTGGTGTTGGCTTTGAATGAGCTTGATGCAGCAACAAGCATGCAGCAGTTGGTAAATAAAGATGGATTTTCTTTTGTTCTGCTGGTGCTTGCTGCTCATTATTCTCCACTTACCCTGTGAGCTTCCCAGGGAGTGGCAGCTGTTTCTGATGTTAGACACTCTATCAGTGGTAGACAGCTCCAGATTCGGTGAGATACTGTTGTGGGAAGGAGAGGAAAATAACCTAACCCTGCATTATTGTAAATCCTCAGTAGAATTAACTTTTCATGAACCAAAAGAGTTTTGTGTTTAACTTTTTCTGAAATACTCAGGCGTAAGCATGTATTGCAGTATGTGTTACTGTGAAAAAGCTTTTCTGGCATGAGATGGATTTACATTCTAAGTGTGTGTTAAGTATTTTAATGTGCAGTGTGTGGGGGCAGGCACAAGGCAATAAAGGGAAAGCGGCCTATAACAATCTTCGTGTATATTTCCAGATATATACAATTTGGGAATCTTTGCAATTTGGAAATTGCTTGGAGTAAACAGAATGGTGCATAAAGATTTTTAAATAATAAAGTTAGCAAGCTACAGAGGAGTCTATTTGGTTCCAGGATTTTATATGTAGGATTTATAACCCATGCTTTTCTTTCCTGTCTCTGCAGTGTTAGTATTCTGTTACTGAAAACAAAGAAGGCTCTGCCAGGGCATTACACAAGCAATGAATCACAGAGGAAAAAATGTTTTGCTTTGTAAATTGTTCACTTTTCCATGGTGGATCATTATTATTATTTTTCTTCTGAGTGTTGTCCGATAGAATTTGCTACGCATGGTTGCATTTACTGTACTCAGTGCAATTCTTCTAATGTGACTACATAACTAATATTAATGACTTCAAGTAACTTCTTGCTCGTGATTCTTGAAAAGAAAAACTACAACAGGAACAAAAAACACGGGCAAAAATTGAAACAGCTCAGTTTGCTCAGTAAGCATGACAGCTTACTGAGTATATCGGAGGAAGGAAAAGGTGTTAATGTTTTGCAATGAGCTTTGTCCCAGTGGTCCCATATAATTATTTTTTATTTGTATTGCCAAACTCCTTTTCTGCTTAAAGTACTTATATTTGCTGTTGTGATCAATGTGGTGGTCCTCACAGGTTGTAGGGAGTCTATAGTGTTTTAGCTAATCGTAAAAGTACAAGCTTGTTTCTTAAGAATATGTACTTTGAACATTTTCTTGATGACTGTGTTGGTGAATCTGTGTTCCAGAACTTCTGTAGAGGAGTGATAGTTTGCACAAGCTTGAATGTAAAAGTAATCTGATTAGGATGCCACACATCAGGTGATATCTTGCCACTTCGCAAGATGCAGAAGTATAACCTCAGTGTGTTATATAATAAAACTTATAACACAGATGCTGCACTGTACTTCATGCTGTCCTTGGCTAGACCAGTAATCAATAATATGTGTGCTTGCTATATTACAGGATTCATTAAGCTCCAGACATGTCAGAAAAGAAGTTCAAACTTATTTTCTAATTTTAAAGGTGGATCAGGAAGCAGAACCAGCTAAAGCAATGGAAAAGGAAAGGTTCAAGTAGAATGCTTCTTCCAAAATCCCTGGTAGCAATGAAATCCTTGATTTTTCACACAAAGAGAGTGAAGGAAGAGCAAGTGTGGAGGAGGATGCTATATACGTATGAAATACACCATTTTAAAGACTGTGTGATTAATCCTGTTACATGATATGTTTCTAACAGAGAAACAGATTGGTGGGATAAAGTGTAAGAAAGTATGGGAGCCAAACATAAGCATCTAATTTAAGAGGAAGAGTAGCTTGTGACAGTACAGTGTAATTTTGTGTAAAATTATACATGCTTCACTGAAAATAACCAGATAATAATTTAGAATCTGCCAAAAATAAATATCTTCCCTGTAAATAAAGCAGGAAAGACTTGTAGCATGTATTGGAGAGTAAGGGAAATGAAAACTCTGTCTTGCCCGTCTTCTGATATTTTTTCATCCCATCCAATCTGGGTTTAGTCCTGAATGTAGGTATGATAAGAAATATGTGCTGGTTGCCAGGTCTCCTGGATCTGCTTATTCAAGAGAAGAAAATACCAATGAGTCAGGTATGTAGCAGTGCATTCACATATTGTGATAGTCCAGGCAGCCACCTTCCCAACCTGCTTACCTGGTAAACCTCTCAGCAACAGTGTGCCATGTATCTTCTTGTCCCTGTAGTCACATCTGTGGTGTAATAGTAATGAGATTGGAGCAATTGCAATGATCTTGGCTGAGTTGGATTGATAATTTAAATGTGAAAGGCTTCATAATCTCTTACTGATCCCAGAAAGTTTGCAGCTTTCAATTAAGGTCAGAATTAAAAGGATGATGGCAAAAAAACCTTCTACATTTACTGCCTTGCTTATAAATGTTAAGCCATGGCAGCTTAGGTGAGTTATTCTGAAATTCCTAAAGTGACAATGACATTTTTGTAAAGCTCTTATAGGTTAGTGTAACACCTGCAGCTGTAACAGACAACTCTAAAGGAAAGACTCTGCTCATTCCTTTTTCTCTCTCATCTTTCTTGTCCCATGCCTTGTTTCATTAGTGCAAATGGATATTTTCTTCAGGCATGGCCACTGTTGGAACGGTAGCTCTGTGTCCCTCTTCCCTCTGGTTCTGTCCCTCTGGTCCTTAAACTCTAAGGTTTTTTTCTTTAGATTAGAAAATTAAAGCCTAAAGATGGCTAGACAGGTGAAAGCAGCAACCAGAGGTGTGTGTGTCCATGGCTGCATAGCGTGAGCTGTGGGATTGCTTGTGCTTCTGCATGCAGGAGAGAAAAGTAGGAGTATGGACAGAGGAGAAATGATACAGCTGGTGCCTGAAGCAGGCTGAAACTGCAGTGCAGAAGGAGAGGAGGTCTGTGAGGAGAGGAAGGAGGCAAAGCCACTGCAGGGGAGTTCCTGGGGCAGGGTGCACAGCTCCCGGAGAGAAATTACCAGCAGAGGAGAGGCGAGCAGCAGGAAGAGAGGGTGTCAGCAGAGCCTGAGAGATCAGGAAAGCAGCAGAAGGCTGCCCAGAGCCAATAAATCTAGGGAACCTTTTCTTCTCACAGTTCTCGGTGGTGGTTTGAAGAACTCTCCAGCAGATGAAGCCGTGGGTGCTGGGGACCAGCTGCTGAAGAGGCAGTCTGGTGGGGTGGGCCAGCGTGCTTCTGCTGTGGCAGACAAGAAAGAAGCTCCCTAGTCCTCCTGCTGATGTTGAATAAACAACTGAGAAACCATACTGGAGGGAGGAGGGCATTGCTGCTGCCCAGCCGTGGGTGCTTTGTAGTGACCACTTTTTTTTTGGTTTGGTGTTTGTTTTTTTTTTTTTTTAATCAGTTGTTAGAGTGAGCAGAGTTGGAGAAGTGTGGCTAGTGCTGTGATTTGTGTAGCACATTGAGCGAGGCTTTTGTGATTTGGCCAAACAGAAACATTACTGCTTGACCTTGTAGGACCTATAGGCCCAGCTTGGCACCATATAAAGCTATTTGAGGTTCTGAGAGGATGGTAACTCGGGCACTGAGCAATAGGGAGAACTGAGGCACATGTCAATGTCACCCAGAAGAGCCACAAGTGAAACCCTGTCTTCCTTCCCTAAAGTCCAACTGAGTAAATCCAGTAAATAACTGAGGTTTTGACTGACTGTTTTTGTGCTAGTGCTGGAGATTCTGAGCATGGTTGTATAACAGGTGACTATTACCTGTGCAGTTTACCCAGATGAGCAGTAGCATGGTGTGAGTGAGGTATGTTTTCTCTGACAAGGATAGGTAGAATATCTTTCAATTCGGAGTAGGTGTTTGTTTTCTTCTTTGTGGTAAGTATACATCATGTTTTCTTCTTCATATTGTGATGTATCATCTTGTGTTTCATGCTTGAGATGTTGTGAGAAGAGTGAGTGATGTTATGTAACTTAAGCAGAGAATTATCTTATGTTCTAAAAGTGACTGTTGGTTTGATAAAGCAGTTGACTAATTAGTAAATTACCCATTGTTGTTTAAAATACTTGCTCTGCAAAATGTAAATGAAAAAAATTTCTCCACTTGTCAGTATGAAAAATGACAATAGCAAAAATAATACATAGGACATCTGCTCTGATTTTTTTAAAATTTAAAATGCATTTAAGGCAGATGTTGCAGAATTTGAATGGAAATTGGAGTAGATGGAAGAACAAAACATAGCTATTTACCTTTTATCAAGTCCCATTTTTATGGTTTACATTGCTAGCAATATTTGACTCACTGCCTGTATTTTTCCACTGTGGCAGAATAAACTGAACGTTCTTAAAAATGTTTCTATGTCAGAATGGCATACATGTAATTATTTAAAAAAAAAAAAATTGGCTAGTCAGTATTTCAGAGTGTTTCCTGATGTTGTCTCACCTTGCCCATCTTTCAGGAGAATACATAAAAACATGGAGGCCGCGGTATTTTCTTCTAAAGAACGACGGAACGTTCATTGGGTACAAGGAGCGACCTCAGGATGTTGACCAACGGGAATCACCTCTAAATAACTTCTCAGTAGCTCGTAAGTATTTTTTATGTGTACCTTTGTCCAGTTTGGGAGTTGATGTCTTGTAATCATACAGCTGGTAAGCTGCATCGACTAACATTCAGATCTGCCCAGACCAATATATATAAACACGTTTACACATGTATATAAGCATGTTTATTTGAAATGATGCTTCTCAGTCACAACCTGTGATGTGGAAGTTTGATGCTCTGTTGTTTTGTTTTCAGTTTTCTACTAAATTACTGTTTCTGGTTATAGAATATAACAAGTCTTTTTGTTAATATTTTGTATGTCTGTTATTCATCAAGTTGCTTTGGAGTGAAAATTAACCCAGGGACATGTGTCAGTACTTGGCAGGTAGGCACAGCCTCTGTTCTGCCATCAGAACTGGATTCAAGTGGTAATGGCATAGGTCAAAGTTATTTGATGTTAGCATAAGAGAAAATGAAATGAGCACTGCTTTTAATGAAAGATACTCAGTTTTCTCTTTATTTTGAGCACAAACCCATATTTCCTCAACAGAAAGATTTGGAAATCATCAGACGTCCTAACCTCTCCACTCGTCCTATTCAGACACTTTGCTCAGGTGCTACAGCACAGTATAGAATACAGCAGAGAATACTCTGAAGTTAATTTTCTTGCTTGTGTTTTTAACCTTTCACTGTATAATTCCAGCTTTTATCTTCTCCCATTCTTAATCTTTCCTGTCTCATGATCAGCATCTGTCTTGTTCCATCACTTAAAAATACATCATTGTGGCACCTGGTGTTAGCAACCATGGTTCCCTGTTCCTGGTGACTAGTGACAGTGAAATTCTGCAGAGAGAAGGGTAAGGTCCCTTCCTTTACCTTTTCATTACAGGGTAGCTTGAAGGATATGGGGTTCATCTTTGTCATTGACCTTTAAGCAAACAGATTTATTTTGGAACGCCCTGGGCCCAGAAGAGGGCTGCGCAGCACTAGGAATTAATGCAAATATTCCTTTTTTTCTGCTGGTAGCAACATATACCTGTTCTGACTGATGATGGAAATAAATTGTGGATGTGCTGTTGCCTGGTGCTTCTGTCCAGGATTCCAAGAGTGCTTCAAGGTTTTTTGTCTTGTTTTAGTGAGAGAGTTATCATAGTGTTTTCATTTTGGTAATGACATAGTAATTTACTCTTTAGACTGATATCGCCTTATGGATTGAGAAGGTAAAGAAAGCCATTAATTCATAAATTAATTCAGTACTTGGTTTGTAGCCAGAGGCTTTTAACAAATGCACTTCTTGCAGGACACTTCTATCCTGATGCTGCTAACTGCATCACTTATGATAATTATTTGCTGCAGCTCAGTGCTAAGGACTAAAAAAGGATGTGTCCATTGGCTTCTCTTTATCCAGGTTGCTTTCAAGAAGAGTTAGCCTAACTTGGGTTTCACAGCAGGAATATGGTGGGGCAAACTGAGCCCATGAGTCTTGGCATTTTTAGATAAACATGTTTGTTGCCATGGTGTCAAAGCATTGTCAGAAAAGATGCAACGCATGCCTGCGGAGTGAGGTGTAGCCCTGCAAGAGGGATTTCAGGGAGGGTGATGGGTGTAGGGATATTTGGAGCAGTGGCTCTTGCCTGGTGAACCAGCAGCAGGTCGGGAAGGCCTTAATAATTATGGGGAGGCCTCTTTGCTAACAGTGATTATTGTGGTTTTGGGCTCACTGAAGCAGCTGTTGCCCCACCAGGATTTAAATTTCTCATGTAGGCACTGGCACTCAGTGCTGCCAGCACCTGATGTGTGGTTCACTTCTGGATACCCTCCACACGTATCATTAGGATGTGTTTTGCACCATAAGTTTTCCCTTTGAACCTGCTTGCCTGGTACTTTCAGTCAGGTTAACTTGTTAAATTAGTGTGAGGGAAGTGGAGCTGCCTCTGGAGGAAGGCTCAGACCAGAACACAGCCTGCAGAAGCCTCCTGCCAGTGGAAGGTGGGGGGAATTCAGCTTAAATGTTTTGTGAGAATTCTGCTTTTTTTTTTTTTTTTTTTTTTCTTCTTTTCAAGAGACCATGATAGTCCTGGATTTTTTTGTTAATTAGTGAACTAGATTTATTTTTTTCTTTTTTAATGAGATGGCAGGCTGTCTTTGTCAGTCTGTTCTTTGGAAATGGTCCCATGTTTCTGATTAAAATCTTTACCCTCTTCTGCTGTAAAATAATGCAGGCTTTTTTATCTCTGCAAGTAAAAGGGGGTTTTTTTGTGACTGAGGAACTCTTCTTACTTGTGTAAAATTCATATTAAGTGATTTTGTCAACATATGAGAGGTAGGAAATACTCAATTTAGAAGAAAACAGTGAAAGAAGAGAACATCTAATGTACTTATCTCACTTTTTTTTTTTTAAAGTATCTTTTTCTCAATCTAATTTCCCATTATAAATTGCCACATATCCATGTTAAATTATAAGTGTAACAACTTTATTTTCCCTGGAAGTTACCTGTGGGTGATTAATTTAAAAAACAAAACTTCTGAAAGATGGTGCATGAATATTTAACTGTGATTTTTGAGTCATATTTTTGTTCAAGTTCTGTACTTCACCAATAAGATAGGAGGAATAGAAAGGCTTGTACAGAAATAGTTCTGCTACAGGGATGTTACAGATAAATAACTAATAGAGCCTGTGTTATAAATCTGTGAGATAAGTACCCTTCATACCGATTGTAATCTCAGATTATAACCTAATAGGGAGGCATACATGATAAGCCTTTAAAACCATATATTCTGAAAAACCACATGGAGAGAGAGGCTGTTCCTGTTAGAATGAAGGGACTATTTCTCTGTCAAAAAGGACAAGGGTGGGCTGTGGTGCATATCTGAAAACATAATTGCTTAACAATTTGAGTGCTTCTTTAGGGACAGGACTGCGTATTTGCAGTCGAGCATCTATTGCAGGGCATGGGATAGTCAGGTGGCAGACAGATTTTTTTTGTCTGATGTTAGTCCAGGTCTCTAAACTCGAGGCTCCTGAATTTTGCCATGCTGATCTGTGTGGTGGTGAATTTATCCAGTGGTGCTACTAGAAAAGGAGCACTCCAACATAATATTCCTGTTTGCCTTTCCAAAGTTTTATTTAGTCATCATTCTTCTTGCGTGATACACTGTTTTCTTTTTTTTTTCCCCATTCCCTTCCTTAAACCAAAGCAGGAATGAGGATTCTACCTTGACATTATTGTTTTAAAGTGTGATGTCATTATATAGGGAGCAGAGTTTGACACTTTCATCACAAGTAATCTGCCTTTTAGCTTAAGTGCTGGAGAAGCAAATATTGTGACATTTTAGAAAGTCACTGGTATAATACTAAGTGTCTTTCAAATACAAAATGGTAATTTACATTTGAATGCCTTGGTGTCTATTCCTGTTAGGAACAATTTCTCTGTCCTGCTTACTTTAAAAGACCAAATGCCAGGAAAGAACCAAGAGGTTCTTTAGAGCGATTTAAATCATTTTTAACAGGCTGCTGTTTATAGTACTTTGTTGCAAGTGGGGAATACTTAGGTTGGCCTGTTTGACAGAAAAAGCTGTCTTCAAAGTGGTAAGTGGCCTTTGGCCCTTACATGAAATGTGGAGGTTTTTATAGCAAAACCCTCAAACATGCCATGAATCAGACTTAATATTACACTGTATCTGTATCTGTGCTCAGCTGTAGTGGTGCGTGTTGCAGTACATGATTTTAGAAGGCAAGTTTGCTGCTTCTCTAGCTTGCCAGCTACAGTAAAGAACACAGTTTCAAAAGTAAGACTTGTTGACCAGATCCATGCAGTTCTTTCATATGGGCAGAACTAAGTGGTAGCTTCAAACTTCCTGAAACCTATGTGGTGCAGCACTTTAGTAAGGCAATTTAAAAATAAAGCCTTCTGTATTTCTTGGTATGTGCTGTTATGATTGAGCAGGGTAATTAGACAGCATATTGTTCACTAAACAAAACACTTCTATGTGACATACTTGAATTATAGTGGTTATTAACTGACAAATCTCTATTATTCATCTTGCTGTATGCCTTAAAGATTGCTGGATCAGCAGGCTTAACAAATATCAATGGACAGTGCTGATTTAGGGGAAAAGATGTTTAATTGGTCCCCTTCTATGACAGAAAATGCCTTGTATTGGATTATTATGCTGAAATTAAGTGGTTAAAGTTTAGAGCTTATGGCTAGTTTAAATACCTGTGCTACTACTTCAGAATACTTAATCTGAAGAACTAAATGTGAATGTAGAGACTTCTAAAATAGTAGGCAAAAACTCTCAGTTTATTTCTTCATCATGTTGCACTTGGGGTAACTAGGGGAGAACAGTCCTGGATTTGCATGAGGTTAGAAATAGCCAGATTTTCTGCTTGAAGCCTTCAGCCAAATTCAGTACCTGTTAGGGCTGTATTTTGCAGGCTGATGTAGGACAACCCCAGCCTTCAGCTGATCACGTTAGGCAGGAGAACGTGGGAGACAGAACAAACAACAGAAAACAGAAAAGCAGCTAAGTTAAAGCAGACCATCCAGTAGCAGGAATGAGATCTCCTTTAGTCAGATTTCTCAGAGCTGGGTTTACTGGGCTGCAGCAACTCGTGCAGTTGTGAGTGGCCTCAGCTGTCTTTCAGCAAAAGAGGATGGAGGATTCAGCTGAAAGGCTGCCTCGCTCGGTGCAAGTTCTTCAATCTCAGTGAATGAAAGAGTGCAGTTTATCACACTAAAACCTTTCCATGACTCATTAATAAACTTTTCTCATTGCAGTGCTTCAGTAGGATGCAGTATAACCTCAGTGTGCTATTAAAGAAAAATTAGATTTTTGCATCATGAAAAATGCAAAGTTACTCATTGAAAAGCTTATAATTCCAGTAGTAAATGAGGCATGAAATACATTGCCAAAAATACGGCGCCCAAAACCGCCAACAGTAAATATTTTATCTTGGTGCTAATTAAGAGCTTGAATTTAAAACTGAGCATTCTAAATTTCACAATAATAAAATTAACCTAATGATACCAGTGTAGCCCTAGTAACATGCTTTGTTATTTTGGATGGATTCTGTCCTCAACTTGCTGATAGTGGAGGATGTTCATAAGTCTAGCAGTAAGCTGAAATTTCTCCTTGTCTTTGTAGTGCTGTATTTATTTTCTTGGAAGCTGATTTAGAACCTGAAAAAAGATGAAATAATAGCAAGCTTTTGGTTTAACTAGCTGCATGGAGGAGAGTTTAATGTACTAAAAAAAATCTGTGTTGTTCGTTTTTTTCTTCAATGTTTGTTTTGGTTTGGTTTTACCCTTGTTCACCTGGTTTCTTGATTTGGCTTTCTTTGGACAGGAGACTAGTATTAGTTTCTATTAATTAGCATTCATTTCTATTAATAGAAATCAAAAAATGTGGTGTTTTGGCTTCTGTTATTATTTCATTGATTTTTCTTTTGTTTTTCAGATCTTCTCTTGCTCAGTATAGCTAGTGTACCCTTAATTATGTGTCTGTGTAAGGCCCAAAGTTGAAGGATAAACACTCATAGCGTCCTATGCAGGTTAACACAGTAGGTGTGACTTTTCAAAAAATAAAATTAATGCCTAATTTGAGAGAGAGCACATTTTTATTAAGTTGTGTTTTTTTCATGTAGCCATACTTCTATAGCCTTTTTAGGTTGTACTTAAGTATTGGCAGTGATGGAAGCTGTTAGCTGCCTCTTGGAACAACATCTGACTCTGTGGCAGCTGTCCTGAAGGTCTTTTGGATGGGGTCTTTTCTGGGGGTGCCTCTGCAGTTTGGTGTTCCCTCTAGTGTTTGAAGACTGGAAATGCTGAGTCTGCTCTTCATTGGATTGCTGCAAAATGACCAAACACGCTCTCTAACAACACCTTGAAAGCTAAGGATGGGTCTGTGTCTGGAAAGTCAAAGGAAGGGGACGTGGGGCTTGGCTTTATTTTCAGTGGGTGTAATTGCTGCGTTATCAGCTGACTTTGTCTGTCTGCTCTGCTCTGGATGACCTTTGGAGTGTAGGACCTGAGTCTCAATGGCTTCTGTGTCATCACATTGCATTTCTGCTTACCTCTCTGGGCAGACCAAATGTGGAGCCTGTCTAAGCAAAATTTGATTGCTTAGATGACTATCTTCTAAGATATTTATTGGTTTCATCAACACGGTAAATTGTCTCAAGTCTCCTAAAGAAGTACTTACAGAGATTTCTATGGCTGATTAATTGCAACAGTTTGGTAGATAAGAATAAAGACAAATGATTATTTAAACCTGGTTATGTACCATGACTCTTTCTTCCTTGATTGTGCTAGAGTGCCAGCTGATGAAGACAGAACGACCTAAACCAAACACATTTATCATTAGATGCCTCCAGTGGACCACAGTAATTGAAAGAACATTTCATGTGGAGACTCCAGAGGAGCGGTATGTTTCATTCATATTTAATACATAAACTACTTGCAAAAGCAGATGCAAGTGTTCAGCATTAATATAAAATCCTATGCTGAAGCTCTTATTTGTCAGATGATGTACGTCTAGACTGAAAAGCGACAAATACTTTTTGAGTGCCTCAGTTTTAGTGCATCTTCTAGGATAAAAGGTACTTTAGAGGGTGTTTCAGAGGGTGGATTCTGATTAGTATTTGTAAATGAAATGTGTTTGGTATCCAAAGTGGACAGGTGCAGGTGTCGTACCAGCACACAGGTAATTATTTCTGGAAAATCAGGGTTCATTTCTTACTGGCAATGCTTTGGTATGTGAAATTAAGGATTTCTGACCTGGGAGTTTCTGGAAGCGAGAGCACAAGTGAAACAGAGATTCAGGCAAAGCCAAGTTCTATCAAAATACTGACCTTTTAAAGTCTGTTTAGACATCCTTCTTTCTAAAGGAAAAAAGTTAGTTATATTGGTGCTGATTGCTAATGCTTTATGCAAATTTGATAATAAGGATGATAGTTATCTGCTGCAGGTGCAGATTTCTGTTTCAGCTGTTAGGAAAAAAGCTAAAAGCATGTATTCTGTGCTCTCATCATTGGAGAATCGATCTCTTACCTCCTGAGAGAAGAGTTTTCCAGCACAGCTATTCTACGACTACAGAGTATTTAAATATTTACTTACACTTCAGGAACTGAACTTAAATTTCCATTTCGGTATGATTGCCATAGGGGAAGGGACATTTTAAAATCCTTGTCCTCCCTAAATACAATACTGGCAGAGCTTTCTTTTTAAGATCAGCGAATTCTACCTAATATTTTTTGCTTTTTTCTTTTGTAGCCTTTGCATGCACTGATTTAAAGAAGGTTGCTGTTTATTGTTTTTTATTATATTACATTGATCCGAAGAAGGTGGAATAAAGTTAAAAGCAAAGAAAAAAATGTGTCTTTTAGTAGATTTGTGGTCAGTGACCCTAAAGGGAGTGAATAACAGTTTCCACTTGGGGGAAGATTGTGTTTTAGTCTTGTTTTGTTCCCTCCTAGCCAATTAAGTCAGCTTTGTGACACTTCAGGGTTTGGTGTATTAGTCACCTCTATTGTATATGCTTGAGCAATAAAAGCTGAGGGTGAAATTCTGATCTCCCAGAAGTCAAAGATACTCACTTCAGGAGGGCTGAGATCACAACCAAGTCAGTAACCAATCTCAAAGTAAATGTGAAGGCAGTTAGGCCTTCAGCTTTCTCTGTGCCTTTAAAAGCAATGTTTGTTTTTTGAGAGGGGGAGATAAGGAGAAGTTAGTTTGTAATAGTCTGAATATGAAAAAGTACATGTGTTTGGTGACTGAAGAAGTCTGGAAGTGTAGGGAGAATTTTTAGAATGTTTAGTGTTACCTTGGTTAATTTCTCTTTTCCCCCCATCACAAACTGAAATTCACATGTTCAGGCTTTTTTTTTCATGTGGTTTTTCACTATATGATTTCATAGAAACAGTGAAAAATGTGAATAGGATGGCTTGGCTTCACTGCAGTTTGTGATTGGAGTCATTAAACATTGGCTCCTGTTCCTGCTGTAGTAGCAAAGTATTTTACCTGGGGTGTCCTTGGGAGAAGAGTTTAGCCAGTGCCCCAAAAATATGTACTAAACCTTTAAGCCTCGTTCCCTACAGATAACAAAAGATAAGGAATCATGGTAAATTCCCATGATCTACTGGACATTTTTTCACTCCCTGTGTGCCTTAAAGCCCATCCTAAGACCCTGTAAGTCCATAAGAATGGACTTACATAAGTCTGTTCAACAAATTTGCAGTGAAATGAAGTGAAGGCCAAGAATTTTCACTTCAGTAGCTTATAAGGGACACTGGAGTGGAAGTGGTCTCCTAGGAAGTAGGAGTGGAAGGGGTCAGTATTAGAGCACCCACTAGTGAAACAGCTGTGGAAACTTCATCGTAACCAAGACCTGGGTCTAAGATAAAATGTCATTGCTTTTTCCAACATGCTGTTAAAATTTACTCAGGAATTGCTGCTGTACTTCTGTCATTATCTTCATAACAGAGGAATAATTTAAGTATGCTGGGGCTTTAATACTTTCCTCTAGAACACTTTTTGCCATTAAAATCTGAGGTATGGGTGTGAAGAGGTAGAGCCCCCAGCAGTTGGGTATAAGTGTTTCAGTGCACGGTAGGAATGGAGTAACTGTGTTTAATTGCTTTGTGCTGCATGGGAGCTTTTTGCTTTTGGGGTTTGACAAGTCTGGTTTTGTTATGTAAATCTCTGTTTCATGAGGTCATATCTTGAGCTGCTGACTGAATGCCTATTCATTCAGAATTCTGCTCAAAAAGCCTTATATTGTATACAGACTGGAGGACTTCAGTTGTCTCTTCTTTCTAGTATGATTGATAAAGGTATATGTTAAAAGTTTTCTTAGAAATGCATTTTTACAGTGCTTGAAATTGCACATAATTCATCCTATGCTGAATTGATTCATCAGAGAGCATTGGCTGCACTGTATTGCTTGGTGACCCTTGCCATGGCAGACAATAATCTAAAGTCACAAGTAACAAATGACTTTGCTTATATTTTGCCAGGGAAGAATGGACAAAAGCCATCCAAACAGTAGCAGACAGCCTCAAGAAACAAGAGGAAGAGATGATGGATTTTAGATCCGGTTCTCCCAGTGATAATTCAGGTGCTGAAGAAATGGAAGTTTCTATGACAAAGCCAAAACACAAAGTGGTGAGTGAGCATAGCAGCAATAACAATATTTTTAGGTTGACTTGAATGTAGACAAGAGAAAAACATCAATACATTTCTGTTCCTATAACAATTACACTGTTGATTTTAGATGCACTTCTGGAGTAAGCAATTGTCTGAGCTGAGCAGGTACCAGGCAAAGCCTGACTGGGTCTGGTGGAGTTTTGAGTTCAGATATTTTAACTGAATGGCTTTTGAAGCCAGCTCAGGTCAGGAATTGGTTTGCCCATTTTCCTGTGGTGCAGAGCCTGAAATCACAGCTCCTACTGGACTGTGTGGCAGTAAATTCCTTGCAGGCTGGTGCAAAGGTATTCCGGTGGATTTTCAAGTTTTATGGTGGGTTCAGATTAATTGCTAAGGATTTAGGCTAATTCCCAGGCAGCTGCTGTACTGTCTGTCCCTGGTGTTCCTAGAGCTCAGGTTTTTGCATGAGGCACAGCATTGTCTGAGTGCACAGTGCTGGCTAAACTGAGGCCTTCCATGAAAGGAGTGTGCCATAGGAGATTGTTGCCCTGTGGAGTTCTTTTAGATAAGTCTTCAACCTTCTTTCACCACTTTCTGCCCTCTTGTGGTCTTGTGTTTGGATATCTGTTTTCCAAAGCATTCCCATCTGCTCTTGTAGGAGATAATTGATAGAACCTTCTCCCATGCAAATGCTATGGCTGTGGATTGTACCAAGACCCTTCTTTGCATCCTTACCTTCACCATTGTCATCCACACTTACTTTTGTAAGTTTCTTTCTGTTTTGGGAAAACAGAGTAAGTTTTGAAGTAAAAAGATAGGTAGCCACCTACCAGCATCATCATTAATTATGTGTACCAGCCTTGTCAGGTCAGTGGTTTTAGACTGATCTGAGTGGCTACTTACATGTCATTCTGAATTGTAGCTGCCGTTAGCAAATACTGTTCTTGCCAAGTGACTCTTCATAGGAATGCAAGAACCACCTTTTTTGTCAAATAAACCTGTTCTTTTGTGACAGGGACTGACTCTTGTTAGTCAGAAGAGTCAAAATGATGTTCAGGGTTCTGACATCAACTGTACTGAACAGTTAGTGGATGGTCTCCTCAGCCAGCTCTAGGGAACAATATGGAAGAAATTTGCTGTTGGAAGGATCTTAAAATTTTTCCCCATCCAAGGCTTCATAACTCTTACTGTTGCCTTGTTAGCAGTGGTCATTGATACAACAGTAATGAGACTGTCCTCAGCCTGCAACACATTCTCATTTTCCCTAATGGTGAAGCAGCTAAGGCTGAGTGGCTAACCTGTGAGGCAGCTGCTTTTGCCTGTGGGTTTTGGTGCTGTTCAGTAAAGCACGAGAGAGCTGGGCCCCTAGTGAGGTGGAAAACATCAGAAAAAAGGTAGGAGTTTAATCCTTGGAATCAGAGCAGTCTTTTATAGAATGTCTGCACAGACAATGTGGTCAAAATTAATATATATTAATAATAGTAAGTTGAGTGGTATTTGCACAATGGAGGGTTGAGTCATGTGTTCTGCTTATGTTTATTCCCTGAGTAATTTGAATGTTTTTGAGAGTGCAGTAGTATTCATTTTTACAGAAGAATCATTTATTCTTCTGAATTCTACTAAGCAAAAGGATTAAAACCCCCCACATATACAACATGTGCAATGTATTCTCACATACAAGAGTGTTCTGGTCTGACAATGATATACTTGTTACTTCATGTAATTCAGCTCTTCTTTATCTGTACTCTTAACAGACAATGAATGAGTTTGAATACCTTAAACTACTGGGAAAAGGCACTTTTGGAAAGGTCATTTTAGTCAAAGAAAAAGCAACTGGACGGTATTATGCTATGAAAATTCTGAAGAAAGAAGTTATTGTAGCAAAGGTAAGCAGATGAGAAATGTGCTTCACCCTTGATACAGCCTTTGGAAAATTCATACCAAGGATCCTCTGAGTACTTGTAAATAATTGCTCTGTTAGTGTTTGAAATAGACCCCCCTGATCTGGGGAATCACATTACTGATTTCCTGCTGCTTGTGTTTCAGGATGAAGTAGCTCACACACTGACAGAAAACCGTGTTTTACAGAACTCACGGCATCCATTCTTAACAGTAAGTGTCTTCCTTGTGGTGAAGGTAACTCAATATCAACCAAGACTTTGCTTATTTTTTGTTATTTAAAGTATCACATCTCAGATCTGTGTTTTCAGAGTGTTTTCATATTTTTATACTGCTCCATTTTGGGAAAGCACAAATTAAAATACTTTAAGTCTTCTGACTCTTGCAGAGCAGGTCCTTAGTACCTCTTGAAGACAGTGTTTCAGGGTGTGGTTTGACATTATGGCTCACCCATTTAATGGCTTGCTATCTCTGAGAGAAGTGTCTGCTTTCCTTGTCCTCCAAATGCTTGACTTCCTCTTCATAGCAGAGCTCAGGGTGACCCTAATCATGTGACAAAAAAGTTCAGGAAGATGTAGTGTCAGAAAATCCCTTTAATTTTGCTTTTCTATATATTTTTTTAAGCTCCCAGAAGCATCTTACTAACGAATTGAAGCACTGGTAATGCCAGCCAAAAGATAGTAGTGGGAGAATAGGGAAGCCCAGGGCTGTGTTCTGTCTGCTGCTTTCCTTTTAGATTGCTTAGGTGTAAAATCAAACATCACTCTTCAGTTTTACCTCCATCACCAGCAGTCTGTGTTGAGTTCAGATACCAAAGTTCCACCTCAAGACTTTGTTTCAAGTATTTATTACAAGTTGACTCTGAATTATTTCCAGCCTCTTCAGCCCTCTAGGAGACTTGTGTAGGATCCCAATTGTTTCCTTTGTCCAGGTACTCAAGGGCTTAACTGGAATTTAGACTTTTAAGTGTGACCTCTGGAAGTAAATATTGGCTGCATTGGGTATAATCAGTAAATGTTTGACCTATCTCAAACCCAATCCTCCCTTTCTCTGCAAAAATATGCCTGGTTTAAAAATGCCACCCCTGGTAATGGAAAGGATGGTATGATATGCCCTATTTTTTTTTAAAATGTGTTCATAAGCCCAAATACCTGATACAAGGACTGTCTTGAGAAGCCTGTCTGCTACTAGGCTGGGTTATGTACTGTCAAACAAGTTGATGTTATTCTTGCCACAGGAATACACGTGACAGGACTGTACAAAGGCACCTTGTGATGCTCCATCACACCCTCCATCTAGTCTGTTTTTGTGAATTGCTCACAGATTGGTACTGACATAATTGCTCATTCCTCTGGCAGGCTGTCAGTGCAGAGCAGTTGCAGGCAGCAGGGCAGAGACCAAGGGGCTGGTGTGTGTAAATGTCTTGTGTTTAAGAGGACTTGTAACCAGTGTAGTAAAACCTTTTGGTCTGGTGTTTGGTTGTGGCCTCTTGTCTGTGAGATGAAACTATGGGAACCTATGGCCTGGAGAGGAAGCTTCAGAGCCACTATTTGTACATTTTGTATCACTGTTGGTGGGTCATGACTTTGTTTCACAGCATTATAGGTGTTACTGATAGCTTTTGCAAGGGACAGTTTTAATGTTTGATTAAATTTATTTAATGAAATAAGCTGGCAGTGGATCAGTGCATAGCTACAACAGAAAGTTTAATTATTGTATAAGATCCAAGGACAAAATGTCCACTAAAATAGAAAATCTTATGTACGTCTATTTCTGAAAATCTATTAAAAGTGCTTTTATAACTTTCAGTTTATAACTGTCTTCTGAGCTTTGGTTTTAATGTGTTTCAGGCTTTAAAGTATTCCTTTCAGACACATGATCGCTTGTGTTTTGTTATGGAGTATGCTAATGGAGGAGAGGTAAGGGAAATGTAATACTTTTTCATACTTTAGGTTTTTCCTGTAGTACTACTGGTTCTGCTTTACATTATTTATCTAAGGTCCATGTTTGCAATTCTGATTAATACAAGTTGTCCCAGTTAAACAGAGCTGTTTGCAGGTTTCACTAACTTTAAGATAAGACTCTTAATTTTCTTAACCCCATTTATAGAGAATAGAAGTTTTGTGTGTGAGTTGGTATTTTACATGAGAAACACACTGTAATCTGACATTTAGTAATTCAAGAAGTCAAGGTTGCTTTCTGGTTGCTCTTTTAACACTTTAATGAATATTGTGAACATGTGTTACTTGGAAGGAGAAATGAAAAGGGCAAACTACTGTTAAGAAGGAAAAGTTGGAGTATTGACATCTCTAAATCATGCATTAATCTGTAGTTTAATATGTAATTCTAGTTCAATCAAAGTAGTTTTATCAGCATGCTTCCATGAATATGAGATATAATTGTCTACTTTTCTAAGGGATGATGCATATTAATGCATTTGGGAATACAACTGGGTGAGGGCTGGAAGGGGTTTTCTCTTCAGTAATACCACATTGCAAGCAGGATGGTCTGTGAAGTGTGAGACATAACTCAGAATTGTGCAATTGAAAGGTTACCAACTCTTGTTTTTGTAGTTGTTTTTCCATCTGTCAAGGGAGCGTGTCTTTTCTGAAGACCGGGCTCGGTTTTATGGAGCTGAGATTGTTTCTGCATTGGATTACCTGCATTCAGAGAAGAACGTGGTTTATAGAGATTTGAAGGTATGTAGAAAAATAATTTCCTAGGCTTTTAGGTTTTGGGCTTTTTGTTTGTTTGTCACAAAAGCAAATGAGCCTGAACTATAAGAAAGCCTTTTCTGATGACCTTGAGCATAGTAGTTATTGCAGCTGTTGGACCTGACTTTACAGGCTGTCCAAATGCTTTTATAGTCTTGTATAATGCATTTATCAGGACCCTGGCAGCATTTCAGAGAATATGAAGGAGTTGTATTTTTGCTTGTCTGCTTATGTTCTAAGAGAAACCTTTCTGGCTCTTCTCTGTGGTGGAAACATAGTCCTGGGCTCTTCATCCCAGTTTTTATCAGATAGATGCAAATTCATACTGTGTGGATGTGCTGCTTCCTTGCAATGTGCTGTGCAGTACTGTTTTCATAGTACCTGCTTGCAGTTAGAAGAATGGATGAACTTCAAGTTTTTTATTTGGGTGGTGGTAAGAGAAGGGGGAGAAAAACCCCAAAGAAACAAGAAATCTCAGGGCAAACAAACTTGAAAACTTCTTGAGGAAAATGAAACAGTAGCATTTTCTTTTTCCTGAGAAGTTTTTTCAGGAGGGCATGAAGGGGTTCTGCTAGTTTATTTAGAATAGCTCTAAAAAGAAGCATGCTATGTAATATTTTCAGGCTATGTCAGAGTAATTTTGGCATTCTTGCTGGGATTTTATCTCCCATATCACTTTATTTCATTCACAGTGGACTTTATTTCACTCACAGTGGAAACTGTCCTTTGGCTTTCTTAAAACTTAGTGATGCAGGCTAGGATCTCCTTGGAAGTTGTTCCTTAGACTTGCATTTGATTTTTTTTTCATTTTTTTCTTTTACTGTCACAGAGTATTTCTTAAAATCACTTAAAAGCAGGGATGAAGTTACGTGAGGGGGAGTACATAATAAATTTTTTAAAGAAGTGGTGTTCTCTTGTTGGGAATATTGTAGAACCATAAATACATAGTATACATTCTGTGTTACTTCTGTATATATGGCCAGCTACCCAAAGTCTGCAAATCAGTTACCTAATATTCCCTGAAGAACTAAGGAAGGCCATACAAAGGTATATTTACATCACACGTGCTTTGGCAGCTGCCATGGTTCTTACCCTTGTGAGAACGAGGCTGAAAACTGATCTGCAGAAATTCACATCTTTCATTGACTTGCACAGGAGCAGTATAGGTTTCATGTAATCTTGTCTTTCATTTGGATTTTCTTCTCAGTTGGAAAATCTTATGCTGGATAAAGATGGACACATAAAAATAACAGACTTTGGACTATGTAAAGAAGGCATCAAGGATGGAGCAACAATGAAGACTTTCTGTGGCACTCCAGAGTATCTTGCACCAGAGGTCTGTTTATGTTGGCTATTGAACTAAATTATATTTTTTAAATGCCATCTGTGATAGCGTTAGCTATACACAATAATTCCTGGTCGTAATGTGTTCGTACTGTAGCTACTGTTATATAATAACACATCGTGAAAATCTTTTATTCATCATGTTCTGGAGTATATCTTTAGCATAAGATGTGTGTTAATGCGTGTGGTAATTTTCAGGCAGGGTAACATCTTCCACAGTAGGGAATATTTACATTTTACTGGAACAGAGCTTTCTTCTTATGTCAAATACCTATTTCAAAAATTTTTTTTTAATACTACTTGATGGATTGAAGAATGTTTTGCAATGTGTTCACTGTGTGTTGGCCTACTTGAAAGCAATCACTGGGACTTGGTTTAAGAAGTAATTGTATTGTCCACTTCTTTTACTCTTTGAAGACAGTGTAAGGCAACACATTTTCAAAAACAGAGACAGACCAAGCTTTTTATGCAGAATTTAGAATGTTGTGCATTAAAACTGCTGACTGTTTTGTGACAGTAGGAGCATGAGATATTACTCAATGTTAATTTGAACTTTTCAGTTTCACAGGAAATAAATCCAAGCAGGAGATCTCAGCTCCTAAACTGCATGTTTTGGGGATTTTTTTTTTTTCGTACTTTTTTTTTTTTAACTGTAAAATGCAAATGTGTGCTTGCAACTTTCATCCTAGAAATACTCCTTCTGAGTTGTGCAACACAGGTGGTGTTATAGCTGTGAGATAGTTACAGGCAGATCAAAAGTGAAATTGTGTGATAGAGGAAATATGTATACATGGTATTTTGCAGGCAGACGCTCGTTTTCTCTGCCCACGCTCTGAGCTGTCTGGAAGCAGCCTGGCTCTATTAGCAGGGCACTGAGCCTGAGCTAACGTGGTGAGCTTCACAGAAGGGCTCCTGGCCTTGCAGTGAGTGCTGTGCTACCCTCCCATCAAGGCAGAAGCAAGCCCTGGGCTGCTGGCAGATGATATATTCTTGGTAGCCAGGATGCCAGGATACAGCTTTTCTCTGAGGTCAAAGACTGGGGCATTGCAAAACTTTCTTGATGTGAAGTATGCAGAAGTATGGAAAACCAAAGTGGAGGGGGAATATTTCTCCTGGGAGCTGATGTCTTTGCTGACCAGTGCTTTTGCGCTCTCCTCCACCTGCATAGCCATGGCAGCGTGCTCTTGTTTTTTGTTTGTGTAGTTTGGTTTGGTTTGAACTCCTAGCTGCTTTTGAGGGCTTCCAGTCTCTTCATAATAATGAAGAACGTGGGACCTGTCAAAGTGAGTTGCAGCAAGGAGGTGGAGCCAGTTTCATGATAGCTGCCATCTCTCCATGGATCACCAGAAGTCTTCAGTGAATCTAAATTGAGATCACTGCACCACAATTTGAGGTTTACCAATGCAGGGAGTAATTAGCAGCATGACAGTTTTATTATTCATTAACATGGCTTTTGTTTTAGCTTCTCTTGTAGGATCAATTGCTGAACTTAAGTTCCTCTTACAGTATTCTATGAAGAGGTTGAAAATATATATTGTTTTGGTTTTCCTAACTTGGATTGTGTGCACTTACTATGTTGCTCTTTCTATTTTATTATTTACTATTATTTTTGTGGTTTAATATTTATGATATGTTAGTTCATTCAAAACCCAGAAGGACAAGTCCTTTTAATTAACCCTGCTCTCTCCCTTACTTCCAAATCCCATCTGTGTGAGTTGTAGTGTTAAATTTTGGAGGCTTTTGTCACCTGGTTGATAGCATGCAAACCATCTGGAAGTGGGTTGTATGCAATATTCCATGTATTTAAGGTCAGACATCCTTAAAAGCAGGGGGTCTTGATCTTCTTGTCTGCATTTGTAACTTGAATCCAGCATAGTGGTGTGTTTGTACAGTTGCTGCATCGTTGTTTTTAGGTTCATACTGGAATCTCGTGCATGGCTGACAGTGACTGAACACTGTCAACTTTGATGTGTCAGGTGCATCTGTAGCTGTGATGTTCACAGCTGCTGCACCTTCTCTTTCAAATTCCATGGCATGGCAATCTAGAGCTGCTCATTAGGGAATTATCATACTTTAATTTAAGTGATGTCATTTTGTTACTTTACTGCTCCCCAGCTATCCTGTATGTTACAGTAAATTATGGATGTGCAGTGCCTTTTTTGTTAGTGTATTTTTGATGTTTTGTGCAATTACTAGTACATGTGTGTGCTCTGTTTTGTGCAATTACTAGTACAGGTGTGTGCTCATTCTGAGAGGGCACTTTGGAGAAGTAAGCATATTATATTCTTTTCAGGATTAATAGAGGTGAAGGAAAGAGTTGCAGTTGGTAATTTAGATTATGATACAGGGTATTAATATGCTTACAGAATTAGTGCTTGAAGTACTTGCTGCATTTCAAAAGTACCTGTGGCATTCATTACACTGCGCAAGGAAGTCCCTCTGGTTTTCTTTTATTTTGTCCTCTCCTGTTGCATCTCTTGCAGCCTTTGGGAAAAACAAAAATCAGAGGCCCTGTGCCTGTTTTATTTTAAGTAACCCAAGTGTCGGGGAGTGTGAACAGGAAGCACTTACTGAGCGGGGTGACTCAGAGAGCAGTAACTGCATTGTCACACAATATCTCCTGTGAGCTGAAGGGCTGTGATGCCTTGGGAAGGCTTCTGGAATCCTGTCTGGCCAGCAGCTGTGTCGGCCGTATACAGATACGGGGCAGCTGCAGAGCCAGCTGTCGTTTGGTGTGAATCATGTGGCAGGGGATGCTGTAAATAGACCTATGTGGGGTAATCTAATACCTGGCAGCCTTTTGATTTTTACTGCAGGCCCTTTTCCCCGCTGCAGATAATTAAGAGAAATAATTACTGAATAAAGAACGGCAGAGTGCAAACAGTTGTTACCTGGAGTGTCTTTGTGCTTTTTTGTGTGCAAAAGCTTTATTGGGGTTTGTAAGAGGTTCAGATCCTGTTTTTGTTAGACTTATGTTAACTTTATTTAGCTATTTCACATTTTTAATCTTCAGTGTATTCTGAATTATAGCAATGTGAAAGCTCAGACAGACACCATGCAGCAAGAAAACATGCTGGTGCTGTGGCTGTGGTTTGTGGTTTTAGCAAGAGAAAGGAGTTCAGTGCAGATCCACGAAAAGAGTAAAGATAACTAGAACCTGAGGACAGGGTCTGGAACGTGAGACTATTGGTGTCAGCTACAGACAACTGTGTAGGAGACACTAAGTCTAGAGAAGTCCTCATAACATCCACTCCACAAGCCACAAAACATTTCCCACTCCCTTCAGTGCAGGAGATCACAAATGCACTGTGACAGGTCTTCTCCAGAGCAAGTGGGAGATATGGAGGGCACTGCTGGGGTCCTGAGTCCCTGCACCACTGGCAGGGTCTTTCTTAGAGGGAAGTGCCCAGGGGAAGGGAAAAATGAACTGTGCTGGGCTTCTTCCACTGTGAGAGGTCCACCTGACTGACAGCCTCTGAGTTTGCAGTCCTCTTATGCAGAGACAGAAGAGTTAGAGCTAGTGTGCTTTTGGAGGGGGGCAGAGGAGAGGGGGGAAACATTTCTAGACAATTTGGCTGCCGTTTTATGGCCTTACAGCTGGTCAAATGTTAGAAATGGTATTCTTGTTCTTAGTGTTTAGTATTTGTGGGTGGTCTTTCAGGATATGCAGAGCCACCCTTTTGGGGGTGCAGGTTGCCATGAAGAAGTTTGGCTTGTTGCTTATGAAGTAACAGGTTGATGGTATTCTCTCTTCTTCCCATACTGACTCCTAGGTGGTTTGAGTTTTCTCTGAAAAATTGGATCCCATCTAGAATGGTTGGTGGTGAATAAGTGAGAATTTAACAGCTGGCTCTGTAACATGAGAACAGTTCTTAGCCTCAGGCTTTTGAAGGTTGTGTTTATTGTGACCATAAGGTGAGGGAGAGAGAGAGGAAGGGGAGAAGGAAGCTGCCATAATGTCACCACTGCCTCTTTTTCCCTCCCCTCACTTAGTACTGTGATCATGGATGCCTGTTCTTTTTCAAATTGATCTTCTGAAAATGCTCCACTGGTAGATTTGGTTGTGACATATGACAAGTTCACCTTGCTGGAGGGAAGTTTTGCCTTGAATTCTGTGCTGTTTCCTGGGTTTGGGAATATCTTCTAAAGGCTTTTCCTTTCTGCAGGTGCTGGAAGATAATGACTATGGTCGTGCAGTGGACTGGTGGGGTTTAGGAGTTGTGATGTATGAAATGATGTGTGGCCGGCTCCCTTTCTACAATCAGGACCACGAAAAGCTCTTTGAACTCATCCTTATGGAGGAGATCAGATTTCCACGCACTTTGTCACCTGAAGCAAAATCTCTCTTGTCAGGTTTGCTGAAGAAAGATCCTAAGCAAAGGTGAGACTGTTGCTCGTTTTTGTTTTAATTCTTGACGTGACCTGACACTGCGAATAGTGACGTGAAGCAGCTTTGGTGATCAGAAGGCTGAAGTTCACAGTATGGTGACTGCCATGAATGCAAAGCTATGGTGTGGACAAAGCAAGCTAACCCTGCCTCCCATCATAATGAATCCAATGGCTGATGTGGATTATGAGTTGCTTTACAGGGAATGCTTTCACCTTCTGTGCAGGTTCAGGATGCTGTCCGTTTTCTGAATTTTTGGTTAAATCTGTGCCAGTGATATAGCATCCTGTTTGAAACAGTAAGTGGTGGTGTTCATACTGTGTCTGTGGTGGAGTTTATACCATACTTAATCTACTTTTCCATTTTCCTCCTTTTGTAGTCTTGTTTTTGGTTTGGTTTTTTTTTGGGGGGAGGGGGGGAAGGTTGTGTGGTTTTTTGTTGTTTGTTTTTTTTTTTTTTTTTTAAATCCTTGATTTAAAACCAAAAAAACATCTGAAACAACACACAAAGCCCTTAATGGCTAACAATCAAAAAACAGAAGATCCATAAAGGATGTTGACCTTGACACAGAGATAAACACCAGCCTAAAAACCTGCCCTCTTGTCAACCCAGACATTCTTTAAACAAATAATATTGTCATTCCCTGTTCACGTTGTGAACCTTCCACTTTAAGTGGCCCCAAATAGGAAACCTTTAATGTGAGGTGCAAGCAAAGTATTTTGGTTTGAATTCTGGTATTTCTTTAGTCTCTGTGGTGTGCATGCACACGGTAGGAAAATGGGGTTTGCCAGTACACGTATACTTGTAGCAAGGATTTTTTTGTCATCACTGTGGGCTTTTTGCATCCCTGTTTTTGATGGAAAGTCCTGTTGAGAGGCCTTGTAATGCAAATCCAGAGATTTTACTACCAGAGGATTCAACTTAGTGCTGGCATGGAGAGCCAGGAGCAGTGGTAGTCAGGAACATTGCCAGCCTTGTCCTAGGTGGCAACAGCTGCACACCCCTCCCAAGCCCAGTGCCTGCAAGGGGATGTCCAGGAGAAGGTTGTGCAATTGATGAGCCCCCCCAGGCATTGTGTTCTCTGAGCAAGCCTGGTTGCAGCTCCTGCCAATGGGATTCCTGTCCAGGAGAGTGCTGGGTTAAATACAGTTGTGACCCTTTTGTAGCTTGTTCAGGTGGGGCCTTTCAGTCATGGGAAACATAAGCAGCATCTGCTGTAATTTCTTCTTATAGGAGCATCTCTGATCAACCAAAATACAATTTATTTACAAACAAAGAACGCCCACTTGTTTCTAATTACAAGGTTTTCCCAGTGCCAATAATTACTCCACAATATGCTCATTTTATACAAATAACCACTTCTTCACATGTATCTTCTGCGGGCTTGGAAGCAATGATGCTCTGATCTGTGGGACAGATGATTTTCATGCTGCTGATAGAAATAACTATGGACTAGACAAGCCTGCACACATGCCCACAGCTTGCCAATTACACTGATGCTTCCCAAGCTTTTTGGATCATGGACCATTCTTAAATACTGGTTTCTCACCAATCACTGTTCACCCAACTTTTTAACTGAAGCTGTAATTCTACAAATCCCCTGCACTTTGTGGCATCCCAGGCAGTACAGAGAACTGAGCTGGAATCACATGGATGGAAGTCCTGAATCCTGGCCTTATAGTTTTATTTTCTTTTTACCCTGTGGTCTCTGTGCTGGGGTTGGTGCCTGAAATACTTGGTAGTTGTCTCATAATGAGTTCATGGAGCCATGTTGAAGAAAAGCAGCCAGATAGCTACGAAAATACATCTAGTGAAAAGTTAGGTACTGTACAATAGTCTGGTTGACATTAGCCTGTTGATGATGCTTTGGGGAACCACTATGTAATTCAACAAAAATCCCCTCTTCCACACAGCCCAGTGGTGGCTAGAAACTGGTGTCATTGTAATGCTGTCTGTGGCAGAAACATCAGGATTGGCAGCATTTAGTAACTGCTGATGAACTCCAGGATGGGATGGAGGAGACAGCCAAAACCATAAGAAAAATGAAACTGGGAGATGTTGACCCTTGTAAAATCCTAAAAAAACTGCAACAAAAAAGTTGATATAATGAAGCTCAGTGATGAGGATATTTTAAGTTACATATCAAAGATCTAGGGAATTGTGACCTGTGATAGTGAATTAAATCCTAAAAATTAGCTGAAGTGTCTGATCTGGATATACAGAAACAGTCTTGGCACTCTGTGTTCAGGAATACCAGTTTGGTTTCAAATTTACAGGCATATGGGGAAGATGTGAAAAACAATAAATAGTATTCTGCTACTAATAATGACTGTTTTCTAAGTTTGGTCATATGAAATGCATTTTGTAAGAGAAAAGGAATTTTGAAGTTTCTTTTGGGATTGATATAAGTTTATTAATCTTGTAATGCAAGCCTTAATTTTCCTAAGAAGGAAAAAATCTATTTTGTAAATATTTCTTTTTAATGTTATGTGGAATATTCCTTCACTGCTTTGTGACACGTGTCAGATGGAAGGAGGTAATTAGAATGTGTTTCTTTTTCTTTTTTTCTTTTTTTTTTTTTTACACATAAACCAGCAAAAATTTTAACTTTTCTTATTCCTTCTCTGGTTGTGGAGACTCCAGCATGTGAAAGTGGGCATGGATCAGAGCTTTCCATGTAGACGGGCTGAGTTTAGATGGGTGGGTGAGCATATAATCAACAGAGAGTCTCACAAGCTCTGAATCTTGGCAGATTTTTAAACTTGAGAGAACTTCAGGATGGTTTCCTCTGAATTTTGATTATGTGTTTCCACTATATGCTTTAGTCCTCGCTGTCACTATTTAGGGTTGTTCAGCCTCTTTCAGATGAAGTTTGTCACAAGCTGCTTCATCTGCTTCTGTCTTCTGTGGTGCTGTTGGACTTTGACATTCAGAGTGAGAAGAAGATGCAGCATTTCACAAATGCCTGTTCAGAAATTTAATGGCTTCACAGAGTTGTAGTTGTGGCTTTGGGGTGCTGAAGGTGGTTTTTAGGAACTGGTGATCAGTCCTTGCAGCCACACAGAGATCTGGCACTGTGTTCTTCCTAGGGATGATGGCTCTTCATATCCTGAGTGTAACTTTGGCTACAGATGCTCAGGAAGATCAGGGTCAATCAAGTTTGTATTTGCATGAAAACAAACACCTTGGTTTTTTTTTTTCCTTGTGAAAGGAGACAATTTTTAGTTCAAGTGTGTGTCTGTGTCCTCTGTGGTGTTCTGCCATGGGAATGGTGGATGGCTTGAGCAAACTTGCTGTCAGATACAGCTAGATCTGCAGCCCACACAGCTGCTGGAGTCAGAAGACATAGAGGTGACTGTCGAGGGGACTGCAGGGGCCTCAAGGTGACAGGTAGGCAGGAGGAGGCAACCTTGAATTGGTTATTTGACCTCCTCCTGAGCAGCAGACTTCATGTCTTGTGGGCATCCAGAGTTTCAAAGCCACACATGACAAGTGTCTTATTTTTGCTCTGGTATGTGTGTGAGTACACAAGTGTTTCCACCTGCAGGTAACACCAGTGTCCTTGGTAGCTCTTGAAATGCAGAATGCTCCTACATGTTTCACCGGGTGTTTTCAGGTAGTCTGAGATTTAGCTGTTTTGTATGATAACTTTAGACTAAATTGATGCAGTCCAAAGCTATTTGCAGAATGAGGTTGGACAAACTCAAAGCATTTCACCTGTAAGAGATCTAAATTGAAACTGAATAAAACATAAAACACAAATTTAGGGATCTTCTTTTCACCAGGTTTCTAAAAATTGGTAGAGATTTCCCAAGCCTCAGCATCCTCCAGAATTACTCCTCCATGGTTACTGTCATTGGGGGCCTGGAGCTTTTCCAGGGTTAGTGGATCCCCTAGGTTTACATTACACTCGTGTTATCTTGGCTGTATCAGAAAAGGAGAAATATGTGTCTGTGTGCTCTGAGCTGGTGAACACCAATAACTTTTGCTGAGCTGATTGTCCTCACCCCTGTGAGTGTATTTGCACTGTTGTAGAACAAGGTTTTGGGGCAAGGGGGAGCCAGAGAAATCACGTGAACAGACAGAACAGCAACAGAAGTGGTGCCTAAAATGGGGTCCATCTTCTCAGGTGAGGATGGTGCACGTGCAGTTCTGTAAATAACAGAAATCTGTCACCTAGAAGAAGGAGAATATCTTCAGATGGGGATTCACTCACAGCCAGAATCTGCATTGTGGCTCCTAATCTGGTGAAACACAAATTGATGTGTGGGGGTTATTATGCTGGGCAGACGGCAGGCGGTTGCTTCTCAGTTCCCTGAGTTGGAGCCTGGCTGTACGTAGTGTAGAAACTTCAGAACTGTAAAACTCGATGTTTGTGGGTTTCTTCTAAAAGAGCTGGGAATGGGCCTGGGTGCTGAGCACTGTTTATTTTTACGTGGAGAAGCAGAGAACCAGTATTTGTCCTGTGATCCACTAATTGCAATCTTTCGGCCTGTTAGAACAAGACTTTCACTGTTGACTGTGTTTATGCACTATATTTTAAAACTTTCTATATAAATATGTATATATAATTTAAGTACATAAATTTATAAAAATGTTTGCACATGATTCCTCTGTGGAATGATAGCTGATTGCCCTTGATTTATGGAGCAGAGATATTTCTCATTAAATGATTAAAGGATCTTGCAAGCAATACATAGCTTCATAAAAATTAAATACGTGGAAATGGTTTCAGTGTAATATTGGTGTTGCGCTTTGGTAATAATTCTCTCCTTGGGATTTGATTCAAATGTGGAAACAAAGTCTCTCTGATACAGATAGAACTTAAACGAATAGCCAAAATTGTTTGGCAGGTATTTTTAAGAGGAACAATTGACAAAAGCTTGGGAGGATATTTTAGTTGCTTTTTTAAAATTGCTTTTTGGCCTCTATGCTTTCTGTTGTATTTTCTTTTACACTATAAATCTTAAATCTTATTTGTATGATTTTTGGTTCTGTCTGAAGACTGTAATGCTCAGAATTTAATTTTATTGTACAATAATCTTCTCAAGACTTTTATTTCTGCTATTTTTTTTCAGTTGAAAGACAAACCTGCTGTTCTTTCATTTCTCAGTGCTGCTTATCTGTGACTTGCTTTAGGTGCTGATTTACTTTTGTTCTCCATGAGAGGGTTCTTTCTTAGTAATTCTGGAAAACAAGGGTGTATTTGGGAGTAAGTGCATATCCAAAACCAAGAGTTTTCTATTACTTTCACAGTTGTTTTTAATGAATTCGTTCAGTTGTATAGATTTTTAAAAGGTAAGTAAAGCCGTTGGAGTTTTTCTTGGCATTTCCTTGAGTATTTGTTTGCCCTTCATGGAACAAAGGCTCTGATTAGATAACTAATTCTCCTAAGCAGTCGTGCATGGCTGCAGCCAGCCAGCCTTCCTGCATACTTCCACAAAAACTTAATTCAGGTTCTTCTTAGCTCATAGTCAGTCCTGGACTTATGTGCAGAAGTACAGACTGTTGACATCTGTGGATAGGTAGGATCAGTTCCACCCTCTTCTTCACTGGCCATTGTCATCTGCACTGGGGAATCAACAAGCTGGCAAAGTCTCTAGACCTGTAGGGAATCGGCAGAAAGATGAATATTCACAGAATTTCTCTCTCTTTCCAGGCTGCTCTAGAGTTTGTCTGTGTTCCAGGCTGCTCTGCAGCTGCATAATGTGCTGCCAGGCAGATGGGAGAACCATCACCTGGCTTGGCTTGCTTGGCCTGCAGGGGTCTAGGGTGAATTTAGGCTTGGTCTTAGAGTTTATCTGAGAATGTCACCCAGCACTTTGCTACTGGAAGACAGGAGACCTGTTATGTGTTAAACTGGACATTTCCTGAAGGAGCAACATGAGGGCTGGAAGCAAGCATGGACTCTGAACTGCGAGGAACCTCTGCTGCTTGGTGTCTCTGGTGGCTTCTGCCTGTTTGTGGTCTCTGAAGACAGTGTTTGGGCATGGACCAGGATCCATTCCCAGTCAGCAGTATGGACAGTGTCCCTGTATTTGAGTCCTCCTCACTAAACAATTGTTCAGCACTGTCCCAGTACCATTGTGTCTTCAGAGCATGCAGTACAGTCTCAAGCTGTCAAAATACCACTTGATTGGGCTGTAGCATAGCCTTCATATTATCTCTGCCACTCTGAACTGAAACCCTTCACTCCACCCTCAAGTCATCACGTATTAGGGTCACGGGGTTACTACGTGTGGTCCAGAGGTGATAGAGGCCCTTGCTGTGCAGCAAGGATGAGGCCTGGCCACCCAGCTGTTCACAGAATAGTCCTTGGCTCATGTTCCTGAAGCAGTATAGCTCTAGTCTTCATCACATAGCTCCATTGTTCCACGTTCTTAAAACAGGTATAATATCTCAGTTTGCCAGTGGGACCAATGATCAGAGAAGGGGCAGATACTAGATGTCAGCTTGGATTAACATGAGACACCTCTTGTACTTAAAATCCTGAGTGTTGTCTTAACCTTGTTACCTGAAAGTAAGTCTCCTGCTGATGACTCAGTATGTGTTTTGTTTTCTCTGTACATGCCTTTGCTTGCAGATGTGGTTCAGTCTTTTAGAAAACACTTCAACCCCCATAACAAAATGTAAGCATCTGTTAGCTCAAGACTGCAACTAAACTGATTGCATCTGTAAGCTGTGTGGACGGTTTTATTTTGGAATATAAGTGCTTTATCTTGATATACCTTAAGTCAATAAAACACCCTTTGTGCCTTCGTGAAGCCAAGGAGGAGGAAAGATTTGCATACAACTTGATATTATCACTGCAGTTGTCAACTCTTTCCCTTAACGGAAATTAAATCAGATTGCATAAATCGTTTTGTCTTAAAAATCCTTGCCTCTCTTACACTTCAAAATCAAGTTCAGTTTTACTGCTGGCATTACTGCGTTAGAAAATTGTAAGGTGTAGTTACTTGTTAATGTGGAAAGGAAGAAGGCTGTTTGGTTCAGATCTTTCTCAGGTTCTGCTGGGGTCCCTAAGACAGGTTCTTTGCTGAGGTCCCTAAGACAGGCTCTTTCATGAGGAGCAGGTCTTTTGAAATGTGGTATTTTTCTTTTTTTTTTTCTTGATTGTTTTAAGAGAGGCCTTTATTCTGGTTCTGTTTGTTAGCATGTTTTCAGATATTTTAGTAGAACTGTGTTGAAGCCTGAAATAAATTGTCCTGTAGCCCTTGTGCGAAAAACAAATAAATGCTAGAATTGCTCCCAAATGTATTATATAAACACAGAATTTCCTCACTACTGCTTAATAAAAATTATATGAGAGAAATAACTGTACTCAAACATTTAATTACTTACTTTGCTTCCAACAGGTTAGGTGGCGGTCCTGATGATGCCAAGGAGATTATGCAGCACAAATTCTTTGCTGGCATTGTTTGGCAAGATGTATACGAGAAAAAGGTACTTGCACAACTTTTTTCCCAGGGTGAACTGTAGCTGTGGGTATACTGAATGTTTCAAATTTTGTTGCCCTCTGTAAGGTACACAGAAGCCCTCCACTGAAGAGGTTTGCAATTGTTTTTAACAAGGCTAAATTGCTGCATGTTTCTTTAAATGCTGCAATTGGAGTACTTCTGAACCAGAGCATTTTTTGCAATGAGAAGGAGTATCTCTCAATGAGGTACTTGTTTCTGTGATTGAATAAATAACCAAATGTAATGATGTAACCAAAATTGCTTTCATCTATAGACAGTATACAAGCTTTTTAAATGGCTTTTGCTTGCTATCAAGTGTTATAACTTTTGAGAGGCCTGGAATTATTGGTTTCTGAGCATCTGAAGCAAAACTACTTAGAAGCAGTAGTGGAAGATGGGCTGTTTGTTACCTTTGCAATTCTCCTGTCTTGAATGGTGAAATTAGACTGAATTAGGCAAGTGAAAAGAAGTGTGTAGGCTTTTACATCGATCTAATACCTAGTAATAGGTATTGGGGTTTTATAATATTAAATATAATATTTGGGGGTTTTTTTGTGACAGAGGGCTGATGGCATGTTTCTACACTTTGTGGTGTTAATTATTGGTTTTCCTTGAGACCCACTGGGTTTGTGATGTTTGGGTTGAGAGCCACTGAAGTCAAAGAGCCTAGCTCTTTCCATATAACTATGTCTATGCTTCATTGCTCCTTCCTTCACAGATAACTTACTCTATTCCCCCCAGTTGCCCTGCTTCCCACTTCTAGGGTGATCTGCTGTTGTCCTCTGGCATTTGATTCTCACTGTACACATTTTCTGTAATGCTTACATGAATGTGTCTAAAACGTGGGTCTGGTGATTCAAGGCTCCAGTCTACTGGTATCCCATGATCTCACTCAATCCCAGCCTTTCCCGGTTTCCCTCCTTTCCCCTGCAGCCCACCAGGATAACAGACCTTGTTTGGTCTCCAAGTACAGTTTATTTCTCCCTCCAATATCTGGGAGAAAGTAAGAAACTTAGCAGAAAGTGAAAATTTAGTTCTTTGCATTCTTTTTCTAAAACTAATAGAGTGATCCATTATCAGTATTTGTAGTTCTAAAAGTAGACCATCACACCCCTGGTTTCCACTTTGGAAAGGGAATATTGTCCAGTGCTTCCATACAGTTACCAAGGGTGCTCTGTTTCCTTCTCTTGTTTCACTTCCTCACAGATTTGTGTGGATAAAGGGAACAGAAAAATTGTAAAACAAGATTTTGTACCTTGAAAGTGTAGATAGATTTTAGACCTCTGTCCTTGCAAAAAAGAGAGCTGTCATGAGTGCAGGAGGGAGTTATGTGGAACTTATTCAGTATAATGTAAAATGTGTATCTGAAATATTGTTCTAAACAGGATGTTATCCCCATTTGCACCCAGCTGACAAGCTGAATACTTGGGCTTTGCTGTTTTTGCAGTTTAAGGTAAAAAAGTTGGTAACAGGCTCAAATTTCTTCAGTGAAGTTATTTATTATTTGATGGTAGTTCTGCTTCTCTGAGTGGAAGAGAAATTAAACAAGCTGGAGGCAATTTATTTATTCATAGGGATGAGGAAGCCTTCAGAAATTGTTCTGTAGTTGTAGTGACTCAGATTGTTGTACAAAATACCCGGAAATTCCAAATGTTGCATATTTTGGAGAAAACAGTCTGCAAACTGAGACTATTTCTGATTAGGGTATAATCAGGGAGGCTGGATTCTGGTTTTGCTCCTGTCCTATTAGCATGTGCATCTGAAATTGAATGTAAACCACTACCTGCTGTAGAAATAGCCATGCTGTGCAAATGAAGAGATTTCAAAAAGCTTGTGAGTAATTGCTGCCTTTGTTTTGGGTGGTCCCAAGAGAATCTTACAGCGTTCACCTGAAATGTATTCTCAGGGATAAAAGCTGCATTTTGTCTGCTGCCTAGAGGTGTTTATGTGCTAAGCTTGGTTACCTACTATCTCCAGATAATAGTGACTGTTTATGAATAGAGGCTTGGGTTAATCGAGAACACTTACTTTGTAATTAAGCTTTCTGGAAACATAGTTTTGTGTTGAATTATAAGGAGCTTTGAATAACTGAGGTTGTCCCAGGTATTTAAAATACTCAGCAGACTCTCCTGAAAGAGTGCTGTTATTTGTCTCTGGTGCAAAGAAAGTTGCTATTTAATTTGCAGTGTTTTGCCCACCCACAAGCGAAACAGATGCAATGAGATGTTAATCACATGGTGTTTTTCTGGTCTGCTTTGCCTCTTAAATCAACATAAGCCTGCGGATATCGTGCTGGTCTGCAGCAGTGGGAGGGTACAGGTGGCACCTCTGCCAGTTGAACTGCAGAGCTGTTGCATTAACAGCTTTTCAGTAAAGCAACATATTTGCTTGGTAAAGCAAAAAAAATCGTCTTGTGGATCATAATCTGTCTCAAATTGCTTTTAACAGTTACTAAAATAAAAGGGAAAATGATACAGGCAGAGATAGTCCATCACACATGCGTTCTGCCTTGGGATTGCTGCTCCAGGTTATTCTGATGTGCATAGTTCAGGTGTCTGCTGAAGTGACCAAGTCCTAAATCACTCTGTGCTGCACACACCAAGACGGAGCAACTGGGAGCACTGCGAGTGCCAAACCCACCATTAGCTTAAAAGGACAGATAGAACTTTATACACTTGTGCACACACAGCTAGTCAAAAACAAACCAATATTTTCTTCTAAGGAATACGCAGACAACTGCTATAACGAGAAAAAGAGAAGAGCTAAAACATTAAAAAAAAAGAATGCTTGTCCTCAACAGGGTTTTTATTAATAATATGCTGGTTTGGCTTGCTTGAGAATAGGATTATTAACATTCTAATGCAGAGCATTGCCTCTTCAATAGCTTCAGGAGGACTGTAAGGCTCGGAGTGACTTGTGGCTTTGGGATATCCTGTTTCCTTTTCCTTTTTAAATTCAGGACATAAAGACTACTTCTGATGACCTATTTTTTCATGGGAACATTGACCAGGCTCCTTTAAGTTATCTATCTTTGGGCACAGAGGATCATTAATAATTCAAAAACTGATGATGAATTTATATTGTCATTGTGATCTCTTATAATAAACAGAATTTTTATATCACGTGATTTTTAAAGATTAGTGTTAAACTGTAGAATGTTTCTTTGTATTTGGAAATATCACTTTATGTGTAGATTAAACTTTGTTACACTGAAAATGAGGGAGCTTCCTTGGATTGCTTTTTCTAAGACAGGCACTCTGTGAGGTGCTCTCTAAACAGATCACGAAGATGAGGCTGATGATAGGGAGCTTGAGACTAATGCTTTTCTTGTTAAGCAACTTGCAAACAATTCTTCAGATCTAAGATGGATGAAAAATTAGGGGTGAGGAAGAGGTGTTTTATACATCCAAGATTTGCTCTTGTTTTTCAGGTAGTAATTCCTGTTGGTGTCATTTTTATTTTTGTAAGTGCAGAAGTGCAAGTCTTGGGGTCATTCCTTAATTCCAGTCGGAGCAATTTTACCATTTGCCTTGAGAAACCTTTCCCTACAGTTTCAGATGGGAAGCCATATACTTCCTCAATCACACTCCTAAATTGTTGCCTGCTGTGGCTCTGTGCTATTAAAAGATGGCCATGCTTAACCCCAGTGGTGGGCGAGCTGAGGCCCAGTGCTGAGAGCTATTACATGTCCTCTGTGGGAGGGTTAAGAAGAGAGCTTACGTTCCCTGTCTGCTGCACTGTGCAAGCAGGGAGGTGAGCAAGGTCTGAATTCCAGCTCTGTTGCCCTCCAAAATTGTACGTGTTCCAGCTCTGTGCATCTGTATACAACCAGCCCTGCCACCCCACTTCCCAGGTGCACTCCTCCTCCAGCCCCAGTCAAGCAGCTCCGCTCCATCTGGAGTTCCTCTTGCCAGAGCTTGCCTAGGTACACGTGGATGATTTCGAGCCTGTCTGCCCAAGCAAGTAGCAAGAATAAAACCCAAATAGTGCAACTCATAATTTAACACAAGGAGGATATTCACTGCTAAGCATGCTCGATTTTTTTGTAAGTTCAGAGTTGATACCAAATTGCTTTTGGAGACCAGGAGTATAAATGTTTAATGCTGCTGCTTCCTATTTCTTAAATTCCACCAGGTTGCCCTGACATACAGCACGGTTGCACCCAGAGCTGTTTGGGCATGGTAGCTCTGCAGATGAAATTCTTTGGTGAATGTTAACAACCCTTGTGGTGATACGCCAGCCCAGCTGATCAGTTTGGTGGCACTGAGCATCTTGATTATTCATTTTCATCCTCCTCAAGTGTGAATCTGACTGGATCCAGTCATCACTCTCTCTATAGTTTGCTCAGGAAATAGTATATACTATTATTTTGAAACATTTCATAGAATTACAGAATGGTTTGAGTTGGAAGGGACCTTTAAGAACATCTAGTTCCAGTCCCCCTGCCATGGGCAGGGATACCTCCCACCAGCCCAGGTTGCTCCAAGCCCCATCCAGCCTGGCCTTGAACACTTCCAGGGATGGGACATCCACAACATCCCTGGGCAGCCTGTCCCAGTGTCTTGCCACCCTCATGCTAAAAAATTTCTTCCTTTTATCTAGTCTAATCTGCCTTTTTCCAGGTTAGAGCCATTATCCCTTGTCCCTTTACTACACAGAATCATTTTGTAAGTGTGTTATTTATTACTTGAAGAAATGTTAGGGTTTTAGGTTTATCTTTGTGCAATTAAATCCTAGAGGCCAGATGCCTTAAATGCCCCATAAAGAGAAAATACACAGCTAAATAAATGCTGTTTTACTGCATATGGTTCATTCTTCATGAATTGCATTTTCTTAAACTTACGTGAGTAATGTATGGAAAGGAACTGTAACTTGTAACTAGTTCAAATTCTACATGTTTCAAACAGTACTGCAAGAACATAATTTGACAGTATTTTTGTTGTTTTCCATAGCTTGTACCTCCATTTAAGCCACAAGTTACATCTGAAACAGATACAAGATACTTTGATGAAGAATTTACAGCACAGATGATAACAATCACTCCTCCTGACCAAGGTGAATTTTCCCTAATTGTTTCACATTGTATTCTCCAGACCACCAGAAATAATCTTCTGTAATGTTACCTAGTCTCTGTAGACCGTGTGAGAAAGCATCAGCTTAAACTTCTGAGTTTCCATGTATGTATGTGACTAAGAAGTTGGTAAACTGGTATGAATCTTTTCACATGTCTTTCCAGTTTGGGAAATGGAAAAACCTGTTTAGAAGATAATGAAAATATTTGTACTGGGGTTTTTTTCCCCAAATTTACACTTTTCTGATGGAAAAGTTTTGCACATGTACATCTGCACACACACTGCATATATGCAAGCAGTCAATAGGATATGGGTAAATGTCCTTATTCAATCAAAATATATTTTATGGTAACTGAGCATATTTGATGCTCTGAAACAGCAGTTGCCAGAAATTCAGAACTCTGAATATGGATTTAAGCAATGCACCTCCTAACAGTTTTAAATGGACATCTGAGCAGCTGTTTACATAAAATAGTCAGAGTCTTCTGTGATGCCCATTTGATGGGATGACTTCCAGTTTCATTATCCTTTCAAGTTTTGGGAGAAAAATGCAACAGTGAAAGTTTCTGAAATAACTTTGCCATGTTGTTTGTTTACTTAAAATTAAAAAGGTAACAGCTGTTGTCTACTCTTTTTTTTTTATTTTTCAGATGACAGCATGGATTGTGTAGATAATGAGAGAAGACCTCATTTTCCTCAGTTCTCCTACTCAGCCAGTGGGACCGCTTAATGATTTGCAATGTTTTCCCATTCAGAAACAAAACAGACTGCATTTTGGGGACCTTACTTCAGTGGACACTAGAGAACTTTCTATATTATCTGAATTACAAACTGTGTTTGTATTACGATTTAGATGAATTTGTAGGAAGCCTCACAGATTCTGTATTTAAAACAATACTTTGATGCATTTTTGAGAAGGAAAACAAATCCATTCTTAAAGTATTACGTCAAGGCTTTTATGCTGAATGACCATAGGTTTTTAAGAATATACACCAAAACTGTTTACTTTAGAAATAATTAAGATATTCAACATATCAGCAACTCTGACCAGAAAATCCCCTTATTTTATTTATTTCATACAGTTCATTACCTAAATATAGAATCTGCACTCTGAACAATTAGATTTATATAGGAAGATATAAGACTTTAGTAGCTAGTGCAATAATATAAGCAACAAAGTGAACAAACTCTGGAGGATTGAGGTTCAAACTCATTTTGGACAGCAGTGAAGTGTCATCCAACTCCAGAAAACCAACTATAAGAACAGCATTAATGGCCTCAGTGAGGTAAAGCAAAAAGCAAAAGTTATTTTTGTTATAACATCTGCTACAAGACATTACATATCAAAATTAATCCAGTGGAACTGCCACATCGTACAGATTAGTATTCCATTCTGGACAGTGCATTTAATGATTCCATTTGCATAGAGTTTAGGAATACTTCATAGGATTGGCTTCTCAGAACCTAGGAAACACTTGATTTACAAATCTAATAGGAAATGCTACAATGCAAAATCACCCACTTTCACCTCTGTATAAAAATACCATACAGGTCTAAGTGAGAAATCATCTTAATGAGTAAGTCAACCAGACAAAGTACATTTTGGCATTGAAGTAATGACTTGTTGCCGCTTTTTTTTTTAATGAAAAGATATATGAATATATATAAACACTTTATGATTTTTTGCATCATGCCAGATCATTTCTTCTTTCTTGAGTGTGCATTAAAGGTATCAGCCAACAGTTCATGGTGCCTTCTCACTCTTGAAGATTCACTTTAACAGTGTTTCCCATATATAAGAAAAAACCTAGGTTGAAACTTCATATGTGTTTGAATAATAATCGTGTTCAAAAAGTGAATTTTTTTTTTGTTTTTCATTTTTAATCTTAGTGGAAAATTTCCCACACCCTATTTTTGTTGTATCATGTTTCTTTGTAATTTTCATAAAAGCAGTCTTATTCTGTCTCTGCTGCGAATGAATTTATTCCATTGTAGGTTGCGTTCTCTTAAATAGCTAATTTTTGTTTCTCATTCTCTTGACTGTATAAAAATTATGACATGTACTGCAGTTAACTAGCATTTAATTTTTTTTTATTTGAAAGGGAGTATGTTTTGAAAACCCTGACTTCCCATTTCCATCAGAAACTGCTGTGTTTGCACAGAGCCCATCATCTTGACTTTTTTTTTTTTTTAACAACATTCAGCTCTAGTATTTGACTCATGATATGAAAGTTTCCCTCCAAATACTTAAATAAAAATTGCTTTAACAAGTTAGGTTCTTATTTCTTGTGGTAGGGGCCTTCAGAATTTGTAGAGATGCAACAATTGTTCCAGTTTCTCGAGACTGATGTGCACATTGCTGAGGCATTTAGGCTTTTCTACCCCTCCTTAGTTGTTTCATCTCTGTGCTGATCATTATGCAAAGAAAATTTTGGAAAATGTTTGTTAAGAGAAATACACGCTATGTCAGAAATAGTTCATCTTGAGGTGAATGAGAACAGGCCTCATCTTGCTGTCCTCCTGCTGCCAGTGAGATTGTGTTACTGAGTGCCTAATATTCAAAAGTATTTCTGTTTCAGTCACTTGGGACAGTATACAATGTGTAATACTGCATTTCCTTTCTAGGGACTAACAATTAATTGTTTTAATAGGTGGTTATACAAGGCTGGAATGTCCTTTTCCAAACAAGAATACAGAGAAAAAAACCAAGGCCATCCAAGAACAACTATAGCGTGCTTCAAGCTAAGCACACAAGTCGCAGCTGGAGTAAACCACTAAATACCCAAAATGGGCCAAAATGTGTTTTGGTTCAATGGTCTGTAGTAGTCTATAGTAGTAGAATTTACTAGGGATTGTATTCAAGGAGAGAAGGTGAAAGGGAGGCTCTGTGTCTCTGTAGAGGATACCTTGCACAAATGCTGGACCGCCTGTCTCCTTCTCCAGGTCTGATCTCCTAACAGCTCTCCTTCCTTTGCTTCCAAACCATCATCAGAGTTTGCAACCAGCCTGGGGACGAAGTCCAAAGAACTCTTCTGCAAGTCTACAAGCCCCAACAAGTTCTGAATTAACACACTTCGTGCATCCAAATATAGGCAACACAAAGAAGCAAAGGTTACCCTAATCTGCCCCAGGAAACCTGGGCTTTCGAATGCAGGAACAGATACAGATCGGTTTTTAAAAACAAACAAACAAAACCCACAAAAAAAACCCCACCAAATAAGCAAACAAAAACAAAAAAAAAAATCTGCCAAAAAAGTCTTGGGTTGTAAATACTGTTCAGCAACAGTGAGCTGCGAGGGCTGAATGCAGGGTCATCTAGATACTGTCCCTCATTTAGCCTGTGATTATTTCAAAATACCTTGCTCATCAGTTGCAATTGAATGATTACCAGTGTTAGCAGCTGTCTGCCTGTGAATTTGAAGCATGTTCTTTAAATTCTGACTCGGCACTGAAAATGAGGAGTAGAATATGCATCCCTGTTAGCATCCCGTTGTCCTTCTGTGCCTATCACAAAAGTCTGTCACTGGAGTGCTGTTCACCTCAGTTTGCTTTTGTACCGTGAGGAGAGACTGCTTAAATCTTGCACGTTCCTTTAGCTCTTTTATGTGAAAACCCCAAATTCTTCCATTTGTACAGTCAGCCTCATGTTTTTCTTCCAGCGCTGGCATGTCATTTTGCTTTGATGTCATACATGGCAGGGAAGGATGGTGCAGAACACTGTGTATTATAGCCCAGTATCTTGGTTGTTAACTCAGATTGGGACACAATAGAAAAAAACCCTTTGCAAGGGCAAATAAGCAAAGGTGTTCTCTGTGTGCTGCTAACTGCAGTCAGAAGATGAGCCCATCCAAGTACTGGAACAGATACACTGCTGCTGGTGCTGTTAGGGGTTAAGAGATGTTGGCAGAAGTCAGCTAATTCTGCAAATTCCATTTTTATTCTGTGTAACTAAAACATCCCCTACAATCTCATTAGGATATGGCAGGCTGTTCTCCCTTTAAACTGTGGAAAGTTCACTGTGGTTTATAGCATTCCCAACTCTGCACAAACTGACCTTTCACCCCCACAATACCATAAACTGCTTTTTCTTCATTTTTCTTCTGCACCATCACCCCTACAGCAGGTTACCTCCATGTGCTCTTCAGCTGCTGCACAGCTCTCATGCAGACCTCGAGTATCTCAGCTGCTGTTTGAATCTGTTCCTGGTTTTGTGCCTGAGAAAAGAATCATGATAGTTTTTGGAGGCTTGAGGGTAAAAACTTGCCTTCATTGTTTGAATTGGATTATCTTAACTGGGGATAAACTTTCTTGTCTTTTGCTTTGAATTGTTAATATTAATTTAAATGCTCAGTATGAAGCTGCTCATACTCATTGGTATTGGGGGTATTTTTAAAAATCTTTGTCAGAAAAAATGCCCTGTGTTTTTTAGATGTTAAGTCAGATTTTATTTCCATTAGCAGGATGTAGGGTGGTGGTCTGAAGGAGGTCATAATCTATAGTCGGAATGCGAGCTCCATGAAGATGGAGTTGTAGAGGAGAAGCCCACACACATAAAGCACCTGTGGGAGTTGCATGAGTTTTCTGCCCAAGAAGTTGAAGAAATTGTAAACTAGAAGGAAGGTTTGATTTGTTTCCCTGTATCAAATAGAGCTTCAGAGGTAAAAAAAACATTTGAAGAAATGGGCATATGTAAAAGGATCTTTCTTCAGTGTTGCAAATGTGTGTGTTTGTCTTCCACTTTTAGCTCAATTTTCTTAATAACAGGGAGGTTAATTGCCATCAGAAGTAAAACGAAAAGAACACGCAGTGCTTGTAGCAAATAGGAGGTTATTATCCCCAGTGCAGCTGAGTGTACAGACGCGTGGTCGCTCTGTCTCGTAGGACGTATGTTGCATTCTAATCAGGTGATGACTGGTTGCTCTGTGTCTGAAATAATTTTAAACAAAAAATGTTTTTCTGTTGTTTAATTTTGGTTTTAAGTTGTAATCTTTGTAACTGCTGGTCACCATCTTGGTTTTGTGAACCGTGGTGGGTTCTTTCTTGAGGACCAGATCCCAGGCCAAGGACTCATATGAGAAAACACTACTTCCCTCTCTGGTTTTTCAGCATCCTTGTAGTTTGGGTCTCAGTTTCTCCTTCACCAAAGCACTGCCTCATGTAGGTGTCTGCCTGTCTCTGCTCACTCCCTGTTTCCCCAGAGGTGGACTTGGTGAACTTCTCCCTGTGTTAAATGTAACCCTGGTCTATGCCAAGATTTGATTTTTACAGATTTTTCAGTTTCTTGATGTCTTGCTGTAACTGCTTGTATTTTGCATCTTCATCAGTCTTCTGAGTCTGTTTCAGTGACTGCACAGTGGTTGCTGTGTTTCCTGAATTCTGAGGGTCTCTAAAATTCTGCACGTATTTAAAATATTACATATATTTACATCCCACAAAAGGTACTGGAATTTGAGTACCAGAGTGAAGATTCTTCTCACAAATAGTGGACATAGAATCCTACCCCAAATATTGTGATCTTTAGTTATTTGTAAACTCTGCCATATCTGGTTCCTCGCACTGTTGTGTTCTCATGGTACTGATGCTGTTACCAGAAAACTGTGGCAGAATGAAAAACAGTGATTGTGATCTTCAGCCCAGTGCCTGGGAATTCACTGAAATTTGATTAAAACAATGAGAAAAAAATGTGGCTAAATATTCCATTGTTTTGGAAGAAAGACAAATCAGGAATACTCCTCCTTCCTTCAGCTTACTGAAGTACAGCAATTGCAACAAATTGGACTTTTCTGGGGAAGTCCTGACCTGGTTTGCAGCAGTGGCACTGGGATAGGTGATCTCGGTAAGTTCCTGCCAACCTCAAGTGATCTGGTACAGAATTTAATGGTTCAGGTCCTGGATTTTAGAGCATGAGCTTTAGTGAAGGAGGTTCTTCAAGTTCTTGTTCTGCCTGTCTCTGCTATTTTATATATATATATATATTCTGACAAGACCTGTCTACTAATTCCATAGAATCTATGAACCAGCACCAGCCTTGCTTTGAGATGCTTCCGCTAGTATGGATCCCAACCAGGGAGAAAACCCTGAGCAATATTTACTCTTTCAGGTGAAAGAAGATGTCTGCTCTGTGTGAGGATCCGTACTCCCACAGACTCTGGCTGTTTCTGAAAGACATTGACAGCATCACCAGGAGGCACTTTCACCTCTGCTTGGTTTTGGTGGTTGCAGCTTTTCCTTCCCACAGTGTCATGCCCAAAATAGGCTCCTTTGATGTTTGTTTCACTTGTCTGACACGGGTCACTCAGAAATACTTCCCAGAGCAGTCTGGAGCTGTCAGCTCCCTTGAAGTGGCTGGCACCTGGAGCTGCCCAGCTGTACCCCATGGATTTGCAGATGTTTCCAGTTTGCCAGCTGATGCTGCCAATGCCAGTCTGACCTGGGTCTCCTGACGGAGGGGAATCCAGCAGCTCCACGTGGCAGCAGTGCCTCAGTCCAGAGCCCCAGCATGGCTGAGGGCAGGGGCTGCTCTGTAGATGCTCCTTAGCCTGAAATTGCCTTTTTCTTTTTAATTCAATGAAGTGCAAAGCAGACTTGGAAGAATTGCAACACCTTTTTCCCACACACAGGCCTGACACATGAGGATGATACAGCATTTGGGTGAATATAATAGCTAATGAACTTACCTAATGTCTTTGGTAAACTGCTCCAATGATTTTAAAGGCTTTCTGGAACAGCAGAAAGGTAAAACCAGAAGCCCTATAATGAACTTTAATAATGTAAATGAAGTGATACTATTCTTGATGGTTGCAGCATATAGTGAGCTTTCCATACAATATGTTCAGCTGCTGCAGTTTTTGCTGCTTCTGATATTGGGGGAAATGAAACTAAACAGGGGGACAGGAGTACCTGCTGCCAGTCCAGTAACGAGTATGAAATGAAAGTGAACAAAAAGTTGAAAGAGCAAGGTCTCTTGGTGCAACTGCAGACTGGAAAGTTGCAGAGGAAGTATAAGAAAGCAGTACAAAATGTACTTATTTACACAGGTGAGGTTGTCATAAATTCATTGTGTAACTAAGATAAAGGGATTAAACCTAGTAACTCCCTTTACTTGTTTGTAAAACTTGAAATCACATTAACTTTTTCAGATTTTTACTTTCTGTGCTCGTTTGCTTTGCTGTTAAGGAAGTGGAGATCAAAGGTGGCTTCTTGTTACTTAAAATGTGATGGGTTGGTTTTTTTCCCAATTCTTGTTAGCAGCTCACTGAGCTGTAATGAGGGTGATGATTCCCGGGCTGCCCAGCAATCTTTCCAGGTACTGATGAGAAACTTGTCACATCTGTGCTTCGTTGGCAGTAGGAGAGGTGTGCTAACATTACAGGAAAGCACTGAGATTGATTGGTGAAGTGTGTGAGTGAGGCAGTGGTGTCTGGGGTTCCTCTGTGTCCAACAGCCATGTCAACTTCAGATCAGTGCTAATGGCCCAGTTCTTATTAGCAATCTCTCAATAATGGAAAAAAAAAAAGACAAACAACACAAACAATCCAGGCATATGTTACAAGAAAGGAAAAGTCAACAAGGATACTTTCCAAACATGGAGAAAACCCTGGATATAAATACAACTATTTTTCTGAAAGGTTCAGCTGTTATTTTCACAGTACCAAGCTGCATGTCTGCACGGGTATGAGTAGCATGTGGTACTGCTACACAGACTGGTAGAGGCCCCAAGCACTCGAGTGCTGCTGGAGTGGAAGGCTGTAGCAGCACAAAGAGGCTTCCAACTCCCCATCTGGAAATGCAGGCAATGGCAATGCCATCTGTCTGTCTTCTGTAGAGCAGATCTCTCCTGGGAGCAGGAAAAAAGCTGGCACAAGGAGGTGGGCTTTCACTTCCCTGCTGCACTGAGGCTGGATGCAGATTGCAGGGTGTTACCTGTAGAGACCAGGCTGCTCTATTCTGTCCCCTCTCCCTTTTTTAGTCAGGTTTGTCTTAATTCTAGTTCTTTTTACTTTTCCTTTTTACTTCTTCCTTAACTACCTTTCTCATTCCCCTCTCCCAGCAGACAAGAAACAATGGATTCTGTCTTCTCCAGACAAGAAACAATGCATTTCTTCCTCCTCCCCTTTCTCTCCTGTTGCCTTAGCTTCTGCAGCCCCTTCTAGAGAGTGTGCTATGAGCCAACATATCTCGTACTTAAAATAATTCTTTTTCTTCAGGGCAATGTCCTGATTCTGGATGCTCCTTGGGTTGGAAATTTCAGTGACCCCAATATACAGCTAAGCTCCCGTTAAAGATGTTGTGAGACCCTCATTCCTTGGTCTCTTGGGTAAGTGCAGATTTAATGAGCACAAGAAGATACAGTGGTAGTTAAAGCCTATAGTGTAGTCCTTCCCCATCAGGACTGTCTGCTGTGCCATGGCCTCCAGTGTGGATCAGGACTGTGCCTGCTGCTGGTCTGGCCATGGTGGCTTTCCTCGAAGATAGGAAATACTGGAAACAACCAAGTATTTGACTTTAGGGAGGGATGTATTAGCTGTACTCAATCAATAATATCTCTGACCCAAACCTAAAGGACCAATTTTCATTGTCCACATAAACCTTCATCCTCAGGATTTCCTGTTGAGTCATGACTTTTGTATTATAATGTGAAATACTGGGCTTATATATATATATCTATTAAAAAAAAAAAAAAAAAAAAAAAAAAAAAAAAAAAAGGCACGCTTATCTCCTACTAAGTTGTAGGGGGATTCCCTCTTGATACTGATATTTTTAACATCCTTCCTGCTGTGGAAGCACAACTAGAAATCAGCAGGATAAGAAGAGGAGATAACTGCCCAGAGCCTCCTGTCACACACTCCTGTTTCTTCAGTAGAATTAGAAGGGAGTCAGTTATTTTTAAAATAAAAAAAAATGGTCATCCCTCAGTCTCTGGCATCTTTCTGTTCCAGGGCATCTCTAAATTTATGTTTCCAGCTGAAAAATATAAGAAAACCTGGGGAAAGCAAAGCAGACCAGACCATTTCTCTGCCCTTAATTGAGTTTATCTTTTCATTGTGGTATGAACTATCACAAACCTATCCAAGTTCTCTATAAAAGTACAGTTAACCCCCTGATAAGACATTGACTGAAAAGTGCTGATGGAAGACATTTACGTATTTTCTTCAACTCTTTCAAATTCTTATAAACTCGTAAGAACACTTTCAAATCTGGGAAAGTAGCACCAACTTTCTGCAGCATCCTCAGGTTCACTGCCCCAGTCTGCAGCCTGTACATCCTGAGACCTATTTAATCCTCTTTTCTAGTGGTGTGAAAGGCTCAAATTCCAATGCAATGAAATTGATTAAGCTCTTGGACACAAGACAGTCATATCCTTTTCCATCCTACTGCTGCAGAACCACTTTCCATCTCTGGCACCCACCCTTCATTATCCCTTGGGAACCTCTTGATCTGGGAGGAATCAAGGGGAAGCCCTGCCAGGCAGCTCTGTGGAAGTTGCCCAAGAAGTTTCAACACCCTACTCCTGGATGTTACTGTCCCATCCTATAGTTACCCTGCTTGGCTCCAGATAGTCTGCAGATGCAGCTTCAAAATAAAACCAGGACAGCATAACCTCCATATTGCTCCCTCCCCCCCTTATTTAGGCAGCTAAATGAAATACAAACATATGGACTCCATAAATTCTTTTGTGAACGGCCTTGTGTTCAAAACTCAGCCAAAGCAATGGTTATCATTAAACAAATAATGACAACACCAGAGCATAACACAAATTATATGCAGGATGTGTAGCTCAGTTTGCCTGATGACACCAGGCTGATTTACCCCAGTCCTTTGGGCTTTGTGTGGGTGCAGTCAGGCAACTGCCACGAAAACAGCAAGGAATCCATGCTATCCTCTCACAAACTTTAAAGAAATGATCTTACAGCTTGCTAAACTGTGAATGAAATGATGTTTTGTAGTGTTTGCTGTAGAACAGTACATGATAGCAAATCTCTCAATAAACATACAGCATAATCAAGAATGTATCCACAGCTAAGCAAACCAGACTAAAACAACTGAAATAAAATACTGCTGGAGATGGGTTTAAATATAGACTGACTCAAAAGCATGTGAAGAGTACATCTACTGCTGGGGCAAACTGTCTCTCAGTAATTTGAAATGCCATAGGGAATGTGTCAGATTGGTTTGCTATAACAAATAAACACACATGCACACACCCCCAGCCTACTGAACTTTTTTTTTTTTTTTTAATTAATTGTAAATTCTTATGTACAATCTAAGTATTCTCAAAGCTTTCTAAACAGTAATGAAAGTTTAGAGCTCATTACATTAAAATAAGTATCAAAATAATCATCCTAAATTTATGTCACCTTCCAAGGAGCTCAGTTCATAGCACTTTTGCCTGTATGGCATCTGACCAGATTGTCAAAACCCATTCTTAGAGGGTGCTGCAGGGTACTATAACTTAAGTGATTCATGCGTGCAGCTGTTGGAACTGCTTGCTGGGCTGTGAAAAACCTCACAGTGCCAAGTGCTGATCTAAGAGAACTCAGATCTCCATCAGCCGTCTTGGCTCTAAGTAGTTACTGAACAACAGATGGTAGCACGAGTTAAGCAAAGCAAGAAAATATTCTGATTGGAGGAATAAAGTTAGAAACCTCACAAGAACTGGAATTCTCGAGAAAATACAGAGAACAAGTGTTGAGATTTGAACTAGTTTTCACGTCCAAGAACCCAATGCCACTAAATATTAAAGGTTAGTCTGATTTCTTGGGCAGGAGACACTACCAGTGAAATGAGTATTACAGACATTACAGAGACAGTTTGAAGCCACAACTCCTGTGCATTCAGCTATGCTTGCACGGTGAAACACAACCAAAGGCAGTATCTGACACTAAGGAAAAGAGAATCCCAAATCACATCATTTTGCAGTAGATTACAAGCTTCTTGTAATTACAAGTAGATTACAGCAGCAAGGACAGCATCATGAGCTTTGATGATCTCTTCAGCAGAGCAAGGACAGCACTACACTCCTGCAAATGGAAGCATTAAGGTGAACAGAAGTGCACAAGTCTTGTTTGTACCCTCAATAGCATCAGCATAGAAGGACAAAAGTCAGTACAAGATGTAAGAAAGGTCATAGCTATGATCCTAAGCACAACCACATGGATATATGAAAGGGTGTGGAGTAAACAAAGAGTAGAAGACTCACACCAGTGGAAGGGGACAGTCCCTCTAACTTGGTTAACAATAACTTCTAGTACTTGGTCTCACTAAAACAGTGCACTGCAATTTCAGATAGGCAAGGAGCGAAAGATACTTTCAGGATATACAGATGCTTGTGTCAAACAGCACTGATATGAACTCATATTAATGAAGCAGTTTGCTATAGAACTTTAATCTACATTTAAGCTGAGTAAGAAAGCTCTTGCATTCTTGTGAAAATCTGACCTAAATACACATGTATCTTAAAACTAGCTCTATAAGCAGCAATAGTGTGCCTAGATCTAACTGAGACTCAGTTCCCTTTCAGAGGAGTGAGGACATCCAGAACAATGTGGAGAACCAACCCAGCAGACTGGGAAACAAGGCATTAAGGAAATATTTGAGCTGACTTTCAACATTTTTGTGAGAAGACTGAAAATTTGCACACTATGTATTTTCAGCCTTGGATTTTACTATATTTTAATTCCTTATACTATTCACCCAGAATTACTGGAGTCCCAGGTTTCTAAGCTTATTTTTACTGGGTTTAAAAATACTTCAAGGTCTAGTTTAGAGCAGTAAACAATCTTGCTATCATGGAAAGAGAAACCAGAACAATCAGATTACTCATTTAGTGAGGTATTACTCAGTGCAAGAAAGCGTGGGAAAATCAAGCTCCTAAAATGAAACTCTCTGGGGCAGAGATAAATAAAAGTGCATTAATTTTTTTATGTGAGCTACTTGGTTGAAAATTTAATTATTTCTTTAGGCTCAGGAATCTCTATTCTGCAAAGTGCTGCACTCTACAGCACAGCTCACCAAAACACTTAAGGATATAAGCAAGTTTCATCATATCAGTAGTTCCAGCAGAGCAAACAAGAATGGACATACTCAGACCACATATCCTTTTACCAGTTCCTTATTTCTGAGAGCTAGCAGTAATCAATGCCTAGGAGAACAGAGGAAGAATGCAGCAGGCCTAAGATTGCAGAAGATTTTCAGCACTACTATAAATTCCTGACTCTTTTCAAAAGCATCAAACATGAATTCACAGCCTTGGAATCCCAAGAAAAATCATCAAACACCTGTGCTTCTGACAGACTGTACAGGCCACAGATGTGCCCTCTCTGGGAACTGGAAGTCACAAGGCTCCCTGACTGCTAGGGTGGTCTTCAGGACCTAAAATTTCTGTGTGCAACAGCAACACCTCTGCACCCCACAGGAGGGGAATGGTGCTGCCTCTGCTTTTGCTCACTCAGCCCAGCATCCTTTACCTTTACCATGGCAGGGACACACTGTGACTCAGGTGCAATGCATTCCCCATGTCCTTTCAGTCAGAACCCAGCCTGGGATATGGATGCTCTGTCCCCAGGGCAGAACTTTGCACTTGCAGCCCCCCTCTCAGCCCACTTCTAGGGCTTGCTGAGACTCTTGTGCATCCCTTCAGGTGCTGACCACTGCCCCCAACCCAGCCCTGTCCCAGGCTAGCTAAGGGCCTGCTCTGTCCCTCTGTCCAGGGTCATTAGCAATGACATCCAATAGCACCAGTTCCAGGAACAATCCCAGAGGAATGCTCAGGGGTAATCAGCTGCTGGCTGGGTTTGCCCTGCCTGTCACAGCCCCTTGTTTCCAACAGTCCAGCAAAGCTTCTACCCACCTTATGGTTTACGTGTCCAAACCATACATCTCCAGGACCTCACAACAGTACTTTGGGGGACTGTGCTGAATCCCAAGGTGAATGACACCCATTTCTTTCATCTAGTGATGCTCACTTAGCTTGGTCAGATGCAATTTCCCCTTGATAAATCTGTGTTGACTCTTCCCAATCACGTCATTGCCCCGCATGATGATCAAGGGACTTGAACATCTCTCCTATGAAGAAAGACTGAGAGAACTGGGTCAGTTTAGCCTTGAGAAAAGAAGGCTGAGGGATCTGATGAATGTCTACAAATATCTGAGGCGTGGGAGCCAGGAGGAAGCAGCTGATCTCTTTTCATTGATGCCCAGTAACAGGACAAGGAATGGGTTTTCCATCTCAACATGAGGAGAAACTTCTTTACTGTCAGGGTGACAAAAGGAGTGGAACAGGCTGCTCAGAGAGGCTGTGGAGTCTCCATCTCTGGAGACTTTCAAAACCCACCTGGATGTGTTTCTGTGTGGCCTGCTTTAGGTTATCCTGGGGTTGGACTAGATGATCTCAGAGGTCTCTTCCAACCCCCAACATTCTATGATTCTATGTGCCTGAATGAAGTGCTGGACACAGCTTTTGTGAGGATTCACATTATAATCTTCTCGTGGATGGAGGTCAGACTCACCAGCCTGCAATTCCTCAAAATGTTCTCTTCAAAGAATGACATAACCTTCGCTTTTCCTCACCCACCAGGACCAGCCCCCAGCTGCCATCCAAAAGTGATGGGCAGCAGCCTTCTGGTGATGCCAGCTGGCTCACACACCACCCTCAGGTCCATTCCAAAATTCAGCTGTACAGCTCTACTAGGGGCCTAGCAATCACCATACTCTTTCAAATCTCTATGAGAAGCATCTGGGGTGTGATATATTAATTTAATACTACAAAATGTGGAATGTGGAGCTTTGGGGGTGTTTTGGGTTATTTGTTTTTTATTGTTTATGATACTGATACCTTAAAATTTAAAGGAAAAATAAAGTGATTAATTTCTGCTTATGCACACATGTCTTTGTAGACAGCAAAATGGTCCATTTTGAATTTCACGCTATATTTTACAAACGTACAAAGTATTTTGGATAAAAATCTTCTGATTTGGAAGCGTTTGGTTTAGACCTACAGATTTATGAAGGGGGATATTTTAAAACACACACACACCGCCCAAAACTAGCAGCCCAAGTGTAACAGTTTCAATCAAGCTCTGCGGACTTGAGAAAAAACTAAGAATTTGGGTAAGAATCTCCACAAAACTAACATAGTGATGCCACCCTGTGGCTGCAACAAGAAACGTCTACGGAAAAATCAGGATGAGTGCTTGATGTCTCTATTGAGATGAACACAGACTTGAACACAAGATGCCACTGGAACTTCAGTGCAAGTTTAAGAGTGTATGTATGTAGAACAGATCAAGATATTACCTGGTGAAACGATGTTGATTTTGACGCTGCTGTGCACATTATCAAGTGGATGTGGCACTACTCCCTACAGCTGCATTTGTCAGGGAAAGAAGGAAACAGAAACACAAACGTATCTTAGAGAGTAAGCAACAATGGACCAAATGAGAAGGGGATCATTATTTCAGCTACTGCGTTCGAGTAATACCATATAAGAAAATAGAATTAAATAAATCCTAGAGTTTAAAGTAAATCCCACAACCACAAAATGTTTAAGCAATAATAACCTCTGCAAGAGATAAGTAATATAACATCTATCACTAGGTTTTAATGGAAATCACAACCAGGAGAACTAATACTTGTAATAAAAGTGTAAGCCATAACAATTTGATTCTAGCTGAGGCTTTCCCTTAAGGAAAAAACAAAATAACAAAAGCCTAGAATACACAACACTACATTAAAACTTTTATTGCAATGGTGGCAGTTAAATATGCAATCAACTATAAAAATATGTATTTCAGTATGTTCAGAAATAAAGTATCTATACAAAAGTTATATATAACTGATAATCATTAAAATATAAAATACATAGTGATCACTTTCACTTTATTGCAGTTTTATTATTGTAAAATAGAAAGATTTAGAATAATTTTCTTCCAATTTTCTATCCACTAGCAGTGTTGATCTTTGAATTATATAGATCCTATTTATTGCCTGAAGAAGTATGAACATTTTCTGAAGCCTCTTGGCTACTTTTAATAGGTTAATCTATTTGCTTCAATGCAAACAACACAGAAGTTCAAATCTTTGCTACCTTCCCTTATGAGCTTCAGTAATGAAAAACCCTAAAGAGAGTGGAAGCAGCAGCACAAGGAAACTCAGCAGCAGGCCACACGTGGTCTTCCTTAGCCTTACCTGCCCTCATGCTAAAGCCTGCCAAAGATGCTTTCTTGGAAGAGCCTCCCACCAGCCCTCTCATTTCACATTTGCAAAGCTCTAGTGCCCAATGTTGTGCAACAAAATTCAGCCCCACAGTCTCTGTGCTGCTGTAGCAGTTTTGTTCTGCCCATCAAGTACAGTGTTTCTGTTGGATGCTTTCAGTCACCATTGCTGAAGGTATTTAAAAGAGGTGTAGATGTGGTGCTTAGGGACATGGTTTAGTGGTGGACTTGGTAGTTATTTATCAAGTTATATTGTCCCTAAAGGAACATCTGGTATGTCTGAAACTGCAAATTTCTAGTATTCACACATCTATTAGGCTAAAAGGAATATGTTTTATACTGATCAGATCAGTCAACTTCCTTTCAGACATAAAAACATACTCTTTGAGACACACTTCACCAGTAATAACAAACTAGCCACAGAAGAAATTTCCCATCTATTTGTAAAACCTGACAAAAACTGTGGAATATTTTCACCCACCAGCATGTTGGCTCCTCAGAGGATTTTCTTCTTGCACACCAGGAAAAACTTACCTTTTTTCGATGCTTTGCACTGAGTAAGTGGGGAAACACACATAATAACAATAAAGCACAGTACAAAAAACAACTTCCTGTGCAATTAGTAAGCCAGACAATTTCTCTGGCTGTCCTACACAGTTGTAAGAGTACCCAATGTACCATTCTATGACCAGACAACAGACAAGGCCTTGTGAATAGGAATAATTAGAGAAAAATGTTGGCCCTCTCACTCAAAAATTCTTCCCTTCCCACAGGTTTTCTCTGTGGGCAATATATAGACTTAAAAGCAGTCCCCAGTCCTACCTCCAGCTGTTCATCTAAGAATTGCAGGACTAAAGAAAGAACTTTCCTCAATAATGAGATTTGAGTCTTTTGTGTGATACAAGCAAATGAGAAGCAGTTTTTCACTCCTTCTGAAGCCAGAGAAGTAAATGAGCTGGTAACCAGTAAAAAAAAAAAAAATTTATACATATGATGCACCACCCTGCTGCAAGAGCTGAGCACTGTTCTGTGCTTCTCCTGCCATGCTCCTCCCAGCCTCTAGACATTCTCTTCAACCCTTATGCTTTCTTCTTCTCCCAGCCCTTCACTCACATTGGGTGTTTGTCCTCATCAACAACCATCTCTCAAGGGGCAGGCTAGAGGGTAACACATAAGAACTTTAGGCTTTGAAATCCATGTCACTGTTTACAGAGGACAGCCTTCTGTGAAATGCAGCAGTGACCAAATGAGCCAAAAAAACCCCTACCTATCAATGCCTTTGAAACATAAGTCATTTAGAAACATGTCTCATCTCTTCAAAAGCCTAGGAGCAAAACAGTATTTTCAGTCTCTCACACTTGGAAGAGAATAAGCAGACACATACTTGAAGGCTTCAGTTTGAAAAATATGCCTGACTAAAAAATGTTTTTGCTCACTGCTTAAAGCTTCAAATTAAGCAAGGTCAAGTTTTAAAATTCTTTCCTGAAACTAACATTTAAATGCAGTAACACAGGGATACTTTCCATACATAAAACTCAGCTATAAGGTGATTACCACGGGAACACTTTTATCTGCCCTGGGATACCTGATAGCTGTGAACTCTGCCAGAGATTTGCCCTCACCCTGGCTTAATCCACTACAATTTTGAAAAAGTAGATAATACAGTGGAATGATGGCACACGGACTAATACTTTTATACCTGGCTACAAAACTATAGGGAAAAGCTTTTTTGTTCCAATCCTAGCATACCACCATTCTTTCCAGCAAAGTTTCTATGGAAAGAACAATTAAAACCATTTCAGCAATCAGTAATCATAACAAGTTTGTGACAGTTTAAAAAAAATTAATTAAAAATCAGCAAATTCTCTATTTGGAAGAGCCTGCAGGCCTGGCTATTTTTCTAGTTAGTTCACAAGGAAAACATTGCCTGTCTAGAATAAATTTACACTCACTTGAAAGAACACAAGGAGCAACTGAATTCTGTTCTCATCCCACAGAAGTGTGTCCTAACATGAGCAACAAGTGGAGAGACACTGAATGAATATTCTGAATTCTGAAACACATTGTACACCAGGTATAAGCAGAAAATGGCCCCCTCTAGACAGACATATCATGACTAGGTCAAAGGAGAAAGCTGACTCGGAATAATCTAGAAATTGTCAAAATATAAAAGTTTATTTAGCTACAATATTAAAAAGTACAATAATAGATATAAAACATAGAAATTCTATAATTAATTCACATGCTAAGAGGATTAATTGATCAGCTGGAAGGAGAAGACTTCATGAAATTTACAGGCACCTTAGCCATAAAGTCTATTTCATCAAGTTTCAGACCTGGAATATTGAACAACCATTGCAGATAACTTGCTCTCCAACATCACCATAACTAGGGAAAGAAAAAAAAAAAAAGAAAAAAAGAAAAAAACAACATCAGTGTGTCAGCTGTGAACCCAAAGAATGCCATCATGCCATCACACCATCCTATTCCATTACCTGTGGTAACCACAGGACTCCCACACAAACACATTCAGTATTTTTTTTTATATCACAGAACTGTTAACAATGAGGGCAAAGACTTAAAATTACTTCTTGGACGTGCATTCACTGCCCAGCATACCACATGGTTGGCAAGAAAACAAAAGGATATTTTGCCTCCTAGAACTTTTAAATGAGAAGCTAAACAAGACTTATGCTGAGACACATTAGATTACTTCACATAACTATTTATTCTCCACTTTTCAAACAGTTATACTGCTGTTGAATCAACATGAGGAGTTCCAAGTACACCATGTGGATGAGCTCGGTATCTTCTTGGAACTTCATACACTACAGCCAACTCTCAGGGCATATGGAATTAAAACAAGCTTGAAAATCCAAAAGGCACTTACTCAGTAGTGGAGCACAAGGCACAGGTAACTGTGTTACAGCAGCTGCAGAGCCTGCTGCAGTTGTGGCAGACAAACTGATCACACTGCGTACATGCTTCCTTGACACCCGCAGTTCTTACACACGAGGAACAGGCTTTGGACACTCCGACGGGCGGTACTGCTAGGAAAAAGACACGATTAAGAAGTGAGGTACTTTACAACAAAACTGAGAAAAAGCACCCCAAGTTCTGAGAAAAGCTCTGGAGGGTGGCACCTCCCCTCAGCCCTGGAGCCACAGGTGGCAGCACTGCAGAGCACACCGCAGGGCCCGGCTGCTTACAGCTTTCTTGTGTCCTTTTTCTGCTCAGGGGCAAGACCGCCAAGAGATTCTCAAGCCGACCAGACAGGCAACAAGTTTTCCAAATCCCTCAAATCTAATATTTCCTTTAAAAACGCAAGAACGACGGAGGGACAGACACAGCCCAGGGGGGTCCAGTCCCTGAGGGCAGTGCCGGCCCCGGCGGAGCCACTCACCCGTCTCGGTGTCAGCGGAACGCCTCAGCAGTTTCCCGTCATGGCCGATGAGGAGCTGCCCGCTCCAGCACCGTCCCGCCCCGCCGTCCTGGGCCTCCCCGCCCGGCTCCGGAGAGCGGCTGAGGGCGCAGGTGGCGGCGGCGGGGCTGGCGGGCCAAGCGCCTTCCATGTACGCCTGGGCACCCCTGAAGAGCAGCCGCCGGGTCCTCTCTGCCGGCGGGAAAAGAGAATTAACTGAAGCTCCCCCCCCCCTGCCACCTCCCCCCGCCCTCAGGAGGCCCGGGGAAAGGCAGAGGCTGCCGGGGAGGCCTGCGATCACCGCCCGGGCCCGGCTGGGCGACGCCTCCGTCGCTTTCCAACCCCCACCTCCTCCTCCTCCATCCCCCGCCTCACCGAAGATCTCCCGGCGGTACTCCTCGCCCCGCACGCCGCGGCTCAGCTCCCGCAGCCCCACGCGGGTTTTCAACTGGAGCGGGGCAGCTTCCCCGAAGGGACAGGAGCGCTTCGGCATGGCGGGCTGGGCTCGGCCCGGCCGGGCACCGCCTCCCGCTCTCCACCGCCTCCCGGCCGTTCCTGGCCAATGGCGGGCAGCAGCGGGGAAGCCCCCGAGGAGGAGCCGGGAGGCGCGGCGGTGCCTCAGGCGCGGCTCCGGGGAGCCCTCCCCTCGGCACCACGCGGAGAACGGAGCCGGGAGCCCTCGGTTCTTTTCGCGGGGCACCGATCGCTTCCTCCTCAGCACAACGAGGGCCCGGGGCTGCCACCCGGGGCTGTCTGAGGCACCCGGCCGGTCCCGACTCACCCCTCTCGGCGAAGTCGTCCCCCTCCATCCCCGCGTCGGGTCCTTGGTGTGAAGAACCCGGGAGAAAGAGGCAAAACAAGGCTTTGAAACTTGAGTTTGTCAATAAACTCTGTTTCACCCTTAGTGTTTTCAGACTCGCCTTCCTTTCTGCAAGTCCTGTGTTTGAGCTCACGTAGTCCTTTCCTAAGACTTCAGTGGCCATCCAAAGTTTTAGCCATCTAAGTGCTGTAGAACCAATGAAAATGTGCATCAGAGGATGTACAGAAATGTGCATAAAACAAACAAACAAACAAAACCGAACTAGGGTTCTGGAGAACCTCTGGGGGCCTGGGGTTCTCATCACCTGCCAACAAGGACTACTGAAGTTAATTACCTATTTCTAGGTAAACTATCTATCCTTTTATAGATTAAAAGTGCCACGTTCAATTTCAAGTAGCAGTCAGTCTGGTTACTATGTATATTTCGAAAATACTTTGTTTTCCTCAAGGCAAACAAGATGCCTAAAACTCGTGTTGGTGCTCCTGATGTGTTGTTTTTAATCAGTCGGAAAATGTAATCAGTGACAGCAGTTGTGTGTATTCCAGAGAGGCTTCTGAATTCAAACCTTCACCTGTACATGTGCAAAGAGTGTGGAAAAATTCATGACCACATATAGGAGTGATTTTTCCATCAATGAATATCAAACCCCTGCTTCCACTAGCCACTGACCTGCTGCTACTTTCCAAGTACAATCACATGGATTTCATACAGGTTAATGCAATTTATTTTTCCTTAGAGATGATCAGCCCAGCCCTATGGCCTGTGGAGTGGAAGCTGCAGTTTTCATGCAAAGTGATTCACAAAAATCTGTTCTGAGCTGCAAACTTTGACTCTTTTCATGCTTTCTTTAGCTGTAAGGATTTCTAATTTGGCTTTTTTTCTGTATGTAGTTGCAAATGCATGCCTAAAGACATTCAGCAAACAAATTTCCACCGCACATTGAAAATTCATAATATTTTCTTTCTCTCTAAGGAAATTCTTTCATAAATATGCATTAGATATACACTCTGATGTCCCTGAACCTCTGGGGAATATGGGTGAATCAGAATGTAATCCCAGTCAGATGGAGCCCTACCAGGATAAAGAGGGCAGCAGAAAACACATTTCATTAAAATGGCATAGGAAAAATGTGGATGGAATCCAACTGTCTGATAACTGGGTGAAATACAAAGAAAAAAATTAAAAGCACTGTTCTGCTTGTGAACAGAAACACTCATCTCAGAATAAGAAGTAGATTTGAAAGTGAGTACTTTGTGCTGCACTGTTGCTTGTGCTGTCTCCAGTGGATAAATTTAAGTGCACCTGCATAGAATTACAGAATTGTTTGGGCTGGAAATGACCTTTGAGATAATTGAGTCCAACTCTCCTGCCAGAGCAGGATCACCTGGTGCAGGCCACAGAGGAACACCAGGCAGGTTTGGAATGTCTCCAGAGAAGGAGGCTCCACAACCTCACTGAGCAGCCTGTTCCAGTGTTCTGTCACTCTCACTGTGAAAAAGCTTTTTCTAATGTTTACACGGAAGCTCCCATGCTTCAGTTTGCACCCATTACCCCCAGTCTATCATTGGAGATCACTGAGAAGAGCCCAGCTCCATCCTGCTGACACTCGTCCTTTAAATATTTATAAACATTGTCTCAGTCTCCTCCAAGCTAGAGAGACCCAGTTCCCTCAGCTTTTTCTCATAAGGGAGGTGTTCCACTCCCTTAATCATCTTTGTGGCTCTGCTCTGGACTCTTTCAAGAAGTTCCCCATCCTTCTTAAGCTGAGATGCCCAGAACTAGACACAATATTCCAGATGCAGACTCAGCAGGGCAGAGTAGAGGGCGAGGAGAACCTCTCTTGACCTACAATCTACACATCTTCTAATACACCCCAGGATGTCATTGGCCTTCTTGGCCATAAGGGCACATTTCTGGCTCATGGTCATCCATCCACTAGGACCCCCAGGTCCTACTCCTCTATGCTGCTCTCTAATAGGTCAGTTTCCAACCTGTACTGGTACATGGGGTTGTTCTTTCCCACATGTAACACTCTACATTTGCCCTTGTTGTATTTCATTATATTTTTCCCTGCCTAACCCTCCAGCCTGTGTAGGTCTCACTGAATGGCAGCACAGCCTTCTGGGGTGTCAGCCACTCCTCCCAGTTTTGTGTCATCAGCAAACTTGCTGACAGTGCACTCTGTTCTGGCACCCAGGTCTCTGATGAATATGTTGAATGGTACTGGTCCCAGTACTGACCCCTGAGGGACTCTACTAGATACAGACCTCCAACCAGACTCTGTCCCATTGACCACAACTCTGACTTGTTTCTATTAACCAGTTCACTATCCACCTCACTGCCTGACTATCCAGACCACATTTTCTCAATTTAGCTACGAGGAAGCTGTGGGAGACAGTGTCAGATTCTTTACTGAAATCATGGTAAACCACATCCACTGTACTACCATCATCTATCCACCTGGTTATGTCCTCATAAAAGGCCATCACGTTGGTTAAACATGACTGCCCCTTGGTAAAACCGTGTTGACTGCTCCTAATGACCCTCTTATCTATGATATGCCTAGGGACAGCATCAAGAATAAGTTGTTCCATCATCTTTATAGGGATGGAGGTGAGGCTGACCCTTCTGTTTCCTTAACAACTCCTCTCAATTTGTATTGATCAAAAAAAGAATGGTGTTTTGCCAGCTGGTTTTCTAATATTTTCAGGTTAAAACACAGAAAGGAATATTCTGGAGGTTATTTTAAGTGGAATATCTCTTTTAGTAGCTGATGTAGTTGGCCATGTGCCAGCATGCAGCCTCCATTAAGTCAGCCAGAGTATCAGGATATGCACATGTCCTCTGCTGGGACTGGAGTTATGTACCACGCCTCACTCACCCAGTCCCAATGTTCCCTTCTTTCTGCACTCTGCAATATGGATTCATTGATAAAAAAACCCACCTCCTTGAACAAACCTGTATTTTACTAGAATGGCTCAGGGCTGTTTCCTTTCTTCTGTACCCTTTTCATGCTGTAGTTAAGTCAGCCTCAACAGACAACATGTTTACAACTTGGATCAAAGGGCAATACACATTGCAGACATTATCTGTTTGCAAGTGCATATCATTTTACTATGGCTTGTTAGCAGCAGAGTTCGTGCCCTCATCTTGATGAGTTGGTTTGTGCATCAAAAAAACCCCACATTTGATAAGCCAGTGATGTGCAGGATTAAGTGCTGGCTCCTGAAGCATGCTGCTGTCAAGCCAAGGTTCTGCCATCGTGGTATGGCAGACAGTACTCACTCTTAAATTAACCTGGAGTGGTTGAGTTTCATAGCATGATACTTTTCTGCCAGCTGTGAGATAAACCAGTTCTGCTCAGTAGACCAAACCCCTCGAAGGTCCCACTTACACTAGAGGGCACTCTCAAAACTATAAATGGTTATTGCTGTTGGAAATGTGTTACAGTTCTGCCAACAGTCACGTGCAAGGCTTCCAAAGGGACTGCTTTCTCCATGCTTTTTTTGTGGTTATTGTTCCTGGCCTTTCCAGATGTTTGCCTTCATTTCTGCTGTACATGGTTTCTTTTTATTTTGCCTCTTTCACGATTATTTTAATCTATCAAGAAAAAAGGCATCTGAGCTCTGAGGGTGGTAACTGCCATTCCCAACCTAATGGGTGCCATGGTGTTCTGATTTCTTGTTCTGCAGATGCAATTGCAATTTACTAGGTGGTTATCCTCTGACTTCTGTAAATCTGTGCCCGAAGGTGCTATTCCATGATTCAATGTGCCTTTTCACTAGCCCCACACAGTACAAAACATCCTTTGCCTCACACAGCATGGCAGGGGCTGGAAAAACCTTCCTCCTCCTCACTGCATCTGTGTCCAGCACTGATCTTGGCATTTTGTTGTGGAAATGAGTACCTGCCTTGAGTTTTTTTGCCATGCCTCACATGTTGGCCTTTACCCACCCCCTAAAGCAGCTGTTTAGCTCAGCTGGAAGGGACTATATCAGCACATACTGATGAAGAACCTGTCTCCCTGCACTCAGTGTCCAACCAATGGTTCCCCAGCAGCAGCCCACTGTGTTTATTTTAGATATGAGTGGCTGTATTGTCAGTCCCAGATAGAGAGGATCTCTGTCCAGAAAACAAGCTGCAGAGAGTCAAAGCAAGTCCCTGACCATTGCCAGGATAACACACCACAGCTACAGGGAGCGTTACTGGGGCTAATGTGGAAATGTTCTTAGTACAGCCTTTTGGGCTGAAAACTGTTCACGCTGGGAAGTCTTGAAGGCACTCAATTTCTTTGCTCTCTGCTGAGCAGTTTGCATGAGTGGTGTGCTATAAGCTATAAAAGTAAGGTTCAGTCCTGATCTACCACCCAGGGTGACAATTAATAGAATTACATTTTTTCTGTGCTGTTAGTATGTTTCCTCTGGATGGAAATCATCAATATATTTTGGGTATGGCTCAGACTTCCATCAGTGTCAGCTTTGGTATTTTAATTACATAGTCTGGTGCAAATCGATCTCTAATAGACAAAATGTCTTATTCCATTTGTACTGCTTTAACTAGCTGAAGTCTTTTATTTCTTCCTTTATTGACCTGGTTTTCATACGTATTAAAATGGATTGTCACTTATTCTGTAGATTTATGCTTAGTGCATTCCTGGCATTTCTTTTATTAATTTTTTAATTTTGATATCTTTTTCCCTTGCATGAGACTTTCAGAGAAGATACTGATGTGACAATCATATTTTCTTTTTGTTGTATCTTTCCTGTCTTTAAGATTTGGAAGGTCTCCAGACTGATGGAGAAGGTGTTCAGTATTGCCTTTATTTGTGATACTGATTCTTTTATCATTACCTAAACTGAAAGGAGGACTATATATATATATATATATACACACACACACAAATTTATCACAACTGAAACTGGTGCGCAGTTTCTTTAAGTTTCTGGTGCACAGAAACTTTAATACTGGTATTGAATAATTGACTGAATAATGAAGGACAGTGGCTCAGCATTCTTCCTAGCTCTTCAAAATTCACAGCCCTCCAGTGTTTGTCCCAGACACTGGTTGTTCTTTTGGATGTTTTCAGCACTCAGCACTGCTCTTCATGAGCTTGCTGCTGTTATATTCCAACTTCAGTTCTGGCAAAGCTGGAGATGCTTTTTGTCAGTCCCTCTATTTACTTCACTATACAGTACAGGCAAGTAGATATCACTGATTATTCTTATTTTGTCTGCAGAATGTTCATACTTAAAATCAGTGGACCAGATCCTTAGGGCTTGAGGTATGAGTTACCTGCCCCAGTAATCTTCTTTAGAAGATTTAAACTTAATGCTCTTTTAGAATGGCAGGGCAAATCTTATGTTAACTTACTCAGTGTCTTCAAACTATATTTTATCTGATAAAGACATGATAAGGGCCCTGTTGGTACAGATATGAATGGCATTCCTGAATTATGAATGAATGGGTCCCTGCTCTGTTTGTAAATGGATACGTGTGACAAAGTTTATAGAATGTATAAACACAAAGTCCACACACTGAGAATCTGTAGATTGAAAAAATTCATCCAGTAATTCTGGTTGTAATTTTAAAACCCATGGAATAATAAACCATTTTTTGTATGAAGCATATTGTGTAAAAACAAAAAAACAACAAAAAAAAAGAGAAACAGAGCCCAAGCACTGTTACTTTAAATTGGTTTTAATGTGTACTTTAGGACAAAAGAAACAGATGTGGATCAAAAATTCACCTGAAAAAATCTGCATAAAGAGTAAGTACAGTTTGCACATTGCTTAATTTTCTTTCCTTTCATAAAGTGCATTATGCCAGAACTGTAAGACCATGTGTAGCCAAATTAAAAATTTCAGAAGCTTCAAAATCCTATACTGCATCTCTTAGGAAGCATACACCTGAATATGAAGGCCAGGGTAAGTGTGAAAAAATGTCAAACATACTAATGTGTATGAATGAATCCATAACTGCTACTTAAAAAAAACAAAAAACAAAACAACAAACCAAAGCCAACAATCTTTACCCCAAATTACACCATTTTGGTGGATGGTTACCCTTATTCTTCCATGCAGATATCTATCAGGATGACACATCACAAGTATTAGTCATATTATTGCATTTGGCTGGTGAGAAAGAAGAAACTAAATTAATCACAGTGATTTGTGATTAAAATGCAATTCCAAACAATACAAAATAATACAAGGGAAATAGCCAAAACAAAAGCAAATTTACATTAAAATGCTCTTATTAAGCATGGCATCATCATTCACTAGATTAAAGAACTTTTCAACAAAGCCTGAACTTATTCACATTTAACTCAATGAATACATATACGAGATTCAAAAACAGTAGAACTGTCATTTATAAAACCCCATGCTATGAAATGCATGGCATGCCATTTAGGGTAGTGGAATAAGTAACAAGATAATTGTTTATCACATCATTCCCACTGACAACATCACTGCGTTTCTGATGAATCCTTGAAAGCAATGACAGGCAATGTGGCTTTAATGGAGACTTAATGGAAAAATTACTTAATGGAAAGTCAAAATATTAGGTGAACAGAAGAAAGTAAGACTGTGAACCATAAAACCTCATTTTCTCAATATGCAAAATACTTCATTTAGAGCTGATCATTTAATCCAGTTATTCAGCACACCAAGGGACCTGCTAGTCATTGTGGACTTTGCCTGTAAATCCACCAAAGCCTAAATATAGCAGCAACCTCCTTACAAAAACACATTGATGAGGCCAAAAAAAGGAACAGGTCTAGATCATCTAGTAGGCAAAAGTCACAAGGTTAAGCCATGTGAAAACAAACTTAACTACTGTATCTCCAAGCATCTTTATGCATGACCTCATATAAATGAGGCACATTTTACAGTGCTTATAATAACTAACACCTTTCAGAAATGCTTTGCAAACATTAAGTAGGGTCAGAAATCTCATTGCTCTCCCATTAGAACACTCAAATTCAGTAAGGACAGCTTCCTCATCAATGTCACAGCAAGGACTGCAGAGCTCAACCCAACAATAAAAAAAAAAAAAAAAAAAAGATTAAAAGAGGTGAGGCAGCACTCCTAATTGACATTTTACAGGCTGCAAAACATTACCAAGGAAATGAAGCACTCTGTCACAGCCTCACAAAGGAGTTGTAGCTGAATTCAAGGATTCACAGTTGGTTTTTTTGCTTTTTTATTTATTTTGTAGCAATAATTATTTATGGCATAAAGCCAGTCTCTGATGGGAGTATGAAGAGACTGCACTGCAGCCAGAGGGTGTCATAATTACGCCCTACAAGCAGCAACACATCTGTTGCTATGTGCTCATACCAGTACCTTTGCAATTGTGTCTTGACACAAATGGGTTTGAACACCAACAATTATTTAATGTGGAGTGAGAAAAGACAAAGGGAGGATGAGTATGACAAGATACACTAGATAGGTTTTTCTTTTTTCATCTCTGATGCAAAGAATTTAATCATTTTGTATCATTGGAGCTACCATCTCAGAAAAATGTTTTCACACACCACATCATGGCATTATTGGGGCTGAGATGTCTTTGCCACAGCCCCTGGGAATGATACAACACTGCTGGTTTCTTACTCCGAGATATAGAAAAGAAACATGTACTTGGAAAATTCTGCAGATAGGGAATAACAGTGTCGAGCATATTATTTCTCCTCTATGAGAGGTAGGTCTCTTATGAGAGCTCCTGTAGTATTGTCATTATAAATTAGAAGATCCACAAAGAAAGCCAAGTGTATTCTTGAAGAGTCTGGGATCTCTCCATGGCTTCTACATGTCCCAACCTGGGCTGCCACATCATCCCCTTCTATAAATAGCCATTACATTTTGCTGAGGAAGGTCAAAATTTTTGAGGGGTGTAAATGCTGCAGCAGTCATCATAAAGTCATGCATTGATTTATTCTTGGAAACCTAGGAGCTGTGGAAGTGAGTGTGCCTTACAGAGTCTCCAGTCCCTCAACACACAGCTACAGTAAAACTCTGGAAACAACAGTCACTGTGTTAGCAGGAAGAAAGGTTTCAGGTTCACAGAGCAAACACAGGTGCTATTTCAACTCATCTCTCCCCACATGGTTTCTAACCCCAAGGGTTCTCTTCCTCACACCTTCCATCACTCCTTCCCTACTGCATAAACTAAAGGCAGCACACCCGACTGGCTCCAGAGGGATTGCCTGTGAGTACACAGGACATTTGGAAGAATTCTTAGGTCAACTTTCCCCCCTTTGCCCCCTCAACAGATGTTCTCAGTTACTAGAACAGAATCTGTGATAAAAATACTTGAGCTGCACTCCATTCCATTTACTGGGCCATAAAAAAATCGATATTAAAAGTCCTGATAATTTTGTTTGCCTTGTGCAGTCAAAAACACCCAACTTAGCTGTATTTTAGAAACTGAAAATCTGTACAATCCAACCATTTAAGTACATGGTATCTGTCTTATTACTGCCAATCCAGATACATAAATATTTTAACATTTGAAGGAGAAGAACAAATCCAAGCTTTACAATTCTGAAGTTGCCCAATAACTACTGAAAAAGGCTTAATACTGGTTTCAGCAAGACAATATAGCTCTGTAAGGATGAAAACCAATTCAAATAGTAACATGGCTTGACTTAAAAAATATTTTTTTCCTTATTTTGTTAAGAATACTTTATTCATTTTTTTTTTAATGATAACCATCAAGGAGATCTTACAGTGAATTTACTGAGAACTTAAATATAAAGAAAATGTTACAATACAGAAAATGTTTTGTTTCTACTCAATTCCTAGAAGAACATGTTGGTTCTAATTAGTATCTCCATTTAAAGTGAAAGCATTAAGGAACAGATTAATGCTAAATCAAACTTCTCGTCACTGAAGTTCTTCATTTGTTTAGAATAGCTGGATCATTGACTCTCTTGATTTTCCAACTCCGACCCATTTAACTAGAGAGGAAGAAAAAAAAAAAGAAAAAAAGTCCATTTTCAAACAGTGATGCAGTGCAGGAAGTAAAATGAAAGAAGAGATGATTAAAGGGAGGCCACTACACCAACTACACTTTGAAGCATGAGGCAGAAATCCCCAAGTCTTCACTGACAGACAGCACCTGCTTGCCAAAAACAATACAAATTTCTTTCCTTTGGTTAAATCCTTGTCAGTAGCAGCTTGGAGCTCTCTGCAACACTGCAGATCTGCCTACAGAATTACCCTTTGTTGCTTCTTGGCAAGCTGTCATTCACCATCATTAGCCCTACCACATACTTCCACTGCCTTTTGCCCAAACCAAGCCATTCCCAACTAACAAATGGAGCAGTTTTACAGAGCTGCTCCTGTCTGCTGTGACACCCACACAGGTACACCTCACAGGTACACCTCACAGGTACATTTACCTGGCACTCCAACATGGTTCTCCACACAGCGGATGTAATTCTGGGCCTTGGGTGGAAGGTCCTCCCATTTTCGTGCACCAGTTGTGTCAGTCTTCCACCCAGGCATTGTTTCATACTCCACTTCCACCTTCTGTAGTATCTCCTGATTAGCTGTAGGAGAACAATTTTTACCACAATTGAGTATAGCTGCTCCACCTTAAAAGAACACATCTATGGTACTTGACCAAAGTCTTTTGACAGTATTTAAAATCTGATAAATAAAACCCCCCAAATCAGTATTTCTACTGGTTGGTTAATTGCATATTTGATGCTTGCAAGCCTTCCTCCACTGGAATTTTCCTGTGCTACTGTCCACTGCCACCACTGGTGGAAAGTTGGCTGCTGCCATCCCTTCCTGTGTCTCCTGGAATCCCCCGTCTCCACAGAATAAACACCTCATCTCAGTGTAGACTGTTACAGGCATCTTGAAAACATCATTATGTATGAAAATTATGCATCTTAAAAATTTTTACATGAAGCATGCTCAAGGTCAGGCTGGATGGGACTTTGAGCAACCTGGCCTAGTGGGAGGTGTTGCTCCCACAGAGGAGTTAGAGCTAATGATATTGAAGGCCCCCTCCAACCCAAACCATTCTGTGATACTACAATATTCATGAGCAAACGCATATTTGTATTAACCACAAAATTGCTGGTGTTAGTTATATGGTGGTGGCCCATAAGCAACGTTATTCTGCTTGTATCCTTCTGATTTTTGCAAAGCTTAAGCACTGATTTTACTTTACTTCAAACACAGTCACAGACTCAAATCTTGCTGACTTTCAGACCCTTTGTCAATTAAAAAAATCCAATGGAACAAGACAGAGAGGCCTCAACACAAGATTTTATTTGATTTGATCTTCCTATCATACATATAGATAAAAAGTGACTAGAAAATGCTACTATACTAACACAGTAGTCTTTATACTGATATCACAGTTCTGCAAATCTGTACAGAAGGTCTAAAAACAACAAAACCAAAAGAAAAAACAAACAAAAACCCCACCAAAACAAAAAACAAAACACAAAAAACCCCCAAGCCTTATTGTAAAAGGAAAAGAGCCTTTCTGAGCAGGTATGACTTAACAGGCAGGAAAAAAAATTAACAGATATTTAACAACGTACCTGGAAAATATGGAATTCTTTTTCCACCTAATTTGTAAGCAACACCAATTTTAATCTCATCAAGGACATCAAGAATATCCAGTTTTGTTAAGGCCAAACTGCAGAGAAAAACATTGGTTAGAGTTACACACATGATGGAGGTAACTCCTTTTTAATGCTTTCCACCTTTCTTTTTTTTCTAGTTTTGTATTCACAAATCCAGCACAGGCAACCCAGCAAGCAGAAATGCAGAAACATATTAAACTCTGAGCACTGTTAGCTGAATTCTTTCATCTTAGATGAATATATGAGAGCTACTAAGATGCATTTCCAAGTGCTTGGCTGCTCATACAGGTGCCCAGTGCTCAGTTCAGCACATTACAAACTGCAAGCCATGTAAAAAGGCACTTACTAGACTTGAGTGTGTATGATGGCACACCTTTACATCACTACTAGTGATTATTTCTGTTATTCCTACTGATTCAACAACTCTAAGACAGACTGATTTAATAAATTACACCTTTAAAACAAACAAGACTTCACAAGCATAGCCTGGCTACCAAAAGCAGGTATGACAGTTCAGTAGGAAAGATCCCAGCCTGGCTTCCAGGGCACAGGCTGTGCTATCAGGGTTGTCAGTTCAATGAACCTGATCTTTTGAATGAACACACAGGAACATAAAAATGGAACCTCAAGACGGCACCACAGTATTCACTGATCAGAATAAAACTGCCTTTTAAAAGAGTAAACTCAAGAACTCTCTAGAAACAATATGCCAGACCTTGCTTGATAAAAATTAGTAGCTAAGGATTTAGACAGGTATGTGATACTATCAATGCTGTATGTGCTCAGTAAGTATACAAAGAATGCAAGGATTAAAAGACCGTTTGGAAAGAAGCAGCATGGAGTCAGTTTTTCAACTTTTTTTTTTTTTTTTTTCCAAAGTTTTTATCTCCCCACATTTTTTAAAACCATCACTGTTACAAGAGATTACATGGTTTTGTTGATAACAGTGCAGTTACTGTACAGAACTGAAATGGAAGGAAACAAACTGCCTTGCTAATACTACTTCCATACAAACTAGAGCTGTGTAATCTATAGCAAAATATATAAACAAAGTTAAAAATAATTTTTAAACCCTTCTGATACATTCATGAACAAAGATCATCTTTCCTTTGTAACATCAATAACAAAAATTAAATTAAGCCTCAGTTTACAAGACAGGGTCATGTGTTTGTATGTATAAGTAAATTTGCCTGAAAGGGTAAGTACACACTTTCCATTACAGTTCTGTTCACATAACTTTTACAACTTTTCCTGAAAACTCAGATTGCTAATTAGTTAAAAATTAGTGGCTTGCAATAGTTACTAGAATTTCAGCACTGCACATAAGCTAGCTTGATGGCAGTGTGATCTTGAACAGCTCCTTTAAACAGCCACTTTTCCTTTAAAAAGTGAATTTAATATATATTTTGAATTGTAAAATAATTTACAAACCAAGTTGCTCAGTCCTGAAGAAAAAACCCTCTATTATAAGCAGAAGTTATAATAAAATATTAGACTACATTTTTGTAAATAAATGAACCTGTTGGGACTGGAAAGTTGTGCCAGCACCTGTATGGTTTGTGTTCTCTTATTTCACTTCAAGAGACAATTGTTCCAAATGATGCAGAATTGGTCCTACAAAGTGTAATCTACTAGAGTCAGTCAAAGGTCAAAACCAGTAACTGTTCTACACTGGTCACCTAATGTAAGCAAAATGCAAACATCTAACAAAAAAAAAACCCCAAACAAACAACCCAACCAAACAAAAAAACTCCACACCAAAACAACAACAAAAAAACACCAAAAAGCCCACACCAAAAACCCAACCCCCTTGCCGAAAAAAAAAAACCCCAACCCCCCCCCCCAAAAAAACATCTGCTGCAAAACTGTAAAGTCTAAAAATCATATTATTATTAGCATTCTGATAGTTCTCAGTTTCCCACTGTGAATTATTTTATTCCTTAAAATGTAACACTACTGGACTTATATTAATGTTACCTACATATTTATTCTGCGAAGCACAAAATTATCACTTCCAAATGTAGCGCAAAATCTGTGATGCTTACGCAGTGAATCCGTTGATCATGTGAGCGTATTTCAAAATGACAAGATCTAACCAGCCACAGCGTCTCTTTCTGCCTGTAGTTACTCCCCATTCGTGGCCACGGGACTGTAAAAGATCCCCAATTTCCTAAAAGAAGAAAGAATGCTGATGATAGGTCACTGAAAAATATCAGCAAAACAAATACAAACATATAAACAAATAAAAAAAATAGAGCTGTTCAATTCCAAGAAATAAAATGTTTAAGTTTTTATTAGGAGGGGACTAAGCCTGTGAATAGAGCCCCTCATAAAGAGGATTTTTGTATTCTAATCATAAGCATCTCCAAAATACCTATTTAACGTGACTATTTCATATTCCAAGGAGATACTTTTCTTGCTTCTTCATCTGATAAAGATCTCCTTGACAATTCAGCCCTGGTTTTAATTTTGATTGCATTACTTTCTTCATCTGGTCTCTTGGCATCTATTGTTTTGGGGGGCAAGACTGTAAATTTTTGGGACGAGATCAATGTTTTTACAATGTCTTACTTGACCATGCCGAAGGCTCCCAGGCTCTATCACAGCATGAGACTGCCAACTGTTCTCCTTCAGGCTGGCAGCATTTATAATGTATTAAAATTGAAGACAGAAGAAATTTTACACTCGATTCATAAAACTAAATGCTATCACCAATTCATTTGAGCCATTAGAGAAAGGATTTTAGTCACTTAAAGTTAGATTCAGACCACTGACCTAGGCATTGCTGTGTGCATAGCTCATAATCAATACTCTGAGCTTTCTAGCTTCTTGATAATGAAAATACAATAGACAGTTTAGAAGAAGCAAAATATCTCCCCTTCTTTTTATTGATCCATTTGTGCTTGACTGGCTGATGCACACACCACATTTATTCTATAAATGACACAGAACACAGGGTGCTGTGTTTTGTAATTTACGCTTTCCTGCAATGTACCAACAGTTCCAGTCTACAAACTTGCCACTGAAATGCACCTAATAAGACTTCATAAAATTATGAAACTGTTTTCACATCATTCATTAAACCAGAAGTGTGGTTACTGTAATATAACATCACCACACTTGTGTTTCTGTCCTCTAAGGAAAACACCTTGAATTTGTAATGTAATTTTCCTCTCTGCATAAATGTGATTTTGCTTGGCATTATTGTTATGGTGCTTACTTATAGGTGGTATACCCTTGCCCCACTCCTTTGACATTATTTTTTTGGCAACTAACAGCAATACAGCATATTGTACCACCAAACCTACATTAATCTGCTCAGTGGGGAAGGCTCCAATTCCCACTCGAGTCGTGTATGCCTTCACCACACCATAGACATCACCAACGTGCTGGGGAGGAACGCCAAGCCCGGTGCACACACCACCTACGGTGCAGTTCGATGAAGTCACGAAAGGATAGGTGCCTGTCAGAGAAATACAATAACACAACCCTGTGTCAGCAATGGTGAGACACAAAGACTGATTGTCCTTCATGAGTTGAGCAAATGTTTTCACCTGTATGTTTGCCTTTAAAGCTAAACTCAAATAGAAGCAAAAAAGGAGGGCGAATTCTTCCAACTCCATAGCCCCATTTTGCTTGTAAGACAAATAATTAAGATGTTCTTTCCAAAATTGCTTCTTCCTGTACTGAATAATACATATTTACATCCCTAAACCTCCACAGAAATCCCTCTAAAACAAAGACTTTTTTTTTCCACTCAAACAGCTGACTAATCCTGGCAACTTGTATAAGCATATTAGTGAGCAAAAGAAAAATAAAAAAACCAAACACCAAAACCTACTTTCATATATTCAAAAAGGTATCAAGCATGTGCTGTCTGTTCCAGTGTGTAAGTTTTTCTGCATTCATCCTTGGCAACTTTCACTGAGGACTGCCCACATGGAAGAAATTTAAAAGCACCTCAATACCACTTCCATTAGGCACTGGATCTATTACAGGATTCCATTGCTGTGTAAATCTTTTTTCACTGCCCTGTGTATCAGAGAAGGTATTTCCGCAACATCCATGGCAAGCCTGGTGGTAAAGGTCACAGTCTGACATTCCCAGAGCTCTACACAAATAGCCCTGAGTATCTGTAGCAAATTTTCTAAGCTTTAGAGGTTATTCATGATCTCTGCACCGTGGCCGTGGATTGGAGCATCTTTCCAGTTCTTTGTTTCAATTTCATGGAGTCCTAAGGAGTTTTAATTAAACTTTTGGTACAAGAGCAGAGTAGGAATCAATTCAAGAAGCTGGATGAAGTTATGTGCAAGTGTTCTTCCCTCCACTGCAGAGGAATTATTTCAGCAGAACTGCAGTGGGTGCCTGGAATGTATGGTAATGTGCACATACATTTACAAATAATAAAACCAAGAATACCTGGAGTGAAATTTCAACTCCACTGAAATAAGCTTCAATAAAAACCAATGTTTAAAGCCAAGCAATTAATCCTGTTAATGATACAGTTTCTGGCTTACTGTGCTTTACTGTTGGGACATTTGTTCCTACTAAAGGACATTCAATTTTTTTTCTGTATTTTCCTGCTGTTTGCAAAGCTGACAAAAATCAAAACAAAAACTAATCAAAATAAAACTCATGTCTTGGGAGTTGAATTGATTTTAGAATTTGACTTACCAAAGTCGATATCAAGTAATGCTGCATTGGCTCCTTCAACAAGGATCTTCTTCGGGGAGCCATGAAGAGCTTCATACATAAAATAGACACCATCTCGAACCATGGGTCTTATTTTTTCAGCATATCCCTGCAAATTTGAGAAGATATATCAGCTTCCCCAGGCAACAGCTGGAAGCAGGGAACATTGTGTTCCCTTTTGAAACACAAAAGATACAGATAACTCTAACACACCAGCTTCAATAACTACACTTTACCTGAAAAATACAACCATTAGCTATATGCTACTGAAAACAAAGTGTATTGAAGCAGTCATGTAAACAAACATGACTTCTTGTGGCACTTGAATGCCATAATTTGTGCAGCATTTCCATTTAGAGAGGGGTACACCTACCTGATTTTGTTGATATAGTCTCTATATTGTATGTCTATAGTCTAGACACACTGAGAATAGACACAGTGAGAATGGGACTTAAAAATAGTGCAAGCTCCAAAAAAAGCTAAACCAAACCAACAAACAAAAAAACCCCAACAACAAAAAAGTTACTACTGCTGCTTATTAAAAGTTTTTATAATAATGAAGAATTGAAATTTTCATTTAAACTAATTCATTACTGTAGTAAGTAGTAGTTTTGATACACCTAATTTTCACTTTTTAAATTAAGCGTTATTGTTTCTTTCTATACTTTCCCTGCAACTGAACTGAACTGTTAAATCCTTACCTTTAACTTCTTCAGTTGTCCTTCTATATCCACTTCCAGTGTGGGGAACATTGACTTGTATTGCTGTGCCAGATTTTTAAATCTGTAAAATATTGAAATAGTATCTATAAAGCACATTACAGAGTTACTGTTCATAGAACTCTTGGCAAGAACTCAGCTTATGTTATACACAGTATATACTGAGTGCCACAGGGGAAAAAAAATACCCAGCACTTTGACACCTCAACCAGGACATTTCCTAATGTACAAAACTATAATTCAAATTATGACAGGTTCTGAAGTACAAGAAATGCACACACACATTCTTTCCAGTTTTCTTCTTGACAATTTATATACAAAATTCAGACACATATTTAAAACCATTTCCTTAAAAGCAAATCCGAGACAAAATATAACACTCTTTAGCATAATATTTAGAAATTAATATTGTTGTACCTTGAAGAAAATTCATCAAAGTCAGAAAGAAGGTCACAAACTCGAAGGCCTGTTCGTGCAGCTTTGGAAGAATATGTTGGTCCAATCCCCTTCTTTGTTGTGCCAATACTAATTGAAAATAAACCCCCAAAACATGTATAAATATATGCAAAAATATAGTAATTTGGTTAAAGCTCTTCAATGTACCATATTCTGGGAAGAACATCTGAAACATAAAAAATAGACTATACGTAATAATAATAGATATATACATAATAATAGATGTATAGCAACTTTCATACTTCCATGCAACTTCATAAATATTGCTAATACTCACTGTATGCAATAAGGCATTAAGTCTTGAGTCTGGCTGAGAGAAGCTGAGTTGAAATTATGTGTGTATATACATATATTATACAGCAAACATGATTACTATACTATCCTGTGATACGACTACATTCCTTATCACAAACTATAGGAAACAAATATAATTTTCACATTTTCAGTTCCAGCACTGTCTACAGCTGTAAACAGCAACCGGTACTGTGAGAGACTTGATTGGTTTCTGATGGCTTTGGGCATTGTTCTGACCATCTCTGATCCAAGAACTGTTGCTGCAGCCTTTACTTTCATGCAGATAAAAATGAAACTTTCCCTATCTGCATAACTATTTCCGTGTCCATTTTTAAAATACTGTCATTTTTGGGTCTCTATTTGTGTGTTAAGTTTGGCTGCAGGTGTGCAGGGGGATAAAAAAACCTAATAGACTAACAGCGAGAAAAATAAGCGTGTTCAGACCAACCTTTGTTCTTTCAAAACCAGAATAATGAAGTATGAGAATTACACACTGTAGTAAACTATGAGATTAAAATAGAAAATAATTATCTTCATGAAGTGTAAGTGAATAAACTATTGAAGTGTGGAACCTAATCACACCAACACTTCAGACACAATTCAGAAGAGCATCTCAAGTCTGACTGGAAGCATCCTTTTAATGGAAAAAAATTCTGAGGAATTTGTAGTACTTTCAAAATGCCTATGTTGTGGAGAACTGGAAAAGGGAAATACATAAGAATTCATACCCAGCCTTTCAATAATACCCCGGAATGTGTTTACTAGCATACGCAGGAGCACAACTGAGTCACAGAATTTATAACCTCCGCAAGGCTCTTCAGATACACTGCATCCGTTTCCAAAACTACAACCAAGTTTCAATTTGGCATAATTGTTAATAAAATTGAAGTGCTGAAAATACTTACTTTTTTCCTTCTTGTGCTTGACGTTGCACTTCCTGGAGCCCATCTACTGCCTGGTGAAAGTCAAACACTGCAATGGAAAATCAACTTGACATAGTGGAAGACTGAAGGAGAACATTATTTAAATCAGACATCTATAATTCCAAGACAAAGTTATGCCTGATAGGGTGCAGGCTTCCTCATGTGAAACAGAGCCAGTGTTCCCTAAACATTGTGAAAACATGTAAAACATCACTCTTCAGTGGATACAAATTCCATTATCACACAAGACACACAGCATAGAAAGAAGACTTATTAGACATGACTGCTCTGCAGAGTAACAACGTAGTTTAGCACCATGAGCTAAGCAATCATTTATGTTTTTTTACCCCTTCAATCATTACTTACCTATGTGTGCTCTATCTGATATAATCAGTCTTTTCTCCCAATCTTTTAAACCTGTTAGAATATATAAAAGAGTAGGATTTCAGCTGTGCTGATGCGTCAAACTTTGGTATTTACTTTTCGTTTATCTTCTAGTTTATATAGCTTCTTGTTAAGAATACTGCAGACAAAATTAATAAAATTTAGGCTAATATAGAATCATACAGTGGTTTAGTTTGGAAGGGACCTTAAAGATCACTCCCAAAGTCCAACTCCCCTGATTGGGCTGGGACTATCTCCCACTAGACCAGGTTGCTCAAAACACCATTCAGCCTGGCCTTGAACACTTCCAGGGACAGGGCATCCACGACTTCTCTGGAAAACCTGTTCCAGTGTCTATTCAAAATCTACCCTTCTTCATCTTGAAACAATTATTCTTTGTGCTATCACTACATGCCCTTGTAAAACGTCCCCCTCCAGCTTTTCTGTAGACTCCCTGTGGTATCAAATTCCATAAACTTCCTGAGAAATCCATGAAAAGTCTGCTTTAAAAAAATCTGTCTGAAGACTACAACACTATTCAATATTTTAAATACCGTTTTCCTCATTATTTAAACCTCAGAATGGTGTTGCACTTAATATTTACAGTCAGAAACAAAGATTTAAACTCCTCAACCTGACGGCCAACGTAAAGAAAGGTTAAAAATTATTCGATACTAACCTTTCTTTTCATTCTTTTCAGCTTCTTCAAACAGGCCTGGTAAATGTATAACCACTCCATTACCTTTGGGAACATAAATGATTTTTTTTAAAGCAAGAAATAAACTATTAAATCTTAGGATGTAAGGCATGTAAACACTTGCTGTCTGAAATTTTGTTTAAAAAAATCAAAACTAAGTTTCTCACATTTATCACAAAGTGACCCTCTAGAACTTTTTGGATAGATCTCATTTTGGTTAAGTATCTACAAGCCTGCTAAAATCAGAAAAAAACAGAGCTTGCTTGTTTCAGATGTGAATGCTGAGCCTGCTCTGAAGCCAGCTGAGGTAAGCGGATTCTTGACTTTGTTCGTCGCGGACTTTGCACCACAGCTTCAGCCTCAATTGTTCACTGGTAAAAGCTCAAAGAAGTCCATGGCCTTACAACACTGACAAGTCTGTGCAGTAGTACTTAAATTTTATTCAATATTTCTTCAGTATTTGTTTTAAACTTAGCTCAAGCTATGCTGTAATACACTAGGAATGCCTTCTCCCTGCCTTTGAGCTACAGTATAGAATCCACGAGCAATACAAAACATCACTGACATGGATTAGTAATGTAGTGGGCTGGAAACAGCTGCTGCTTCCTTCTTGGGAGCACTGGAAATATCTGCAAGAGTCTGTCTCAGCCTAAATTTAGGATAACTTAAGTTACAGTCTTTACTGACAAGGAGGTAAAGTGGAAAGCAAAACAATAAACCATATTTAGCAGAGAGAAAAAAAATAGATTTTTTTTCTGTATTTCAATTATCCATTTTGAAATTCTCAAATGGAAAAAAACTGAAACTTCAGTTTCATGAGTAACTAAAACTCATTTCTTACACTGTGTGTCTGTTTTTTCTGTAAGAAAAAAAAACCACATGATATTTAAACAAGTATAAAGCTTAAATTTGCCTGTCACTTCAATATGGGTTCAATGTCCAGTAAGCAATGCAAACTTTAAGATGCCATTTGCATCAAACATCTTTACAGTGAAATGCATCACCTTAAACATAGGTTCATGTGAACAAAAAGGAGACTGGATGCTAACTCCAAGCAGAGCCCTGTACCCTGAGGCCTCTTTCTGGGTAGACAGTAAAAAGATGCTAGTGATAAATGATGTTATTTATTTAGCCTAAGTGCTGTGTTTTGTGTCCTCAAAGTACAGCATTTTTTTTTCTGGAAGTATAAACAGAGTGCAAGTATAGGGTGGTATCCAAACTTGTACCATAAAGTATAAGAAAGAACACAGAGGGAAAAGGGGATTCTTACTTCCAGTTTTCTACTAGCAGACACTAAACTGACACGGAACATAAAAAAATTGTGTTAAAGCAGCAGTGAAAGAAAAGAAACAGCTGATTCTAAAGCAAATCTGACAGACACCCATACATTTCTTTTCTCTGCTACTATAAAATATGGTTTCAGCTACCCACCATGCAATGTTATTTTATTTAGTAAGTTCCAAAGTTGTCTTACCGATAAAAGAAATTGCCTTTGGATTAATAATGCCACTAGGAAACAGGTGAAAATCATATTCCTTTCCATCAACAACCACAGTATGGCCTGCATTATTCCCACCCTACAACAGAAAGAAACACCTAAAGATTAATGGTTTTATGCCATTGCTCTCAATTTGCAGCAGATGATTTGACCAGGTCACCCTGTTTCTATTTGTACATTCATGTCTTATGTCACTCTTTTCTCCATCCTGTAGTTCCTTGAGATGCTGTAGAAGGTTTGAGCAGGACAATTAGGGGGGCAGAGGATTTCAGGAGGACTGTGGAGAATCAGGAAGCAGAATAATATCACAGAGCCAAAGCAGGACTGGTGCAAAGCAAGAGGAGATGTGGAAGTGGTGGCAGAAGACAGAAGAGAACTGAAGTTTTCAGGGAGCAAATAGTCTCTGACATGCCCACACAAGCCCATCCTTTTGGGCATCTTCTGTGCATGGTCATTTCTTTGGTTTTAAGCCTCCAACACCCAATGTTTCCTTTTGAATGGAAGTTCTGCCTGCCTGTCACTCCACAGACAGTTAATACTTCTCTAGGTGTTCAACATGGAAAATCTGTATGAAGCTGGGAGCATCTGTAGTCTCTGCAGCCTCACACAATGTTCCTGCCAAGGAACCACTGACACTTTAGGGAGTCTGCTAAAACTCATACCTTACATGAGCATCTCTACCAGACCTGGGAGGAGGAGACAGTATTTTTCTCAAGAAACTGATTTTCCAGAGCATTAAAAGAAAATGCTGAGACAACACATAGACTTAAGAAAACATGAGTAAACCAAGGTCATGATTTGAACAGAAACAGTTCTTATAAAGGTGCAGTTTTCTCTACAAGCTTAAGATTTGCTGCTGTTCTGTCATGAATGAACTTTTTCTCCTACTAACAAGGACCTCATCAATGTTTATAACTATGTAAGGGCTGAGTGCCAGGAAGATGGAGTAAAGCTTTTCTCAGGGGTGACTAATAATAGGACAAGGGGCAATAGTTATAAACTGGAGCATAGGCTCTTCCATATAAATAAATATAGGGAACCCTCTGTGAGGGTGACCGAGCACTGGAACAGGCTGCCCAGGGAGGTTGTGGATGAGTTTCTGTGTGACCTGCTACAGGGGACACTGCTCTGGAATGGGGGGGTTGGACTCTTATCTCTAGAGGTCCCTTCCAACCCCTCTGGCATTATAATCTAGGAATTCTGAATTGAAATACAGACTACAAACCATCAGCTTGGGAAATCTGTCTCTGAAAACGCAGGTGATCCCTGGCCACCTCTTCTCATTGTAAATGTTTCAGCTCAATTAATTTCATCCTTTGATGAACCAAAACATTTTCTGAAACTCAACTGCATCTGCAAGCCAAATACCTCTCATCATACTATGAAACAGATTATAAAATGCTTCAGTTCTCTTATCTGAATTGAGCAATTTTCTTCCATTTATAGCATTTTACATGCGATTCTGAGCAAACAAGGAGGAGGAGAATTACAGAAATTGTTTCTTCTTTCTCTTGACAATTTAATTAATGATAGCTATTTCTAACTTACCTTATCTGCTGCCTGGAACTAACTTGAATAAATGTAGCTAGCAAGTGTTACCAGCATAACTTGCTTTGACATGAACTTTATAATAACATAAATCCATTGCCTTTCATGATATTTATCACCCAACTCACCCCAACTGAGTTCCCAGAAATGGAACATAATTGGTTTGTGGTTTTTTGCTTTTAATTCAAGACATTGCAAAGAACTGAATTAGAGAATAATCAGAAGTATACTTAGACCAGAATATCTGAGGGGAACAGTGATTTTGAAAGCTTTGGTGGTGACAAAGAGCTGGAGAGAGTTGCAAGTATTTATCTGCTGACACAAATCATCATCAGCCAATTCTAGTTTGCTTCACTCTGGTTCCCAAAAAAAAAAAAAGTTTGAAAGGACAGTTAGAAGTAAGAACAACTCTGCACAGAACTGCTATGTGTGATTCTTGCATCTGTGCATTTGCTATGTCCCTTTTTACCAATTCATAGAATGAACAAAATCCATAGGATCCCACCTTCCCAATTAAAACAGCTCTCTCTCAAAAACTCCTAAATTCTGCCAAAAGGAGACAATCCAAGGCCTAATGACATAATTATTATAACTATAGACACAAACACTCTTGAGGAAAGTAGAGTAAAACTTTTGACCTTACATATAAATATATATTTCTAATGCAAATACCTAAAACTGAAGCTTACATAATGTATTTTGCACTAATAGTATAGTATTTTTCCTTTACTACAAATGAAAAGTCACCCTAATTTATATGGACACCTTGGTCTTCCTAAGTATCTAGTTCAATTCAGGTTTTAAACAGCAGTGAAAGGCAAATTAAAAGACTCAAACTGTACTTATTTTCTCTCAAAATTAATTAAAAGCTGTGTTAAGGATGTAAAAAACCAATCTGCTGTGACAGACTAGTGCCATAAAACACACACTTAACTCCAGCAGAATATGTAAAGAAAACAATGAATTCAAAGTAAATTGGTTAAAAATTCTATGGTGAAAGAAGCATTCTAACTAATATTGGCAGAATCCCAAAATAAAGGAAATCCAATATGAAAAACCCAGATATGCCTGCTCATCTCTACTTGTCTCTTATGAAGTGTAGTCATGTCCCTGTGGGAAGTAACATGATCCAAGGATTTAAACACAACTTTTTATATCTGTAAACAAGTTAACAACAGTTAGTGAGTTAAAACAGGAATGAAATAGAACAGATGTCATTTCAGCTTAATTTTCAGCTGCTTTCTTTTGATGTTTGTAGAGGTTAATAAATTTAACAGTCTTTAGGAAAGGGATTGAAAATTAATATGGAGATTTGGAAACTTTAAACCTGACCTTCTCATACAGTATTTATAATCCTGGTGGTCCTGAGATGATCTCCCTGATGTCCAAACCAGAGGCTAGTTTAAAATAGCAGTGTCACAATGTTGTTCTAACGCCTAAAATGATACAGTGTAGCAAGTAGGCATACATGCAGAAAAAGTAAAATTTGAATAAAATCTCTTACAAATTACAGATTGCCACAAAAACTTCCAATTTTGAAAAGGTGAGCTTCTTTATTACAGCTAAGGAAACCAACACTCAAAACTTAAGGAACCCTTTCTTGTGCCAAAGAGCAAAATGAAACCTACTTTTCTTTTTTTGCAGACAATCTTGCAGAAAAATTCCTTATATAGGAATATGCCTATGAGAATACACATGTGCATGCAGATGAGATTATCAATCTTTCCAAACATTAGACAAATCAAAACTGATAGTCCTGCAGTCAGTGCACACTCAGGGCTCCCAGGTCATCAATCTCTTCACTGAAGATCATCAAGCACTAAATCATTAGATTAAAGCCTGTACATGCTATGTTATCCTGTAAGGAGAATATCAGGGTTAAATCTCACTGAAAGGAGAGCAACACGATACATACACACAAAGAGTAGCCAACGAGTCCCTGTAACTCAACATAATCATCACATCAAACAGCCCTAATTTAATCCCCCTTGCAAACAGTTCCAGAAGCCCAGGATCAATAGGGGCAGTCACAACAATGTCTGGCTGCTTTGCCCTGCCTGGCAGCAGCACAGCAGATGAATAAAGCAAAGTGCCCTGTTTCACATCTAAACCACTGAGGAAAACTTCTTGTCTGGTATTTCTGCCACATTTGTTTTTTATTATTCAATCACTTGCCCACAGTATATTCAATTGCATTCCTCAAAGTACCACTGCTAACATGTATGGGGTTTACTTTGCGTTCATTAAAAAGGAAATAAGGAAACTGATGATAATATGTAACACCTATTTGTATCCTAAGTGTTCGGCAGTACCTTTCACCCCTTCCTGGATTGTTCTCTAGTTTTGCTAGCGTACCTGATGTACAAAACCTCATAGCCAAAACTCTCAGACTTTTGTTGGTTAGCCATTCTCTATCTTATTCCTTAACATCCACTACCTCAAGAAAACTAGTGACTCAACATCCCTGGTCTAGGATTTCTTTTAAACTCATTGTTCCAAGTGACTGCACACTACTCAACCACAAGACACTAAGACCCAGTTTTTTCTGGTACCTTTTCCAGCCTCTTTAGCTTTTCTTCAGTATTAACATAAACTGTAATTTTTATCACAACATTTTAGGCTGGAAGGGACCTCAAGGATCATCTGGTTCATGTCTATCTCTCTCAAAAGAGCATATGATCTCTTTTTAAAACCAAAGTAATTCTTATCGACTTGGGTATAGGAAATCTTTTTAAAACTGACCGCATGTTAAATGACAAATAAGAGCACATCACTATGAGAAGCTTAAGGAATCTATTACCATGTCTTTGTACTGCAGTCACATTCTTATAATTTGGTGGTTTTTCTTCAATAGCAGCTCTCAGGGAATTGTGGTAACATAAAGGAAATGGTTTCTAGACTTCCAGAAGGCACACGTCACGGGTCTGAGACATCCAGCACTGGCAGGGGCAGCACTGGAATCACGGTGGCAAACGAAGGCTCAAAAAAGAAATTAAACTGTCTTGGATGAGTTCCTGCTGCTGCTGAATCGTGGTCATTGGTTTTGGTATGAACTAAAGACATGCACTTGTGCTGCATCTCTTTGACCAGTCTATTCAGTCAGAGAGCAAACCCACTCCATGCGATGATTATCATCACAGGGGCTCTACTAATTTATTAGCAACATTTTTTGTATCTTTCACATTGAGCTTTCCTCACCTTAATTTTTTTTTTCTTTTTTCTTTTTTTTTTTTTTTTTTTTTTTTTTTTTTAGGGGGGTATTTTCCTGCAGCACTTTTGGATATTTTCAATTTCTTGCACCAGAAAACTTCATCAGGAAAGCCAGAATTATTTACTGTCCATCACAGCAGAAATTACTAGACATTCTTGGCAATGAACAATTTACCATTATTGGCAAAGATTTGTGACAATGCAGACTATTTCTTTTTCCAGTCATGCCCATACAAAACTGTACAGTAAGTAAGTTCAGTGAAGGCTTACTACTACAAGTGTAGTTTATGTAATCTCAGTTTAAGGAAATGGCTGTAACTGGCTGACCATCAGCTGTCCTCAGTTAACTGTGAACTTACTACAGCAGTTCTATATATGACTTTTTGGGAACAGACCTAGTTTAAGGAGTGCCTGTAGAGGCCCATGATTTCAGCAGCTGTGAGCTGACTATCTGATCATGCTTCAAACCAAATATGAGAAATCATCCAATTAAAACACAGGTATGTAAAACCAGCCACAGATTCTGGTTCTGAAGGTAGCAATATGAGGTGATGTGAGAAACACACGTCTGGAATGGGAGCTGCCACTGAAGAAAACACAATCTGAAGCCAGGTTCTGAACAATGCCAAACCTCTCTTCCTTACTAAGTTGTATGTATCCAAACTACCTAAGCCATTTAAGCCTAACATTAGGACTTCCTGTTCTATGACAACATGCTAAGAAGCTGGGTAAAAAGTGAGTTCCCCTCTTTATATTTTATATTCTGTCAGTTAAGAGCTTTAAGCAAATGCACTAAACCTATTTTTAAAGGAAACATCAAGATGAACATTTGCAGTTGAACTCTTTGAAAATATACCAGGGATTAAAAGTACTGCACAGACTAAAATCACAGCTCTATGCTCCAGGAGGTTAAAATAAGAAATACCAGTCTGTCACTCTGCTTTTGAATGCCTTTGCTTGCTGGAAGAGCATTTTCAAAGAAAAATGTTCTTGGTGTTTTCCGCTAATAACACAAACTTAAATAAACCTACTCAGTTCCTTAACAGCCCTAAACTGCCTCTTGTAACATGTTTTGTTCAGTGTCATCTACCAGAATATCCAGAGATCTTTCACCCTTACTGAAACATCCTCTTTCAAAAATGATGCTTCACGTATACAAGTGAAATGAAATAAATTAGTTCAAGTGAACTAAGATTTCATATCTAAATAATGCCACATATTTCAGTGTCATTATTATGAAAAATTAAGTGAATTATTGTATTTACTCAATTCCTTTGGACTGTGTATAACCCAAGTACTGAGAAAGACTAAGAGCACAACAAATTCAAACTCCTCAATTCATGGGAAATCAGACTCTGAAGAAAAGTAAAAAGATGAGGGTTTAAATGCAGAATTTTCTTTATTTAACATATTTGAAGCTTCCCTTGGGCCTGGGAGCAACTTCCTATTCCCATTTACCTATTAGCCTTTCTTTCCAGTAACCCAGGAAATACCATTTTATTTCCTCTACAGCAATCCAGTCATCAGAGATTCTGCTCACAAAATCAACACACTAAAAATACTTGAGAAATTAAAATTATTCCCTTTCATAGAAACATTAGGGAACTACTAAGAGAAAGCTCTTCAAACTTAAATTTGGACCAAAATTGAAATTGCTTTTCAGAAGGGGGGGGGAGAAATCCCACCTTCTAAAACCAAAATAGCTCAAAGAGTATCCTACTGCAATGAAGAATTAATTTAGCTCAGACTTTTTAAAAGACACAAACACTCCCTTTCCAGTCCTTAATTTTCTAGCTTTCTCTTCTTTCGTTTTCATGGGGTCTAAAACAAGCTGTTGAACACTGTTTTCCCTTAGAAAACATCCCAGAAAATGGAGTGGACAAGACATCAGGAAATAATCTTGTTAATCAACATATCCTGGTGGAACTTTTTCTGACATTTTCTTCTAAGTTTCTAGCAATCCAGACATTCTGTGTTTAAGTAGTCTATCCTAGAACACTATCACTTCTAATGGTGTTATTACACTAAGAAAGTTTTTCTTTATTTCCAGGAAGAATGTGAAACAGCAAGATTCTAGTCCACATACTGAGGTTTGCCATGGCAGTATGAAGCAGTAATGAAGGCCCTATAAAACTGGTTACACTTGGAAATTAATGACCTATTAATATCCACTGGAAGATCTCATCAGTACCATTCACATGCTTAGATATGTGCCTATCTTTACTAAACCTTAACAGTTACACATCTGACCTCTAAAAGAGGCAAAAATCATACACTGTTACTGATGTGCATGACTGGCTTTGAAAGTATGAAGTATTAAGTTATTAAAGCAGCACCTTTTTAGAAAGCATCCTCAGAATTTCTTTTTCAAATGCCCTGTACTCTTCCCTAAACTCTAATCCTGAAGATGCTTCCATTAAACCAGAATATAAGCAATCCTATTGTAATCTCATACTCATGATGTGTGTGCTTGTATTGGTGAACACTATTCTAGAAAGTTGAGCTCTTCTTCTAGATCCACCTCTCTTCCATCCATCCCTCCCTCCCAGTCTGATTATCAGGCTACAGAAAGACAATCTAGATGTCCCCAGAAGCATATGAAGCTATCCAGCCTGTGTTGTTAACACACTAACCCTTCAAGCACACTCCCAGTCCTGTATCCTTTAAAGGTTATTCTGAGCCTGCACCTGGGGGCCATACTTGCAAATTAGTTCTCTGGATAGACACCAAATCCATCTTAAAAGCAGCCTCAGGGCATCCCTCAAATGTGGGACTGAAAGGAACCAATATGAATTCTTGCAGTAATCTCATGAGTTAGCACTCTGATTGAGGCCCATCTGGAATGCTCCTCCTCAGCTAAAACTTAAACTTTGTTTTCTCACAAAAGCAATTATGAGACTTGTGTTTAAACCCCTAGCAACACATTATTGTGTGGAAGGAAGAAATAAAGATGGAAAAATTAGCTACAGTCCTGATAATACATATTCATTAGTTAACTTTTTCAGGGAAACTTCTCCCCAAGGTGATTCAGGATCTTGGGAGTTAAATGTTCCAATTGAAAATACTTCCTCCACCTTCTAAATATTTAACTCCCATGACGACGATTATTTACATAATATACTTAATGACACAAACGTCCTTGGATTTATCATCTCAGACTCAAGGGTAACTTTTCAGTAGTTTTATGTTCATGCATTTTAAAGCAGAATAAATTTCATGGTACACACTAAGTGAGCTGAACTAAACTTACTACTCATTAATGTGGTCACACGGTTTTACAGGGACCAGCAAACAGATTAGCAGGTGTATTGCTCTACTATGTTCATCATTAATGCTTGAAAGTAACTCTTTTTAAAAGTTATTACTATTATTTAGGATCACTTTTGTGTCAAATTTAGTTTATACTAGGCAACTAGATCATTTTAAGAATCTTTGCATTGTATTCAGTTAAAACACATTTAAGCAAAGTCATGTAAGATGCTTCCTGTCTGCACCAAGCTCTTTAAATCTTCTATTTCTACATAATCTGTTCAGTCCATTTTAATCATGCTCCGTTTTAAAATAATTTTTTAGAAAACCCTTCCAGGCTCTTTAGGAGCACAACCTGCCTATCCAACGAAGCCCCTCCAGTAAAACTTCGGAAAACTCATAACCAGAAGCAGCCTCTCTCCAAGCCGGCTCTCAACGTGTTTGCCCGAAGCAGCAACAAGCCTGGAGACACCAACCCCGGGACGGGCACCGCTACAGCCTCGCAAGCGACTGACCCCTGGCCCCAGACCCCGGGGCTTTGCTTTTTAAGACAAACCAACCCATCGTGGGGCAGAGCCCGGACCGCGGTTCCGCCAGCCGGGCGGCGGCACCGCCCCAGGCTGCGGGCTCCCTGTCCCCCCCCCCCCGCCCGGCACCTCGGGATCTTGTGTCGCTTATCGTGAAGGGTCAGCTATTTATATTTATAGTTCAGGGCTTTCTCTTTCCGAGTGGCATTTGGAGGCGCAGGCGGGGAGGGTTGGGGGGTGTGGGGAGCACATGGCTGCCGCCTCCCCGGGCACATTCGCGTCCCACCGCTCGCTGCGGGAGACGGGAAGCGGGAGAGGGAGGAAGAAAGCCCAAGAGGAGCGAGGAGCGCCAGAAGATAAAGGAAGGCAGGCGGAAGGAAAGGGATAGCAGCACGGGGAGGAACCGGGAGGGAAAAAAGGACGCCGGGCGGAGGGGAGCGGGGGGCAGAGCGGGGCCAAGGGGAGAACGAAGCGCAGGGCGGGAAGGGGGAGCGGCAGGCAGAGCCAGCCCGGCCCAGCACCCACCTGGCACCGGCACACAATGTCCGACTCTGTGGCTAGCAGGTCGACCACCTTGCCCTTGCCTTCGTCCCCCCACTGCGCCCCCAGCACCACCGTCACTTTGTTACCGCCCGGCTCGCTGCGCGCCCGCTTCACCCCGCCGCTGGGGTGGCTGCTGCGGTCGTTAGACGCTCGAGTGCCCGACATGGTAGGTGGAGGAGTGGCTGAAGCAGCAGCAGCCGCCTGGCTCTGCCTCGATTCCCCGTCGGCGCCGTCCCAGCCCCTACGCGCTGCCCGCCCCGCACTGCTGCCGCTGTCGGCCTTTAACGGCGCCGCCGCCCGCCCCACGCGGCGCGCTGACGTGCGGGTCCCGCTGCCCGCCGGGCGCCGCCGCCCTCGCGTGGTTTCTTCAGACACAAGCAGTGTCCTCACACGCACACACGCACTCTCTTCATACACAAGCACTGTCTTCACACGCAAACACGGTCTCTTCATACACGAGCAGTCTCCTCACACTCACACAGCAGTCTCCTCATACACAAGCACTCTTCTCACACGCAAATGTGGTCTCCACGTACACGAGCAGTCCCCTCACATGCACACACGCAGTCTCCTCATACACAAGCACTCTCCTCACATGCAAACGCAGTCTCCTCGGACACAAGCAGTCCCCTCACATGCACACACGGTCTCCTCATACACAACCACTCACACACAAACGCAGTCTCCTCATACACAAGCACTCTCCTCACACACAAATGTGGTCTCCTCATACACGATCAGTCTCCTCGCATGCACACACGCAGTCTCCTCATACACAAGCACTCTCCTCACATGCAAACGTGGTCTCCTCATACACAAGCAGTCCCCTCACATACACACACGCAGTCTCCTCATACACAAGCACTCTCCTCACACGCAAACGCAGTCTCCTCGGACACAAGCAGTCCCCTCGCACGCACACACGCAGCTTCCACAGATGCACACAGGTTCTCCACAAACATGCACCCTTCCCTCTCTCACACACACACCGACCTCAGCAGCACTGTGAGGCACACACGGTCCTGAGGCATGCACTTGAGGGGGGCACATCGGGGGGACGTGGGCTTGTGTTATCCTCAGACATACTTCCCAGGCCTGTGGCACAGACAGACAGACAGGCGGGTGTTTGGCTGGGCCATGCTGGGCAGTGTCACTGTAAGGGAAGCTCGCACAAGGGTCTGAAGTAGCAGCTGTGTCCCTCTGACATGGGCATGAGGCCCACTGCTGCGTGACTGAGATGCAGAACATGGGTCCAGGGCTTTCATGTGTGATATGTGTCATGGGAATGTACAGACACGTTTCTGAGGTGTGTGTGACAGTGACGCAATGAGACAGACCCACTCTCTGGTCTTAGGCACAGGGGCTGTGTCACTGTGAGACGCACAAAGTCCCGAGGCACTTGAGCTTGTGTCACTGCCAGCCAGCCAGACGTTTCTTTGAGACATTTGGGACTGTCACTGTCAGACACACAGAGAATTGCGCACACAGAGACCTTGCTATGTGCACAGGCAAGCTCAGAGTACCCCCGTGATACCTAACAGTCAGCAGGAGAAGGACAGGCACACAAGCTACTCCAGCACACGCAAGTCATGAGACACAAACATCCACTCTCTGGCCCAAGAAACATGGGCAGACACGCTTTGCATTTGACAGACACACACGCTAGCCTAAAATACATTGGACTGTTGCTACTGAACTGGCAGACACCCAGCTGACAGACACATACACACCCTGTCCTGATGGCCTGAGGCACCCCAGACTGTTTGATCAAGGCACACATGCACACCCACACATCCACTCACACACTGACCTGAAAAAACACAAGCCTGTCACTGTGAGACAAATAAACAATCAAGGCACAAGGACAAATTTACGTGTCTGCTCCCTGGCGTACGGACAGTGCCTGGCACCCATAACCTTGGCCCCATGCACGAGCCATACACTAGGCTTGACTTTTTCTGCAATAGTTGTCCTCTAGCTCCAGGCATGTGGCACAATTTTGACGTGTGAGATTATGGATAAATCAAATCTTCCAGGTAAATTTTGCTCTGTTGAAGGAAATGTTTGACTATCATACACAATAATATTAGAAGGGCTGGACCAGATGATCCTTCAAGTTTCTTCCAATCTTACATTCTATGAATCTATGACTTTTAAATTGAGAAATATATGAAATTAGCAGTGAGATCACGTAGAGTGATAGAGGACCTGTGGGTGCTGCAGGTATGGAGTGTCCCTGTCCCCTGTTAGTCCACCACCTGGTGCTGGGTACTAAGAAGGGAATGAATCATTAGCTCAGTAATTAGTATCCCTGTCTCAGGGAAGCTCCCTGTTCCTCAGGGCTCTTTGATTAAAACAAATTCACCTGGCAGTGCTTGACCCTTGCAATTTCCAAAACGACTTCTAAGCATGTGCCATTTCAGATAAAAAAACACTGCTTTTTACTTTACAGCAACTAATATGTTGCTAATAAGTTGCTGCAAAAATATGTCCACATGACTAAAGCAGTGCACTTTAGATTTACTTCAGATTAAATTAACCAAAACTCTACTGTTTCTTTTTAGAACTGCTTTTTTTCCCAAGCACTTTTTTGTTCCTAGCCCTGAAAAAACAGTAAATTGGTGTAAAACCATGGGAATAAGTATACTCAGTGAACATAAAAAATTATTTATTTGACCAAAGTGAACTTCAAATCTGAAATGCTCTGTTTCTGGTTCGAATTTATTTGTGCTTCCATAAAAGTCTTGTGTAGTACACTGCCCTTACTGAATGTTGCTGGAAGCAACAAGAATCACACTGAAGAAAGGATGTTTCTCTGAATAGGAGTCAAAATGTTACATAGTTGCAAAAGAAGTCAAACATTATGCTGAAATGGAAGAACAATCTGTAAAATGCCAGAAGTTGCCCTTCCACTCTCCTTGGCCCTGCTGAACTCCCCATCTGGAGATCCAGCACTGCACTGTGGAGCAGGTGAAACCCAATTGAAGACTGGATTCTTCCATCTAGAAGAGTGCCACAAGTGCACGAACACAGACTGCAAAACCTTAGGATGAAAAAAAACTTGGAAAGCCAAAGAATTAAAAACTGAAAGGGCTGGTGTTGTTTAGTCTAGGAAAAAGGAGATCATAGGTGACATGTTAACAGCCTCCAAATATGTAAAAGGCAGCTGCAAATGAAAATGAAGTGGTGGTGTGCTTTTCTCTGCGGTGGTTTGGATGAAATTTAAAACAGTTTGCATCTTGTATGAGGCTAAACCAACTGCTTTGATAAATGCAGAAAAGCTTGAGGGCACATAAGGATTTATTAAGTTTGAAACAGAAGATGTGAATAAGACCAGCTTTGATACAACACTACTCCTGAGGATGGCATTTAGCACAAAAGCATTTTAGCACCATCTTAGCACAGCAGTGGTTTGCCCAGGCTGCAGGATCCCTGTGTCCTTGGGCATTTTTTGAGAAGAGAGGAAGCAGAACCAGTTCTCATTAACTGCTTTGAGTTAGACCAACTTTACTGTGTAAGTCCCAGTGGTGTTGGTCTTCTCTGAAGGGGGTGTCCCATACTCCCAAAAAGTATGTATCTGTTTAGATGCCCAGGGTGAATACTTAAGCAACACTTTAAAAACTGCTGATTTGCCACCCAATTCTGTGGGTGGGCACAAGCAATTTATCCCCCAAGTTCAACTTGCTGTGTCAAGCTATGAGAAGGGTCTCACATCAGGGGTTGTGCTTTGCTACCAGGTCCCTGCCTCATGAAGAGTGAGTGTATAAAGCTCAGCAAATGCCACCCCAAATTGTATTTGGACTGTCACCACAGATGGGCTGAGGAGTTAAGCTGTGATGCCATAGTCACTGGTTCAAATCTGTTTTACTCTTGACCAGAGATGTGAACAGACACTTCAGTTTCTCATACAAATGTGAGCCCTTTAGTAGATTAATTACATAGCATTTTGCTCTGCCTAAAAATTAATCAATCTGTTATCAAAACTGGAAGCTTCTTCTAACTGAGAAAATTATATGCACGGAAGTAAGATAGCATAAAAACTATGGAAAGATTTAAAACCTCATTTTAATAGAACAATCTCAATTTGATTCACCTTTCCAGCCAGCATAGGGAGTTGGAGATTCTGCAGGGCAATTTCTATTTTAAAAAAGATATTAAAGAAGAATTGCAGTATGGTTATGTTCCTTTATGTCTGTGAGGGCATGGCCTGAAGTCTGCTAGACTCCATTGAAAGAAATCTGTGGCAACCTCACTGAACATGGGGTTAAGCTTTTTTTTTTTTTTTTTTTTTTTTTTTAATCTTTGTGGTCTGTGAGAATTCATGGGGAACTAATTCCACTGCTTAACAGTTTTGTGTATTCAGATACCATTAAAAGTATTTTTCTCATTTATTACCAACTTCTTTAAGAGATTAAGAGCCAGGTAGTCTTTCCTTGCAGTTGCACCTGAAAATAATGCCACTTGAATAAAATACCAACACTGTGCTCAGAATCAGCAAAGGAGAAGCAGTCATTTGGGATCTTATTTGCTAGTGTGTGATTTAAAACAACAAGCAAGCCTCACAGATTTAGATACATTTGTTTATCTGTTTACTAAAATGAACATATAAAAAAGTGAAACACATCCTGGATTGCAAATACATACTAGCGTGCAATGCAGATCTAAGTAAACTTGATTGTAAGTTGGACATGTCCTTAGTACACAGCTTTAAAACAAGCAAATCCAAGCAATACAACAGGGACCCAGTCAGCTTTTGACAACAGAACATTTGCTTATTTCCCCAGCTCCTGACTGAATGCTTTTACTATTGCAAGACCAATTTATGTTGATGACATTTTATTATATATCTGTTTTTTACTTAGAGCCAAATGATTGAGTTCTGTGTAAGATGAGACAATAATTATTTCCCAGAGAAAAGTTCCTGTGTTTGGTGTTGAGTATATCAACATAAGAAATTGGACTGCAGAGTGTCTCCTTTTGTACTTGGTCTCTACATGCAATGATGGTAGTTAAGATGTGGAACTCCTGTACTGTTCAACAACATTTACTTGCTCTTGATCTTTTAATAGCATTTCATTTTCTGCCACAGTTACAGAGTTAGAGAGATATACTTAAGTTCTCACTAGATAGTTAATTGCACATTTTCATTTTTTAAGTGGTTTTTTTCTGTTGCTTGCTTTGATCAGCAGCTGTGTGCCCAAACTTGCATTAGAAGCTGCTCATTTTTTCACTTGGTTAATCAAATAAATCTCTATGTTATTTCTCTTGAAATAACACACAGCATTGGTCTTTGCAAGTATCTGACACAAGTCTCCCGAATAACTGAAATGCTCAGTAATTGAAGCTGCTATAGGAGCTAAAGAAAATGAGGCAGGAGAGTTGCTTAGTACAGTATCAGGCATGAAAAAAGAAATCATAACGTAAATACATATGTAAACCTGTTCAAAGGAATTTTTAAAATGACTAAATATCTGAGTGTCCAGAACTGTCAATGAATATTTTAGGAAACCGTATCTTAAATTTTATTCACAGAAAAGTTGTTTTTAATATATGGAATAAAGTATGATATGGCTCTGTTTTCTTAATCATGCCATTCATCTGAGTTTCTATAAAAATTTCTGACTCAGCCTGGTACTCAGCCTTCCCATGTAACCTGTTAATATGTAAGTGATGGGTGCTTCTGCCCTCACCTCTGCTGTTTGAACTTGGGAGAGTGAGATTATTGCTTGCCTTAAGAGACTTTGCTGCTGTATGCTTACTCAACTTGCTAGTTATATGATTAAAAATAAAGATTTTTACATACACTGAAGAATGTTAAGATGACCTTCAACACGCTGCTGTGCCAGACCTGATACCCTCTGTAGTTTGTGTCACCACATCCTAATGCAGATAAAATAGATTAAAAATATGCCTGATTCTCATTGTCCAAGTTTCTAAAATAAGTACTGAAAAATAATCTGGAGTCTAAATGCTCTCTCATGTTTAAGTTCATATCCTAAGAATTAAATCCATCCTTTAACAAAGGACTAAAATTTTGACTGTTAAACCTAAACTGCATCGTGTAAGCACAGAAGGTTATTCTGGTCTGGCACTCCTTTTCACAAGGTTGAAGCCTACCTTTAATCTTAAACCTGAATATTGCTTTATAATTTTATTTTATCATATACTAAGTTCTGTATTTACAGCAGAAAGGTTTACTGTTCTAATCTGCAGCTTCACATTAAGCATGTTGTGATTACAAAGTACATAAAACATATTTGTAGTACAGCTTGTAAGAGTATACTGAAAACTTTGGGTCAGTTTTCAATGTATGCATTTTAAGAATATATTTCTATAGATTAGTTTCTGTGAAAGAGCCAATTAATACAAGCAAAAGCAGCTTTCCAGGGCATGGAATCTAATATAATATTTACATGAACTCCCCCCAGATTTACTAATGTCTTTTTTGCAGTGGTTCTCTGAAGAATCATAAACAAGGGCTAATAGCAGAAATTTTAAAGAAAAGCAGATGTCAGGTATTTGCCAAAATAAAATTCTAAAATAGACAAATGCCAGTGTTAGCACTAGAAATGCTTCTCACCCAACAAAGCACAGCAAATATTTTTCTGCATTTATGTTAATCAGTCATTTTTCAGGAAAGAACAGACACTCTTCTAAGACACACCTAACAGTTTTAAGGAATGAGATCTCTAATCAGAAAAACACAAATGTTGTGGTAACAGCTAAACATGCCTACTAGAGTGATACAGTGGAGCCTGAAGTTCAAATATGTGTAACTTTTTATACTACTGAAAATCTTCCAACTACTATTCAGAGCACAAGCAGCATATCACCTCTAAGCAGAATGACAGTCACTTGCTCATTAGGAGTGATATTTTTGCTAACATCCTTATTTCTTCTGATCACTCACACTTGAAAACTGATGTCATACTACACTGACTACTTGACAATTGCATCACCTGTGGCTAAATCACTCTCATGGTATTAGATAATACACAGCTAAACACATAATTTTCTCCTAACTAACAAAAGACTGGGTAGTAAGACAAAATTAGTTTCTGCTAAAAGTAATGCTCTTTCCATACTCTCCCTTCAGCCTCTTTGCATCTTCTCCTTTGAGCTTTTTCTTCCTTTTCTCAGACTTTGCCATTTGCTCCTTTCTTTCTTGATTTTCCTGCATTCATACAGGAGAAAGAAAAAAATTCAGAACAGTTACTGGATGAAAAGCTGGTTAAGAAACTCTCACCTTGCAATTAATAGCTGTTCTGAATGTGCCCTATGCATATACAAAATACTCAGCTGCTAGAATGTGAGGATAAAGAGCAGAACAATTATTCCTGGTTATTCCCCTTGTCCTTTTCCACATAATGATGTTACCAACAAATTATTTCATTAGTTGCATCTGCAAGGTCTAACTATGGACAAATGCATTGTTATTAATTAGTTCTTTTGCCCACAGACCAGAACATCAGCTTAGCTTAATTAGCATTCCAGAGATATTTATCTCAGAGCAGCTTTGATTTTACATTGTTTGCATCCAGGGATTTCAGTTTTCAACCATGTTAAACGGCAATTCCAAGTTTCTCCTCGTGCACCCATTAAATTTGCCAGCTCTGTTTCTGCACTGGTGTTCAGTGGCACAATCCAAGTGGAACGTCTGGCACAATCCAAGTCATACCACTGCCAGGATGGTATAAATCCCATTGGGATTTATGCAGACAGACACGATTAATTTCCACAGAGCTGCTGCTGTTGTTGGGATGATACGTTTAATGGTCAAAAAGAAATTGAATTACTCCTAGCAAAGGTAGACCTTTACTCAGTGGAACAGTATCCTGGGTTTTGATCAGTAGTACAGTCACAAGGTTGATAGGAGGGGGTAGCTCTGAACAACAGGGGTAACTGTAGCAGAACATCAAGATGATGATAAACATTTTCTTCAAAGCTTATGCCATCCTTGCTCCAGAGCTGCAGTCATCATCATAACATTGTCCTCACCACCTGGAAGCTTGCCTGGATTTAATTGCAACCAGTCAATCTACATCTTTTTGGTAGATCAGTAGTTATTGGGCCTGCTGCTATAGAAATTTGTGATGTGAAGAGGAAGGTGATGCTCTGTCCTATTACAAAATTTAATAATGTCCGGAAAGATGCTGATGCTTTGGTGCAGATTGAACTCTTGAGGAGACATGTGAGATCTCCTTTGCAGAGAATTTGGCAGCAGAAAAGACATTTTTCCACAATAGTAATAGATTTGGTTGATTGCTATTGATCATCTGCCACTTTTTTGGTAAGATGAGCCAAAGAAGTCCCAGGTTTCTTAGGGCCTTTATAGAAAGTAAAAGCCTAGGATCCTTTGGTCCAAAGAAATTTCCAGACAAATAAAGAAAACTTGTGAACTAATAGAGTTAGTCTCTCCAGCATATAGGCTCAAGATTTCGGGGACCTTGACTGTATGCCTGGAAAAGGGGAGAAAAATACTGTTTTCTTGACAAAGAAAGAAAACTAATTATTGGCCCTGAATACAGGTGATTCTGAAAGAACGAGGTACAGGTGGTGAAGTCTTATGCAGAGGATAAAAGCTTTTCAATCAGTGTATGCTACATACATCCTTTCCTGATAAATTCCTGCTGTGTTTTAGCAGAATGCCTTTGAGATATTCCATTTGTTGAGAGAATTGCAGATGTGTGAGCCCTGGGAAAACCTCTCTAATATGCCACAAGAAATAAGGGAGCTGAATTCTGAAATTCATTGTCCTGATATTTGAGCAGCACACATTTTACTGAAAACAAACTGAAACATGTTAGGAATAAATTCGTGGACTGAGCAAGCCTGAACTGAATAGTTGAAATAAATTTTAAAATTTTATACATCACAACTCAATGCAAACACATTGTTTACAGGATTTCTTTAACAGAAGGAAGACCAACAAGGTAAAGTGGTGGTAGCAAGGCAGAGGAATGAATGTTCACAATCTCTTCTCCATCTCCTGGATTACTGAAGGCAGCTGTATGGATGAGATTAAATGAAAGAGGGGAGTCACTTTGGATTTACACTTTGTTGGATGTTAGATCCCTGCTTGGTCTTCAAATTAAAAGGTGCTCCATGACAACTGTTTATCCCCACACTATCTACAGCACATCCTGTTCCAGCATCATATGCACCCTACTGAGGAGCAGCTGCTCCAACAGGGTTATCCTAGGGGAACATTCAGGGGAACTATCCCTGCATGGAAATGTCTGTACAGCCTGTTATCAACTAAGCAGTTCTCAGATCAGACTTTATTAACTTTTTTTTCTCTCCTTTTCCTGAGACTAGAGAGCCTCTTTGTGAGGAGCTGCCCTCTTTGAACAGCTGCAAAAGCTAAGGGAAATTAAATGTTTTTCCCAATCCCCTATTACAACACACTGTTTCTTATCCCAGCAATTTTACAACTCAATCTCCAGAACTGTCTTTTTAATCTCTGATCTGGGATGCTATTTTCTCCCTGTCTCCTTTCTCCTGCCATCTGCTCCTTTTATTTTTTGAGAATTGGTGAAACAAAAAACAGTCATCAACCCAGGGTGACAAACCAGCTCTTTCCACTGTTTGCAGTTTTGGGTGGAGATCATTTGGCTGTTAAAAAGTGTGGTGGTTTTTTGTTGGTTTTTTTGTTTTTTCCTTTTTTTTTGTTTTCTTTTTTTCCCACTTCCAAATAGATGGAGAGGATGAGGGCAAATTCTTATTACAGCAATTTCAGTTGTGTAGTTCAGTTTTTGTCACCTGAAGGATAAGAGACCAGAAAGAATCCACAGGTAATGAAAAAAGATTTTGTCTAAACAAAGAACTAATAAACACAAAATTTCTCTGGGTAATCTTAAGAGAGAGGAAGGATCACTATTTATCAAAATTATTCCCTTTCTTTTTTGATTTGAGAATGAAAGGATGGCACTAACAATTTTGGAAGTGCTGAAAGACCTGATTTGCACAGAAGATTAATCTCAAAACTTACACCTTAGCCTTAAAGATTTACATCAAATGGCACTAGAAAGAGATGATGCATGTGACCAATTCTAGTGTACAAATCAAAATCCCAGAACAATAAAATACTTAAAAAATTAAAAGCTTCAACTTTTCCACATTTTGCAATTTCAAGCAGAGTATCTTTACTATAGCAACAGGGAGAAAGTAAGGCAAGAAATTCCTTGGAAATTGAACAAAAAATAATATGAAAGGGAGTTTATATGCTGGGGAGATAAAAAGTACCTTCTTTCTTTTTGCTCCAGCCTAGCTGTGAACAGGCTGCTAAAATGTAGTTTAAATCTTCTGCAGCTGTGCTAAGACACTACAGAACTTTTATTGGAATTCTTTCTTAAAAGAATTGCAATTGCTGGATTTACCCTTCACAGAAATTTTCCAGTGTAGCTCTCCACAGTTACTGAGCCTTGATGTCGATGACTCTCAATTCTTTTCTTCCTTCCTAGAGTTTTAGGAACTCTAAGGGTCACGTGTGTTGCCAAGGGATCCGTGGCTTGTAGGGTTTTTTTTCCAGACTGCCTGTGGTGCTATCATATAATTTCAGAGCCTGAGTAGCTGTATTGGTTGCAAAATTGACACCTGGTGCCTCCTAAGACAAGCAGGTACATTACTAGATATAGTTTTCATCTTCCAGCCCTTCCTCAGAAGCTCCTTTTTTTTCATCTGAAGTTATGATCTGCTCTAAAGCATTCCCTCACCCCTCTTGCCATGACATTGTCCAACACAGTTGTCTGTATTCTTGCAGTACTTCTTGTCATGTAGATGATTCCCTTTATAGAAGGCTGTTGGAGTCAGCACAGGGGAGTGTGATTGTTGCTGTTAAAATACATAAATGTGAAGCCACTGTCACCTGGCAGTAAGAAAACCCTAGAGGGAGTACATTAGTTTGGGTGTGAAGTATGCAGTGACAGATGTGAAATAGATATTCACTGGAGACTTACTAATTGGAAGGTGTTTGACACAACTTTTATGGTGAAGCTGCTGTTTTCTTACTCATTACTGCAAGGAGTAAAGTCTTATAAACTAATCAAATGCCAAATATAATCTCTTGGGGGATTCTTAGTTTTGCAATGACACAAATTACTGTTTTCAAGTAGTTAGTACAATGAAATACTTACATAAACATATCTTTCAATTAAGCTTTACTTTAAAAATTTACCTTTTGCCTTCTGTCAAAGCCTATAAGGCAAGTCAGGTTGCTCATTCTTTCACAAAACACTAAGCCCCTATTGCCTTGTGTCCTGATAAATAATTTTACAGTGGGAACTGTGACTTGGAGTGTTCATAGTTCTCCATAGTAAAAAAAAAAACAAACCATACATTTTATATTTGACCACATGCTCATTTCTTGCTGCAGGTTGCTAGCAAGTAAACACTTTCATTTCACCTTCATTTACTCCTGCAGTCAGGGTTTAGGTAGCCAGACTTGGAATAGGCAGAAAAAAATCGTTTGCTTGCTTAAAAAAAAAAAAAAAAAAAGCTGTCAATCTATTTCTAAACATTCATAAATGCAAACCACCTGTAAGGCCTTGAGGAAGAGCTCTCTGAAGGCTTTCATTGTGTTAAATACATCTTCCAAAGACATTTTTTTCCTGTCTTCACAAAGATAATCAGCAAGTTCTTCCTTCTTCTTTTCAATGGTGGCAAACTCCTTCTGCAGGTCCTTTGAAGCATCAAGGCTGCCCTGAGACATAGTTTGCAACACAATTTATGTATATTTAGAAGTAGCATATTCTGAGCTGCCCAGAAGACTCAAGCCAACTAACACAGAGCAGCCAGTTTAAAACCCTGACAATTAAGATTGATTAACAATGTGTGATATTTTCTTCTTAATTGAGCCATCTGCATTTCCCTTTATTTCATCTGGCCTAAAGAAGCTCATTGTATGCTGCCAGTTTCAACATACATCCATGTGGAAATTTGGCACAACCTGTGATGACTGATTGAGGGAGAAAAAGCACCAGGATTTCTGCCTTTTAACTTCAGTTAGGAGACCCTGTTTTGAGAACATGAGAAGCTAGGATGTTTGGAAATATGTGTGGGGGAAAAAAAGGCAAAAAATAGAAGGCATATTGCAGATGTTAACTTTTTTCCCCCCAAAGAACAGAGAGACAAAATATGTTTCTGGACATTTAACTTTTAGGGCATTAATTTCCTTTGCCCCCACACAAAGCTAACTGGTCCTCATGTTTCCTTATCATGACACAATGTTAGAGAAGTGGAGGAAAATCTTGGATGCTCCTTCCACCAGGGTGCAGGGGGCATGGAGTTAAGAGCTCTTTCCCACCAAGCTCTATGTTGATTTGCAACCTTAGTTACAATGTCTTTGAGAGGAGATTTAAAGAATTTAGGAAAAAGGATGAGAAGTGTGTCACAACCCATGTTACCTACTTGAACAGACTTTGCATGCTGTATTTTTAAATCCTCTGTCGCCAAAAATAAACGCTTCTCTATTTCCAGCAGTTTCTTCAAATTGGCACCTGCCTCAGCCCGCATAACATCAAAGTGGATTCTGAAAGGTACATGAAAAGGACAGTACATTGAAGGGGAGAGTATTTTGTTTTCATTAAATTAAAAGATTATAATCTGTGTTTTTTCTGCAAATGAATGTAGAATTAATCATCCAACTTGGACCCTGCTTTTGTAGGTAGCTCTCTATATAAATCCTTTTCTCTATTCTCAAACCCTCATCTAAGAGAGAGTCTGTGCTTTTACCCTTACAACCTCCCTGGAAGAACCATACTGGTCTAGTATTCAACAAACTACTCCAAATTTTTTTATTCATAGGCAACACATGCTCATCTTCCTGGTGCCAATGCTGTCTTTACTTTACCAGTCTTTTCACTCCTTGCTTTTCCTCTCTGATCTATTTTTAGCTTAAAATTATATATTTTCTCAGAGTTCATTTAGTTCACTTAGTTCAACATGTTACATGGCCCAACCAACATCTTCTATGGTTCTGACCAGTTCTTTGTACCAGACAAAACCCAAATTGAACCAGGAAAACCTGGTGAGGTGTTCCATGGTGCATGCAAAAATGAGCAGCATTAAAAGAGCTCCTTGCAAGATTTGCATTGTAAATGGTTTTCTGCAGCTTGATTAGTAAATCAACTTCATAAGTCTGAGAGTTTGACTAAACGAGGGAGCAATTACTTTCTAAAAAAGAACACATTTATATTGTTGTCCATCAAGATTTAGTTCCAGGTAACAAATATTTCTATTATGATGCAATGCAAAAATAAACCGATATTTCAGAATAACATCCAACTTAAATTCTGCCCAGATAACTCACAAAACCCATCATATTTTCTGTTGCATTGATGAATAGAAATACTTAAAAAAGATTATTTAGTAGCTACTTAACATATGTAAATCCTTCTCCAGATCTAAAAGTTACCCCAGCTTCTTGTTGCAAGGAAATTAAAACACTGCAAAGTTCCTGTGAATTCATAGCAGGATTAAAAAATGTTAATTCTGGTGCTATAAATGTATATTCTGATTAATATATTTTAACATATCTCTATGTGATTTTTCTGAGCTAAACAGAAAGAACTGGTGTTAGGCTCATGAATTTTTCAGACATATGGGGGAAGGTCTGCAAAAACCAATCTTTTCTTTCTACCCACAGATATTGGAAACTTGTGCTGACACTCAGCTTGGAGAATCCTGAGGTCCTGCAATGGCAATCACCCCTGTCCTTCCCTCCTTAAACCAGCTCTGTGCACATACCTCCTGATGTGCTTGTATGTGAATATGAGAAATTTCAGGGAAGATACATTTCTGTTGCAATATGTGGAAAAAGTATCTGGTCCTTGAAAATGAGTGAATTCACTATTTACACAGTTTTACCTCTAAGTTATTACTGGAGTGTTTGAAATAAAAATTACCCTGAGCTCCTCATAAAAAGTCCTAACCAAGTTGATTTACAACTCTCAACACTGTTTGGTGTTGGAAGGGAACCTCTCTCTCCCACAACAGAAAAGTTCCGTGACCTTATTAAACCACTATAAAATGACTCAGCTCCTTGTTGGCTTTAAAGAGGTTGGCAATTCATACATGACAAAAACAAACAATAACCTCCTACCCTGCTGCCTTGGAAACAAAGTCAAGATCTCTGGGAAGCTGCAACAGATCTGTATGGTTTTTTTCAACCTCCTAAAATTGAAGTGAGAAAATGGTTACCATACACAGTTAATCAAAAGGTATGATAGTTTTTCAGCTGGACAATATCATGCCTGAAAAATTAACACTCCAGTTTTCATTCTTATAAAAGGAAGGGTAAATTTAGTCTTGTTCATTTTTTGTCTCATGTTAAGACCCATAGAGAGTTAAAAAGAAAGAAAAAGACTCTTAACAGTTCAGGCTTACATCCCACATACTGTCACAGCACACAAGCTGACCTGAGATTCTGTCTTTGTACCACTAAAATTAATTTAATTTGACAGATAAGTTTAGGAGTGATGTCAACAGAAGAGAGCAGTTGGGGAAGAAGTGAAAGAAAACAGCAAGCAGACATGCTAAGTGAACTTGAGAAAGGAAACCTAGTGTTAACTCTCTGAACATTACTGCTTATAGATTTGATCTCATCTGCACAGTGAACAGTGGAAAAATTTTAACCATATTTCAGGCACAGAGGCTTACTCTCCAGATTCTACTGAAGTCAAAGCCCCTTAGTTTCTGAGGAATTAATATTTGAGAATAATGCATGCAGAAATAATTTCAGTTTTGTTGTACCTCCAAAATATGGTGCAGCAAGGTAATGTGGCTTTGGTTTGCTTTTGTTTCTGTTAGTTTGAGCAAGGCACTAATTTTAAAACCTCCAGCATCCCCAGTGTGATGCCCCTAGAAGATACAGAAAAAAGTTCCTGTTTTCAGTTTCTGAGTCTTGCATTTGAATTTTCTGTTATCTTTAGACTACAGCAATGAATGAAATCAGTTTACTTACATAGTTAAGAAAGTTTCCAACTTTAAGAATCAATTGGCAGAAAACTGGCAGTCGGTGACTGGTAAGAAGTGCTGAAGAATAAAAAGAAAGACATTTTCAATAAATCAAATCAAATTATCGGAAATAGAATTATTCCTAGGTGTGACAGTGAGGGCAACAAAATTCACATCCAAGATCATGTCAAGCCATTGTTATAGATTTGGAAATATACTAGTACAGCACTAAATCAGATGAATGGAATTGGACTGAGTAAGGTTCTGTTGTTGTCTCTTCTCCACAAACAGTTGGGAATCTAAGTTTTCCCATCAAGTTTGGAATATAGATGTGTTGTCCCTGCAGCCATTGTATAAAGTCTACAGCCCTCATTTCCAGCACATGCTATTCTAGGTTAAGCCAAGCAAAGGGCTTTTTGCCCCTCTTTATCATTCCTAGCAAGAGTGATAACCAGAAGCTGTGCATTTTAGTGGGAGAATCTGGGGTAACAATGAAGGTGTTGGCAGCACTAGAGCAGAAACTCTGACTCATGCAGCAGGTTAGAGGAAGGGACTGAGACACTGGGGTGGGACTGCAGAGAGATGTTAATGGCAAGACAGTGAAGAGTAACTACAGCACTGACAGCAGGCAGCCAGGTATAGCCAAGTGTTATGTATAAACATAACCCAAAGTTTCACAGGCTAACTGTTCAACACATCAGTCACTCTCTAAAACTGTTAAACTGATTCTAGAATCCAAGAGCAACTTCAAGAAAGACAATTTCAAACTAAGACCAAGGCTAATTTTGTATGGAGTGGAGTCCTGAAACACTGGTGAACATCATCTAGGACCATGCATTTTGGAAGCCAAACCAGGTTCTGGTATATCAGTGTGGCCTGATTCACTGCAGAGCTAAGCTGGACTGGAACCACGGTGCACTAGAGGAAAACCAGGAACCAACTCATTGTTATGGATAAAAATCTCCACTGCACACAAAAATTTAACTTCTATTCAAACAGAATCTGGCACTGACATAAAGGAAATTTCCTTTTTCTCTGCAGAACCACTGACAGGGGCTAGTGCTGTGGTTTTGATGTCAACAGAAGCTTTACTTTAGAGCAAGACAGTACAAATTGCAATGCTGCAGAATGAATTCCAGAAGCAGGAATCTACAGAATAATTTTGACATTTGCTATGTATTCAGCAGTTAAAAGGTTCATTTTGATTAACCTATAGCATATAGTACCACTGATACTATTTAAGTAGAAGCTTCTTATGGCTGACCCTGGGCATAGGCACAGCACAGATGTACTTACTTTCACAGGCTCTCCTCATGGCTTGTGCTTTTGGCCAAAGACACTCCAATAGAATTTTTGTTTCCTCACAAATCAGCATACATTCAATCCGCAACTGGTAGCTAAAAGAAATCAGTGGGAAAAAGCCCAAAAGACAGCAGAAAAACAAACCCAAAAGGCCTCATTAATTGACTTGTGTTCAGTAAGAGAACTACCCATTTTAGGGAAAGTGCAGTACTGACATTGTTATGTTCTCTTTAGTGCTCTGACATGAGCTCTGCATTATAAATAAATCAAACACTTAGATATTTCCAATGATGTCCTAGAAACAGTTGTCATATCCTCTCACAGAAAGTAATGTTGCACTGGCATCTGGCAAGGACTTCCTTGCATAATGAGGCCATAATTTTCTACAATTCCTGGGCAGTGGTGGCCAGGATTTTTGTTCTTTCTTTTAATTTCCCAAACAGAAACTTGAAATATTTTTGCAGTGATGTCCTTTAATGATATTTATGCCTCACCATGGATAAATGTAGCTGAAGAGCCATGCAAATGTTTTCTAAAGCACTTCCAAAGCTAGCTGTAAGTTTGAGGAAATTAAAAGCCACATTTTCACCATGGTTATCTCTGGTTGTGGCATGGCAACTCATCAGATTTATGGAGGGCTATTGCTATGAATTACAACATATCATCATGTTTTTATGAACAACATAAAGATTTCTCACTGTCTCATCTGACTTGGCAAAGTGAGGGAGATAGTGAAAGCACAGGCACTGCTGTGACTCACTCATGGATTTGTGGGCTCTCTTTGGCAGACTGGAATTCTTAAGCCAGGAGTGGAGTGAATCAGCAGCCTGGTGGCAGGATTTGGTCTGAAACTTCACATCATCCCAAGAGGAGTTGTGCCAGTCAAAAGTTTTCTTATACCAGGGTTAGTCAACTCTAGTTTGCCAAAAGGGTCTAAAAGTCTCTTTGGACTTTGGGAAGGAAACATCTCTCAAAGCATCTCTACAAAAAGCCGTCAGATGATTTATCCTGAAGAATGAATATCAGGATCATCCCTGTAGAACAGAAGCCTTAATTCTTATGGACAAATATTATAAGAAACATACCCATGGGTGTAAGACAAGGAACATTTTGCTTACCTTGGAATTTCCAAGAGATGGAGATAAAACTGATCCACATTTGTTAGCACTGATTTGTCTTCTTTGCAAGATTTCAAGCTGCTTATCTAACAGGGAATAAAATAGTAAAATAACAGTACAAATACTTCAGGTGTTCATTGCTTCTTATAGGTGTGAAACTGGCTTTTCTGAACTCACTGGTCATGGGAATGAGGGTGATGAACCACAGATTCCATATATGAACTGGTTTGCAAGGCAACCACATAGGTTTTGTTTTGACTGGAATGTCATTTGCATTTGTACAGCATCTCGTAGGATGATCCCTGATCCACAGGCAGGGATTCTGCAAGCTATAACACACGAAGTCCAGCAACCCCTTTAAAAAGTTGGGTCCTTTCATTTCTCCTTATTGAGACCCGCTCTGAAGGGCTGCTCATTCACTTAAATCCATAAATGCTAATAAACTTCATCCATCTCAATAAAATGGTGGGAGTAGAGAACAGCACTTGTCCTACACTTGAGCATCCCAGGGTGCTGTTGCCTGACCTCCACTAAGGGATCTTGTTTTAGCAGTGGAATTTTTCCAAGCTGAGCACAAAACACACTGAACTCCATCAGGACAACACACTTAATAGATACCTCCTGGTCTTCAGGCAGCAGTTTAAGTAGCTGCTTCAGTATTTCAGCATCCAGCTTGGATTTATCCCCTTTCTGAATCATGGCAGCAATCTCTTCATTCGAGCTGTAGGAAAGAGAGAAGTGCTGTGGAACAACATCATAGAGAGGAGCTGTGGAACATACAGAAGAAACCCCAGTCTCTCAGCTGGCATTGTAGGAGTGCCTCCCACTACATTTTGGATTTTAGCCCTTAGAAATACCATGAAAATATGAAAAAGTGAAGGTTGTGGGTTGTTTGTTTGTTTGTTTTGTTTTAAGCTGAAAACAATATTCCTCATAATTTAGATGTGCTTGCTTTCTGGGCTTTGCTCATCTTTACACAAGGAACCCTGAAGGCTTTCCTTACTGTGAGTGTCCAGGGATGATATTTGCTTTTGAATTTCTCCACTGCTTGCAGCAAAGTCAGGACTAAAACTAATGGGTCTTCTCCTGCTGAGAATTATTTATATCCCAGAAGGTTTTACCCAAAATCTTTCCCTGAAACTCTGGCAGACAACATGTCTTTGAAATGAGTTCAGGCTGCTTTGATTGGGGCTCTGGAAAGCTCAGCTCCCTGCAGCCACCAGCCCTGACAGAGGCTGCACCCAGCTGCCAAGTGGCCTCATCCCTCAGGATTGCAACTGGGATTCAGCTCTTTGATCCCAGGGTCACTGCCTGCTCTCAGGAGAGCTCAACCACTGCCAAGAGAATCTCACAGAGAGAGGAAACAGCAACCCAAGCAGGCTATGCAGAGCTCTTCCCCACTGAGAAGCAGTTTGTTTTGTTTATTCCTTTTTCCATGACAAAACAAATTCCTCTGATTTATTCTTGACACAAAGGAACTTCTAGGCTGGGTTTCCTTCTGAAGCCCTCATAACATCAGCCACTGCACAAAGGGCAGGGTGAGAGCAGAATATCTGTCTTCATCCTGCAGTAGTTTCAGGGAATATAAGAGTAAAGGTACTTTGCCAAAAAAATCTTTGCTTTTGTTTATTCCCTTCCCTGTGAGAACTGTGACTTGGTAAATTTCCCTTTGTTTAATTATTAAAACTCTTTCCTATTTATAGAAAAACTGTGAATAAAAACTATGTACAGTTTTGGGTGTGAACCCCTGGAGATGACTCTTTAAGATCAATTAAGTAAATCGAAAATTCCAGCCAGGAACTTCACTGCTTGCAGTTGATATTTATATTAATAATGCCAAAGAAAAATATGTTTCGACATGATTCTGTTGTTATTTATAAATATTGTCTCTTTAGGGATTAGTGGTGCATTTTAGGTTTAATACTAGCTTGAGACATGATATTAATCATCTGGAAGGAGACTGACACATCTCATTAGTTAAAAAAAACAACAAAACCAAACCAAAAAATTCCTTGCTATAGGAAGATAGTGGTTGTAAAGTATTTCTGCTAATATGATTTAATTTAATGTCTGAATAAGCACATCAAATAAGTAATTCAAATTATACTCTCCAAATCTTACCACTTCAATTGCTTCAGAACTATACTCAGAAGGAGACTTTTCTTTGGACCTATGAATGTGATCTGTGAAAAAGAAAAAAGCAATTAGAAATACATTTACCATGATTTTAACAGACATTTAAGAGCTTTTGTTTCTTTGTTGGGCAAGACTCATTCTTCTCTGGTAATAACATTATCAGCAGTTTTCACTGATCAAATTCAGAGCAATTTACAACAGTACACATCATTAGTTTTACTTAAGCAAAAGACAAAGGCAAAGAGAAGGGAGCTGATTTGTCTAGAATATTCCAGTTTAAAAGAACTAATACTGAAATTCCCATGTCCTCCCTCTCCCAGATGTAGACCTTTCCCTCAGCAGAGTTATTTCCACATGTTTAATTCTAAACCTCTTCTGTGCTTTTCTTTTAGGTAGTCTTAAGCAATGGATATCAAAATGTCTCAAACTTTCTAACTGTAAATGATGACTGCACAACAATAATAAGTAAATAAGACTTCCACTTCCAAGAATTTTGAGAAGCTCAACAGAAAAGGAGCAGTCCAAGTACCTGGGGTTTTTTATTTGATTTTGTCACCACTTTCTCCTTAGGTACTGTTGGTCGGACAGAGAAAAGCAGCTCCAAGCTTTCATAGTCAGGCTCCACAAGCTTCTTGCTGCTGCTTGGCATCACAGCCCACATGGAGCCACTTTCTGGAAGAGAGTAATACTTCAAGATGGACCACAGAGGTAAAGGAATACTTTCAAGGCAGTGTGATTTGTGGAAGGGAAAACACTTCAGAGGATGAATGCAATACAGTGCTCACTAGTCCTGGACAAATGTTAATTATTTAAGGGTGGCAGCTTCCACAGACAGGATCCCAAGGGTTTGAAGGCTAATTAAACATGGAAAACTATGGCCACATTCTATTCACTGAACTGAAGGCAACAGATGAACTTAATGGGCTGTTCCAAATTCTTTTTGCTATTACTGAGCCGTTACACATCACAGAATCGTGTTGTGTCCAGCAGGGGATGTTGTGTCCAATTAGGCAAACATCTCATTTTGCAAAAGATAAGGATTCCCAAGCCCAGCATTATTACCAGAATCACCAGGAGCCATCTGAATAACACATGACACTTCAAAACACCAACTTGTCTACAAAACAAGTATCTATGACAAAAGACCTCCCCTCCTTTTTCTTTAGGAGGGATTGCAACAGTGGCACTGAAGATATTAGAGCTGAAGCTAATTTGTTGTTCTGCACAGGAAAGTACTCTAGATCTCAAACTAGATTTTTTATAGGTATGTATTTTGTTGTAACAGCAAGTGCTTACCCCCCGGATATCTTCCTTTCTTGATGATAAGAGCAATATAGAACAACTGAGATCTGTGTTGTGTGAACTGAGTATTAAAAGCTGCAGCATATATGGAAATGTGTTCACAGTCTCCTTGCTGAGGGTTGAACAGGACTTGTGAACTCCTTTGGCAGAACACATCTTAACCACAGTGTTATTTTTTCTGGGGGAAGAAACCCACACAAATCACATGCCTGTGGTCAGTATGAAATTAAATTGGAGGCTACATCATACCCTGAGGATGTACGATCCCTAGGTCTATTGACATGGGTTTTCAGCCTTGGATCTTGGCTGATGTATCTTCTGGCTGTGCAAGAAAATGAACAAAAAAAAAAAGTAAAAGCTTCAGACACTCACCAGTGATGTGCCAGGAGCTCATCAGAAAGAGCCACAGAGAATGACTCCTCAACACATCCTTCCACTCAGGGTATTTTGCAAACCTTAATTAGTGCAGATCACCACTTTTAACAAGTAACAACTAGAGACCAAGAAATTAGAGAAGATAATTTTAGCAGCCACAGAGCCTCAGTTCAGTGTTTTTCTGAACTACAGTTTCCTTCATTTGCTAGTGAATGCCTGGCTTTCCATAATTTTAAGTGATTACCATTTTTTGTAGTACTAAGAGCAAACAATGAGATGACCTGTGTGACCTAGCTCATTGAGTCAAGGCCTAGCCCCCCAACATAAGCATTTTTATTTGGATGTGAAGCAAATTAACCCATCAGCACAGTGTTACAAACAAGCACGTACGTCTCACCACATCAGAGGACAGCTTCTGCCAGTGAAACACCTTCATCCTCAGTGTTGGAGTCTTCTTAAGTTGATGCTGCCCCACATATCCACAAGTATTATGATTGCACACAGGATTACTGCAGGGCTGGGGGAGCGATGGGGTGTTAATGCCAGGCATGGGAAGGAGGGGAGGAGGCACCTTCCACCCAGGGGGCAGTGGTGGAGGGGCTGGCAGCACGGGTAGCAGAGCTGGCATGGCAGACTTTCCTTGGGATGAGGAAACACCCTGCTGAGAAGGTGATGTGTTCCTTGGAGATTGCTGAGAGTTCCCAGAAAGGCCAGTTTTTGTAGAAAAGGTCAGGTCTGTACTGGGATTCTCCTCAGCCAAGTCCATATCAACTTGAATGCCCTTGTCGAACCTTTCAACAGATTTTCTGGACACTGTTTTATTGTGTCTTGGGCACTGCATGCTTGATAGCAGGTTCTCCTTGGCTTGCCCTGGTTCCATTTTCCCGTTCTACAAGACAGTGAGGAGGTGCATGGGTTAGCAAAGTTCCCCACAACTGGTGGCTACTGCTCCTTCCCAGAGAGCAGAAATATTTCTATCTGTTTTCCAAGGGATATTTCATGGTGGATTCAGCTCTGTGAGGAGCAAAGCTGTACTACCAGACATAACACTCCTTTTTGAGTTCTCTTGATCCTTTTACCATCTAATTATGACATACAAAGAAAGGAGGAGCAAATGCTATCAGCATAAAAAACTCTACCTGGTTACTCTTTTCCCATTGTTGCTCAGCCATTCCGTGGAATTTCTCTTTCAAGTGGGTAAATGGATGCCTCCTATGGATGTTGGTACAGGTGCTCTATGCAGGGGACTTCTCAGACATCAAGGACAGTCACTTGTTTCTGAGAAACCATGTTACCACAACTTACCTTGAGTGCAGAAGGGAGGGGATTTTGAGAGACACTCCCAAACAGCCTGATAAATTAAACAAGCTGCACCTGAGGACTCAGGCTGAGCTGCTTAGGGATTTGTGACCACACAGGGAAATGACTGGTAAGCATTAAAACAAATAAGATAGCTTTACTTCACATTTTAACCAAGTTTTCATCTAGAACAAATCTTTACTTTTGCCCTAAGACTATAGAGTTTGTTTAGGAACCATTAGCAAAAACTGGGAAGTTCCCACCTTGATACATATGCCTAGCTTTAATCATGGGAGTGGACTTACCAAATGGCTGAGGTAGAGATAATTTTCCCCATTGTGGCCCTCAGTGCTGTGTTTCATACTGGAACCTAGAAAGGGGTTGATAACACAGGAGTTTTGGCTACTGCTGAGCAATTCTGACAGAGCATCGAGGCTGTCTCTCCAACATTCAGGGGTTAGAGGGTACCAGGAGACTAGGGTAGGAGAGGACATAGTCAGGACAGCTGACCCAAACTGACCAAAGGGATATTCCATACCAGATGAGGTCTACTCACCAATATATGATAAGAAAAAGGAGGAGAGAAGGGGGAATAAGTTACTCCATTTGTCTTCCAGAGCAATCCCTATCCATAGTGAACACCTACTTCCTGGGAAGTGGCTGGGTGTCACCTGATGATGGGAAGCAGAGAATAAATCTTTTGTTTTCCTTTCTTCTGAGTGAGGCCTTGGCTTTTGATTTATTAAACTGCCTTTACCTTGATTGATGACACTTTAGGACTGTAGGTTGACAAAGACCCTCCATCACCCCAGTCCTCATATAAGTCTTTACCAACACATTGGTAACACCATTGGCTACTAACTGACTACTTGTAGCACCATTGGCTTTAATGGAGTGAACTGGATGGAATATTTCCATTTTTATGTTTAGTGCAGAATCAGACTTATTTGGTGAATATAACACGTGCATGTTCCCTAAGGACTAGATTAATACTTATGAATTACCAGTTTCCACCAATTTTAAGTAATGACTTGTACAATCTCTCTAGCTCTGTAAGAGAAATGGATCAAAATCTACAATTGATTCATCTCTAGTCCCTAGTACATCTCTAAAGCACCTCCTAAAATTTGTAATATTTTGTCGTTGAAACCCAGAAGCTCTTACTGGTAATAGAGTGCAGCTTTTACAAGAGCCTCAGTGAAACTGTGAACCTGTGGATCCAAGGCTAAAGAAAGCAGTAAAACTGTTGATTGGTGTTTTTAATGTTAATTTAGTACAAATTACTTCCATTAAAAACATTAAATATTATATCAGAAAGAAAATAACACTTGATTTACATACAAAATGGAAACAATTAAAATAGCTAAGCCAAAGGCCTCAGATAGAAGATTAGTATTAACTGTATTTGCTGTTTATTTGAATTAATTATTGGTTTCCATAAGCAGTTTTTTTCTCACATAAGCACTCACACTTTCCCAAAGGTAATGCAGGCTTACATTTAATTTATGTCAACAACTTAATGTATCCCCTTTAGGACTTCACAATCTTTGTGCTAAACTTGTACAGATGTCTCTAATTACCCTAGCAGGACAAGTGAGGGATTCAGCACTATGGAAGAATCTAATGAGAAATAAGCCACTTTCTGCTTGAAATATTAGAAGTAAAATGAGCTGATTAAAAAAAAAATCTTATTATACATGATCATATTAAAATTCTGCTGCTTATTTTAATTAAGCTGTTGGAGGAATGAGTAAAAGAGTATTAATTAGGAAGCTCATTTTTTTTTAATCAAAGTGCTCTTCTAAATTGCTCCAGGGTTTGGGCAAAGGAAAGTCTTGTTTTTAAAAACCTTAATAAACAGGAATACTACACAAGAAACAGCTAATATGCTTTGAATGATAAGCAGGCTTACATTAATGTACCTCTAAAGATTATACTTTTGAGACTGCCTAGAAAAATCATTGCTATTAGCAAGATTAAAACTCTGATATTATTTCAGGGCAGCTGTAACTTACATTGCTGATAATGTTCAAACAAGCTTGTGGGCAAATTTCTTCTAATTGCAAAAATACATCTCTTGTAAATACATACATACATACACACAGACCTCTCAATACAACCAGGCAAGGTCTAGCAGAAAGCTCCAGAAGCTTGGTAACCAGAAGCTGGTACCATTTAGGCAGGGCAGGGAACAGAGAGTGAGTCAATGCAGCAGCTCAACTCTGATGATCCATTTGAAATAAATTAACTTGCAATTAATGGTGAAGCTGTTCTCAGTGTTCTGCTACTCTGCCTTTTGTTTTACTGGAAAAGCTGCTGGTGTTTAAGGACTGCCCCAACACAGGCTTTTGTTTTCCTCTACTAAATGAGGTGCTAAAAATAGGCACACTTCTCATTAGCCTACAAAGTATGCTTCAGAAAACCTGGTATTTTCCTTTGCATGCTATTCCTAAAGTTTTTTTGTGATGAGGGAAGTGGTGGTACTTAAAGACTGTGCCCCATATGCTTCCAAGGTAACCATCAAACCTGTAAGCACAAGAGTCAGTATCTGCAACATAAGATATTATTGAGGGTAAGAAGATGTACTGCTTACCAAATGGTTGCAAGTGAGCTGCAGGATATGTAAGCCAACTAGGGACCTGGTTAGTCACTTGGTTATGCAGATAAGTGGCCCCCAACTAGTACAGCTCTTTTTCATTACCTCCCAATGGACTACATTTGCTATGATTTGAATTCAGGGGCCTCCTTGCACTAGAAGTCTCCAAGTGTGATGTTCTTCACTGTTGACTTTTCATCAGGTGTAATTTATTTTGGATGTTTATGATTTTTACAAGGATAAAAATCAGAAGTAGAAGGAATAAGACATCTTGATTCTTTCTTGCACAAGCAACCTTTTTCCCATGAGGGTCACCCTCTTCCTCTCAGTTGCATTCCTAGGGGTTTCCAAGGGTTTTCTTCAATCTGGGTTCATAGAGGTCTTAAGGGAACAGTAGTTCTTTGAAAGCTGCCCACTTTCTTTTGTTTTAAGTCTAATATAGCTGCATAACTTTTAAGTCATAAAAGAGATAAAAGAATGAGTTTGGTTGGGGGTTTTTGTTTGTTTTTGTCTTTTGCTTATTACTAACAATATTTCTGTTGTGGTAGTTTTCATCAACAGTCATCAAAGTGTTTCAAAGGATACCATTACCCCCAGTTTACAGGTGTGTGTTACCCCAGTAACTCAATCCCTGGCATTCCATTTCAGTGCTTCAGCAGTCATAAAACCTTGCATTGCTTGCAGTCTATCAAGATCCCTTATTAAGCTCCAGCTACTGCTATGCCTTAATAAGCAGTAGGAAACATAGCAAAAGTGCTCACTTTTCTCTCTCCATAGTTGCTTCTGCTGCTTGATAGAGCATGGCTGTGAAGTCTGCAACTTTAATGTCTGTGGGCTCAGTCCTAGTGAGGAGGGCTAATGGAGGGCTTTGTAGAGAGTAGACATGAAATCTTTAAAATGGAAAAGAATTTTTAGCAGACACTTTAACGGGGGCTTGTATAGCATAGAGGATTAGTGACATGGTGTGACAGCATTAATATTTGGACTCTTGCTAGGTTTGAGATAGGTTGTGGTTTGGAAGAGATTACCACATTGTCTGTACTTTGATCTACATGCAATTATGCTGTGACCTGAACTCTGTTGACAGCTCTGTGTGTTACAGAACTTACCTTGTGAAGGTCAGGATCTCTTCCATCCTCCACGCCTTTACAAGTGAAGTAGAGCAGCTGAAAGCACTTGGATGGAGAAAAACCCTTCTGTCCTCCTATTCTCCCTGGAGTCTCTCAAATTGAGGATATATTTTAGAAAAGCAAATTCTATGATTCAGGATGGTTTTGTAGACTGTTACTATGGTGAATGTAGTCTCTGCTCCTGGGGCATATTCTTCTGAGTATATGATACTGTTTCACCAAAGAGAACTAACATATAGACATGAAAGGGTTTCTGAACTGCTCCTACTCCTATATTTTCTGAACTACTCTGCTTCTCTTCTTGTATCTGCCTCTTGCTGAACAGAGAACTATAGAAATGTTGGTTGAGGAAGATCCTTGAAAAGGTCTTGTCTAGTGTCCCACTCAGAGCACTACCACCATCCCCACTATAGATCAGCTCAGCTGTGGTTTTGTCTGGTTTAGCTATGAAAACCTTGAAGAATGGAGAAAACAAAACATGGAAAAATGTATATAGAAAATCTGTTGGCCTCAAAGGATTGCTCCTGGAAATTGTGTGCTACCAAGGGTTTCATTTAGATTACAAAATCAAGTTGTGGATGTCAAAGGATCTCAGCAGCAGACATTTTAGATCTGTTACACTCTTTGCTTGTGCTGCCTCTTCTTTGGGTAAACCTTATCTCTCTGTGGGTAGCTCTGACTTTCTCCATCTATTCTGACTGATGGATTTGGTAATTAATTTTCACTAATTCATGACTGAACTCACTGCAAATTATGTTGTATGAAGCTGATTAAGTACTAAACAAGCACATCAGGTTCTGCATGCCCAGAGCGGGGCAAACCAACCGTAACCTTACTGTAGGTGTCATCAGCAAAGACTGCTGAGACAAGAAAAAACTACTTTGACAGGCTGGGAGTGTATCTAATCTGACTTGACAGGAGCTGACTGTCATAGAGTGATTTTTGTCTTTTGATTTTGAGTAATGCAAGCTGAGTCTGCTTAAAGTCTGCATCAGGGAAGAGCAGAGCTCCTGCTAATTCATACTGACACCAGGCTCCCTATGAATTGTCACAAGGGTTCTTGCAAGATTTGCTCATGCTGCAGCAAAGGCAACATAAGTGAGTCCCCAATTTGAACTAAGTGCTAGCACATCACAGATGGGGGAGTGAGTTACACTTAGAGTGCTGGATGAACCTCTTGGTTTGCAGTGATCAAATTCTCCATTGGTATTCAAGGGCTGGTACCTGGAAATCTTCTTCTTTACTGTGGACCTGCACTGCCATTGCAAAAGCTGGAAACAATGCAGTTATTTTGCAAGAATGTCACTGTGTAGTAACTGCCAACACTTAGTGATATTCAGTCACTTCCACTGTCTCATTTTTAACCCTCTGTAGTCAAGCTTCTAGACATGGCAAAGCTGTTTTTCATATCCACAGCTTGATTGTGAGGTGACCAAAGACAACATGCTTCCTGGAGCTGGTTCATGACTCTATTTGTTTTCAGATACATTAGGTGAACATGACTCCATGACCAGTATGTTCACACATATTTCATGACTGTGACCATTACCTTGCCATATAGAGTGAGCTAGGATTGGTACAGTGCTGACTTTTAGTACTAATAAAATTGTATGTTGTACTCATCTGGCCACTGTGTACAAAAGACCAGAAATATGAAGCTGTAGATCCAGGTTTTATGTTTAGACAGAATGAAAACTGGTTTATGTTGCTGAAACAGGCTCATGCATTTTTCCTTTATTTCAATGCATTCACTCTCTTTCAAACAAGAACAGAAGGGATTTCTCATCCCCCTCTGCTCTACTGTACACAGGAGAGGACCAAATGGTGCATTCAAACTGAAAGACACTGGCATAATTTTGGACACTGAGATTTCAGCTATACTCCAGGTACAGTGAAATGCTGTGGTGGTGCTCATGTACTATATGTAGGTCCATTTATACATCTCTGTTTTGTTGAAAAAAAACAATGGATAATTAATTCTAGGCATATACAACAAAGATATGCTTAGGTGCTTTTGAACTATGGGGAGAATATAGGACTTTGATGGACAAAGCCGGGTGGGTCATAGGCTCTCCCCATCCTCACAGAAGAAAGGAAACTTGTTAGATAATTTTATTCTAAACTTTGAAATCTTTTCAGTGTTGTAATTAAAAGCAAAACAAAGGAAAACCTGAAAATCCATCCAATTAAACATATCTGAATTCTGATGTGGAATACTTGGAAAAGGCTTCTGCTAATTTCCTCCATAGCTTCATTTTACCATATGGCCAATCTTTAATTAAGGAATATGCAATTATTTGGCAGCTATAAACTTGTGGTGCTCACAGGCTGTTTTATGTACTGGAGTCCATGTGCAGGCACTGTCATATACTACAAGAACTGTTTTTTGAGGTCCAAATCCACTGTTGGTTTTAAATGATCACAGATGCATTGAAATAGCAGAAGTGACATTGTTTTTACCAGCAATTAATTTGGCCTTGCACCCACTGAAAAACCTTCAGCATCATAAGCTTTATTTTGAACTCACAAAAGGAGCAAAACTGCACATTCCAGTTGAACATCTTTCTTTGACATGCTCTGATTCTGTCCCCCTCTTCTTAAATAATCACTGTAATGGAAGCAGAGCTGCTCTGGAGTAATAAATTATAAATGCTGTGCTGCAGCCTGCTCAATGGGATGTGATTGAATAAATAATTTAATATAGTTTTCACAGACAACTATGGAACAAAAAACAGGCGGTAATTCAGAACAACCCATTCCTCCATAAACTCTGAAGAGAAGTGGGACGATAATGCCAAACACCTCCTCTTTGAAGACCAAGGTAAGAATGCAGAGCCATAAAATCTCTGGCTGGGTGAAAAGAGCTGCTTTTGGTGGAAAGGGGGGTAACTGAAAGACCCAGACAGAGAAGTGGACTCTTGTTGCCACATCTGAAGAGAACAGCCTGTGCAGCTTCAGCAGGTAAAGTTCTCTAGAACACCCAGAAAGCCTGTTTGTTCTTCAGTCCTGGATCTCCAAATATTGCTATTGCTAGAACAGTGGGGTGGGGAGGAGCTCATTGTTAGCCTGGGCTGCAGGCTCTTGCTGGAAACACTGCAAAACACGTTTGATAGTCAGAAATTTTTTTGAGTCTGGGGTATAATGTGAAACAAGAGAAGCTGAATTAAAGAGAAGAACGACTGATGCTGGGGGGATGTGTTCTGAGACTGGAAAAGAGAAAAAAAACGGGAATCTGCAAATCGAACCTGGCATGGGTTATGGGGTTCTGCAGGAACCAGTGGGGCTCTGCCAGCTGTGGATGGGATTTCTGCACTGCAGGGTCTCCTGAACTGAAGCTGCCCATGCATCTGCTCTCAGATGATCTTTGCTTTTGTTAACGGACTCAATATGCTCATAGCAATGTTTTGGTTAAAATAAACCAGTGATTTAATTATTGGTTTAACTTCTAACTTAGTCCAGCAATGCTTTCAGTATTACAAGGACGTTGTAAGTGCCATTAAGCAAAGCAAAATAAGCTTTAGCCTGAACATTAGTCTGGCCACAGTGAGTTACCATATAAAGGCATTGTTCTAAAATGCACCCAGCTTTTCCACTTGATTCACGTTTCAGTATTACACCAGAGATTCAACAAACATAGGTGATTTTAAATGGACAACTATGTACAAAACTATGATACAATGCTATTACAAAACTGGAGAAATAAAGCTCTGAATTTTGAAAACACAATACTGCACATGCCCAGTTTTAAAACAAAAGTAACTTGAATCTACACCTTCTGCAGCTTGAACACAAGGACTTTTGAGTACAAGCAGCTGACAATGGCATTCCAAATCAGAGATTTACTGAAAGATGAGCTGAAAAATATGTCCAATAGAGCACTCTGAATAAAATCTTTCTGGTGTTTTAATTACAGGAACTGGGGCCCTGTCTCTCCAAAAGTTGATAGCCTCATCTGTGAATGTGAGAAGACTACTGCAAGACTACTGATGAGTTTAAACTTTATTGCACGTAAGCATCATGTAGGAACCAGACACTGTTTATACGGCAGTGTATTTACTAAAATACATACTTTTTTTTTTAAAAAAAAAACAACACTTTTTCCCCCTGTAACCGATTTTCCTGGCATCAAATGACTCGGAGTAAAAATACATTTGTCTGATCTGGGTCTTGGACCTGGTCCAATATAAATCATCAGTGGGTGATGAGAGGAGGGAGCAACATACTTCCACCTGTGATGGTACAGCCACTGCTTAATTTATACCCTTAATTTAGTTGAGGCACTGCTAAAAATTTCTCTGAGGGCTAAATGCTTTCTTGGGCCACACTAAGCTGTCATTTTGAGAAGAGTTTGGCCTAAGAGTAGTTTGAAAGACTTGGCTTTCAGGACAGCAGGTGAGAGGTCTGACCCTTTCACACTGCCAGTGGTCACACTCAGGACCAGCCCTCATCCCTGTGGCCACCTGGCAGCAGGCAGGGGCCAAGGGTGCCAAAGTCTCTGGGGAGGCTTTTTGGGTTTTGGGGAGGGGAGTAAAAGGCTGTGGGAGGAGAAGCAGTGGGTCCTGATGGGGCAGAGGTGACCACGGTGTCATTTCAGGAATGTAGAACTCTGCTTCTGAGAAGCTGGCAGCACTCTGGGGATGTGTCAGAGGTTCTCTGGGGCTCTGTTATTTCTTCTGCCTTGCTGTGACACCTGCAGGAGAAGGGGGAAATGTGAACTGTTTGCAGCTGTAAAATCAAAGTGGTGTGTTTTTTCACATGAGTGTGTTACTAATGGGAAACCAGTTTCATATTCCTCAAATAAACTAAAAGCATGTAGAGGTAAAAAACCTTTACGTACTTAAATCCCCCACCCTCTTTACAGACCTTGGGCTACTTGGCTTTTATGGTGGGTGCTATTTCAGCCTAGTAACATGAGTCTTTTCCTAGCAGAATATTGGAATGTGCTTCTAGATATTAAATTGTTGAAATTACTAAACCTAGAGGATTTACCAGGACTGTAAGAAGGATGGGATGGCACACAATTTTTAACAGCCTTTTACAGAAGCTCTAAAAACTGGTTAAGGGGATTGAGTCTTGATGCCAGCAGATGGATCTACACAAGAAGAGAGAAGATTCTTGTGGCTTCCTTGAGAACAACAAACTTCCACATCCAGAAAATCCACCAGAGGGAGAAATATCCCGTACCAAGGCCATGTGCACTTGGGAAAATAAATAAAAGAAGAAAAAAAAAAAAAAAGAAAAAAAAAAAAAAAGAGGGGGAGCATCCTAGGAAAAAATATTGATGGGCTGGTAATACTCTTGGTTTGTCACATCAAAAGGGACAGACTTGAGCTCCATTTGGGTGAGTAAGTACTTCAGCTGGACACTCAGAAGCAAACAGATTTTTGTTTCAAAGCGCTGCTGTCTCTGCCCTCCGGCACCAAAGCTCAGCTGGGTGCTGCCAGCGGGACCTGGCTGTGCCAGGAGCTGCATTTCAGGGATGAGTTGTAATCCTGCCCTGACTTGGTCACTTCATATTCCCCTTCTATGGAGAATTCAAAGCTATCTGTGCCTGTTTTTTTCAAATACAGCTTTTCTTAAGCCTGCATGCACAAAAACATGCTTAAAACTTATGTGCTCTTAACACACATATGCTTAACTCAGTTTCAGCTCTCCTCTCTCTGCATCATGACCACTGCTTCTGAAATATTTCTTACCTGTGCCTTGCTGCTTCTATTTTCTCCTCCTGTTGCAAATTGTCCTTAGGATTTTTAAACCAACAGAGCTACTTCCTTCCCCCCTTTGCTGTAATCTGCAGTACAGCACCAAAAGGGCCAAGAGGAAGGCAACAGTAGTCAGGGCTGTGACTACCCAATTTATAGCTTATTTTCTCTTGTGAGCAATTGATGCTTCAGATGCGGAAACAAAAGCAAACTCTGTGTGGAATTCCTGCAGAGATTCCTCTGCTCCTCCCCTGTCCGGGCTGGGAAGGGGCTGGGGCTGGAAGGCTGTGCAGGAGCAGAGCTCCCAGTACTGGGGATGTTAGAGACTAAAAACATTTCCTTTCACAAAATGAGACAGCGAGGGATTTGACATTATTGATTCAGTTCACAGAAAGTGCTCATCAGCATGGAAAGGACAAAGTGTAACTATGCAATTTCAGTACGGTGGATGTTTCGAGTGTTTCTTTTTCTTGCTTTTCTTTCCACTTCCTGTAAAACCAGGCAGTCTTGCAAGAGAATAATCAGAAAAATCCTCAGACTCTTTAGGCTTTCTTTTAAGGGGCAACTGTATGTTGTCAGCACCAAAGAAGAATGAAGGGAACTTGGTATACAGTTTCACTAGACATTGGGTTTAACTGTGGTATTTTTTTGTGGGGACAAAAGCCAAATTGCACCATCCCTTACCCTCACCCCAGAAAGCTCCATGAATGCACATAAGAAGTATGCACAGTCTGTTTGCTCCAACTGACTACTTTGTGTGAAACTCTGCAATTGAATATGGGTTTGAGTTGGAGCTTGTATCTTTCCTAAACATGTGCTTCACCCTGGGTCCACTATTTTATTCTCTTCCTGTATTTAAACAGTGTTATAGGAAGTGGCTGCCCACAAGCAAAGCAAACATTCTTTGCAGAAAAGGAACTGAAATTGCATTTTTACAGTTTTTGAGAAAATAATGGGATCAAAGCAAGGACTTTGTTTATCACATGAAGGTGGATTCACTTGGTTAGGATAATGACTTTTAATTATCTGCAGGGAAAGGAGGTTTGGCTGTTGCTGACACAGAGGACAGACACTTGGGCTGCAACCTTGTGTCGAGGGGAGGTCAGCACTGACTCCACTCAACCCAAGATCAACAACACCCTGCAGAGTAAAAATCAAAGCAACAAATTTATTTTACATGTATTTGTGATTAGCCACAAAGACAAAAAGCTTAGCTGATATGCTGAATACTGATTAGATCTGTAAAGTCCCAGCGCTGTGGTTAGTTCACATAGAAACACCTTTATGAGTTTACATACCTCATTGTACCACACAACCTTTTTTTGTTTTAATATCTCCAGTATCAGTCTCAACCTCTGCTTTTAAACAAAAGAGAGATACTAAATATAGCTGATCATGGCAAGGCAAATGTAAAAACAGGGAGCTTTTTAGTAGCAAAGAGGTTCCTAAGATGCCATCTCTGAATGCCCAGGGAGCCCCATGGCTTTTGGGGGATCAGCTCCTTAAGCCAGACATACAAATTTCAGATGTCAGGACATCATTGCTGCAGCTGGGAGCAGAGAGTTGCTCCTGTAGCTGCAGCTCCTCCTGCTGCCTCCTGGGAAGCAAGTTTGAGAACCATGGCTCCAGCAAACTACTTCTGGTTTGTGCCTGGATTTTTAACTGAGGGATGTTCAGGACTGTAAACACCTACAGCCCTGGGGCATGCTGGCATTATAAGGGCAAGTCCCAATGCCCAACCCACACTGTCTTGCTCAGCAGTGGGTATTCAAACCCTCCTTTCCTTTCTCCTCCACCTTCCTTGGGAAGAAAAACATTAAACATTGATAAAGAAAGACTTCCACCCAATTCCTCTCCTTTGGTTTGACCCCAAGATCTTTCAGAAAACAGGCTTTGGACAGTATATTTTATCTTTCTAAAAGCTGACAGACATGTGTCTTCCCTATACACACCTCTTATTTGGGATTAAATTGCTCACCCAAGGGCAGCTTCAGCTTGGTAGAGCCTGAGGGAACTTGATCTTAATTCCCAGGTTTAAGACCTGCTGTGGATGCTCACCAGGATGAGACCTAGGCGGCAGCAAGCCTTCAGCAGCCAAGCTCTCTCTGGGCACCAGCAGGGCAGCTCAGTGCTAGGAATCTATCCAGCCAGCCAAATAGGAACCTTTGCACAAGCATAAGCAAGATCCCTTTTTTAATAGCTGGCTTTCTCCCTTCACCCTGCAGCTTGAGGTTCAGGAGCCACCTGAAGTACCCCTGGGTCAGGTTTTCAAGTCACTGCAGGTAAAGTGCTTTTGCTATGAGGCTTTGGTGAGGAAAAAACAATCCCAAGGCAGTGCTCATGTTGATGGTTTTATGTGTTTATAAGTAGTTGAGAGGGGGTGATCACTGATTAAGTACCCAATATTAACTCTTAATCACTGCTCTGCAGTCTAATGGAGCTCTTGTTTGCACAGAACTGTGCTTTGTAGATGTCTTTAGCACCCTTAACAGATGTGCTTATTGCCATCTTTACTGCATATGTGTAATGGGCTTTTTAATTATTGATTCATAATTATGCCTTTAGAAACTACTTATACATGTCAAGAGAATAAACAATGCTTGGGTTTTTCTTTTTACATCTCTTCCAGCTCTAAAAAAGTAACAGCTCCAGGAAACAGCATGGCTCTAGGGGCAGGGGGCATTGGGCCTCGAAGGGAGGAGGACCAGGTATATACAAATATGATGGGAAGTCCCCCCGGGGCTATATCTGAAATAGGCTACCTGAGTAGCTTTTGCTGTGCCTCTTCTTCTTCCTCCGTTTTCCAGATGTCCTCTGCTTTTCCCTGTCAGTGTGAGGTTGCCCTGAGGGGAGGGTTGCTGAACAAGAAGAGTCGGTGGCTGGCTCCTCTGAGAAGGACTTCTCTTGAGAGGTGTCCAATAGTGAGTCTGTACCAGGGTCTTCATTTTCCTTCACCATCTCTTTTGACTCTGCCTCATCACAGGGAGTGGCCTGAGTTCTGCCAGGGTCAAACCCAGTCTTGCTCAGCCGAGTTTCTGGCTCTTGTGCCAGCTGGTAGCTCTCCAAGCCATCAGCTGGGCATTCCTTGTCCTGGCCTTCAGAGATGGATCCATTGAGTTGGTCTCTCAGAGCAGAGTCCAAACTGCTGCTTGCAAACCTTATCCCTGTGCCTATGCTAGCAGCAGAGAAGGCAACTGAACCATTCTTTGTGCTTGGCTGGAGGCTTGCCCAGCTATCTGCTTGCTTCAGCCCAGAATTCAGCATGGGCTGATCAACCCCATCAGCTTCCACCAGGCTTACAGAGGGGCTTTTGGGTGACAAATTTCCTTCAGTATTGTTTTTAGATAACTTCTGGTTTGAAGCTGAGGCATCTGTAACGTCCCCACCCATGTCCATCAGGGCAGTGGTTGAGAGGGGTGTGCTTTCTGAGGGATGACCATTGTTGTTCTCAGTAGTCTTATCATTGAGCTGCTTTCCTGCTCCTTGTGGATCCTTAACACTCTTTCCTTTAAACAAAAGAACATGCAATCAGCCACTGCTTCAGAGCTGCACCCAGGAACAGCCAAGGTGTTTCTGCCACTGGGAGAGGTCACAATCAAGCAGCTGCCTGTGGAGGGTGCACTGACCCTAAAGCAGCTATCCAGAGGCAGCACCCTTTTATCCTCCCTGCCCCTTCAAAAGTTATACAAATGTGGTCATGGACTCCAAGGCTCCAGCTCAGCAAAGCCCCTGCTCTATTTTCAGCAGGTGTTTATGTGTCTTTGCTGCCTGATTTCCATGGAAGCCCCTGGACTCACAAGGTAGCCTGAAAACCCAAAGGAGGAAGATGGAACCTTGGTCCTGAACCAAGTGGGACTGCTGGCCTGGCTGCATGAGGACTTCAAACCATCAGTCAGCCTAACCCTGCCCTTGCACAGCAGGTTCAGGAAAGCCACAGTGCACAAATCAGGCTTTATGGTAGGCCAATGTCCTTGGACTTACCTAATGTGACATGAAGGTCAAGAGACCAAAAAAGAGTAAACCCTTCAGCTGTCTCCTAAAAAGCACCTAAAGGACTCGGGTCTTTCTGCCAATAGGGTTTTCTCATCTTTTTTTAAGGGCTGCTGTAGAGTCCCGTATGCAGACTAAAACAGGGCACAGTGATCTCCAAGGCAGTGATGAACTGTGCTACTGAGACTCAGTAGGATAGAGGGGACTCAAAACCATGCCCCATCAGCACAGTTCTGTGGCCATGCCACTCAAAGGATTTATCACCATGGGTGCAAGGCCATGCTGCTCCAAACTGCTGCTAATTCTGGGACAGATCTGGCTGGCAACAGCTCTCTGCTCCTCTTCTCCACAGCACTGGCTGCAGAGTGACTTTAAATAAAATGTCCCAGATTCAAATGTGAAGGCTTCTTGCTTGTGTGCTTGGCTCAGGCTGAGGGGCAGATGGGGATGAATAGCTGCAGGTATAGCAGGGTCTGGGCCCTTACCAGACTGGGTCTCCTCCAGGCTCTCCACAGGTTTAGGAAGTGCATCCAACTCGTGCCTGTTCTTTGTCTTTCTCAAAGTGAACCCTTTCCTTATGTCAGCCAGGAGGGCATCGATGACACACACCTCCTCCTGCTTTGCCACCCCCTTTTTAACTGGGATAGAGAGAAAGACAAGTGTTAAATGTGCCCAGGAGATGGGGCAGAAGGACACTATGCAGTGATGCTCTTATGTGGGATGGGTACTGCTGTCCTGGTACAAGTGACAATGCAAAAGCAAGGTGCCAGTGCCAGGCCTGGGAGCATTCCATGCTCCATGTCCCCACAGCAGTGTGTCATGGCTGATTTTGGGTCTACCCCAAAGCCTGGATGCTTCAGGCTGGCACCAGTGTCACCAGCTCTGCCCATCCTTGTGCCTGGCTGCACCATGACCTTGAAACACCTCTTGTTTCCAATCTATCTGTGGGGGCCTTTCTTTGAGGTGGGGGCAGAGAGAAAATAATGTTGGAGTTTTTTTCCTCTTTTTCATGCAATTCTATTTTTCAGTTGTGCCTTTTGTTTTCATCCATAGGAAGGCAGATTTAAGTTCTCTGCAAGATTTTTGGAACATCAATAGTCTGAAGTAAAGATAGACTATTCAAATGTACATGGGGATTTTGGAGGGGGAGAAATCAAGTGTTTCTTGTTAGATTTGATATCCAAAAGTTATGTTTAGAAACTGAAAAAGATAACTGGAATATTTCAATTTGTTGGGTTTTTTTCTGCTGTGCAGTCAGCAAACCTAAAATTAACTTTTCTGCCCAGCTGCAACTGTGAAAAGTCAATTCCTAGCTATGGCTATAAGACACCTAAAAGCCTTCAGTCAGCCAGCACGTGGAAACCCACAAAATAAGTCACCACTACCGGTCCATTAAAACAGGACCAGCAAAGAGCTCGTGCCAGCTCTTTTTTGAAGCCCTTTCAGATACTCACCAACTTTTCCATTTTCTCCCTTCTGTCTCTTCCCCTCCTCTTCTTCCAGCTGCTTCTTTCTCTTCTCTGCTTTGGCAGCTTGCTCCTTTCTGTCCTTGTTTTCCTGCAGTGAGGTAACAGGGGCATGAGAAGGTTGTCTAAATCTTTTCTAGAAAAGCCGATGAAGAGAAAGATGATCTGCAGGCAGATGCAAAGGTAAAATAGAAATTCTGTTCTTAGCCTGTGCAATAAATAAAATGTGCATGGGGAGTAAGGGCTGTCCTGACAAGGAGAGAGGGCTTGGCCAGGACTCTGCCACACCCCAGTAGGAGATGGCAGTGGTGATTTGCCTAACACGACAACATTCCTCTGTGTAGATCTGCTCAACTTTCATCTGAAGCAAAAGTGGAAGGTACTGAAAGCTACAATTTCCTCCAAACTGGTGGCTTTTTTACTACACATCCCCTGAAAAAGGTTAATTTTTATAAACCCATGCCTCTAAAGCTTATGCACTTGACTCCAAAGCATCTTTTCAATTTTGCAGCTGAAGCTGCACCAAAATCACACATCACAAGAGGGCCAAACCAGGCCAGGAGCACCAGCACTGCATGAGGATGCAGCACAGCTGGGATCAGACTACCCTTTCCTAGGTGACCTTATGACAAGTGCTGAAAGGACAAAGTTTTAACCAGCACCCTGTCCCCACTAGATTTGGGTACCTGTCCCACCCTTGGCTGCTGGAGCAGAGGCATGCACCAGAACAAGGACTGCTCAGCACCGTGTGAACAGACACTGACCTTCAGGGCTCGGATGAAGAGATCTCTGAAGGTCTTCATGGTGCTAAATAAGTCCTCTAAGGACAACTTGCTTGGATCTTCACAAAGATAATTTGCAAGTTCTTCTCTCTTCCTTTCAATGCTGTCAAATTCCTCTTCCAGCTTCTGGGAAGCATCAATGCTATCCTGAAATGCATTTAATATACACAGTAAAACACCATCCAGAGGGCAATGAGTGAAGTGCAATAAAAGAAAAAGATGTCAGTGTAAGAGCTTCAGGCAGGGCCTTCAGGAGGGCACTGGTTCTTGAATCCAGCAGACTTTATGGGGTGGGAAGAGACATGTCTGCAGATGATCTTCACTACTAGTGACTGCTGTGTCTGTTTAGGCTAGAACAAGACAGGGAAAGCTCAATGCAAAGTTTTACTCTGGTGATTCCCACAAAGTGAGAAGTCTTCACTCAAAGTGAGGAGCCACACAACAGAGGGGAGAGAGCAGATGAGGCAGGGGCCTCAGGTATCTAGGCTTGGGGTGGCAAATAAATCCCAATAGGCTGGGTGGCACAGCAGCCTATTTCCAAATCTGAGAGCATGTCTTGCAGCAATATTTTCCGCCCTTTCATGACCCTCCTCGGCTGCATGTGCACCGTACACTGCCTTTATGTGTGTAACAGGGAAGATATGACGGTGCTTCATTACTGACCTGGATAGGTTTCTCATACTGTTGTTTCACATCATTGTTTGATGATAAGACTTTTCGCTGAAGCTCCAGCAACTTCTTTAAATTGGTACCAGACTCGGTGCGTATAATATCAAGATTAATTCTGAAATCACACAGAACCCTCCCATTAGTCACTCTAGTATCTTGCACTGACCAGAGACTGGACATGTCTGAGCTGGTGGTTTGGTTATTCTTTTGCTTTCCACTACTTCACTGAAATGAAACCAGAGCTCTGAACTTTCTGTGCTGTCCAGGCTCATGGAAAATCCCCTCCACAGCACTTATGAAAAGGCTGCCAGGTCTACCTGAAATTTGTGTACTGAGATGAGTGCCAAAAATGTCCATCCATTCAAAGGGCTGTTCTCGACCCTCAGAGCCTGGCATTAGCTCACTTTCCCTCCTTGAAATGCTTCTCAGCAGTTGGCCTTCAGAAGCTCCTGCTACCACAGTGGCAGTGCAGATTTTGGAAGAGCCTGAGAGGCAGCATTCACTGAACACTCTGCAAATTATAGCCCTAAGTGTTGCCAGCTGTAGTAGGACTATCATATATTAAAGGGGTTTCAACATTCATCAGCCACATCTTTCAGTTAAAACTAAGTAAAATGCCATCTTGTTAATGTGCTACACCAGCTGTGTGTGCACTGATTTCTGGCACATTGTTGATGGAAATTTTTTTTTTTTTTTTAATTTGAAGGAAATGAGACACAATTTTACCCGGCTGCTTTTGAAACATATTCAAGATCCTTTGGCAGTTCCAATAGGTCCACGTGCCTGTTTTCTACTTCCTGAAGTGGAAGAGAGAAAGACATGTTATTTGCTGTGTGGCAGGAGCCAAAATGAAGCTGGGAGGCAAGAGACATGGGCAGAAATGCCCAGAAAAGATGACTGTGCCATGTCCTGCTGCTGCCCCTCCTCTGCAGTTTGCTTTGCCTTGCAAAACCGAGCCACATGCAGAACAGGATGGAGCATTCAGAGAGGGAAGGCATTGCTCCTGGCTAGAAAAACAGAAGAAGGATGAATGTTGATAAGTGCTCTTGGTTCAAAGCAAAGCTGACCTGCTGCTGAGCTCTTCATCTACCCTTTTCTGAGACACCTACACTTGGCTGTGGGAGGAGGCAGTAGGACTTTGGTTTGATGTAGCCTGACACTTCCTACAGACCCAGGAGGGTATCAGATGGGCATGCATCATATTTCTATGATTTACTTTCATAGCTGTGGTTGCTCAGGCAACTGCCAGCTGAAGCAGGGTTTGAACATGCACAACTGGAAGGAAGAGACCTTGAGGAATGAAGGTGGCACGGCAGATCATGGAGAAAAAAGAAAAAAAAAACCCAGTAATGCAGGGAATAAGAAAGCCATGAGAGTTGGAGGGGAGCATATGGTGGAAAAGGGGGAGGCCATGGAAAGGCTGAAGAGGTGAAGGGGTACAGACCAGCCATGTGCTCTGTGATTGGTGGCTGATGATATGCAGACTGCACAAATATGAAAAAGAAAGCCCCAGCCATTGCTGGAAAGTTGCAGGAGGAAAGCAGAACAAGTCTTAAAGTGCCCTCTCAGTAGAGTCCACAAGCAGCCTCCATCAGCCCAAGTGAATTAAACACTCCCAACTTGTGACACTCCATGGCTAGCTGGGAAGGATACAAATACATTAACTCTGGCATTAACTGAAAGCAGGAAAAATGGTTCATCCGTGATAAAATAATTTCCCTTCCCCATTGCCCAGGACTTGGCAGTGGTACCTCCAGAATATGGTGGAGCAGCGTAATGCGGGTTTGGTTTGCTTTGGTTTCTGTTAGTTTGAGCAAAGTGCTGATTTTAAACCCATCGGCATCGCCTGTGTGACTTCCCTGAAAGACAGAACAAAAGCAGTTTTAACTCCTGTGTCCATCCAAATTACATTCCTAAAGGAGATCATCCAGAAGCTGTAATGGGGAAACAACAAGAAAAAAGAAGCCTTACGTAATTCAGAAAGTTTCCAACTTTGAGAATCAGTTGACAAAAGAGCGGCAGGCGATGGCTGTTAAGAAGATCTGAAAAACATAAAATGCTTTTAAACAAAAGCCTCTGTTACACCAGTACATTTCCTAAACTCCACTGAAACTGTGATTTTGAATGCCACCAAAAGGAATCTGATATTTCAGCTTTGCAGCCCAATGGCCCAACCTGCAGAGAAATTCATTCTACACAGATTCATTTCCATGAGTTGTACAAGTTTTGTTGACTTAAGTTTCTTTCTTTCTTTACTTCTGGTCTTTCATTCCTATTGGAAAACAAGCTGGAGTTGGATCCTCCTCACTAATAGCCATCAACTCGCTGCCCTTCCTGGAAGTACTCAGATTCACTGTGGGGTAGGTGAAGGTAACTGGGATGGAATTTTACCCTTGCAGACCTCATGTAGCCGTGCAGTGGAGACAGTTTTGACACCCCTGAGATTAGCTGCTAAAACCAGACACTCTTGCTCTGTTCTTGGTCTCGCATGGTGGAGGTGACTACCAGCGCATGAAGGAGACAGCCTCTGTCCTTGCTCTTACAAAGGTGGGGGCTGCAGTGGTGTGCTTTCTGAAGCACTCAGCTTTGAGGCAGAAACAGCTCCAAAAGAACAATTGGGCTGCTGAAAAGAGAAGCTTCAATATATCCCAGCAGCCAGCTGCATAAGCCCCCAGCAGGAGTTTTGGGGACCAGCTCTGTAGGACAGGCAGCACTTGAAAGTGTCCAGAAGAGCATCACACTCCCAGCAGAGAGGGACCTGAAGTTTAAGCCGCAGGAAGACAAAACCTATTGTACAACCTCTCCAAATACCCACAAAATTGGAGCAGCAGCAATTTCTAGTCCAAAATAACTAACTTTTCCTTCTGTTTCCATCTGTAGACAGGAAAAAACTAAACTATCACCACTTAGTGGGAGAAGTTTGGGGTGTGATTTTCTGGCAGCAAGGGAAATTGCTGTGAGAAGGTCTGGATGTGGCAAACAATGCTGGATGAATTAGCTGTAATGGGGCCAGCTCTGCTAACTTCAGCTCCTTTCAAAGGACTGAGAAGCTTCCAATACTCCACTGTTGAAAGTGTTTCAGAGGAACATAGCTGCTGCAGAAAAAGAGGCCTGAGGGTGAGGGAAAATGATCAGTCCTATTAAGGACTTTGACCATGAGTGGAGAAACCTAAGCAGCATCTTGTATTCTGCAGTGAACCAGCAAACAGACCACAGGGGAGTTTTTTGCGGGGCTGGAAAATATCATTGCAGAGCTCTAGGAGAGTTTCTGGGAATTTTACAGCTTCCTGTCATTAAAAAAAAAAATCCAGAAATCAGGTCAAGCCATTTACCTTCACAGGCTCTTCGGATAGCTTCAGTTTTGGGCTGAATCATATCCAGCACCACAGTGGTCTCTTCACAGATCAGCATGCATTCAATGCGCAGCTGGTAGCTAAGGACAGAGATTAATTGCAATCTTCAAGGCACCAGCACAGCAGCCTTCTTCCCACATCACTGTAAGTCTGGCAACCCCTGTCTAGCACAGCCACATCAAACCCGAGTCTGTGGCTTGTGGAGAGAGACGAGGGGCTGTTGCTTGCCTTGGGGACTGGTGGGGATGCAGTTTCTGCTGACATGTTATCAGTAAAGAGAAGACTGACCATGCTTGGGTTTGCCCTCCTTGGCACTGCATTTGGTACTGACTTTCAGCAATTTACATGTATTCCTTGGGCAGGTCTCACCTGGGGCTGGGACAGCTTCTGCTACTTCAGAGGGAGAGGAGGAGAGCATCAACAGCCCTTCCTCTAAGGGTAAAGGGGAAAGGGCTGGCTCTATGGTGGAAGGAGGAATACACCAGCTATGTCCATCAGTATCTGTCTGAGAGGTTCCTTAAACTTAAACTTTCCATTGCTAAACTCAGAAAAAGACCGAGCTGAAGCTCATGACCAAACCCCTTACCTGGGAATCTGAAGGAGGAGAAGATAAAACTGATCTGCATTTGCAAGTTTTGATTTCTCTTCTTTGAAGGCCTTCAGGTTTTCTATCTAATGAAAAATAAAGAATCAAGATTGCAGAACTGCACTGCATGTTCAGCTCTGTGAACTAAGGGTACAATTTTTGCTCCTGACCTCATGCTTTTCAGGCAGCAGCTTCAGCAACTGCTTCAGAACCTCAACATCAAACTTGGTCCGGTCCCCATTCTGGACCATGGCAGCCACCTCTTCATTGGAGCTGCAGAGAGGAGAAGCAGAGTCAGCCATCACCTATAATCACATAATCTTTCATAATCACATGCCACTGAGACATGTAGCTGTGCAAATGCTCCATGCTTTCTTTAGTGAGAGCCACAATAATCCATAAGGAAAGATACATCCCCATGATTAATTCAGTATGGAGACCCGGATCCCTTCTATGTTCCGAATTTTGTTTCTGAGCCTCCTCTAGTGAGGCCAGAAATCAGTCCTGCAACTCACAGGATTGTCTTTGGCATCTGATTACCTAAAAAAAAATGTTATTCCTAATTTCTCCATTGGCCCTGTTTTGAGATACTCTGACCTCTAGAGGTGTCTCATAGCCTAAGCCACCATAAGAGTTTGTGCCACAATTTTACAGGAACATGGAGACGTAACACCTTTTCCAGCTTACAGGATTTTGTACCTAAAAATGCAATTAAACCCCATATACCCAGTATTTTAAATATAGTATAGGAGAAACTGGGAAATGTTGAGATGTTTCAGTAACACAGACCACCAAAGCACATTGTTTAGAATAGATTTCTTGAGGACCTTCCAGGTACTATGCAAAACCTGCTCAAAGTTTTGTCAACTGTCATGAAAATCATCCATATCTTACCATTTAAATTGCTTCAAAAATATGTTCAAATTGAGACTTTTCTTGGAGTCCAAAAATGTGATCTTCATTAAAGAAAAAGAAGATATCTCATATTAGATGAGTGTCTGCAGTGATCTTTATGCTAAAGAACGAGAGGGACCTCCTCACCTCCTTTGGTTCTGCCTTCACTGGTGCGGCCGTTTTCTCCTTGGGGGTTGTTTGTGGAAAGCAGAAGAGCTGCTCTATGCTTGTGTAATTGGGCTCTATGGTTTCCTCGCTGCTGCTGCTCACTGAAGCCCATATTGAGTGACTTTCTGGAAGAAGACAAGGTGTTCAGACTGGCTACAGGGGCAGCTGAGAGCTGCTGGCTTTTGGGGCCATGTGAGTTGCTAGAAGGGACGCTTCTCAGAAGATGCTTATATAAGAAAAGATGTATTAGTCCTGGACAAACACTAAATATTGAGGAGGGAAAACTGCTATAGGCAGGATACAAAAGGGCCTGAAGGGTATTTAAAACTGATGCTTGACTCCAAGATGTGCTGGTAAGGGCTGGAGCACCTGGCACACAGAGGCTGTACAGCCCCAACCCTCCCTGTACAATTCATTCTCTTCCATAGCAGGCAAACCAGATCAGCATGAGAAGGACCTCATCCATTTCTTTCCTAGTCCCATGGCTGATGTCATTTTTGCTTCCTTGCATGCTTGCTGAGGAACTGGCCACAGCCTTGACATATTCTGATTGTGACCTTCCTCTATTTTTCATTTTGTAACTGATCTTCCTTGTATAATGCTGGCTATAGGACTGCTTGAATTAATTCCCATTGCACTTTCTTAAACATGTTTTTTAAAAAAAAAGAAATCATCACACAAATGTGCCTGTAGTAGTCTCTACTGCAGTAATGCAAATAATTAACTGTGCTTGTGGTTGAAAACACACCTTATTTACACTTCACCTTCAAACTTCCATGCAGTGGATGTCTTACTTGTCTAAGACAAAGCTGACCTTGCCTGTTCTGGTTTCTTCTCACATTTCATTATGTTCTTTGGATACATCAGGAGAGGGAAATGTGACCCACAAATCAAGAGACAAGTCAATAATTCTCGTGGCTCTCCAATTCTTTCAATGTCCTCCTCAAACTGTGATATGATCCTTATTTGCACTCTTACTCATGACTTTAATATACCCAAGTGCCAGAACAGATGAACTGGGAATGAGAGGCTGGGGAACCCACATCAAGGTCAGTTCTGAACTCACGCCTAAGGTGTGTCATTGTAAAATAGGGAAATGGGAAAGGAAAAAACCCTCCTCCTTCTTTTAACTTCAAAGGATTTTAGTTATAAACGAGCAATTTCAAACTACAGATTTGGTTGGAATTATTACTATATTCTATTAGTTATTTCAAGCTACTTTTGTTTGTTTAAGCTCTGCAGGTTGGATGTAACAGAAATCAGGGAAGTTCTGTATCAGTTCTGTCACATTTGGAAAACTAAGAGATAGTGTTTTCTCCCCTTGGTTAACACTAAAGCAGCAGTGACTTTATGACAGAAGCACCCACCTCTCACCACGTTAGAGGGCAGCTTCTGCCAGTTCAGCTTCTTCATTCTCAATGTTGGTGTCTTCACTGTCTTGTGGGGAGGCCTGGCCAAACCCAGAGGGCAGCTGAACTGGGAGGCCACCACAGCTTCTATATGGTCTCCTGTCATGCCAGGAAGGAGGGGTGGAGGGGGAGGGATGCCACCCATGCCAGGTAATGGGGGTGGAGGGGGAGGGATGCCACCCATGCCAGGTAATGGGGGTGGAGGGGGAGGGATGCCACCCATGCCAGGTAATGGGGGTGGAGGGGGAGGGATGCCCACCATGCCAGGTAATGGGGGTGGAGGGGGAGGGATGCCACCCATGCCAGGTAATGGGGGTGGAGGGGGAGGGATGTTACCCATGCCAGGTAATGGGGGTGGAGGGGGAGGGATGTTACTCATGCCAGGCAGTGGGGGTGGGGGTGGAGGGATGCCAGAGAGTAGAGGTGCTGGAGGTGCATTCACCATGGGAGATGTGGAGGTCACAGCTACTGTGCCAGGGGGTGGAGGTGGTGGGGGTGGAGGTGGTGGGGTGGGAGTGGTGTTGGGGGGAGGGTTAGATGTCTCAGTTGAAGCAGAGCAGGCTGTGAGCTGGGAAGATGAGAGATTCTTTTGGTTGGCAGGTGGCCCTGAGGGAGTTGTTGGAGTCTTGGAGGGATTTGATGATCGAGCTGGGCTCTGGGCTGGCTGTGCACATGGTTCTAGCTCAGCCTGGATGCCTCTATTCACACTCCCATACAGACGGTTTTCAGCTCGCTTTGGCTTGTTTGGATGTTTCTTGATAGATAGCAGTCTCTCAATGACTTCTTCAACTGTGTTCCCTTGGACTAGAGAAATGAGTCAGGATCAGAGAGAGGATGGGGCCCAACAGTTGGTTCAGGCTATTCAACCCTCACCAAGCAGCAAATCCACTTTCTGGTGTCACTTTACACAACAACTGCACTTTTAGCTTCCAGGCAATTCCCTTCCCATGGTCCTGGCCAGCAAACACTGTTCTGAGCCCACCAGCCAGCAAGACTAGCTGGCACCAGCAGCAGGATGCCAATGGGCACAGATTCCCCCTGACTCCCACAACCCAAAGCTCAGGGTTTAACCATCAAAGCAAGACTGTGAATCCTGAATGTGGTCAGCTGTCACTGGCATCTGCAGGGTTATGCTTTCACATCAAGATGTGACCCTATGCAGGAGGTGTAGCCTCATCCCAGCTTTTGTTCAGCTCTTAGTAATTCTCAAAGATTATTTCCTATGCATTTGGGAAGGACTTCTGTGGGCAGTGGGTGGGAGAAGGGAAAGCAAGAGGAAAGTGCAAAGCTGGATGGATGTGCCGTTCTTACTGTCATTTGCCAGCAAAAGGGCTCTGTTCACTACTGCATCCAAAGACTCCCACAACAAGAGGCTGGAGTGGTGAGATGGTTCCAAGTGCAGCAAGCTCTGGAGTATGGACAGCAGCTGGATAGAGATTGGAGAGCGGCTCACCTGGAAGACAGGGCAGCTTTCCATCACAGCAAGGCTGGCTCCAAGCAAAGTGTGATAACTTTGCCATTGCACAACTTTGTGTCCCACGTGAGGGCCTACTTACTTTATTGAACAGAGAAGAAAAGACCTCATGATGGTCGTTCATGTTTATTCCATCACATATCTTTAATAATTCCTCGTCATCTTCTATTTTGAACTCCTCAAATGTATCACACTGGATAAGCAGATCCTCCTCCTCTATGTCTCTGCAATATTACAGCATTAATTTTCATTGGAAAGCCCTTCAATGAGTTTCATAAAATCAGTTTTGCTTAAATGTCTTCTCTTTGTCTCTCGTACTCAGCTGGTTGATGTTGAAAGTAACCAACTCTATCTTATCTATAAAGGATAAAATGCCATCAGTGCATCCTTTCTTGAACTGAATGTATCTCTTTCTACAATCAACACATATAAAAAATTGGGACTTTTAATGGCATAGCCTGGCCCAGTGTACGCTTTGTATGGACTTCTCCTTGTAGCTGTAACAAGAATGGCATTGTCAACTTTTTAAAACTGGGCTGCCTTCTTTTTCTTTTCTTTTTTTAAAGTAACTGAAGATATTGCAGTGATATTTCTGTTTGCAAAACTTCCTTCAAAATTTGATTTTAAAAAAACTGTCAAAGACTCTAAAGTCAACTTTTTCAGCCCTCTTGAAACTACTCAGTTCAGGAACTCTAGCCTTGCTAGTTGGCAATATTGAAAGATCTTCTATTCTCTGACTTTTATGGGGTTGGATGAAGAAATTCTATTTACCAGCTCATGTATAATGCATTCTAGAATTTATCATGGGTGTTTCTGACAGAACATAATTTTTAAATTAAGAAGCTGTGAAGACAAATATGTCCAGATGTACATTAACAAACTGTTTCAGATGGATGGTTCTGGGACCAACACCAGGAGTGAAGGGTTTTTGAATACAGCAAGATGCTCAGTAAGCCCACAGCATCACTTCAGGCCCAATCTGAAATGCAGCCTCAACAAGGATGTCACTGAGCTGTGCTCCAGCTTTGCCCAGAGCCTCTGTCAATGCCATCTGCACCAACAGCTGTCCCCTTGATACTGTAGTTGGCAAGAACATCCTAACTCTGGCCTAATGCCTTTCATTCCCATGTAATGGGAACACGCAAGCATGGTCCTGGGTACACTTCAGACAAATAAAGACTGGTAAATATTAAGTTTCCACAGCGACATTACTGTGACTCTCATTTATAAAAGAAAATTTAAACAGTGTTCCTTACCTTAGCTTGTCTAAGATATCCAACAGCTGAAGCCCTGAGGAAAAAAAAAAAAAAAAAGATATATTTGCATTATAACCTACTTGCCACTGATCTTTACATGAAGTTATGCTTATAAACACTTTTTGCAGAGAGAAGAAGTGTAAATATTTTCAGATGAATCTATCAAAGCAGGTAGGGTCATGTGGCAGATGAAGAGACCTGGAGTATACATATCTGCAGCTGCATGAATCACTGCAGCATCCCCATGGAGTTACAGAGGGACACGGGCACTTCTGGAGCATGATTCACCTCAGTCCAACTCAGACATCAAAAATCAGTCAGATGAGCAGTGTGGTCAAATGTCCCTTGGTCTCCATGGAGAGAAACAGAGCCCAGGCTCACCAGCTCAGATGTGCACATTATGTGAGGTGAATCCTAACAAGGGTACATAGGATCCCAGTATTCAAGACATTAAAAGTATTTCTGAATCACAGGGCAGCCTCTGTGGCTCAGCACAGGGCGAAGAGACCTCATCTCCTCTTACAGGGAGTTTTAAAATATAGAAATGTGACCAGCTCAAGGGATGCGATGCTGCTTGGATGCCAGAAAAGATCAAAGCCATGGGAAAGCATCAAAGTTAAAGAAAAGTTGCTGAAGAGAATGGAGACTGAAAAAGAGACTCTACTTTTAATATTTTTGCAGTTTTGCTCACCACTCCTCTTTAGTCACCTTATGGATACATCTGGATATAAAACTGCCCTGTGGTTTGCAACTTTCTCCAAAATTAGGTACAATAAACGTCCTTACCAATGAACTCATTTCTGATTTGTGTCCTTGTTCTTAGCTCATCTTTCCCCAGGATGATGGCATTGATAGCACTCAGGAGTGTTACCATGTATGGCACGTTATCTGTGTTGGAGAGCTCGTTCATGATGACGCTGAATCGATACTGCTGGTTCTTCACACTCTGTTAATAACACAAGTGATATTTCTGTTTACACAGTTCAGAAATGTCTACCACTTTGGAGCATGCTCTTAGATACAAATCAGCATCTTTAAACCTCTCAGTTTATCCCATTGTAGCTACAAGTGAAAGCATGATGGAGCAGGGGCTGGTTAGCAAAGAAAGTCAGTGAAACTCCTCTTAGATCCCTTTATGCTTTCTGCTAAATGATGCACCTACCTGAGCTTGTGGCCAGTGAAACCCATAGCCAGTGAAACCTTCCATCCATTTTGCTAATCTTGGAGTGCTTTTCCTGCCAGAAAGGACCTTGTGGTTGTCAGTCATCTGTCTAGATAAGTCAGACAGCAGTCCTGTGGACTAGACCAAATTTCCTACAGATTTGACCTCGTAAATCCCTGCCTCTCTTATCAAAATGATAAAAAATGACCTTAATTTTCAGCCCCTTTCTTTGAGACATGGATCTACTTGCATGGAGAACCTCCTGCTGCAGCCCAGCACTTGCCTTGTAATAGTCCAGGGCATCCAAAGCCAAAGCATGTCCATCTGATGAGTAAATGCACAGTGCAGCCAGGAGCTCAAAGACTTGCTTTTTGACCATGACATTAGTTGTGTCAAGTGCTGGAGAAAAAACAAAACAGTTTAAGACAGGATTTCTAATGACATATTAATGTGCTGAATTTCAGGGTTTTCTGCTACCTGGCTTATGACCAGTGGTAAAAAAAAAAAAGATTGAAGGAATGGATCCAATACATGGAAGATGGTAAGAAAAAGATCTCTTTTTATATTTATCCTAGCCCAGTAGCAATATGTGGTAGTAACATCTAGTGGGAACAGTAAATGCTAGTTCAGGTATGCTATTGGCATTTTGGTGCTGCTTGTAGTTGGTTCGTGCCTTCCATGTACCAGTGGTGCACTGCAACAGTAGCCAAAGTCTCAGCATTCGCCACCACACATTTTATTTCCTATTTTCACACATGCGTGTTTTGTAGAACAGCAGATGAACAATTTTCCTCAGTTAATGAGTCTTATTTGTAGTTCAGAAACACACGGTATGCATACCAAGGAAGAGGACTTCAGAACTGAAGAGGGGGGCAAGCTAGCTTTCACACTAAATGCATTTTAAAGATAAGGGTTTCTGGACACAGCTGTGATCTTGGCTTGGTGGAGCAGCATAGAAGCTATCCTCCCAGCACCACCATCATTAAGTGCTGTACAGTAAGTCCTAGAAGATGCCCTGATGAGTTTCATACCTAACTATGAGACAAGAGAATGGCAGGAGAAAGTCCATAGTACTACCTACCATCTTCTAAAAGCAACCGTCTGAGCGGCAAAGAGAATGGGCTCTCCTGAATCTAAACCATACCACCTTCCCTCCTCTTTACAGGCTACAAGTCTCCAAGCCCTTTCAATTCCTCTCCCTCTGCCCTTGGGGCTCAGAAAGACTGAACAGCAAATGTCTCCCGACAACTTGAAGGGTTGAGGACATCTCATGGCCACACACATCTGAGGCTGGGTTTACCCCCAGCTTTTCTGTGAACTATGAAGACATCTGCATGGAACTGAGCCCACCTAAACAGCACGGGGTGGCAAAGGCGATGCCATTTCTAAGCAATATTGTTTTAAAGAAGAATACTATCTCTTTCATTAATCAGTTGTGATCAACAACTTGCCTGGTGCATGGCAGGTGGATAAGCAAGAGAAAAGTCACATCCCCAACATGCTGCATGTGATGGGTGAAGCAGAAGGATGCTTTCTCACCTTGAAAAAGTTTCCTGACATAGCCCTCATTGCTCACAATGTATTCGATGCCTTTGTGGGAGTTCATGACCGCTCGCACACAGTTAATGCAGGTGAGCTGAAGCAAGGCATCAGAAATCCTGGCCACTCCTCGCCCAGACAGCCTGTCCAGGGCCTCTAGGAGGAGGTCAAGACCACACAGTTCCAGGAATTGGATCATCCAGGCATCATCACTGTTCTCCAGCCGCTTCTTCAGCCCTGAGTAGTTCACCACCGACGGCATTTGCAGGAGACGGATGCAGAGTTCTGGTTCTGCATTTTCCAGGTTGGCCTCCGACTGGTCAGTTTCCTGGGGTCCAAGTTTCTCTTTCAGGGCAGCCCACTTCTTGTGGGCACCTTCCTTTTTGACTGACATGGTGAATGCTTTATACTGAAAGGAAAAGAGAAGACAGAGTGAGAAGTTTGTCTGAGCTCACCTTCCAGCCCTGGTTTTCCTCCTAGAAATCAAGATTTAAAGCTCAACTGCAGCAGGTCTCCAGCTCTGAAGCACATGGGGCACAGTCTTCTGTTGAAGAAACTCAATATATCCCCTCCTTAACCACACACATTACATATAGGCCCTGAAAACTCTATAGAGAGACTTTTAGCACGTTTAAGCCAGCCAATGCCGCTTTAACAGTAACCAATTTACATCAGTCAATAGCCACTACCTGTTTTCATGCAGTGAAAGGATAAGGCTGAAAGTGGCATTATCATCTCTGAACTCCCTATGCCCATTAAACCACTTTAAAATCTCACTGCGCTGAGAGGCTGTGCCGTTTCTAAGCATTTGTAATGGGATGGAGAAGTAATTTTGAGCCTATCCTGCTCATAAGAACATCCTATCACCCTTTTTTTTGCTTTTTTTTTCTTTCAGCTGATGTGGAGGTTAGTTTTGCAGCCCTCAATCTCTTCCAATTTGTAATAGCAAATAGATTTGCAAAAGTGGTGATTGTGCATGATAATGTGAAAGCCTGGCAGGTTGCAAGCAGAGAGGTGGCAGCAGGACACCATAAAAAAAGCCGAAAAGAAAACCCCAACTGTGTCTTTTCAGAGATGGTGAGCATCTCTTCAAGGCCCATCTTCCTAGACGACATGGCACACCTTGGCCATGCTGTTAGCAGCAAGGAAGGTGAGGAGCTGCTTCAGCAAAGAGAAGGAGCAAAGCCAAGTCTAATTAACCCTTGGTGATAAATTTTATGTTTTAGGCAGGATCCTTATTGTTCAGACACTGAGCAGGTTATACAACACGAGTCCTTTTCAAAGCTGAATGCCATCATTTTAAAGCTGAATTGCTCCCAGAGAGGACAGTTGCCCCATGGAAAGGGGACAAACCTGGAGCTGGCTGCTGGACCCAAAGCCAGCTGTTAACACAACCTCCCCTCCCTGCTGTCCCACCTGGACCCCTGCTTCCCCAGGTTGGTGAGCTCCCACAGAGCTCAAAACAACCAGTTGGCCCCCAAATCTCAGCACTTGAGGAACTGAAGGGATGAGAGTCTGAGTCTGCTTCCCCTTTACCAGCTCCAGCACAAGGGTTTCTAACCCTGCAGTGTGTAGGAAAAAGGCTTGAAAAATCTAAACTGAAAGTCTCTGAAAGGTTTTATTTGGCAGAAAGCAAAGATAAAGGATGCAGCATTTACAAATACTGGAAATAATCTTATTATTTTAAAGTCTGTCATGTGATTTTTTCCTGGGAACTGCAGTGTTGAGAAAGGTCCTGGCTGCTTTATCACAGCAGACCCATGGGTCATTTTGGCAATCAACCCTTAGGAAATAAGATGCCAATAAGTTTGCATACTAATTTATGGTATGGATTTAGGGCATGATATTATGGACCTCAACATGCCTCTTGGAAAGATGTCAAGTGCAGTGGTATGGGATATTTGAGAGAGCTTGAACCATGCCCCTGGGGCAAGGTGATGGTGGGACCTGACAGAAGCACTCAGCTCACAGAATCACAGTGTGTGTTGGGTAGGGGTCTGGGGTTTTTTTGCTGGATATGCTGACTGAAAATCCCTTTAGAGAGCTCTGGTGAAACCCTCTTGTAGAGTTTCCCTTTGTTCCCACGAGGAAAGAATCAACCAAACACCCAGCTGTTCATGGTTCTGTTCTCTGAAAAAGTGATGGTCATGTTAGAAAAACTTAAAGCTGTCAATTTATCACCTGAGAACACACAGTACAGCTGAAAAGTAGCAAAAAGGACCACATAGAAAAGAAAACCCAAGCAACAAACCCTCTTGCTAAAGTACAGACTTGAATTTCTAAGATTTGTCATCACTGTCTGCAGCCCAGAGCCCTTACTCACTCCTGGTAAAATCCTTGGTGGAATTAGTCACCCTCAAACAATCCTCTGCACCCAAGCTCAGGAATTTGGGTTAGGCTCAGTGCAAAGGAGAAGAGAAATCCTCCCTCCCTGGAGGGAAAGAAGTGAAAGTGTCCTGCCCCAGGGTCCCACCACATCAAATTTCCAGTTGTAGAACTGGTGAGTTTTAGAGCTGCAGAGACTGTGCTGTGCATGGAACTCAGGGTCCTCTTCCAGTACCTGGGGTCAAGCCTAGATCTCCAGCATGTAGCAGTGCTGAGGACCACCAGACCAGAGTGAAGCAGCACCCATCCTGCCCAGCCCTGTTCTTTGGTGGTTTCCCCGAAGACCCAAGATCCCTCATCCTCCTGCCTGGGAGGAGGAATTGACTATCTTGGATTTTTTCAGCACTGCACAGGGGATGGCCACACACTCAAGGTCCAATCTCTGCTCACTGGCTGGGACCCATCCCTCCTGGGGACTGACCCTGCTGGTAACCCAGGCTCTTTCCTCTCCCCAAAGTGAGTGTGTGTGCCAAAGCAGAGAATCTGGTTTGGGGCCTTTTTGTGCACTGGAGAACCTTGTGGTCTTGCCAGGTGAGAAAGCCTGCAGGAGCAGCTGCTGGAGGACAATTCTCTCAGCTCATGGCCAGGTTCTGCCCTGCCCAGAGCTGAGCCAGCAGCTCATGCCATTCAGCCAAGGAGCTGCAGAAGTGGCTCCATGTGACTTCCTATACTCAGAAAATAACTTCTTTTATTTGCATTTGACTAAACGTTTCTTATCGAAGCAGATAACCAAATGGGCTGGCATTTTGTTCCCAGTTGTACAAATTACTTCATTACATCTTGTATCAGCTACAGAAAGTTAGAGAGATTATAAGAGCATTATTGACCTTAGGCTTAGCTGATTTCTGAGAGTTAAGATCAGGCAGTGCAACAGGAGACAGGAAATACTGACAGAGCATCCTGTTTACTGTCGGATTTGCTCTAAATTATCCTTTCCTCCTCACCTGCTCTGAACAGATATGGAGAGATGAGATACAGACCCAAGCAGGTCCCCCTCCAAATGGCACTGGCTTGTGTTTTTATGCACAAAGCTGTACAAACTGGATTGATTAAATATTCTTTCCCACAGAGAGTGTGCTCTTTTTGTAGAGAAGAAAAAAAGAGCTGGCTAACGTATCTAATTGTAAAAACGGAGCAAATAGGCACTGTCCTATATAAACAGAAAGGAAATAAACATGGAGGAGATCGCAGTACATCTCTACAGATGGTGTGATAAATTTGTTTACAAACACAGATATGAGTAATATATTATGAACGCAATATCTTTTCATCCTTTCCATGAGGCACAGTGTTGCAAAGCCACACAGAAACATCCCTAAAGGGCTGATAGTTTTGCCTTTTAGCTGTGACCTATTAGTAGGCAAATTATCTCAGCAGAGAGAGAGAGATAAGAGATTAAAATGGAATGCATCTACCTGGCTGTCTCACAGAGGTCATTTAGACGATGATGGCTGAGGGAAAGCAAGTCCCCCTATCAAGAAGAGACAAGGCACTAGACTTAAAAGGCTGAATTCATCTTGCCTCCTTGCCAGCAGAAGGCCATGGAAGAAGATGCACTGGTGGAAGCAATGTTCCCAGTCTCTGTGTCCAGCCCTGCTTGCAGCACCCATGGTCTGCCCTCTTCTAGCACTGATGCTGGGTATTGCTCCCTAGTCAGCATCTTCATGATTTGTCTGTGCTTGCTGCTGCTTGGACACCCACACCCCACAGCATTCACTGATAAATGCAACTCTCTCCTCATCTTGCTTCTCACCCTCAAGAGGTCATTAGGTCTGATAGGGAATTACGAGCAAAGAAACAATAATGCAAAAAATACTCTTAATTTTAAGAGATTCCCCTGGGAAAACATAAAGGCATCATAAAGGCTCATGCTCTTGTACCTGGCCACAGCAACATTGAGGTTCACAGTGCTAACTTTTTGGATCATTGAGTCTGCAAAGCTGTGATGTCCCCTGTGTCCATCCGACCCAGCTGATAAAATTTCCCCCTCTCCTTTCTCTCCGAAGCAGATGCTTCCCAGATACAATTTTCTGTGCCCCTCCGTCCTTCAAGTCGACTCCTAGGGAGATGACATCTGTGGGAGATGAATCAGGGCACATCAATAACTTCTCCATCCTATGAAGCTGTGAGGAACAGAGCTGCATAGCACAGCTTTCAGTCTAAATTACTACACGCCTCCAGGATGACATGGATCACAACAAGGACCTGGGAGGACACATAAGAATTGATTTCTGAAGCTAAGTATAATTGAATGGGAAAAAAAAAAAGAAAAATTACAGGTCAAAACCATTCTGACTTTTTGGGACCAGCCCCACTGCTCATGCTGCAGGATGAGGGTCACATGGGGAAACTGCTGCTGCTCCTTGTTGCCCTTTGAAGAAGTCTGGGGGCATCCTGACCCTCCCATGCTGCCCTTCCAGCCCTCCACTCCCCTCTGCAAGGCTGCTGGCTCACACCACCTGCCCCAAAGAAAAAACCTTTTTTTCTGCTCAGCCCCTCCTTCCTTCCATGCCTGTTCTTGGCACACAGCAGCACGTTCTGCCTGGCTGACTGCTAATGATAGGTTTTGCTTCTGGGTAGTTCCAGTTTTCACTCTGCCTCTGGGAATATGCCGAGCCATTGTGTTTTGCAACATGTCAGACTACTCAGTCACTAAAAAGAAACAACATCCTGGCTCTCTGCTTTCCAAACCCACTTCAAGAAGTGTGATGGGTTTGTTCCTCCTCTAATCTTGCCTTCACTTGTGGTATTGTGTTTTCCTGCGCAGCATCTGAGCAGCTCACGTACATACAGGATAATGAAATCACCCTCCCACACACCAACAGAAGCAGGGGGGACCACAAATCTCTCTTTTAGAAGCCAACCTGACCACTTGGTGTGGGCACATTAGCATCACCGGGCACTGGCAGAGTACTCAGTTTCCCAGGGGAGATGAACATTAAGGGCACAGTGGGAAACTGAGGTGTGCAAACAAAAGGCACGGTTTGCCCAACAGACCTTTCCTCATCATGAAACCAAATGCTGCTCCATCCTTTTCCTACCATGGCCAGGAGGCTCAGTAAGCTCCAAATCTTGTTATTTTTGATCTTCAGCTCTATCAGAGGTCAGGATGAGCTGTATCAGGATGATCATTTTATTAAAAAATTAAAAGGTCTTAGAATGAGTGCCCAATCTTGCTTTGCATTACTGAAGAAGTGAGTGAAGAAGTGAGGCAAACAGGAGCTCCCACAAAGCAGCCCAAGCCAGCTGTTTCCTCAGAGACATGGAAACACCACATCTTTATGGGGAGTGTTGTGTTCTCAGCAAACAAGGGAGCACAGACACACAGCCCACTGTAGAGCACTGCCCACAGCACAAGCTGTGCCATCCATGCATTGGCTGGGAGTGGCATGGGGCTGGCAATGTTTTTTTCTGGCACCACATTCCCAGGAAAGGACTTCAGTGCACATGAAGAAGGAACATGGCTATATTGGTATAAATGTGCATGAATTATGCCAGAATAGCTTATTCTTTTGCAAAGAAAGGAAAAACATGTCCTGATTCAGTCCCATCCACCACTCTCAGGATGCTGTGTGCTACTAGCACAGCTTCTCTCTCCTGAGCAAATATAAGCTGTGATATCAAGTGATATCTTGCACAAGAGGTAAATGTGTCCATTCCATAGGCACTGGTGGGGTTACATTGGTCAAACAACTCACTAGCACTTTCTTCCTCACCAGTAATAAATAAACAAGTAAATAAATCATCAGGCTGCTAAAGATACCACATACAAAGGCAGCTCAGCTGCGATGCTCAGGGATGTTTATGTTATGATCTTCAGTGGCATCTAAAGCCATATTTGTATTTAGAGGTTGCATTACCTTAGCTTCAAATGGGTTTAAAAACACTCTCCATTACAACAGAAACACAGTCTGAGACACTTGACAATCAATCTACCTTAACCCAGTAAGCCAGGTTTAAATCAGGTCAGTGCAGCTGTCAGACCTTTGCTTCAGAAACAGCCACTGCCACCAGGAAGACCTGGCCAGAAGCAAGGTGCCAGCTTTCCCCATCTGTTCTAGTGCCAACTCAGCTGGAGCAATTCAAAAAGCTTTCCATGGTGGATGTGAGACCTACAGCATCCTCACACACGCTCACAACAGGCCTTCAGAGGCAAGGCAGAATATGGGCTGGAGGAATGCCAGGTGGTAGCCAGGACCTGCCCCAGGCAGAGCTGTCAGCTCCCAGCTGTGCTACAGCTAAAGGGGCTGCAAACCTTCAGCCTGGTCTCACCAAGGCTTCCTCCCTGCTGCTGGCAGCAGAGCCACAGGAGCCAGAGAGGTGTCCTGAGCCCATCTGGAAAGGAACAGGACTTGGGTCCAGATTCCCACAGAAATCCTAAGAGCATCTGGAGAGCTCCCCTGCTCCCTGCTCCAGCGCCTGCATGCTCTGGCAGAGGCAACACTTACCCCACACCAGTGACTGTAGCATCATTCAGCATTTTGGGATGCAGTTTATTATTATGGGCTAGGGATCATGGGAGAAGCAGAAGCAGTTACCCAGCAACATAGACAGTGCAATGGTAACTTTCTAAGACTCTCCTGGTTCCCTCTCAGTGAGAAGTTGTCACAGAGATAACATGAGAACCAAAACCTTTTTACTGTTTTTGTTTGTTTGTTTTTAAACACTGACACAAGATGCCACGTGGACAGAGAAAATGGACAGAGGAAAGACTTCCTACCTTGGAGATGCAGTCAAATTATTCTCTTGTCTCCCTCACATGATGGATCCTTCTCGACTGGCTCCCCAGCCACCTCATTTTCTCTTACTCTGCCAAGCAACCTCCAGTCAATAAAGTCCAAATCCCCTGAATGAGCGTGTCTGCAAATCACACTCTAAGAAAGTTCAACAGGATGTCAGTGTCTAATCGTATGTAAACAACACTCTTCAGAAAGGTGCAAGCAAGTCACTCTTCTGTAGCCTCCAGGGAAGGCATTTTAATGTCATTTGTCACCCCTCTCATTCACTCTGTGCTGGCTGCAGGGAGGGTTATACTTCCGAACACTTCCCCATGGGCTGGGAAGGAGGAAGCCTTGCACCACTCATCCATCTGCCAGCATGAGAAAGCAGTCCTGGCACAGGGTGACTCAGAACAGGGAAATGATCTGGCAAAGGAAAGGGGGGAAAAAATAGAGAGAAAAGAAAAAAGAAAAAAAAGGAAGAAATATGGCTGGACTGGGTGGGATGGAGAGCATGGTGGTGGCAGGCAGTGGGGGCAGCCCCTTGCACCTTGCAACAACCACATGGGGCTTTCTGAGTTAGTGCTGAGTACTGGGGCTTTAAACACTGCAAGACCTCAAAGGTCTTTGAAATGCTGGGACACAGGACAGCTTAAAATAATGAGGATATCTGACCCAAGGCTGCCTGCCCTAGGATAGATGGACAGGAGAGGGGCAGCACAGCAAAGGTTGGAGGCTCAGGCAGTGTCCCCCTGGGCTGGGGCTGGATGACAAGACCCTATTCCTACTGGGGCACCCTGAAGGTCCTGCTGAGCTTTGATCCAGCCTGGCTTTTATGTGTTGAGCAGGCTCTGAAGACTTTCAGAGCTCTTTTAAACAGAAAAGATCTTTGCACCTTTCTGCTCAAGATTTCAAATGGAAACAAGTATGCGAGCCACAGCTGTAAAATGCATCCATTCCGCCTCTCAGGAGGTGTTAACAGAAAGACAGTTATTACAAAATTGTGAATATTTCAATGTGGGCCATTTGAGCAGAGGCCTCCTGCCTGGGTCAGTGTAGCACTTAGACTTAAAATACTTTATTTTTTTCTTATTCTGTCAGGCCTCTGCCCTGAACTGAACCACCTAGATCAAAAATTGGAGCCCACGGGAAGATCTTTCCTACTTTAGTGGGAAACTCAACTCATGTACATGAGAGTACGGCTCCACCAATACTAGAAATACACTCATCTCTCTGCCCTTTGGTCCAAATCCAGCTAGCCTTTAGGAGACAAACTTCCCCATGTGCTTTCTAATTCAGGCAGTTTTATCATAACAATCCAATGTCCAGGGAAATGACTTTGCACAGCTCCCCATCCTGCTGTAGGAAGCACTCTGAGGTCATGTTTATACAGTCCAAGACAAACATTAATTCATGATGGGTTTTACATCAGCAAATGCATTTACTTTACATTACATGTGCTCCTAACTCCTGGTGTGTAATCCTCAAGTCCTCAAAAGCTTAGTCACTACTCTGGTTCTTGGGAACATGACGGGGCATGTTTTAGGATAAAAAAAAAAAAAAGAGGGAGAGAGAGAGAGAGAGAGAGAGAAAGAGAAAGGATTGTTGCTGTTGTAAATTCCTCTCCTTGCAATCACGGAAGAAATCTAAATGGCTGTCAGCTCCCATTAGGTTTCGTCTGAAGCCTGGACCTGTGAGATACTCCAGAAACGTTTGTGTTCTTAGAAAGGCTGCATCATCTCCCACATAAAAGTAAGCAGCAGAAAATTGGGCTAAGGAGCAGAAAACTCATCACAGAGGCTGTAGTGCTTCTCTGTGGGCCCCACAGCACATCAACAGCCACAGCAATGGGCAGTAGCTGAGAAAAACAAGAGGTTTGGCTCCCAGCTTCTGCACCCAGCTCCTGTATTGCTTGTGCTACTTCCAGGTTTTGGCAGCCCTGCCTGGCTACTGCTGGCTGCTGCCTGCACCCTCACCACACCCTAACACCAGCCTGGGCAGGAGCAGCTCAGGGACCCAGAGATGTTCCTGCACCCTGCTGAGCTCAGCCCCCCGCCAAGGTCCATCAACCTGTCTATCCATAGCATGGCCCTAGAAAAAGCATTTGCGTTCCAAGACAAGAGCATAAAGAGCCCATGCATGGGGCTGTGTCTGCCTGAATGCTTTGGGCATTGCTTGAGTTTCCTTCCTGCCCTCTTCCTCTGGAGGAAGCAGCTGCAGCCCCATGCAGATGTGCTTGGAGAGAGGTGCCAGTGGAGAGTCCTGAGGCTTATCTCTCAGGAGAGCAGAGTGCTGCCCTGGGGAGCAAAGATCTGTCCCTATACCACAAAGTATTAAGGGCAGAAATACTTTTATGGATCTAGCCCTTCATGTCTGAGCTTCTGCGCCAGCAACTTTGGTTTCAGATGGCTCAGAGGGGCTAGTGGTTTTCCCCCAGCAAATCAGCCCAATTTTAACCTCATTTTCTAGTGGATGGCTCTCTGAACAGTAATTACATCAAAACCAGGGAGATCAAATCAAGAAGTGAAAGTTTAGTCCCATGTTAGGCAAAGGAGACTAGGACCCTCTAAAGCTCCAGCATCACTCCAGTGTCTCCAGATTGCAGTGCAGTGGTTTCCCTGCCCACACGACATGTCTGTGAAATGCAGGAACCTGATTAAACAGAAAAAAATATACCCCACTTGCCCTTAGGAATTAGATTATTCCTAATTACAGCAGTCAGTGTCTTCTCACTGCTCCATGTTTATGTGACAAATCAGCTCCTGTGCCAGAGGCTTTTCTTGTAAATTGTGTCAAGGATTTTGGAAAGAAGACACCGAGCTCATTTCTGGCTGGCAGAGAGAGGTGCCAGCCAGAGGTCTTCTGCAATGGTTCTTGTTAGGTGATTCTGCCCAGTTTATCTTCCACTGCTAAATTACTAAACATGAGCGCAACCAGTATTCAAGAATTACAGGTTATTTGCCTCTGCATCTCTTGTTACTGGCTTATTGGTTTGTGCTGCTGCTATGGAGCCAGTGAAGGCAACCATGTCTTTGCAGAGGCAAAATTAAGGTATTGGGAAGAAATCTGAATAAATCAACCTTCTTTCCTTCACCTGGTGATGGAACTCTGCATTAAGCAACCAGCAGGTTTCGTGTCAAAGTGATGAAAGTCATTGTAAGGAGGTTTGGCCAGATGAAAACATACAAATCTGTGGGGAAGAGGCCAGTCCTCCCCCTGCCCTCATGGATGGGAAGGTGCCTGGCCTCTGCAGGAGCATCCTGTGCTGTGGGGATGTCAGGAGATGCCAGAGGGGCTGCTGGGGAGCAGATAGGGTGGGCCAGTGATGACCTTCCCAGTCACTGAGAGTGCACAGTGAAAGCAGCTGGTTTGCTCTCTCCTTGGGGAGCAGAGACATCTGAATATCCTCAAGAGGCTGTGGGAGCAAGACAGGAGCTGCAAAGCTGATTGCTGACTCTTCTGCTTACTGAATTTTGCTGCCCTCCTTGGAGACTGACCCCCCTCCAGCCCTTCTCTCACAGACCAGCTCTCTGGCTGCTTTTCTGCTGGAAATTCACTTTAGATTATGCTATCAGGGTGGAAAAAAATAAATTAAAAAAAGGCTTCTGAAGTAGTCGTTATCTGATGGATACTTCAGGTAATGAAAAGAAAGGACCCTGCTTCTGCTAGCATGTTTCAATATTTCTGGAAACTTTGTATTTAATAGTGTCAATCCTCTTTAATCATCCAAACCATTCACTCCACAACTCTTCCTAGGAAGCTTTTGCAACAAAAACCATCCTGTTTTGGGGAGGATGCTTCCAGTTGGAGAGATTAAACCATTAACTGTGGGGAACTCGGTGTTTTCTTTGGACAGGTGACAATAAAATTTTCTGCCAAAATCTCCGTGCCAGTAGTTCTACCCAGAGCAAAGGGCACAGACCTGTGCATGGTTTTCTAAAGATCTATGTGCTCCTAAGCACAGGCTGAGTAAAGAGACTAATATTTATTCAGTTTATTTATTGTACATACATGTATTACACCCATGCTAGGGCTGCAGGGGAACCACTGAGGCACTGCCAGGATGAGAGGCAGCTGAACTCTGCTCCTTTGCACACCCACTGTACAAGTAGTGAGAAGATGTGATTATAGAAAAAAGACCTTTTGAGCCCTGCCCCAGAGGGAGAGGCAGGCAGGTCCTATGCAGCTTTTAGCCATACTCCTCTGGCACATCCACAAACCCTCCTCACTTTAAAAAAGATGAAGATCTTCAACCAGGGGAAAGCTCTTCCCTAAAAAACAGTATGATGCAGGAGGTCCTTAGGGGAAAAGGTTGTAGGCACCACTAAGCCAAAGAGCTGCCAAGATCCATATTAATGTATATGGATGTCCCTACTGAAAACAAGCCACTGAAACACCACAATGGTACATAAGAAAGCAGTATTTTTCCAGCTGTTCTCCAAACAGGCTGCAAACACAACTCACTCCTATCAAGATCAGCTTTTCCATCCAACCACTGATGAATCACGGTGGCTGGTATCTCACCTGGTCAACAGCCCAAGAGCAAACATCCTGAACATTTGTGTTCAGATAAGGCAGAGCACAGCCAGGATTCCAAATGGAACAGGCAAAGTGTATATTGCACACTCGAAGGTGAGCAGACCCAGATACTGCCAGGTATTTTTTTGTGAGTTTGTCTAAATATGAAGGTTACTAAGAAGAACTGGAGCCCACACTCAGCAGCTAATTCAAGAAGTTAAGCATTTGAGCCATTTAAAATAAATTCTCGCAGAAATGTGGCTTAGCATGATTTCAAAACTAATCCACTCCAATGATGCCTTTGAACTATTTTCTCTACTTCTGGGTGAAAGATTTTAAGTCCTTATTTTATAATGCAGTAACTGAAGAACAGTGACTGGCTTAACCTTGTACTTTGCTTCAGTACTTGGTCCAGTTGTTTCAAGAGGATCTAAAGTTGTCCTCTTAGATATTACCGTTCCTGTTCGACATCAGTCTTGGAATTCATCTGAAAGGATTTAAATATGGTCCAACCAGCTGGAGATTTCTGATGGGATAGACTCATGCTGGGAAAAAAATTACTTCACTACACATAGGTCTAACTTACATGCAGGGTTTCTTATACCAATACTTTGATCTCTTCTGGTTTTTCCTGCAAAGTCATTTTAAATGACTTTAAAAATGAGTAGTTGATACTGTTTTTTTTTTTTTTTTCTTTGCAAATAAATTAGTTCTTCAGTCCCATCCTCAGGTCTGTGCAGTCCAAACAGCTGCACTGCTGTACACCTGCTGAGCATGTGGCTGTCACTGATCTTCAAGAGGAAAATCATTATATTTATCTGATAAATAAGCATTATTTATCAGATAATATTAGGATATTACTACTAATATTACTACTAATTAATTACTACTATCCTAATATTACTACTAATATTAGGATATAATTTAATAAATGATTCATCTCTACACATATGACTTGCTTTAAGTCATATGTGTTATCAGGGCAGGGTTTTGGGATATACAAGCTTGTAAATCCATTTAGCTATGTGATAGTCCCTTCCTCTGCCTTTCTTCTAGGTAAATAGAGGTCATATTTATGGCTTGATAATGGTTGCAAGGGTTCAGTCCATTTCCAGTAATGGAAATAACAAAACTCAGAATTTATCCCCAGGCTTATAAAAGAAACCTCAGGACTAAATACAAAATATCTCATGAATATTGGACAGCTTGTTCTGAAATGTGGAACTACAGACAATCAGTGCATAAACAAGCAAGCAGAGCCAAGCAGGCTGGAAAGCTTTCCAAAGAAGAAATGGGAGTCGCTCAGCCAGGCTTTGGAGCCTGGTGCCACATAAACATGATGGAAACCAGAAAGGAAACAAGGTATAAAATGTATCAGAATATAAATATTTGTTCCCCAGTTCACCTTCATGGTGGGCTCAAATTTGCACCACTTGTCATGTAAGTCAACAACAAGACACATTCACTAATACTTCCTAAAATTCCAGAGCCCACTGCTGAAGTGCCAGGTAAATACCGTAACCCACTGCTGCTTTTGCCATTTGAACTTTTTTACTCTGGCTCAGAGCACATTTGATTAACTGCATTGTACATGAAGCTGGAAGTAAAGCCGAACAAACCTAAAGGATTTTGTTGTTTCAGTTTGTTTTGGGGTTTTCTTTTTTTTGTTTTTTTTGTTTGTTTGTTTGTGGTTTTTTGTTTTGTTTTGTTTTTTTGGTTTTTTTTGGTTGTTGTTTGTTTTTTTTTTTTAAATAGCAGAAGCAATTAATCTGCTTCAGAGAATCAATCAGCCTTTTCTGAGCTAGAAATGCACAAAGGAGGAGATTGTGTCTGTTTCTGGGGCAGAAGGAAGGCTTACTCACACAACCAAGGCAGCAGGGGCAGCTGCCCAAGGTCCACAGCCATGGGCAGCGTAGGGGGCAAAGCCCCAAAGCTGATAGAAGACCTGATTTGCCACCACTTGGGTTTCTTAGCAGGCTTGGGAAGAAAGCTACAGCTCACAAAAAGCTGCTACCTGGCAATCTGGGAACTTCTGTTTCCACCTGGGCCCCCTGTTGGAAAATAATGCTGTGGCTTACCTGCTGCTTTCAGTAAAGGCCATGCAAGGGCTTGGCAGAAAAGCAGGATGGAGGAGAAGCTGACAGGGAGGGGAAACCAGGACAACAGAAGGACCAGAGAGATAGCTGCCTCATTCAAATAATGCAATTTAACTGACAGAGTGGAGGGTAACAAAGTTACTCCTTAGCTACATTTACACACAGATGCTCATCAGTTTGTAAAAAAATAGATATGATGCCATCTTCATTCACTGAACTGGAGAGGGGGAAGGGGCTCTGCTGAAGTCTGGGGCTCCTGCTGCTTCCCACTTCTGTCCCCTTCACCTGCCAGGGCAGGTTGCAGAGGGGATGTGTCCCCAACAAGGACCAACCTTGCCAGGCAGCCCCTGGGACAGGGCCAGGGCTGGATGAAGAGCAGATGGGGGAGGAGCAGACCTGTGGGTCTCTAAATTCATCTGACCTCCACGAGGGCAAAATCACCAACATTTTCCATTTTAAACTAGAACTAAATTTAGAGGTTTTATGGGTGCCTTCTTTCCCACACTTTCCTGGAGTGATCTCCAAATTCCTCTGCTGTCCTTGCTTGTTAAAATGTGACTCAGCTCTCCCAGATGGAAAAGCAGAGACCAACACAGTCTTGAGGAGGTTTGCTGCCCTTAGTAGTGCTGCCCTTTCAGCATTAAACATCAACTTGGGAGCAGCAGGGGCAGCAGAAGGCTTTGCAAGTCAGATGTGGGAAGAAATCAGTGTTTCTGAACCTGCAGGTACTCCATGAGCACCTCCACAAAACCTATCAACTGGAGTTTCCCTCTTGTCCCTTTTGGGTAAGTCCTCCTAGCATCAGGGGGTGATGGAGGGCACCTGTACAACAGACTCTAATGGAACAGGAATGTCAAGAGAAAATTCATCCCAGGCCCTTAAACATTCCCCCAAATTAACACCATGTATGCCTGAGCCGAGGCAAAATAATGGTCATGGTAAAAAAAACAGATGGGCAGTCAACACAAAATAGCACCACCTGGTGACACCTACCATAACCACTGCACCCCACCCAACCACAACATTTGACAGCTCTTTTTTGCCTTTACTTTTTTTAATTGGATGTAGTTCTGGATTAATATCCCTTCTGAGTAAATACCCTTCTAAGGGTGTTTAAACATTCTGGAATCAGTTGAGTGACTTTCATCCACTGGCCCTCAATCCTCCTCCTGGCTTTGCCCAGTCTCTTTTATCAGCTCAGCAAGTTCCCCAGAGAACCTTGAAATACACCGTAAACTGCTACAAAGCTTCCTGCAAACACCATTGCTTGCTTAAGAAATTCATTGATCTGTGGCTTCAGCATTCCCAGCACTTTGAAATGTCAGCTCAGGTATCAAACTAGTAGAAACAGCTGAATCTGTGAACTATGCCTGTTCTTTATATCAAATGGAAAAACTGTCATGCTGTTAGACCCTCTCCTGCCTTCTGCAGATGTGAAAAGCTAGGTTGACAAAAAGGCAACAAATGTTCATCTGCCACTGTACAATCACTCACTTTTAACTACAGCCATTCTTGTAGATGCCAGGCTATGACTCAGGGGCTCATGAGCTCCACACACCCTCTTCTTATTTGTTTCTACATTCAGATGCATAAAATTGGCTCCTCATCTACCACTGAGAACATCTGGTAGCAGTCATAAAGACGGGGCATTGCTCACCAGTTATTTTTTGCTAGGAAAAAGGAACCAGATGAAACTTGCCCTTGACAAGGATCCTCAGTGGCACTGAGATGCTGTCCTTTTTTTGAAGCATTCCCATCTTGCATTCAGTTTGCATGCCTGTAGAACTGGAACAACTGGGATGCTGTGACAGTGCCCCACGAGATTTACCACAATGCCATCCTCTGTTAGGAGAAAGCCGAGGCTCAAAATCTGAACTTTTTTCCTCCTCCCCATTTGCTCTTAGCAGAGCATAGGACCCCAGGGCTCTCTGTGTAATGACAATCCAGATTGTTCTCTCACCCTACTGTAGCACTAGGATCTCTCAGAGCTTTTTCTATCCACTGGGAGATGAAGGCAGCCTCTGCAGCACAACACTCACAAGCACTGTGTGATAAGCTGCTGCACACACGACACTGAGAAACATTGGAATACACCTGAGTTTGGTTGATAATACCAAGGGGATTATAATATATTAGGTCAGGAGCACATAGTCATTCTTGAGCCTCTCTCCTGCACCAAACACCAGAGGTTTCACACTGCAGGGCTCTATCTACCTTCTGCAAAACACGTAGCTTTTTTTCACCTAGTTAGATAAAATGCCATGTACAACATTAATGAATGGAACTGGGATAACCCCTTGGGATGTGTTTGCCTGCAGCTACCAACTGCAGTATTTTGCAGTGAAAAGAGCTGGATTTGTTCAGTACCACTGTCTGATCTTAGGAGCTGATTTTGTTGATTCAGCGGGTGGTACTTCCTCTGAATCACTATTGATAGACATTATTGCAAATATTAAGAGCAAGGATATTCAACTGGGAGTTAAATCTGAACTCAGATATGAGCACTGAGTTTGACTGAAGTTCTCCCAACCATTTCAGCTCTATAAATATTGTTCACTCCCTAATCTATGGCATTGTGTTGCCACCCGCTGCCAAATTACTCTCATCTTCTACTCATGGCTGGTTATGGTACAATGGTGGGATTAAAAATCTCTCATCAACAGAATAATTGTTGCAGGGGAAAAAAAAAAAAAAAAAAAAAAAAAAAGAAGACATAGAAGTAAATGGGGGGGAAAGAGGAACAAAATGCAATTTAGTTTGCCTTGATAAGAACAACTTTCTACTCAGTTGCTCTGGGAAACCTATCCAGCATACCTGGCACACAAGACAGGGGTAGAGTTCAGCTACTGACACATTTGAAGTGCAGCCACTTGCTCAGCAACTCACAGTGAAACCATGAGTTAAGCCACTAAAGATGAAAATTCAAAATAACCAGGGGACAGACCCAAAAAGACAGGACAGCCAGTAGCACAGAAAGGGAAGGTCTGAGTTTGGCAGGGGTCACTAATGAAAGAGAGGGAGACCTCACCGTCCTTGACATCTCTCTTCACAACACAGTAAGTGGGAGAAAGCTTGGAGAATACTGCACAAGCCCAGGGCAGGGGGTAGGTGAGAAAAATGGGACCTAATAAGACAACTAGAGTAAGATCAGATCCGACAGCAGAAAATAGAAGTCAGGTGCAAACCTGGGGATGAAATTCTCAATTTCCCACTCTAATCATAGGACAGAGAGAGTCTGAGGAGGGGGTTAATTGTAATACCTACCAGGTGAGGTATTTCTTTCCAGGTGAGGTGCCAAAGCACAAGAGGCACCAGTCAGACCTCAGAGCTCTGCTCATCCATGGGGAAGTCAGAGAATGAGAAGCCCAGTGCAGGACTGCTGGGGACCAGCAGAAGCTGGAGCCTGCTTCATGAAAGCAGATGACAAGTCCCAGCTTGTTTGGCATTGCATAGAGATGAGAAAAGCATGCAACTCCTATGTCATACTGATCAGAGAGAAAAGCATCAGACCAGGAGTACTAAGCAATCATAATGCAAACACAAAGCCCTATATTGGGAAAAAAAATATTATCAGTTTAGTAAAGTTCTGAAACTTCCTCTTCCCAGGAGACTGGAAACAAATGAATTACAGTGGTGTGCAATAAGGCATAATATCATTCAGAGCTTAGATTTGTTGACCTGCCAGGTCCCTTCCTGTCTTACATTTAGATTATCTTTTACACAATGGGCCTTGTACACTGCTTGCATTTTTGAAGCAAAATTCTTGGACAATAGCCTAGAATGGGATTATTAACCTATAACAGGACAAAAAAAAAAATCCCATATGCTCATAGATTCCTGCGATCCCCATCCTGCCCACAAATTTGGCAACTACGGCTCCTCTCTGTAGTGGAAAAACAAGCTGAAGTGGATGGAAAAGAAATGAGATTAACGACCAGACAGCTCAAATTCTGAACAAGTTCTGTAGGACCACTGCAACCTTACTGTAACTCTGCTCACTCCAACTTTTATTTCTAACTGACTTAGGCCAGAAGTTTCCTCACTGGGGAGCCTGATGTGTTTTGCAGTCAGTAAGTTTAGCCAGAAAACCTCTCCAGACTTAGGAATCCAAGGAAAACGATGCAGAGTTCACAAGGTGGGGAGGGAGAACCACGAGCACTGTTTTGGGCTATTTCTCTTTAGATCAATTTGAGCACTCCTTCCCCACCCCCAAGCTCTGGAATTCAGCTCTGGGTGCTGATTTTGCAAGAAGCCACTTCAGCGTTGCAGAATTATTGAGCAAAAGGGAGGATGAGGCACGAGACAAGTATGTGAGCAAACCCAGGCAGGGCTTGGGAGACCTCATGCAGAATACACTGGTTACCAGGATCTGTCAAAATAAAAGCCTGAAACTGGCCCAGCCCCTGGAGCAGACACAGCAGCCCTAAGCTATATCCTGTTGGATGCAGGGTCACACTCAGGCACAGCAGGACCACATCCCACCTGCCCATCACACTGTCACAGCTGCAATCTGGACGACGTTGTCCCTACACATCATAACATGGCAACCGCAATCAGGAACCTGTCACACCTAAACACTGCGTGGTTCCACCTGAGATCCAAACCACATCCAGCCTCTAAGTGGTAGCTTCACAGCTGCCATCGGGACCAGCTCCCTCCTCTATGTTCTATCGTCGCATTTGCAGTCCGGACCTCATCCCATCTATCTGCTGCTTCCTTGCATCTGCAATCCGGACTGACCCGCCGCCACCCCCCCTCATCCTCCCCCCGGCAATGTGCTGTCACACCGGCAGCGTCCCAGCGATGGGCTGTGCTGTCACACCTGCTGTCCAGATAATGTCCCACCCACCTCCCCCGACCGTCGCACCTGCAATCACAGAACGGTTTGGGCTGGAAGGGACCTTAAAGATAAATCCAGTTCGAACCCCCCTGCATGGGCAAGGATACTTCCCACTACACCAGGTTACCCCAAGTCCCATCCAACCTGGCCTTGAGCACTTATCGTTCCTGTCGCTCAGCCAGCACCTCCCTGCAGCGCCGAGCAACACCTCCGAGCAGCCTGCGGGGGGTCCTCCCTCCCGTGATCCCCACCAGGTCCCGTCTCACCGGCTGGGACAGGGGCAGAGCCGGGCTGAGGATGCCCATTCCTGCTGCAACCCCAGGAGAGGGGTGGCTGGGGATTCAGCCCAACTTCTCCCGACCGAGAGCACCCCTCTCCCGCCATCTCCCCCGGCGGGGCTCAGCCTTACCGCAGCGGCTTCCTAAGGAGTGGGGGGCGGCGAGGTTTGGCCAGGAGAAGCACGGCGGGCACCCACCCTCCAGCAGCCGCCGGGCTCTGCCCGCCCGCGGCAGCCGCACCCCGGTTCCGGGGCGGAGCGCGGGCGGGTCGGCGAGGAGGGGGGGTCCGGGCCGGACCGGCCCTGTCAGGGAAGTTTCTCTCCCCCCAGGACCTGCCCCTGTCCTGCCGCCCCCGCCCCGGCGCCCTGCTCGGGGTTATCCGAGAGGGCAGCCCCGATCCCCCACCCCCGGGATCACCCTGGCAGAGCCTGGGCGGAGGAAGGGCCCTCCCCAGAGCCAAGGTGCTGCGTCCTCCTCGCTGTCCCCGAGGGTCCTGAGCCCCCCCTCCGGGACGGATCTTCCTTCCTCCTGTCTCCAGTGGGCATCCTGGAGGCAAGCGCTGCCGCCTGTCCTGGCAAAAGGGGTCTTACAGCCCCGGCGTGTGCCCCCCCCCCCCCCCCCCCCCGATCCCGGCCTGGGGTCCCCCTCTGTCCAGCCACGGGGCTTGAATCCACGGCTGGGAGGTGAGTGGGGAATCACGAACCTGGGGAGAAGCTGCCCAGGCGATCAGAGACTGCAGCCTGGTTTCTGCCTTTAAAGTGCTTCCCTTTATCTGTGGGAAGAGGGGAGGGATGCCTTTACCTTTACCAAAATGTAACAGCTCTACAGATCAGCAGTGAAATGGTGGAATTAATCCCAAATAATAGCAGCCAAGTGGGGAGAGTTTGGTGGAGAAGTTTGTTTCCCCTCTTGGGTCAGGAGTGCTGTCACCTATGGGTATGAGGGGCCAGACTCGATTCGGGTTTCAGGCAGAGCCACTCGGTTTCACCATCCGGAGAGAAAATCTGGCAGGGAAAATCGTGGGTGGGGGAGAGGGGGATAGCTGACGTAAAAACCCTTGCAACGGGCTGCTGCAAGGCAGTGAGAGCCAAGCTGAAAACAGAGTGTGATTGTAGGAGACTGGAGGATAGTTACAGGGTAAGAACACAAGACTAAGCATCTCTGAGACTTCAAACTGGAAAATAAGACCCGAGGTTTTACAGTTTGCTCGTAAAACACTCCTCCGTTTTTAGTGGAAGAGGAGAGAAATGGCGAGACTGCATCTCCCAGGGATGGCAGTTAACCAGAATGGCTCATCAGTTATTCTTTTACTCAAAATAAATGTTTGTGTTTGGTGTCTTATGTAATACTCAGGTGGGTACATAATTTGTTTTACAAATCTACCCAACACAAAAAAATGAATGTGTACCCTGGAATCTTTATTCTTTGGTAGAACTGTTTGATATTTAGGAAATAGTAACTGTCTCTTGCTGCTGCTGGTTTTGCTTTAGCCTTTATCCCTTTTCTGCATGTTTTTGCTACTTTGGTGCACGAATAAGAAGAGGGAACTCAAATCTTACTTGATTCTGCTTTTCTTCTCCTTTTGTCTGTTCCCTTTTCATCCTGGGGTAGCCCTGGTACATAAACAGGGTTGGTTTGTGGAAGATAAATTATAACTGCTGGTCTATGAAGGCTCTCACCATCATGTAGGGGTGAGGAGCAAAGCTCAGCAAAGACAAGGCAAAGAGAAAATGAAACACTGTATAAATTCCCCTCATTTCCACTAAAATTCCTTTTGACCAAAGCAGAAATGAGTGTGGGGGTGAGCGGTGAACACACAAATACCCTTTTGTTGGAATAAAGCCACATTGTGTATGTGTGTCCAGAGCTGTATGCACACATGATGTGGCCAAGGGCATGCAGGAACCTTCATCTGCACTGAGTCTTTTTGCACCCAGAAGACCTTGCATCCTCAAAAATCAGGCTCAGATCTCCCTGGGCTTTTCATCTGCCTGCCTGGATGGGATCACTGAAGCTTCTGTTGAATGTCTATCCATATTGCTATGTCTGTTTGTCCTATCACTGCCAATTATCAGAAATGTGTGAGCAGAAGTCCATCACATGGACCAAATGTTACATCATGAGCAACTTTTTCTCTTCTAACCCACAGCTGGCCACTTTTTTACTTTAGTTCAGGAAAAAGAGTTGTTGGCAAATTTATTTTTGTTCAGCAAAATTTATTTTTGTTTGTGCTGGTCTTGGTTGCTCTATCCCACAGTAAAAGGAATGAAAAGATAAGGTACTTCAGGATATACTCTAATGGGTGATACAGCTATCGATAAATATATTTTATTTGGGACGGGTGGGGTGTTGACAGTTGGACACGGTGATCTTAGAGGTCCTGTGACAAGTCTGTGATTCTGTGAAAGAAACACCACTGCAGCTGGAAGCTGAGGTTTTGACAAGGGATTGTTGCCTTGGCTGGATTGAGCCCTTACAAAGCCACACTGTCAGTGGAACAAACTGCTTCTAAATCACCTGTAACTCATATTGCTCTGTGTTCTCACTACCTACACTAATATGTGGATCAGGTTTTTTTCTTCTGATCTTTTTCTTTTTGCTGTCCTGGGATCCACATTCACATTCCTGATATTTTACCTGTAGTTGAGCCCTACCTCTCAGGAGGGCTGAAACATTTATTCTGGGCTTATGACAGCAAGGCAGGGCTGCAGTAGAGCTCAGGAATGTCTGAGACATGAATGTTGGTGCAGGCATTCCTCTTCCAACTAATTAGTTGGGTTTTAGATAGAGATCTTCCATTACTGCACAGCTGCAAGAATCGTCCCAAGGTCTGATGACGAGAGCTGGTTTTGTGTTTGTCCTTGCTCAGATTAAAGAGGAACTAGTTTCCAGCAGTGGAGGTTAAGAGCATTTACTACACAGAATGTAGTCCTGATCTTTTGTTTTTTCTTCTTTGCAATGCTTTCAGCCAAGGTCAGAACATAGACTAAAAGAGCTTTTAGATTTTGAGTCACAAAAGCAGTGGCAGCAGTGGAGTTTTCCTGAGGGAGGGGTCCGGGGAGGGTTAAAAGCCTCAGAGATGAAGATATTATCTGTAATATCAGGAGCACAATAATCTTTGTGTTTTAGTGTTCCCTGAGCCACAGGAGACTAAGAACACTGGGGAGCAATCTAGTGTTTGAAAGACAATAATGGTGCATATATACAAGAGGGTTTAGACACACATTTTTGGTTGTTGTAATGGAAAGAAGATTAAAAAAACCCACAACACTTTTATGAAGGCTGAAGACACAGAATGGGTGAAATACTTCAGATTGTGTAATTTAGATAAAGACTTGTTGATGTCCTATTACATAATGTAGCTAAGCACAGTCAGTTTTTCTAAGATGTTTCCAGTAACTCTGCCTCATATTTTGTTTTGTTAGAGATGACACTTGGAGAGCAAAAGAGTCCTTTGTTTCATGAGGGCTCATCTGCTGCTCTTGTCTGCTCCCCACTTGAAAGTGGGGTTTTTTTGCTTCATGTGCTGTCACGTTTATTTCCCCAGCAACAGCAGTTGCATCTCAAATGTTATTTCATAGAGGTTAAAAGCTTCTAGAACAAATGTCCACTGCCATTAAAGCTGAGGCTAAACTCTCCTTCCCTCCATCCCAAGACTTCTACTTTGCAGTTTAGGATTAATGGCTGTTTCCCGTGTAATGGACTTTTAAAGCACTGTAGTTCTGGTTCTGATGTATTCAGACACACTTAAAGCATGGTCTAAGGGGACATAATTTTGTACTGATTCAGAGCTCTGGCTTTCCTATAAATCTCTTACTTCTAGGTCTGCCTGGTCCTCTTCCAGGTACACAGCAAAGCCACACGATGCACTTGCCATGGATAAGGGAACCAGTTACAAACTCGGAGGATTCATCCAGGTGTCCCATTCACTGGTGGAATGCACATGTCAGCCAAACTGGGGTTACACGGATGTGTGGCTCCCTGCCCCTATCTCATACCAAGACAGTATAAAGATTTCTCATTCTGCCAGAGCCTGGAACCATTTTCAGCTCTGGCAGAAAAGTCCCCTCCTTGTCTATCCGGCTTGCTTGAAATCAGGTCCCCACAGCTAATAATTCATCTGGGAGCATCCTTTGAAATGCCGTGTGTAATTCCTGATAGTTCTCAGAATGGTGAATTTAAAGTGGAAGGGGAATGCTACCAGTGCTTTACAGCATGAGATTAGAAGACTTAGGCTGATATATCAGACAACAAAATGAGGGTCAAGAGGGGATGTTATCATCTCTGAGTATTTCAGGAAAGATGTCAGTGCCATGCGGGAGCAAAATCCTCTCTCCTATTCTAGTGTGTGAACTATGCTAGCAGAAGAACAAATGGGTGTTAATGAGAAATGAACACATTTACCCTGGCATTGGGAACGGGTTTTTAATGGTCGTATATGTGATATCTCTGCCAGGAGATGAAAGGCCAGAAATTCTAGTCTGATTTTAAAGGGAGCTTCATTGCTTTATGAAAAACATTTGAGAAAGGTTTGTCTGCAATAGCAAAAGACAATTTAATTGATCACAAGGGGATTTGATCCTTAATTCTCTTTCCTTTTTACCTAAAAATCTTTCTGTAGCCTGGAGGAACAAAGGCAGACTGTGATGTACAGCCTTGCCCTCCCATTCTGTGTTGTGATCAGGGACAGATACCCTCATAACATGGGGATGGGTGCATTTGGATAGGTCACCCCTCCTTTGGTTCCCTGGTAGTTCCTCAGATACATCAGGCTCATGCCTTGGTTGTGGGACACTGTTATCTTCCTTTCTCCCTTCACATCCTTTGTGCCTGGTGTATTTCATACACTTTGAGAAAGTAGGTGATGGTTCATGGGCTATGTAGGATTGATTGTCTCTTATAATGGAAACTCCCTCTATTGTCCTTTGGGTGACCATTCCACAGGAAGGAAGACCAACCAACTTAAGATGCATGTTACAGGGACTGGTTATAACAAAATTACTATGTTAACATCACAATTTCTACCTTTCTGCCCTCCCCAGAATACTGGACATGCAGATATAGCAAAAATAATGTTAGGTTTCTGTGAAAGGAAAGGTTTCTGTGTTTCTTGTGGTTGGATCCAGCAAAACACAATACAGTTATTGAGTGCCTTTTTCCAACAAAAGAATTGAGAACCTCAGGGAAAAGATGTAGAAAAAAGGTTCAAGGGAAATAACAAGAGAATATTCCTCTCACAACATGACATCAAGCTGTGAAACTCTTTGATGCAGGAAGTTATGAACATTAAAGATCACTGAAGACAGATTAATGGAAGAAAAATAGACCAAGGGCTACTTAGATAAAACTTGCAACTCTAGAAGTTCCAAAGCTGAAAAATGCTGAGGAGGTATTGTGTGAGGGGATCATTATATGCTGTACTTAAACAAGACTAGCAAGTGTGAGGCCTCTGGTTTTATCATTTACAGAGACTAAACGTAGGGTCAGTTGGGTGGAACTTTATTGTAGTACAGTACAGCTAGTCTTATGTTTTTGGACTTTCTTCCAGCCTGTTTCTCACAGGTAGCTCTCCACCACCAGCAGAGCCTGGATCATTACCCATTCTTGGAAACAATGTCTGCAAAATGTTAGCTTAGTGACTTAGAAAAAGACTGATTAAAAGATGTGTCTGCAAAGGACTATCTCAGTTCTTCACCACATCTTCTGGCTTTGGGCAAGACATGGAATTTTTTGTTTCCAGAGACAGTTTGGTTCTAAGCCAGCGCTGACTTGGCTAGGTTGCCTGAGTTGGTGGAAGAGTGGAAGGACCATGTCAGGGCAAGGCATGGTTCCTTTGCTTTTAGGATCATCACTCTTCCCACCATGCTAGCTTGCCAAGAAGCAGCACGTTCTGCATGTTAAGTATCAACATGGCCACAAATTTCATGCACAGTTTTGATAAATAAAATCTCTGTTCTAAGCAAAGGCACCCAGACAGAGCCCCTTTGTGAGAGAAAGACTTAGACTCAGTGTGTCTTTTGGAGAAATTTGGGGGAGGGGAACTGATACAAACAGCAGGCCATGTTCCCATACAAAGGCTCTCTTTCACAGCTGGTAAATGCAGCAGAACAAAGGCTGACTCCATAATCTGTACTCAACAATAGCTTGGAATATTTGATAATTTGGCTATTGTACATGAATACATCATGCTTGGCCGTGACTAACTAAGGCCATGGTTGATCCACCGTTAGGATATTGTCATCCTCTTTCCCATTACCATTCCGGTTTCAAGGAAATGCTTGTTTTGTGTCTCTGCCTTCTCCTGGTCAAACTAAGTTCATCTTGCCACTGAAAAAAAAAACAGTTTTAATTTCAAGCCAAATATCAAAGACACAAAAGATTTCACCACTTTTTAGAGGAAAATTCTTTATTGATGCTGAACTGGTTCATACTTCTCTCTTCTAACCCTGTAACTTCTGTTTCTTCTCAGAACTTTTTCCTGTCTGAATTCCTGGCCAGCACATGAGCAGCCCAGGAAGAACTTGGGTCTTACAGGTAACTTGTGGTCCATGCTATGGTAAATGTATATACTAACCCCCTGCACTTTTGTTTCTCATGTGACAAAGGAGGAAGATACTCCTTCTAAAGACCATCCTTAAATGCAAGAGATGCTCCAACATTTGAATAGTAGTATTTGCTTAAGCATGTAAAGGAGTAGCAGTGTGCAGATTAATGCCAAATTTTTTTAAGCTGTTCATAAAGTATCGTGGGGTTGTAACATATTTGCTCATTTCATTTTGTGGTTATCCACCTAATGAAAGGAAAATTTGGATTATTGTACTGGAAACAGAAAACCACTGGCTTAAGACACAGTATGTTTGCAATGTAAACATTTGAGTTTTTATTAACAAAATTGGTTGTAACTGTAGAACAAAGCAACCAGAGTGAAAGTCTTGCAAAATTGTCAGTTGTTTTACTGAGGGAAACAATTTTTACTTGGATATTTTGAGCTCGTTAACTACATCGATTAGCCTTGGGGGTGACCTCATCAATGTTTATAAATATGTAAGGAGAGAGTGCCAGGATGGAGTAAAGCTTTTCTCAGGAGAAGGACAAGAAGCAATGGTTATAAACTGGAGCACAGTTTATATAATATATGTTTATATATATATGTTATATAACATATAAGTATGAGGAAGAATTTTTTCACTATGAGGGTGACAGAACACTGGAACAGGCTTCCCTGGAGACATTCAAAACCCACCTGGACATGTTCCTGTGTGGCCTCCTATAGGTGACCCTGCTCTGGCAGGGGAGTTGGACAAGGTTATTTTTAGAGGTCCCTTCCAACCCCTAACTTTCTGTGGTTCTATGATTCTATGATTAGGCAAGAGTTTTTGCAGTGGTAGTTGTCAGAGCTTAGCATGAATGACTTGCCTCTTATGCACATCACACAGCATCACAACAGATAAACGTTTTTGTAATAATGTAAAAATCTTTGGTTTTGTTTCAGTATGAAGGCCAAGAACACAGAGATCTGTTCCAGCAGGAGAGCTGATGACATATGTGACTCAGTACATGGCATTGCCTCTAAATGCTTCCACAGTTGCCTATTGTCAGCATCTATTCTTATAAATTGACTTTAAAAAAATATTTTTAGTATTTGCATTCCTCAAATATTGTGAAGAAACATGGTGATGAAGGGTCGGGTATTCTGGAGGACTCAACAGCCAGTTCCCTTTGTGTGGGGTACAGGAAATATGGGAGAATTGCATGAAAAACTTCTGACTGCCCTTGGAAAACTGGTTGAAAGGAATAATAGAGGATTAAATTAGTGGTCAAATGGGTAAATATAAAAGTATCAGTCAACTAGGCTATAAAAGAAAGCCACTTCCATGGATTAATAACTGGTTAAAGCATATGAAACAAAAAGTTTTCACAACTGAGGAGGAATGGGACAGACTGCTAAAGTAATACATCTTGGGTTGCTTTTCTGTGTATTGATAGATCTAGAAGATAAGTGAATAAGGAAGTGACAACAGTTCCTGATGACACATTTTACTGGGAATAATAAAAATTAAAACTGAAAGTCAAGATTAGCAGAGGGATCTCATAATGGTAATTGGCTGAATGGTGGAATAATGGATGCAATTTGTGTACTTAAGGAAAACAACAGGCATAGCACTGAGGTCTAAAATTAGCTATTGCCACTAGGAAGGAAGAGTTTAGACCCATTTTCTATAACTCAATGAAAATATCAGCTTGATGCTCAGCAGTGGAAAATGTCAAATCAGATGTTAGGTATTGTTTAAAAAGGAAAAGAGCACAAAAGAAAAAAACATAACCTACTTTTAAATGTTTTGCACTCATGGCTTGGATGCTGCAGGGCAACTAGTTCTTAGCTCCCTTGCTCATTAGCAAAAATTAAGCTGAAATGGAAAGAATGTGGAGAAAGACAACAAGACTAGTGAAAGGAATGGGACCACTTCTAATGAGAAGACTCTTTACTGACTAGGATGAGAGATGATGGAAAAGGTCTGTGGATGAGGCTACAGAGTCATAAGTGTAATGGAGAAGGTGATCAGAGAAAAAACTTACTCACTTTTTTTCCCAAAATGAAAACTCAGGGTCATAAAATGATTTTTTATTTATTTATTTATTTATTCTTCCCCAATATCCCAGTTTTTAAAGAAAAAAAAAAGTATTTCTTTACACAGTCTGGCATGTAGAGATCACGGTTCTGGTATAGATGCAGAAGAATAAAGGGCTTCAGAAATGGTTAGAGAAGTTCAAGGGAGAAAATTCCACAGGGGCTATTAGTCACAAAGATCCAATACAAGCTGTAGATCAGAAAACCTGTAAACTGCACGAGGATTAGAAAAGTATTGGAATTAGAAGGCCATGTCCTTACTGCCTGAGCATGCTGTCTAAGACAGGATATTTGTAGTCCCACAGTAAATGTTCTCCTCTGCCAGCTGTGAAGAGCTTTAAAGCTGTAAGTTGGGTGCCAAGCTTCTTTTAAAAACTGACCTTCACATTGGTGCTAGACCTTGAAACTCTGACTTTTCCAAGGTTACAGAGAAAGATGGCAACAGAGTCTGCAAGAGAACTCAGATCTCGATGGGATTATGTACCACAGGATGAGGCAAACCAGTCCGCCTCCCTCTGTGCAGTTCTTTTGTTCTTTGCAATTAAAGTACCATTTAATCACTTGTTAACATTTTCAAAACATTTATCCCCTGCTACTGTCAGGTTTTGAGCTAATTGTGCTACTGAGAATCTTCTTTTTTTTTTCTGGAAACATCTGAAGACAGCAGTCACAAAGCTGATGTGACAGGGAGTTTCCATAGCTGCTTCTCCCCACACAAAGGTTTGCTGCTTCTGACTCAGTGACTCGGTTACTCATCAGAAAACTGCTTGGAGAAAAGAGTAGTTCCAAGTTTAATTTAATTAAGATCTGAATGGTGGAGCTGGGGCTGAGGCTCAGAGCCAGGTTTAGCGTTAGGATGGGGTAAGAAGGACCAAAAGCTCTCCGCATCTCATTGAATCATAGAATCGGCTGGGTTGGAAGGGACCTCAGAGATCATCAAGTCCAACCCTTGTAAATGAGCTTCTTGCTTTCAGAATAAACCTTTCCCTCCTTCCAGCCACACAGCAGCTGCACGGAAGCCCAGGGGGTTGTGCTAACCTCAGAAAGCATGGTTAGCCCCAGAGCCTTCCCGAGGGACCTGCCTGCCTCTGTTCCTGGCCCTACGTGGACTGTGCTGTGTCCCCTCCGGCAGCGAGGTGGGGACTTGGCCACCTCTCCATCCCTCCATCCTCTCCATCCATGCCGTGGGACCAGGCAGCATGTGGCTGGCTGTTACTTAACATTGCAGTCAGCCGGCTGCAAATTCTTCTTTCGGTTTCAGGAGGAAACCAGAAAGGGAGCGGGGATTCACAGGGAACCTCTGAGTCACAAGTCTTGCAAGGGTTGCATCAAGATAGGGCAGGGTATATACCCTATCCCTTACTTGGTGGCAAACCTTCAATCCACTGTTTGGCAGCTGTTTCCCTGCTAGGAGCAGCCTAGCTGCTGCCTGGTGCTTGCTTCATTCACAGTAAATCTCCTTGCCCTTCGCCTGACTGTTTTGATAAAGGGTGAAAATCATGGTGGTGGCCTTGGCATTGTGCAGTAAATTGCTTCAGGATGGACAAATCGGTGCTCTGCCCAAAAGGCCAGGCTCAGGATGAAGGCTGAGTCCTTGCAACGTGGCTTTTGTCTAAGCCAAAGCAGCCCTGGTGCTCCTATGCCCAGAGGAACTCATTGCAGATGGAGTGAAGATCTCTGGGTCTGGATCTCCTGATATCTTCATAAAACGTTAAATGCACTCTGTCTTTTGAATCGCAGACAGGGACCAGAGAGGACCTGAAGCTGGTGGAAACAGGAGGGAGAAGTGTGCCTTTAGAGGCTGGGGGAACTTTGCCCCTTGTCTTGCTTGCAGCAGAAGTTGGCCCAAGAGAGCAAGCTGGAAAGGCATTTCCAGTGCTGCCTTTCTGCAGCTGGCTCTCACAGAGGTTTCAGAGGGCTCAGACTTGCTAAGGGACTGCAGGTGGGCTGGCAGCACTGGAGCTTGCTTCTCCCAACAGGACTTCTTGGAGTGGTGAGAATAAACACTAAAGGTGGCTCATTTCAGGCTGCCAAATCTTAAGGATGAGCAGTCCATGTTGTGGCTCCCAGTCACACAGTGCAGTTCCTACAAACCACAGCAGTGATGGCTGTTCTTGGCTGCAAACCCATAACTCTTTCTTAGAGCAGAAGACCTGAATCCTAAAGGCCATCCTGTAAAAATCAGGAAAAGATCCCATCTATGCTGCTGAAAGCTGCTGTGGACTCCCTAAATATTCTTGTAGCCAAGTACTGCTGTGGATGTGATACTCTAATGATGTAAGCAGTGTGAGACATGCAGGGACAGAGATCTTTTGTTATACTCACTAGTCTTCTTTTATTTCTTAAGAAATCTGTGCAGGGCTTATGAAATCTGGTCTTTAAATCTTTCATTAGCTTTTGAAAAGATGAGCCCTGAAAGCTTCAGCTTGGCATTATCTGATGAATTTGTAAGACAAAAGCTGGGGAAATGTGTAGGTGCTGAGCTCCATTTTCCAGCTCTCTGAATGAAGCTGTAGATGAATGGGGAAGGGATGGTTCAGTTTCCAACCTGAATCAACAGCTCTGCTAGAAGAGGGCTACTCTCCACTGAGCTAGTGCAAGGCACTACCAAGTCTGGACAGCAGATCTGTCCTACCTCACCTGCTGGGTATGAGATTTACTTGTTTGACTTTTTTCCATGCCCTCTCTGCATTCCATGCAGGTGCAGTGTGTCCCTGGGTAGTGCTGGACCACGGCAGCTCCTCTGCACTGGGATCACACATCTCTGGTGCAGCTGCTTCACTTGGTCTGTGAATTTCCCATCAAATGTATAGAGGAGCTCCCAGATGGGAGGATGGAGACAGAGTCTCTTATGAAAAGCCTTACACTCATCTTTCACTACAGAAAGTGCAGACAAGTAAACATCAGCCTTGAAGTGGTTTCTTATAGAACCAGCATGTTATTTGCCCTGCAAATGAAGAACCTTTTCTCATTTCCGGAAGCTGTATGATAAATATTTTCATTTCAGTACATCTTTTTTGTTGGAAATAACTTTCATTTAGCTTTCTATCACAGTGGCTTGAGGGCTAAGAATAAGTAGAGTCTAGCAGCTCCTAGCTGGTGAGACGTGTTTTGAAAACTGAGTTCAAACTTGCATTACTCATAAGTGAAGAAGCAAAAGCTGCTCCTGCACTGAGCTCAGCTTCCTGTGGACCTCAGAGAAGGAAGAGAAAGATCAATTTTCTTTTACCTCATCAAAATTAAAACAATTAGGGGCATGCAGCTACCACAGTCTCTTTGTGCTGCAGGAGCTTGATAATAAGCAGGACAGCAATAGCTGCCTTCAGCCCTCTGGATGGAAATAGCAGCTATTTCCTAGAGAGCTGCTGCTGGAGATACCCATACAAAGCTTATTAGTTGGGTTCTGGGTTTTGTTCTGAAGATCTGCAAAGGTGCTTTGTGCACCATCCTTTCTGTATCTGAGTGCAGAGAAGCCCTTTGCAGCTGGCAGATTTGCATTTCACTGGGGGTATGGCCTGATCCCTGATCAAGCAAGGCAGCTGGAGCCTCCCCCCTGCAAGGGGGCTGCCTTGCACCCTTGGAGAACCACCATACACCCATACAGCAGTGTGTGGATATGTGTGTCCACACTGGACAGCTTTCATCATCTAACACTGGCCGAGTGAGCTGCAAAGACCCCAGCAGGGCACTGCCCACAGAACACAAGCCTGATAAAGTGTGTGATGTGGTGGCTTGGCTATGGGGCAGTCTGCTTACTGAGAGAGCTAGATTAAGGCTGGTGCAGGTCCCTGGGTTGATGTCTCACCTCTGTTTTACAAGGATGACGTCCAAACTTGTACTCTTGATAGGCCTTGGGGTAACCTCCTGATGGTTGGAGGGAGATAAGGTAAATGCTGAGGAGGTCAGCAGACTTCTGTGTGCTCTGGATGCTCGGAGTACCCAGTCTGGGGACAGTGGGCTTCTGGCCCAGTGGTGTTCTGCATGCCCTGGAGCTCCATGGCTTGGCCCTTTGCAGACCCTCAGGACTGGAGGCTTTGCTTTTTGAGGGGGAAAGGAGAGTCTTGCCTTTTTCCTGGGAGCAGATGAGGACAGTGTGGAAAGGTCTGGGTCGCCTGTAATGTGGGAGTTGGGCAGAAATGCCGGAGGAGTCAGGCACTTGGAATGGGAGGGGGCAGATAAAGCCTGCGGGACTGCCCAGGAGGAGCAGGAGGCAGTGTGGGAGGTTTTGCTGTTGTGCCAGGGCAGGGGAATTGTGGGAGGCTGCAGTTTTCTAATTGGTGATGGAATTGTTAACCTCAATCATTTTTTGTCTTCTTCAGGCTAAACACAGTTAATTTTTAATTTTTTAATATATTTTTTCCTGAAATCCACATTTTAGTGTAGAAAAGAGATTTATTTGTGTCACATGAAAAAAAAAAAGAAAAAAAAAAAAAAAGGAAAAGTAGCAATGTATGCTGAAGTGTCAGAAACATGGTATGAAATGAATGGCCAATTCCTGTTTCGAGCTACAGCGGGGTAAAGGCAGTGTCATAACAGTGAGGCTGAGGAGGTTTATTAGATTTTCTCTGCCATGGATAAGATTATACTCCCAAGAAGCCTAAAGGGAAGCTGTGAATCTTGGCTAATTTTAGAATCACAAATCAGTATAAGGGGGAGGAAATTGGACTCTGATTGAAAACACAGAATCCCAGAGCCTCTGGGAGCGGGAACTGCAAAACAACTCTGAGCCATGCACTGTGGGAGTGAGCAGAGATACAGGTATGACAGGATGGTCTTGAAATGGGAGCATTGCCAGCAAACTGTGGGGCTCTATGAGAGGGTGCAGGAAGATGCTGATAGTGATCAAAATCAGAGGTCTAAGACATTTTTCAAGATTTTCACCTTGCATGGAGGAAGCGTTATCATATTCCCTCAGTAGCAGGTATTAGTGGGGTGCCACCACTGGGGAAATGACATGTGTAACCAGGAGACAGTGAGGACAGCCAACATCTGGCCTCACTTCTGTAGCTGGATAGTGGTGTGACTGGTTTCAGAGCCCATTAGGTACCTGAAGGCCCTTGGAGGTGTGTATCTTTGTCCCCATGCCCTTCCATCAAACAGAGACATACTATTTGCCTGAGTTAATTGCTTTGAGATCTGCTGGGCTGCTAAGCTGTGGCCTGTGATCCCTGACAGCTTCCCTGAGGGATGTGTAAGGGGCTTGTTCATGGACTGGGTGATCACTCCACTCAAGCTATCACTAGTCCTGGGAGGGTCTGGGCATCAGTCCCTGCCAAACCAGGCATCAGGCACTGATGCAAAGATCACAGAAGGTGAAGCACTTTGTCTGAACAAATAGCTGACTATAGTTTCCAGGAAGGTATAAGAAGGTTGCTGGCAATAAGAAAATAAACAGCTATGAGCTGTGGTATCAGGAGGCCTGAAAGGATGCCTGTGCAATTTTTTACTTTTATTTTTCAGTAAATACTAGCTAGGGAGAGATTAGGCAATACCTTCAGCCTTTGCACTATGCAGGTCAGGTATGAAAGCCATGGGATCAGCAGACACTTCACTAAATTCTCCTCTGAGGATCAATCTGAAATCTGTAGTAACTGCAGTGCTGCTTAGGCACAGGCCAGATGGGAGTTTCTTGCCACAGATGTAAAAGTGAACTTGGGAACATCATTCGTAGCAGAGGTTCAAGCACATGTGTTTATCGTCCCTGAAACTGGATGTGAACTCCTTTGCTGATTTGGAGGAAAAAAGCCCCTCTTCCATCTGTCCTTGATGAACCAGGTGAAAACATGTCCTGCCAGAACAGGTAGACCTGGTTTCAGGCTCAGAAACCTCCAGGCAGAGATATGCAGGTGCTCATTCCCCACTCTCATACCCATCTGTGCTGTAGTGACCACAGACCAAATTCTTGTTTTCTACTTCCCATTTTTTTCACCTGTGGTTTAATTTCTCATGCAGGGCTGACCTTGCTGGGGGCTATGGACACCCTGAGGAACTCCAGCTGCTGTTTAAGAAGAGCAGCCAGAACCAGAGCTGCAGGAGAAGGACATGATTATGCAGTTGATGAGAAAGGGTTAGAGCCCTGTTTCACTTGGGTGAAAGATCTTCCTCCCCCTAAGATGGAGATCAAGGACATGGTATCTCAGGCCTGAACAGAAATCATTCCACACTTGCCTGTGATGCTGGCAATGTGTCAGCCCCTTCTCATTGGCCTGGTAGAACCATGCATCGGCTTCCTCATCAAGATTATATTGCATGGCAAAATTAATCTGCACAGAGAGGGGAGAGACTCGGATATTCAGCTGGGTAAGAGGAAAGTCTGCACCTTTGGGGCCCTTAGGGCAGCTCTGATTAAGCACAGTCGCCCCAGAGCAATACAAACCAAACCAGCCACAACCCAATTTCATTTCTTCATTTTTCTGAGAAAGAACAAACTGAGGTCACCAACCCTGGGGCAACAGCCAAAATCACACACTTTTTCTTTGCCTCTGGCCTGCTGGTGCAGCTCTCTGTGGGGCAGCCTGTGTTTCAGTTTGAGTGTGTTCCCTAATACCTGTGCCAATTTGGCTGTGGGGGGGCAGGGGTGGTGCCCAGACAGGTGGGAACCCCAACCCTGATCAGCAGTGAGCTGCCCAAATGTGTGCCCCAAGGGAGAGAAGGATGGCCCTTGCCACAGTGGTCAGGATAAACACTGGACTAATGAGGTCATTAAATCACGGTCTAAATCCTCCCACTTGCCATTCAGGGCACATATAAGGCTCCAGGAGGAAGCCAGGGCTAGGACATTGTGTGCTGCATAGAGACATGAGGCACTCAGAGGGGTTCAAGATTGCACCTCAATCTTATTTTATGTATTAAGAAACCACCTCACTTGCAAACTATTCCTCTAGATCCTGCAAATCACCAAAGTCCTCTTCTGGACTAAGGGACAGTTAAGCAGCTTAACTTCAACCTCATGTCTAGGTGACATACATGGGAGTTGGATAAGTGATATCAGCTGAAGATAAGTGGTGACTGATGAACCTTCTCTTAAAGTCAAGCAGTTTGGTACCGGTTGTGACCTCTGGTACACATCCTCTCCATGGACTTCACTAAGCACAGTTGTCAAATGAGGACCTGTCTATATTAAATGCACCTCAACTTGTCCATCCCTGCTCCGTATCAACAAGTGAGTGCCCAGATAATTTTCCACAGTGCCAGTCAAGGCAGTGCAGCTCTCTCTGGGTACCACACTGGAGTACATCTTCCTCTCGCTCATTTGCAAGGGAGATATTTATTGCTCCCCAGGCTGCAAGATGGTGAAGTGGCTCGGGGCAGCTGTGTCAAATGGCTTACAGATCATTGCTTGCCACAGATGAGAAGACAGCAATTACACTATTTACACCACAGTTGTTTTGTTTTACAGCCTAATTTGCGTTCATTCCCCTGTAACAAACTCGTGAAGAAAAAGCACCCATTCATTGGTGTTACTCATCTGTATAATTAAACAGTAAGTGCCTGATCTATCAAATAGATAGAGGCTCATTCAGGTTCTGCTTGCCATGGGTTTGCTCATTGGAAGGGCGGAGCACCTCAGAATTGGCATAGCTCCATTAAAATCAGCTCTCTTAAAGTGTTAAATAGAGGTCTAGATAGTTACCCAGGCTGCTGTTACAAAAGGTGAGAGTGCTGATTTCAGACAACACAGCACTGTCTTAGGTTTTTTGGGCTTCATCAGCATCCTAAGGCTTCCCATGTTTGGTGGGTTGAACATTCAAGCCGCACCAGAAAAAGAACGAACCAAGTGTCCTCCCCATCTCTAAACCCTTTCCCAGGGAGAACCATGCATGTAAGGATGCCCTCTTCCCTTCTTAAATCATAATCCTGCAGTTTCAAAATAGGGATATCTTGTAACAGCTCTTTCCCATCTGTATCCTTTGCACCTGGATTGTACACAGGGAGTGAATGGCACTGATCACACCAGGTGGTACTGGTATTTGCTGGTTTATGATTTATTTGCATTTCCTAGTTGCCATATGGTCTTTGCTCTTCACAGGGAAATGACCCAGTGGAGCCGTACACTCGGCTCCATCCCACATCTCCATGGAAAACTGCATCATCCTGCTCTAGATTCCTCTGAATCCCAAGGAGATAGAGCCAGGAGGCTCTAATCCTCACTAGCCTGGGTTGCAGGTGCTGATTTATTAGTTTTGAACAAGTTTTGCCTACTTGTGTTGCATTCCTTGAGGTGGGTTGCAAGGTTCAGTGTCTGCTTGACAAATTGAGACTGAGATCCCTTGCAAATAATGTTTGTAATTCTTACTCTGCCTCTTGTCAGGCCAGTTCGGTGCCAATAAATTCACCACAACCATGCAAGACTGTATGCTCCTCATACTGACCAGGCCACTGTTCCTTTACACTACTTTGTCCAGCCACTCCTGTGTCTACCTTTTCTGCACTTTGTTCTTTTCCTTCATTTCACCAGACACAAATCTGGCCACACTAAGGAGTGTTTGCACTGGCATAAGACCAAGGTTTCAGTGGAGGATGCTGTATAAGAGCCTTCCAAAGTAGGTTTGCAAAGCAGGCAATGATATCAGATGCAAGGGATGTGCCTTTTGCAGACAGCTAGAGCAGGAGCTGTGAGTACTGCATTGTGATTTTGCATTTATTTAGAAATACTAAATGAAAATGCACTGAAGCCCGGGCCTTTGGAAAACAGATTTTTTTGTGTTTGGGCATTGACAGTGCAAATGGTCTTGACAAGTGTGAATGGAAAGCCTGCAGATCTGTTTTGGGCTCTGCTCTGGGCAGTGCAAGGTGGCTCTGTGGGTCAGCCTGGTGACAGCATGTCAGCTTATTATCACATGGTTCTGGTTACCTAGGTTTAGACTTTTTTTTTTTTTTTTTTTTTTTTTATTATATTTATGAGAATTGTTTATCTATTTCTGTGTTATTTTATGGTTTTTAGAGACGTGATACCTTCAAATTGAATGTTCTGCCTCCGCAGGCAACACTGGGGAAAACGGGCATTGACTTGAAATAGGTATGAATCAGATCTGCTCTGTACTCCTGTGCACTTAGAAAGAGGAAGTAAAACCATCTGAGATCTATCAGTACTCCCTACATTACCCACACACATCCTCCAAACTTCTGGCACCTCAGCATATGCTGCTTACCATGGTGAGTCAGGCAGAGAAATGCACTAATCTCCCCCGTCTAGGTGCATGGACCCTTGGTGCAACAAATATATGCACTTCAGTAAGGAGATAATTTGTGTGTATATATCTCTTTATGCTTCTATAATTTCAACAAGAACTTGCTTGGCAGCAATGAGGTATGTGCTCAGCTTTATATTAGATTCCTAAGAAAACATTGGCTTGTGTGACCAGCTTGGGAAAACTAAGCTTTCAGTTGCCTGGGGAGATATTTTTTGACTCAGAAACATGGATTAGCTGTGTAAATAAACAGTATTTTGCTGAAGGGAAAAAAGAAAAAAATCTGGTAGCATGCTGCTCTTGGTAATGGCTCCCACTTTGTAGACTTGCCTGTCTCTGCTTCTTTGGCACTCCCAACTCCCAGACCTGCTTTAGGTGAGGGTGACAGCTCACCATGAGTGCTTGGGCAATTATTTCAGATACTTTCTTCTGTCTGCAGTAATAATGATTTCCCAACCTTCTGCCATGTCTTCTTTTTGAACAGAAATACCTCCTTAATGCAGAAGTTTCAGGTCTTTAATCTCCTTTCTTTTTTCCAGATATCCACAGAGCCTCCTGACTTTTTTTTTTATTTTTTTTTACTTTTTTTTTTCCAGGAACTTACCTGGATTTTATCCAACCAGCAGTATCTGCAGCCTCAGTTAGCACTTAAGAAGCTCTAAGGGTAAGCAAAGAATGGTGCTGAGACAAGGTCAGTGACCTTGAGGCTCTCCCTGGGGAAAGCAAGAAACCCAGTGAGAGGCAGGGCAAGGCTTCACTGGCATTACACTGAAGGTCATCCTAGTGCTCTTTTCTTGCTGATTTTTCCTTAATAACATGGGCCACTTCATGGTTAACTTGGGAGTCTGGGAGCTAAATTTAGGCTCTAAACCCCTGGGCTTAGAGTGAGGAAGTGCAATGATGAGTAAAGAAAGGCTATACAGGTGGGGAGTCCTGGAGATAAAAGCTTCTCCTTTCTGAGTTTCCAGTATGGGATGCCCAGAGGCAGCTGCCTGCAAGGGCTCTGCTGTCAGAAATGTGTCCGTGCTCAGAGGCCAGCATGTCCAGCTGCCAGCTGGGATGTTTGGCACAGCTGCAGAGCACAGCTGGGAATGTTTGGCTCCTCTGTCTGTCAGGCTTCAGGGTCCCCGGGAAGCACCTGGAAAAGAAGGGATGTGCAATTAGTGACTATACTCGGAAAGTTTTGCTTAAATGATCTAGCATGGCTGAGGCAGGGACAGAAGCTAATTTCTGGGAATGGTGCTCAAAGGCCTAATGAGGGGACATCTCTCCTCCTGCAGTCTCTTTGTTCTTCTGCAAGCAGTGGCAAATTCAAGAGGTAATGTGTGAATGAGCTACTATGAACAGGTTTTCACATCCCTAGGAAAACCCATGTTCAAGACAGAAACCCCATGACCTCTTAGTTCCACTTTCTGTGCCTAACCCATATGAGAAGGAAATTTTGGGATTTTTTTTTTTTTTTTTTTTTTTTATGGGCTAGCCTTGTTGTTGAAAGAGAGAAATTCCTTTCTGCTGTGTTTCTGAAAGCCAGACTGACTCCCCAGTTGTTCAACCTGAAATATGTACACAGTGAATAAAACTGCAGCCCAGACAACAGGCATTTGAACATAAGGAACAAAGCCCATGCAAGCATAGAGCAACCTTCAGTCCATAGAAAAGTATTGCTCAATGTTCTTCTCTTTGCTATTCTTGTGGGTAGGCACCATTCCACATGATTAGATAGTCCATATCTGCAAATCCTACTTAACACACATTGAACCAGCAGGTATCTTAAGAGGAACAGAGGTATCTCTGTTCTCAGGCAGTCTCATATTCTGAGTTCTTAACCCCTTTGATTTATATACGACAGCTGGAAAACAAGCCACCAGAGATACATTTAAACTTTGGCTAGAAGCACCAAAGAAGAAAGTCTGAGTGTTTCTGTAGTCAGGTAACAGCTGAATAAGACTTTCTTGAGCTGAGACCTTGGCTTTGCACCAAACTTTAGTTGAAACCCTTTGTTTCATCCATTCCTCATTCCTGGTCACAGTTCAGCTCCCTGTCCTTGCTATGCTTCAGTATTTTCACACTTAAAAGTTCATTACTTTTTCTTTGATATTTATCTAACTAATTACCTGGGAATTATTTCTGTTCCTTGTTTGGGACCCTCCCCCTTATCCTCTCCAATGATGGTGTGACGAAAATATGACTAAGCCCGGTGTGAATGTTTCCGTGAATGCAATTTCTCACCAGCTTTTGCAATGCTTCATGTGTGCCAACATCCAGGGAAAGTGTAAATCTGAGGTAGCAAACCCTGCCACACAGTCTTTCTTTGAATGGTATCTTGTGAGGAAAGTTGTGGGAGATGTCTGCATCTGCCTCCAGTTTATCCAAACATCTGCTAGAAGAATGGGATTCTCCAAAAGCAGACATGATTACTAATGGAAGTTGGGATTTGTATGTGTTAACTGAATTTCACACCTCTCTCCAAGAAGTGGGGAAAAAATCTTTAGGCCTCATAATAAGGGTAATGAATCCAGCTGTTTTGTTAGAAGACAAATGCATAGCTACAGGTTGTAAACAATCCCTTTTTTTAAACAAAGGATGTTAAAGAGGGGTACAAACTATTTCAGTAGTTTAGGATTACTAGTCCTAAAATGCTGTCTGAAATGCCAGTTCATCTATACTCCAGGATGCAAGAAGCAGCATCCAGTGTTTGTTTTTTCTCTGACCTACTGCTGAGTAATTGAATCATCCTAAGCACCAAGCTAATGTTTTTCCTCCCTAGGAGAACATAATGTTACCAGGAAAAGGAGAGGAAGAAAAAAAAATGAAAAAGACAGCTGCAGGTGTTTATTCCAAATGCCATGCAGTGGGTATCTGAAGCCAGGAAAGAGGATTTTTGTAGATGAAGAAAATATTAAAAAAAACAAGTGAGCATGATCCTGGTGGTGCTGAGCCCCTGCAACCTGTTAGGTCCAGGAGGGTACAGCATACTTGGCTAAGGGCATGAAAATGTGGATGGGCAAAGACACAATTGTAGGACCTGACTTACAGTGTATTTTTTGACACTCCTAATGCAGACACCTGAATTACAGATGGTTGGATCTGACAGAACCACAGGTCAGCATGGGAACATCTCAAGAGATGAGCTGTTTCCATACAGTGAACAAGATGCTGAGAGAGGGCAACCTGGGCTCATTTTGACTCTTAGTGAGAACCCAAACAAGTATCCATCTTCCAGTGGTGGTGGTAGGCTAACTACTTTGGGCAGGAACCTGTTGGTAAGTTTTTAATTCACTGTCTTGTGGGCAGTGACTCCCTCTCCACTGTTCTGGAGAGAGGCTGGCAAACTCATCATGGCTACTGCCACTATCACCTACTAGATGCCAAGATATCAAAAATTATTTCTGTATTTTGTCCTGCCTGCTCTCAGAAGGATCTGGATGATTACAGAGAGGAAATAACTTTTTTCTGGTAGTGTTGTTACATAGGAGGGAGAAAGAGGAAGGGGAGAAGGATGGAAAGGAAGTTAGGTCCATGGGGCTGTGAGCAGGAGCAGAGGCAGTGCAGTTCCCCTTCTGAGTGAGATCCAGAGGGTTTGCTCTTACACACAGAGACTTTACTTGTCCAGAAGATCAACCAGTGCAGAGGGACAATGCTGACAGACAGGAAGCCTGGCAACTTCCAGTTCACAGATAGGGTATGTCTGTGGCTTTTGGAGTCTATCACAAGAATACTTCCCATTGGATAATACAGAGGGAAGAGGAAAGAAATGAATTTGTTTAAATAAAGCGTTTCCTGTATGTATGTTGTTTGCTCTTTCTATGGGGCTGTCTGAAAACTTCCAGGAAAGCATTTTTTATTTTGCAAAAGGTAACTGGATCTTTCACAAAATAGATGTCTTTTGAATGTCTGGTTTCTGTAAAAAGATTCAATTTTGGGGTTTTTGGTTGATGAAATATGTCCATGTGTTTTTATTCAAGTATTGAAATGCTTGAAAACCTTTAGGTTTTTCTCTCCCTCTTTTTCCAGAAGAAAATTTATCTGTATTAAACTTGCTCTCCAGAGTACTTAGACAGACAGATCAATGGCTGCATTTAATCCACCTGTTACAGTCTGATTCTCTGTTATCAGTGGTCACATAACTGATGACTGGAAAGTGTCCCTGTTCAATGCCCCATCCATGAGGAGCCACCCCAGCTGGTGCTGTCATGGCCCAGGAAGTCTCATGCCACTCAGCTCCTCCACCCCCAGCAGTGTTCAGAGGTGATTGAGGTGGACACGTATTTGCACTGCTCTGCTGGGCCTGCTTCACAAAGGGAGCATTTCATCTCTCTAGTGTGTCATTTCTGCCTCGCTTGTGAGGACTCAGCTCAGCTAAAAATATTACAGTGTCATCTCAGAAATCGTATTGCTGTGGCCACCTGTGATTTCAGCTCCACTGCAGCAGCCCAAGAAAGCAAACTTTTCTGGGTTTTATATTAGAGCACCACCATAAGGGTGCATATGGTAGCAATGATGCGGGGTGGAGGGAAGCAGATTACTGCCTCCATTATGAGGGTGTGGAGCAGAAGCAACTCAGCTGAGGCTGGTGCAGTTATACACACGCAGGGTCCAACCCTAACAATAAACAGCCCTCTGATTTTTTTTTTGTTTGTTTTTCTCAAACACTAAGATTTATTTTAGAATAATGAGATCAGAACTCTAAATAAATGGCAAATGGGTTTAATGGGAAAGCATTTCAAAGGTTCAACTTCCTGCTACCACTTTTGCAGTGCAGATTCAGTTTAGGAGCATCTCTTGCTTTATCCAGGGCCCAGCTGTAATTTGTTCACTGAGCTGACAGTGTCCCAGCATTCCTGGCAGAGGCACCAGAACTTCCCAGACTTTCAGACTTCCTATGTACTGGGATTTAATGATACAGTAAATCAAGTTTTAGGGTGCCAAAAGAACAATACCAGTATCCTACACCACAAAGTGATGATGCTGGATAAACTCCATCTGCCCATCCAAGTGTGTACTGAAGGCACTGCTGGTGTTGCACCACGCAGAGGAGCTTCATGGCACATCGGCTGTCACCTCCCTTCCTGCAGCTGCAGAAACATCAGCCCAGGCTCCAACTTGCACTTTCTGGCTAGGTCAGGTGCCTAAGCCTGGTGCAGATCCGATTGCTGCTGAGTGCTGGGATGCATCCCGGGAGCTGCTGCTGCTGGGCTCGGCCCGAGGCTGGCCCAAAGCAGGCAGAGCAGCTCCACTCTGTGGGGAAGGAGAGGAAGCGGAGGGGGAGCTGGCACCCGTGTTTCTCCGCTGAAAGCACCCGGTGGCTTCATCCTCTGCTGGGATGGTGAGGGGGATCCGCCGGCTCCCCCTCCGCCCCCATGTCTCCCCTGGTTCCTTCTGTGGTGCGGGGCTGGGACCCTCACCCTTTCTCAAGCTGCTCTGCCAGTCTCCCCTGGGATGTGATGTGGCTCCTTCCACGGGACCAACAAAGCTGAGTTAGAGGACTTTGCTTTCCCTCTTCAAACCTGTTTCTGCCAACAGGGGATGTCCATAGCAAAATTTCCCATGCCTTCATGTATAGCAGTCCTGAGCAGGAACTTCAGCTGATTCACCTGCTGCTGCTAAAACAAAAGGGTGAGGGGCCCAGCTTTTATCAGGGTGTCCCCTCTTACCCACGGTGCTCATAGGAATCTCTAGTACCAGGCTGCTGAGGTCTGCTCCCCACTGATTGCAACTCCTTAGGGTGATGATAAAGTCCTGAGCTTCCCTGTCCCTGGCAGCAGGCTGGCTGAGTGAACCTTTTTCTTAGGCACTAATAGCTGGTGGCAAGACCAGTCCATGGTGCAGCAGGAATGTCTAGTGATGGAACCAGGCTGCCTCTGCTGGGGCTGTCAGCTCTGTTATGGGGCTGAGAGGCCACAAGACCAGTCTGATACAGTATTCCTGGTGACCTGGCAAAGGAACACTTGTGGGATCAGTCAGGCTTGGCTCTAGCTGGGATAATTCGCAAATCTGACCCAAACAAGTTACTGCTCCATGTGGCCCCTTGGGCAGCAAGTACTGAGGGTGTTTGGAGGCATCTGACATGAGTTATTCAAGACCCTGTAGTAACTGAATTCTCCTTGAATAGTTTTGCCCTGGGTTGAGCTTCTCCCACACTACATTTGGAAGACCACTAAGTGTGTCAAAGTACAGTTTCAGCTTGGTATTATTGAACAGATTCAATTGCATCCCTATTATTTTGGCTGGCAAAGCCAGTTGTACCCTTTAACTGTCACAGCTTCCAGCAAGCTGTCTGCTCATCTCTGCCCCTAAATGTCATCAGCAGTGACATGGATCCCTGAGAGTCTTGTTAGTGTGTCTTGCTGGCGGCATCTCTACTTTTGATCCCAAATGACAGTCTCAACCATCTGTCCTTCAATCCTGGTGCTCAAAACAAGGCAAGGAGACTGCTTCCCTTGCCAGTCTCCAGAGCTGGCATCTAACACTGAGGATAACTTTTTTCCCCTTTGCCAAGTCAGGTTGGTTTTTTTTGATGGTAGACACTGGATGGAGGTGTGTTCACTGCACTATTTATCTTGCTTGGATGTGCTCAAATGCACAGCTTGTTTGCTGGCTTGATAATTGTGCCGTGACTGGAGACTCTGCCTGGAGCTGTCTTTTGACGTTTGTTGCTCTCTCTATATTTTCTCTTAATGCACTATGTAGTCAGGGAGGTACCTCCTGACTGCTCATGTGCCTGAAGACTGGACTTTTAAAGCAGTCTTTTAGCAGTTTAGAGGAGACTGGGAATGTAGCCTGCATTTGTTGCATATTTTATTCTCCTTGTGTTTTTACCATGTGAATGTTTCATCCCAGGTTTCGCCTCACTTGGGTTACAAAATTACACAATTTTGAAGCTGCTGTATCCAATGACAGTGGCAGCCCTATTCTTCCTCCTTACTCAGGCTTGTCATGTCCCAAACCTGGGACTGGTCATTCAGCCTCTGCTTGGTGCCATGTAGCAGCTGTCTCTCAGGCAGCTCTGCAGTGTGCTGAGACACCTCTCCAGGCCCCTCTCACCTGTGGGGACATACCCAGTTGTCTCACATGCTGCCAGAGAAAGTTCTACAGTTTCTGAACATCTTTTTGTAATTTAGAATCTCCTCAGGGGTGTTTGGATCCACCTTGAAAAGCTTTAATTTTGCTTTGCTTAACTGCAGATTTGGTTTCTTTTCTTTGTGATACCGTGAGATGCCTGGGAGTCCAACCTGCTCCCCATTGGTTCCTGTGTCTTGTTACCCTGTGCTTTCTTTTTAATCTGTATCACTTCAAATCACTAATACTTTTTTCCCCTCTCTTTCTTAAAGCTTTGAGAAAATTATTTCTCCTGCAGTAACTACTGTTGATGACCCTGTGTGGCATGTGATGATATAGTCTGCCCTTCACCGTTCAGAAGTAAAGCACTTGCAGTGCTTTTTATTTTTTTTTTCCCACCAGATTTTCCTCCTCTGCTTTGTCCTTTGTCCTCCTCTTCATTTCCTTGTAAATAGCTTCTGGTGCTGTTTTTCCACGTGTTTCTGGGCTTTTCCAGGCCTGCTTACTAAACTAGCTCTGTGCCTGCTTCAAACAGGCTGCTTTTGTAGGGGCTCTTCTTAACTATGTCTGTGCACACATTCAGCTCTTGGGTGGCAAACAGAATTTCTTTGAGCACTTCTTAGCACTGCCCTGGCATCTCAGTATTGCCTCTACAGTCATAGAGCCTGTCAAGTACAGGCTCTTTCCCCTCTGCTGTGAGCCTACAAACACTGTAAGTCTCTCCAGAACAAATGACAGACTTTTTCCTGGCTGTGGCTTGTGCCCCTGCCTTACCCTGGAGGTCCCAGGAGCATGTTTTTGTGGTGCCTTTGTGCAAGTGCCAGCTGTGTGTGTGCAGCTGAGGAGCTGCAGCACATCCCTCTGCACGTAGCCTCTCACAGCTGGCAGCTGCTCCCCCTTCTCCTCGATGTGACTGCGAGCAGGGACTTTGGTCACTGGCCTCAGGAGAGAGCAGAGCTGGCTGGGTAGAGGCATGAAGCTCTCCAGAGTACCAGGATGCTGTTTGCATCAGGCATTGCAGTGCTGAAAAGTGATTGTGAACGTGATGGTGGTTGCAGTGGTCCTGAGATGTACAGATCAGAGCTATGGGTGAGCTAGACCCAAATACTGATCCAAGTGCTGTTGGCCGCTCTTGGAGGTGATGGGAGTGTTATGTTGTGATGGGACTGAGGCTCGGCTCTGGCACTACCTTGATGAATGCCCTTAGACTTGTCTCTCTGCTCTGCAGACTGGGATTTCTCTGTCCATTACATGGGGATTTTGTGGCTTTGTGGTTTATTCTAAGATCAGCAGATTGACAGCTGTCTGATAGATAAGCCTCACTCTTTTATCAACCTGATTCCTGCATCAGGCTAACTCTAAGCTAACCACTGATCCAAACTGTCTTGGAATCAACTGGAGATTTACACATCAGTTCCTTGCTGACATGGCATCTCACCCAAATTGTGATTTATGACACTAATGCTGTCTCAACACCTTTCTAATTTGTTTAATAAATATACTTTTGTGAAGTACCTCTCAAGCCCAGTCTTATTAATGTGTTTAAGGTATAAGCAGACTAATTGATGGCACAACATCTTCATTCAGTTTAAGAGACTGGCATTCCTGAGAGAGAAAACCTGCCTCCTGTGCAGCTACCCTAGGTGGGGGAGTCAGGAAGGCTGAAGAGCAGGTTAGTAACCGCTTCGCTGATGTCCTCTTGCTACATCAACATATATTGGCAAGGAAATTGCAGGCTTCCCACTTCGACATAGTTATGGTGACAAATTAAGTATACAGAAGAGATAATGATAAAATTAAATTGAGTTATGAATATATATTAGATATCTTTCCCAAGGTCAACTCTGAATGACACAGCAAAGATATTACAATAACAGGTAGTGGTGGGCAGCATGGTGCTGGAGCCTGGATACCAATATTTGTTAAGGTTGTACAAAGAAAAGGAAGAAGATAGGAGCTTTCAAGTTCATGGTATCTCTCTGTGAGCTTGATGGAGCCCATTTTCTTATAGACTATTTCATCTATTGCCATTCTGATGATAAACTGACACCAGCACCCCTCATGCTTTGTTAGAAAGCCACACAGGTGCAGGAATCAGGAGCTGAGCTCTGGGTGCTGGATGCCACAGACACGAATACTGTGGGAACATACAGTGTCCTAAAGCATGGAGACTTGGGCATTTCAGGTACTATTCAGAAATTCAAGAGGCAGGTTAGTTACTTGGCCCTATCCCAGTCTCCCCCGTATAACCTGGGGCAAGTCACTTGGGTTTACATTTGAACAGTGGCTGGCAATTTTTTATTCTTTTTAAAGCACTTTCATGTTTGATTGTTTTGCTTGGGGCAGCTAAAATGGATTCAAGCCAAAGCTGCCAGCATCGCTGTGCAAGTAGGTCTCTCTCAGGTTGCATATCCCAAATACAGGACTTGAAGTTGCCATTTGCTTCTGAGAAGTCACTCCTTACATCCCCTGTCTCCCTGTGGTGTGCACAGAGATAACAAAGCTTCCTTTGCCTGCAGGAATGCTGAGGGCATGGACACAGTAAAAGCAGAAGGGCACTTTCAGACTCAAGGGGATCAAAGTGTATAATATAGATACTTTTTATTTTTTTATTTTTCTTTTTAAAGATTTGATTCTGTTTCCAACGTCTTTGTAATTACTTCCCTACAGAAGTCATACAGCTCTGCAGGCTTTGCCCCACAAGCTGCTGCTACGTCATTCCACAGGAGCTGCACACCCTGCAGGGAAATGCTTTGTGAAGCATTTCTTGAGCGACATCCCGGTGCTTTCTAAGTGATACAAGAACTTCTGTTCACATTTCACCAAGTGACCTTGCCCAGAGCTGCTGCTTTAAAGTAAAGTCTCCACAACTCTGCAAATTGCCTGTATGCAGCAGATTTTTGTCTCTACTACTTTTCAGGTGAGGATGTCTTTTGATGAGGTGTTGGTACTAACTGATCGATTTTCACTCCACTTTTGTTTGCAGTTTGTAGAATAAATGGGAACAAGCTGGATTTGCTTTTAAATTGGTAAGCATGTGTGCCTGTATGCCCCCAGAGGGGTGCCTGAGCTGTCCCAAGCTGTCCAAGTTCTGTAGGAGCTTCTGATGTTGATTCTCAGGAAGGAAAAACATCACAAGCCAGTGTCATTTTGTGTCAGGATGCTGAGGTCCACCCTTGGGTGAGCCAGGGGTGGGGAGTGTTGGCAGTGGTGTAGGATGGGCCTACATGAGTGCCCTTGCAGATGAGTTCTGCTCCTTCAGGCTGAGACAGAGCTGTCACAACACTGTGGGCAGGTGGGACAGTGACATCGCAGGTCCATGTGCTGGCCCAGACACTGACACCTACTTTTCTCCTTCTTATCCTCCCAAGTACTTTCTAGCAAATAATCTAATGTTGTATGGGCTTTTCTAAATTCCCCTTAATTTCCAGCCTTGGGGAATGCAGCTCTCCCTCATCCTCTCTGGTGCCCGAGTAAGTGCAGAGAAGGGCAACCAAGCTGGTGAAGGGTCTGGAGAACGAGTCCTGTGAGGAAAGACTGAGGGAACTGGGAATGTTTAGTTCGGAGCAGAGGAGGCTGAGGGGAGACCTTATTTCCCCCTACTGCTACCTAAATGGAGGTTGTAGGGAAGTGGGTGCTGGCCTCTTCTCTCAAGTGAACAATAACAGGACTAGAGGAAATGGCCTGAAGTTGCACCAGGGGGGGTTTAGAACAGACATCAGGAAGAATTTCTTTACTGAAAAAGTAGTTAGGCATTGAAATGGTCTGCTGAGAGAGGTGGTGGAGGAGTCACCATCCCTGGAGGCATTTAAACACCGTGTAGATGAGGCAAGTCAGGACATACTCTAGTGGGCATGTTGATACAGATATCGATAAATATATTTTATTAATTTATCCCGGGGGATTCGGGGGGTGGATGGAGGATGTTAATGATAGGATGCGATGATCTTAGAGGTCTTTTCCAACCCTGACAATCCTGTGAGTCTCCGTGTGCCAAACCTCCGGTCCCTGACAACACCGCCCCTGCAGCAGTAGCCGCTTTGTGACAGCAGAGGGAGCCCACAGCCCGGCGAGGTTCTGGGACCGGCACCGGCACCAGGACCGGGACCAGGACCGGGGCTGCGGGGCTGCTGCATCCCGGGGAGCCCATCGGCACCTCCCCAGCCAGCCCTGCCTTGGGGAAACGGATAGTGCCGGGCATGGCAGTGGTGCAGCTGTCCCCAGCTCTCCTTTGGGGAAACTGAGGCACAAATCGGCTGGAATTTCCCAGCCTTAATATGCCGCTCGGGTTTTCCCGACTCCCGACCCGAATCCTTTCTGGGATTATGAGCTCTCCCGACAGCACATCTCAGTTCTAGGACTCATCTCAGGTTGTGTGAGCACCAAAGTATTCACTTGTTAGGGTAGTACATGTTGCCCTAATAGTAATTTCTGTCTCCTGTCAACAACTGCTGATGAGGCAGAGGAATAATCATAGAATCATAGAATCATAGAATTAGCCGGGTTGGAAGGGACCTCAGAGATCATCAAGTCCAACCCTTGACCCACTGCTGCACTTGCTAGACCATGGCACTGAGTGCCACATCCAGTCTCTTTTTAAATATCTCCAGGGACGGAGAATCCACCACTTCACTGGAAAGTCCATTCCAATGCCTGACCACCCTCTCCGTGAAGAAATTCTTTCTAATATTCAACCTAAACTTCCCCTGGCACAACTTAGAACCATGTCCTCTTGTCTTGTTGAAAGTTGCTTGGGAAAAGAGGCCCAGACAGCCAGCTGGGTGAAGTGGGGAGGTGTATAAAGGTGGACCTAACTTTTCAGGCATGGACTGCCTTCAGGTTGTTTCTAGTGCCAAGCAGAATTCCTCTGGACATTTTATCAGGTAGAGAAATACCATGTCCACAATGTTATATATAGTATTGAAATTCCTAGACCAGTGGGAGCCAAAATCTGAGGCAGCACAGATTTCCAGCCTGCTGTTTCCGTGGAGGAGCACCTTCCACACAATAAACAAAAAGCTGCTGCTGATCAAGAATCACAGCAGAGCCAGGAAAACTCAGGAAGCACAGCCTTGTAGAGCTGGCTTTGGACCCAAGAAAGGAAGAGGTGCCTTGGTGCTCTCTGCATGCTCTTCCCTAGAAAGAGTTTTGCAGCCACTCCAAAACACTGGCTAGCAGATGTATGATCCTGCAGGCTGGTACATTCACATCCCCTATTTTAGGGAGTAATTGCTAGTGTTAGGTATAGTGAAGCTATAGCTGTTGTCAGCCCCCCAAAAATGTCAGATGAATGTGAGCAGTAATGGAAGCTATTATTTTAAATAGCTCAATAACACTGCAGCTTTGCTATCTCCTCCTTTGTAATATATAAACTCTTTTACAGACCTAGACAAAATTTCTTTGACATGTCCTCAGACTGTTTTGTTTCAAGGCACTTGTGCATTCTTATTGTCAGTTCAGTTGTGACAGAGGGAATCCATATAGCATCAAACCTGCATCCTGGGAGGAGCCTGGTAGCTGTGAAATATAAATCAGAAAGGTCTAAGGCTAAACCTTCATCTTATTGGTGGAATTTGGGTAGTGTGAGATAGAAATTGTGCTACTAACAAGTGTTGCCATACCTTGATAAAATGGGATGAAAAAAGCAGAAAATTGAGCTGTGTCTGGATCCACATAGCTTCTGAATGCACCAGCACAGAGAGAGGAGCCAGCTGTGCCAGGCAGCAGACTCATCTCTAAAATAAACAGTTCTGCTCTTCCTCATATTCTGTAACACTAACATTACTCTGGTGAGCCTCACAATCCAGGAGACATAAATTCTCTTCAACTACAGAGACAAAAGGCAAATGATCACAAAAAATGTATGTAGTATGCTGTTATTTTTAAGGATTACTCTCCTTCTAGGTTAAGAAAGAATCAAGGGCTGTCAGTGCCTTCAGGACTGCTGCAGGTGTAAGCCAGCACCTCAATTTATTTCCATTCCCTTAGGAGCAGAGATATAGGTGAGGCATCAATTTAGCTGCTGGGGTTTTGATCTCTGCAGGATTTTTGAATGGCTGGCTGCAGGTTTTAATATCCACTTTAGAAGATGTACAAAATCTACCCTAAAAGCTTGCCAATACCGTATCTTAATGCCTCCCATCTCTCCTGTCTAATGTCCTGTGGTGCTCTATGATTATTAGTCAGCTTATGCAGCATAGTTTAAACTGGAAGAATCTCTGTTTCTTAAAAATTTATAGCCCTCAATTATTGGGATCTCAAGGTCACACCAGACTGTGTTCATAAGATATCTCTTTTGAGAGCAGGAGGTGATTACTTAAAAATTACTGCAGTTAGCTCAGAAATCTAGCTCAGAAAGAGCAGCAGAGAGATGTTTAAAGGTGCCAGTCCTTGGAGCGTGACAGCAGGAGAAATTTGAACTATATGTAGCTTCTTTGCTTCCTGTGATCTTAAAAGAGTTGTGCTATGTTCACCCCCTTTCTCTGGCCCGCAAAAGTTTGACTTTGGTGCACTTCAGACCCTAAGGTTTCCTCACATCCCAGCCCCTCATCCAATTGCAAAAGCGTTTCAGGTAGGTGTGCAGAGCTATGAGGAGGATTAGGGGACTGGAGCATCTCTGTTGTGAGGAAAGGCTGAGAGACCTGGGTCTGTGTAGGATGGAGAAAAGAGGGGATCTCATCAATGCTTACATTTATCTAAAGGGTGGATGTCAAAAGGATGGTGCCAGGCTCTTTTCAGTGGTGCCCAGCAACAGGATGAGGGGCAATGGGCACAAACTGGAATACAGGAAGTTCCATCTGAACATAAGGAAAAATTTCTGTACTTTGAGGGTGACAGAGCACTGGAACAGGCTGCTCAGAAAAGTTGTGATGTCTCCTCTAGAGATATTAAAAACCTGCCTGGACCTGATGGTGTGCAACCTGTTCTAGGTGAACCTGATTTGGCAGGGGGCTTGACTAGATGAGCTTCAGAGATCCCTTCCAGCCCATAACATTCTCTGGTTCAGTGATTCTATGAAACAGAGATGTAGCTTGCCTCCAGTCTTGCAACACAGGAAGGGGAGCCTCTAAAGGCACTTCAGACAGCATGCATAGCGTGAACACTATGAATGGCCTGATCTCACTCTTATTTGCCAGAAATTCAGCTCAAAAGCCACCAGCAGATCCCCTGGCTTGTGTTCTTTCAGGTATCTGGTCCCAGAATTCTTGTCCAAGCCTTTTATGGCTGCACTGCTGTTAAGAAGATATCCCTGCCATTCACATGACCATGGCATAGAGCTGCTCCTCTCCTCTGCTCCTCATGTGGTCCTGGAGATGTGAGATGAACACAGCAGAGTCACTGGAGCACCTGTGCTTCCCTTGTAACACTATTTGTTCCCAAGCTCTTTTCCCTAGCTGTTTAATTAGTCCCTGCAGTAATTAGCAGTGCACCATTTGTTGTTCCATTTCAGCTGATATTTACTTGTTGGGAATTGGGCACTCCTGAGAGGTATCGTATATCTTTATGGGGGCCTCAGGGAAGAAGAATCACAGGTGACCTGGGCTTTGGTAGTGGCCCAAGAAAGGGGGAAGAAACCATCCTCAACCCCCTGCTTTAAAATACTGAGCCAGGAAGAATGGACCTGGTCCATAATGATGCTTTTTAGCTGGTGCTCCTCTGTTTCTCCAATGTTCATTGGACCTGTGCATGCACCTCCCAGGGAGTCAAGCTAACCATATCAAGCATTGTTTGCTAAAATGTGTCTAACCAGAGAGAAGAGGATGATGGAAAAGTGGTTCCCAGGGCCACTCAAATAGCAGCAAAGCAGCAACCCTTCCCTGCATGTGGTGTCCAAGGCTGAGCTGCATGCACATGCGTGGCAGTCGGGATGGTGAGTGAAACGGAGTCATCTGCCTGGCCAAGGCAATGCTCTGCTCTTGCCAGCCTGGGATTCCCAGCTATGTGTTTCTGGGATCAAAAGCTCTGGGAATTCCTGATGGCATGCTAAAAATTAATGGCAAAATAACCCCCCTAAACGTGCTCCTTTGACATTTTGATTGCTCAAAATTTAGAAGCTTGATGCTGCCTCAAACTTTGGTTTTTCCTCTGACCCATACATTGGAGAAGGTGAAGTATTCACCGAACTCAGATGCAGGGACTGCTTCAGTGATCAAAAGCACAATACAAACGGTGTCAGGTCCTGCATACTGCTCTCAACTTGTACCATTACTACCTAAAGAATCGCCAGTTCTCTCAGACTGATGGATTTAAACATGTCAGCATCACTAAATGCTCTGTTTAGAATTTTTAAACGTTTAATTTGAAGAGATTGAGACTAAATTGAGAATTAAAACCATGCAAATCAGTCCCAAGGGAATTCCTCCCTTCCCTCCCACTCCATCTGGAATGAAGAGGAGTTGGAATTATACATGAATTAATGAATAAGTAATACAGAGTCACACAAATAAATTTCAGATGCAAGGTTTTTTTTTAAATCATCCACAAGTTAATATTTATTTATGTAACTCGCAGAAGTGCAGCCAATGGCTGCATAAATATTAATTACTAATTAAACTTTAATAGTAAAGCAAAACCCTTGCATTTTTTAAATGTATGTATTAAAGCCATCATTATTTGTTTGGAGAATTGGTTTTGTTTGGTACTGTGGTCAAGCAGTGACAAGAATACAATTTCAGAGCGGGACACAACTTGGGTTAATCCTGCTTTTTGCTTTGATTGTAACTGCTCAAAGGGAGGGTGAATTAATTTATTTTTTTCCTCCCCTGAGGAGATGATAACAAATTTAAAAAGAGCCTTCAGCAAAAAAATGGGCCATCGCTGTTGTCACACCCCACAAGGTGGGTGCGGCACTGTCACGTCTCACAAAGTGAGCACAGCTCCCCGGATGTGGGGGCCAAATAAAATATAACGTCCTACAACGCACTCGACATCGTCTCCACATCCCACAGAGTGGGCATGGGTAGGGTTCCCCAGAGTGAGGGTAGACCCAGGAGATTTGGAATGGACCCCTTTGCTTTCTAAACTCCTCCAGAGAGGAGCCTTGGCGCGGCTGGGCCCAATCTTTCTCCTCCTCTAATTAATCTCTTTTAACAACCCATTTGGCGAGACTGAGTTTGGGAATTCTCTGCACGGTACTCAGGAGTAAGGTTACTACCCAGGAGGCTTGTATAAAAACACAACGTTACTTAAAAGTGAGTAAGATTATAAAGCATGTGAGTTTACAACTAGCAGAATTATAAACGATAAAACTTTCAAAGCAATGGATTACAATTTAGCAAAATTTAAGGAAGTTGTCAAGAGAACAGGTTACAACTAACAAAACTTAATAAAGCAACGGGGAGTAAAAGTTAACCAAGTTAGAAACTACATTACCCTCATGTGCTGAGATAAGGTTAAAGACAGACACAGAGAGAGAGAGAGAGAGAGAGGGATAAAGATAAGGAAGAGATAGAGAAGATATCATCAACCTTGGATCCAGCAATGACCTTGGTAGGAAGTTCAGGTCCTTGGACGGTGGGCACGCATCCAGCATTTTGAGTGTGCCTCTTTTATGCTGCCTGACCCCACCATTTTGAGGGAGGGTTTTGGCATAACTTGCAAAGTCAGGTGTTCACTTGGACCCCTCCAGCTGGGGTGACAAAGCAATGACTCTTATTTCTGTGCATGCACCCTCTCCAGTGGCTTTACTTGGGGCACACACGAGATGTCACTCTGCCTCTGCAGGGTGCAGGTTGCCTGCCCCTGTCCCTTTATCAAATAAGGACAATTTCCTGCCTGTCAGGGGGGCCATAAAACAGAGCTCCCCATGCAAGGACAGTGTTCAGCTTATCGGGATGGCCACTAAAGGAGGGGCTGCTCTTGTGAGAATAGGGCCCTGTTTATCAGGGTGGTTACCCACATGGGGGTCTCTCCTTGAAAGAACAGAGTCCAGATAGCTATGGAATGAGGCCTCCACCTGAGCTCAGTGTCCAGTTTGTCAGGGCAGCTGTTTAGAGACAAATATTCTTTTTGGGATTCTACAGCTGTATTCCAAGTTATACATCCCTGTTCCATTTTTGACTGGTTTCCAATACAAAGTGGAAGAGGATGGATTCCCAGCCAGTCAGCACAGCTCTGCTGGTGGCAGTACCTGGACTCAGTTCAGCTGATTCTCTGGCCTATGGTAGCACTTTTGCATTTATATGCCTTTTGGATGCCTGAAGGCTCACCTGAAATTGCCATTGTTATGAACTACCATCAGTCATTTTATATTAAATTCTTGGGTCCTCAGGTCCATAACATCCCCGTTTATCACTTTTTGGTGTGTGTTGCTAAGCCCACCTGGGAGGGAAGTTTACAGAGATGAACTTTTGTCCTCCACCAAGAGGCTGGGGGTGAAAAGCCCATCAGAGCCATGGTTCAGCTCCAAATCTTCCCTGCAGCATCTCAAAACTCTTTTCCGGCTGCTCTGGTTGCTCCTGTTCTCCCCACAGAGATCTGGGGCATTTGTGAGGGTTTCCCACCATTTCAGTTAAACAAGGTGTTGTCCCTTGTGATCCAGGCTGGATGCTGCTCTCCTGGGTCCCAAGGGGCTCTTGCTGGAGCCTTGCCATGATTCAGGGCCCCTGGACTGTGGCTTCCTTGGGGTCAGGAGAGGGAAGCAGGCAAAGCATTCCCCAGCATCAGGGGCCTGAAACTCAAGGCCATGGCCAGTGGCACAGCTGGAGAAGGGGTGATTTTGCTGAGCTCTGGCTTCAGCAGCACTGGAGTTTCAGTGCCAGGACGTGAAATTGCTGAGTGGTGCAGGAGACTTCTATGGAGTAAACAGGCTCAAGATGCCTTAAGAAGCAAATGATCTTTTGGGCAGGAGGTGGTTCATAATTATCTGTGAGTTTTTGAAGACAGGAGGAAAATTCCAGCTAAAAAGAGAGCTCCAGAACAGTGTGTGGTCTCATGCAAACCATTGATGGTACTGCTGCTGGGGGAGTCAGGGATGTCTGGTGGCACTGTGGTTTGGATTTGGATTTGTCCTTTGGAGCTTTCTTCTTTTAAGCCAATAATTAGGGACTAAAGCTAGTGAGACCAACCCTGAGTAAAGCACATCAGGCCATTTCATCTCTGTGGGGAGTCAAGGTCTTCCTCTTGGTATGGTCCCACTATGATCCCCTGCCCCATGGTCTTGGGAGTCAGTGAGGTGAGTCCCAGTTCCCACTGGGATGTGCCTGTGTAAGTTGTTGAAGTCTCAGGGATTTAATAAGGATGGGGAGCAGATGAAATATGTATTGCAGTGCTCTTATCTTGGGTCTCATTTAATTAAAGGGTCACTACTGGTTAAAGAATATAATAAGCAATTTTCTTACTCATTTTGAGATTGATGGGGCATACAGAGATGTGAGTTCATTAAAACCAGCCAGGCTTCACCCAAAATTCAGAGATTAGTAATCTGCAAAGTCTGAAAATAGAAGTTCATGAATTAGGCTTCTATGATGTAGACCCAGATGCCACTACAGTGAATTCCCCTTAGTTGATAATGCGTGTTCTTTGATTCAGCAACAGTAGATGGCCCATGAGTGTGTCTGTTTTAACTAGATGCAAGCAACAGAGCCAGAAAATAAATTAAGATGGTTATAAGTACAATAAAATGAAGTGTAAAAATTTAAATATAAGACTAAAAATGCATCTCAAGTAATAAAGACAAAGCAATGACAGGACTCTGAGTTGGAGCCCAGGCTAATTCTCTACTGCAAAGACATAAAAGAAAATCGACATTAAAAAATCAGGACCTTTAGCACAAAACCTGTTAAATGGTGTATAAGACAATTTAAAAGAAATAACTTGCAAGTTAGAAGTGCAGCATAGAAACATCTGAATAATTGACATTTAAAGAATTAGCATAAAATTATTCCAAGATGGCAATGAAAGTAGTCAAGCACTCTTCTAATGTCCATGTAAAACCAGGCAGCCTTAACAGTGCACTCTCAACCTTGAATGCATCTGCTTAACAATCAGCCTTGTGTCCCAGCTCCCTGCAGGCCATATAAACACTCAGTAATATGTGGACTAGCATGTTGAGATCAGGTATTTTTTCCCCTGCCTCTGTATTAGTTAATGAAATGGTAGGCCAGCATGGGGCTTGCTCCATCTCTGCTCCCTCTGATGTAATGGGCAAAACTCTGGATGGACAGAGGATTAAACTAGCAGTGGTAGGATGGTAGCCTTCTTGTTTCTGCAAGAAACCATCCTACAAAGGAGGTGAGGAGCACCTGGAAGAATCAGGAACAGTCCCATGGCTTTGCTTATTGGGGAAGACTGTGAAATCCAGGAAAGTGTTTGAGTCCAGGTTGGATGGGGTCTTGAGCAACCTGGTCTGGTGGGAGGTGTCCTTGCCCATGGTAGTGGTATTGGAACTGGATGATCTTTATGCTCCTTTCCAACCCAACCCATTCTACAATTCTGTGAAAGAGCAGCACATCTGGAGCCTTGGTTTCTGCACTGCTGCAAGATTGGGCTGCACTGCAAAGTCCTTGCTAAGCCCCAGTACAACCCTGGGGCAATGAATAGAGCTGGGAAATTCTGAACCATGAGCATTGTACTGATTTTCATAGAATCATAGAATGTCAGGTTGCAAGGGACCTCAAGGATCACCCAGTCCAACCCTTCCAATATTATTGTTTATATGAGATGTCCCAGCACCCTGTCGAGCTGAGACTTAAAACTTTCCAAAGTGGGGGAATCCACCACTTCCCCTGGGAGATCATTCCAATGTCTGACTACCCTCATGGTGAAAATTTTTCCTCTTGTGTTCAAGATTTCGATTTTTCATTGATTTTCCCTTTCTAAGAACCCAGATAACATATTCAAAGAGATTATACCAACATTTTTTGTCTGCTTCCATTTCCTTTTTTCCCCATTTGCAAATACTATACATGATAAGGGCTATGTTTTGCCATTCATGAGATTTTTCTCCCCTTTTTTCCCTTTTCATAAGCATAATTTTTCTAACTATCTTTTTAAAAATAAGAGGGATTTCTCTAAGTCTTAAGTTTTACTCTCCTTTACTTGAATTTTTTTGAGTTCTAGCTCTCTGTTTCATGGTTTCGCTGACTTGGGGGCTGCGATGTGTTAATTATTCAATGATTTAAATGAAATATCAAAGGAGTTTTATTGATTTGCATATAAAAGTTATGAAACCAAATATATGGCACAACAGACAAATTAGCAGGCCATAAAAAGCATGAGTGAATTACTGTTTTATTAAAGCTTTAAGATAACATGCTGTAGTATCTGAAAAAAAGGTCAAATGGAAAAAAAAAAAAGGAAAATTTAAATGTGGGCACATTAATGGACTGGGGAATGTAGCTTTACTAATAACTTCTGTGCATAAAAATTTATATTTTTCAACACAGCAATAATTTCTTTTACCCTGTTGGGTATTTTAAATGTGCTCCTGTGTATATAATATTAATTTAGTCGTAAAATAAAAGGCAGTAATTCAGACAGTAGCCCATGTGAGCTATTAAATTCAAAGTACCGTGTGAAGTATTTGTGGTTATGGTTCCTTGCCGTTCTGGATAAGATGCAAACAAACCACTCCTGACAATAGGAAAGTGTTTGCTTTCAGAGTACCTGCCCGTGCTCAGCTCTGGTTTTCTGCACTTCCTTCTCCAGAGCTGACACTACCTCTGATTATGTTCTTTGGGCATAAATCATGACAGCATGAAAAAAAAAAAAAACAAACCATAAAATGAGGATGCGAGCAATTGCCAGGCTTTTAAAGTGGGATTGCATGTTTTCTGAGTCTATCTAAAGCAGCTCATGTTATAGTTCACTTCTTTTTATGCTATATCAGTGAGCTTTGCTGCCTTAGGAAGTGAAAAGATGTTTTTGCTTGTCCTATTCATTTGAAAGCGTGGGTCTGAGATTTAACCAACAGCAAATGGGCTTGACTGCAAAGCCACTCAGCTGTGTAAAACATCCTCATGTTGTCTCTCTGAAAAGCTTGAAGCAAATATCCCATCCGCTGCAGCAGCAAATGAATACAGAGCAATTAATCAAAATTCTTCTCACTTGCTCTGTGCATGTACTTTGGCATTACGTCTTGGAGTGCCTGGTTGTTCTCCTGTTAAATGCACCTATACTAAGACCCAACACCAGGCACCCCAGCAAGAAGAAATTAAGCCCAGACTCAGACTGAATCCTTCAGAGATCTGGCTCAGTGCCTGTAGCTCAGCTAATACATATTTGTCAGCATCCAGCCCTGGATGGTACCCACACAAAGATTCAGAGACTCCTGGTAAATACTCTCTGTGGATTCTCTCTGTATTAGGATATATCACCACATAGCATTTCAAAGCCATGTCTCACTTTTTAATACAAGTGCCTTGGAAAGAGATCTCCTTGCTTACCCTCCCCTCTCTGCACAGAGAATCCAGGCTTGAATCTCCTGCTGAGGATAACTCCTGTTATGGAAGAGTCTGCAAGGAAAAAACATACTCCTTCTGGCAACACACAGATCAGAGGCTACACAGTAGAGGCTGGGCCAAAAATGGATTGAGAACAGCCTTGGGGAGAAGGACTTGGGGGTGCTGGTTGATGGGAAGCTCAACAATGTGTACAATGTGTACTTGCAGCTCAGCAAGCTGACTGTATCCTGGGTTGCATCAAAAGCATGGCCAGCAGGTTGAGGGAGGTGAAATTCCTCTTCTGCTCTGCTCTCTTGAGACCCCACCTGGAGTTTTTCCAGATCCGGAGCAACTTTCCTACAAGGACAGGCTGAAATAGTTGGAATTGTTCAGCCAGGAGAAGAGAAGGACCTGGAGAGATCTTATAGCTGCCTTCCAGTACCTGAAGGGGGCCTAAAGAAGGCTTTTTACAGTGGCATGTAGTGACAGGACAAGAAGTAGTGGCTTTAAACTGGAAAAGGGTAGATTTAAGTTAGACATTAGGTTTTTTGTGTGAGACTGGTGAGGCACTGGCACAGGTTGCCCAGGGAAGTTGTGGATGCCCCATCCCTGGAGATGTTCAAGGCCAGGTTGGATGGGGCTTTAAGCAGCCTGATCTAGTGAAAGGTGTCCCTGCCCATGCAGTTGGGTTGGAAGCAGATGATCTTTAAGATCCCCTTCCAACCCAAACCGTTCTGTGATTCTGTAATTCCAGAGCTTTCACTTGACAGCAAGGGCCAGCTTAAAAGCAGTTTTGAGTTCAATGCAGACTTTGTATAATTGATCCTTGGTCAAGGCACAGCTAAAGCAAGAAGTTGATAGCAACTGTTTGCTTCCTGCCACTTCCATCTACTGGCTCTAAAAGAGGGAAGGAGTGGGTACCTGCAGATGTCACAACAGGGTGGATAATACTGACCCTTCTGGCAGGCCTCAGAAAAGCCCCAGCTGTGTGTGCAGCTTGGTCTTTCATACCCATACAGCAGCACTGGGGACTTGGCCCAGGCTACTTCCAGCAGTGCCAGCCCAGCTCCAGATCCTCCACAATGCCCCAAGCTCAGCCTGGGAACCTCTGCTTCACACTGCCTGGGGTTCTTGTGATCAGAGACACTTGGGCCAGCCCGAATCTGTTATTGTAGCTGTCTTCAGTGTCCCCTGCACCTCACTGTCACCTTCCAGGACAACAAATGGTCTGGCAGGTTTCCATCTCCAAATTCATCCCTTCTGTAAACACACAGGTGAAGAATGGGTGGATGTCCATACCAGTACCCCAGGGACTCCTCAGCCAGGAATGTTCCCAGACAGCTGGTCCTGTTCACCATGAGAGTCCCATTCTGCAAAGTAACGAGGGAGAGGCACCACCAGGGTGCTGGAGGTGGCCTGGGGGAAGGTGCTTTTGGTATTTGTTGCCCTCATTGAGGAACAGATAAAAACTTGGCTGGTGAAATCAGTGCAGGTGAACGCCGATACCTAAAATGAAGGGTTAATTTTCTACCAAGAGAGAAGAGATGTGTATGGGTAGGCACAGCATCCCCACATCTGTGGCAGGTCAGACACCCCAGAGATTCAGCCGACAGATGATGAAAGAGAGAAGTAGGTCAGAGCAAGCAAAGTCACTGAGGGATCCATCTGCTATAGCAGACAAACCAGGAGATGGCAGGAAGGAGGATCTGACCTCCTGCATGGTTGGTATGCAAAGCTGCAGAGAGAGCATTCATCATCCCGTGGCACAGAAGAAGGGTGACATTTAATGACTGGCAGCTGGAAAAGCAGGTAGCAGGCTGAGAGGAAGGTGCATGATATGGCTCCACCTGGTCAAATAGCCAGATAAACATTGCAAAGCGATGGGGAGTCCTTTAATTATGTGATTGCTGCATCAATTAGTAAAGGCAATAGCAGTGCCCTGTCTAATTTAATTGGCAGAGCTAGTGAGGAGGGCACCTGACATGGGCACTCTCAGCCTCTCAGGGGGCAAAGCAAGCCCAAATAACTCCAAGGCTGTAGAAGAGAAGCTGTGGCACTGCCTGCCACCTCCATGCTGGTGTGTTACTGCCCTTTAAAGCAGCCCCTGTGATGGGAGAAGTTGAGAGCTATATATGCCTTGGCCATGAGGTCTGGAAAGTCTTGAAGCTGGTGGGTGTGTGCAGAGTGAAATACGTGAAATCAAGGCTTGGGAAAGGAAAGGACACTCTTTTAAACAAAAGGCATTCCTTTAATCAGTCATAGAGCTGGAAAGGACCCATCAGGATTGTCAAGTCCAACTCCTGTCCCTCTGTAAGGCATCCCCCAGAATCACATCATGTGCCTGAGTGTGGCTTCTTGAACTAATTTTTCTTTTCTTGAACTCAATTTCCCTGTCCCTAACAATGCCAATGCAAGGAGTATGTTGCTTTATTACTTTTTAATTTACTTTCTTTGTCTCCTTGGGTCATTCTAAGACTCAAAGAGAGACAGATGCTTGTCTGTGGAGGATGCAGCCTTCAGGATTTATCAGTGCTTGGGGGAGTGAAGATGAGTCAGGTCTGAAATAGGTGCACATCATTCCAGGCCAGTTAAATTCCTGCAGTCAGGCTTCAAGTGACATAATTTCTTGGTACTTCATTTTCTTCACAGGATTAAAGTCCTACCTACTGATGGCTTGTCTTGCTTTTTCTGGCTATCCCCAGAGCCATCTCCTGAAGCTGCAGGAGAAAGTTCTGGATGCTTTAAGTTTGTCTAATCCTGTACCTTCACCAAACCCAGACAGCATGGGAGAGATGGATAATTGTATTGTCCCCTCTCTGGTAAGCAAAAACAAGCACAGGCATTTTAAGATGCTCCCAACAGCAGGATAGGTGGGTGCTTGATGCTGGAGTCAGGATGGCTGGACGACCCAGGGAAAAAACAGTTTCTTGGTGAGGGACTGTCCATCAGACAGAGCAGGCACAGACGTGGCAGAGTGGGGTCAAGTGGGAACTTGGCATTAAAGTGTAAATAATTGTCAGGGTGTTGTACCAGAGAAGTAACAAGTAGGAGAATGTCCTTCAGGAGCCACTCACTGACTATGTGGAAAAGGAACTAAATCAATGAGCAAGAAAGAAGTTACTGGTCAAGCCCTGTGGCCATGGGGACAGGGAGATGTGCATGAGCCTGGGAAATTAGGGAAGAGACTGAAGCTCTTCCTTCATCAAAGTATCATGAAATTCAACAAGAGGTCCTTCCAAAACATTTTGCTGACTTCAAGTCCACTGATGATCTCTACCTCTGCTGCCAAACTTGCCCTCCTGCCACTTCAGATGAATTACCATAAAGATAATGGTGGAAATTGTCAGCCTGTGTAGAAATTCTCACTGATGAAGAGCAATGACAAAACTGCTTGGTTGCATTAATCAGCACCCACCTGAAATTATGCAGACCCCTAAAGAACTTGTCTGCCCATTATCTCATCTGGCAGTGGGGTTTTGGAGGCACTAACTGCTCATCTTGACTCTGAAACTTTATTTTCAATTGCTTTACGTTTGTTACTGTTGATAGTGCCAGAGAAAAAGGAGTGTAAAATGCATCTTTTCCAGCTGGAGAACTTAGTTGTCTGTTTCATGCAGATTTAGAATGATGATGTGTAATGCAGCACATTAGAGGATGCTCTAAAAATCTGTCACCACAAGAAGTGGATCTCTTTAAGCAAGGGAGTAAAAATAAAAGTGTATTTTCTAAGTGCTGAGGCTTCTCAGGAGAGCAAGCAGTAGAAGAAGTGGATGAGAGGTTGCTCACTTCAGTGGGAGCAAAGCTAGGCTGGTGCTAACTGCTCTGAAAAATCCTGACCAAAGAAAATGGGAACCTCAACATACCCCCTTCAAAAATCCCCTTCAGGATTTTTCATGTATTGATATTCCTTTAAAATAGAGAAAACAACAGCTTTGATGAGGGATGCTGCACTTACTGTTCCAGAAGGGGACATTCATGTGCTTGGGGCTGGGTTGCTATGTCTCTCCAGTCAGCCTGTCCACTGTGTGTGCCCCAATGCAGGATGTGCTCCTAGCACAGCAGAGTCCAACCAAGGCTATGGGGAGACACAGTGTCTTCTCAACATCCCCATGCACAAAAAAGAGGGATGTTGTTCTGCAGAGTAACAGAAAAACCTGCTAGATGAAACACCCATGTCCTGTCCCCCCCCTAAATACTGACGTGGCTGGTTAGGTTAAAAAAAAAAAAAAAAAAAAAAAAGCAAAAATTTTGTGGTAGTTTTGTTTGCATAAACTTTCTAGCTCTGTGTGGAGCCAACTCAACCCAACCCATTGTATTGCATGGTTTTTCTTGAGGGTTCTCAGTTACTGGGATGACAAGTGTCCTTTTTGGGGTAGGCTGGGGAAGATGGGGAGGGCTGCTGGGGTCTGGGAGCAGCAGAGAGGCTCATCACGCAGCTTGCAGCTCTTAGGTAACCATATCACACAGTCCCCATCTCATATCTGCATAATCCATCACTTTTAAAGACATCTTCTTATATCGGTTAATATAAAATGTTGTTCATTGTGTCAGCCAGCAGGAGGTTTCATAGGTCCTTTAGGCAACTTAAACAGTGATTAATCAAAAAAAGCCTCCACCTTCTTCGTGCTGTTAATGCCGTTGTTAGGTTGCAGGCAGAATAATTTATGGTATTTCCTGATCCTGTTAGCTAGAATGTCTGATTAATTTTGGCTCTGGGATTAAGTCAGCAAAAGAAATTTGACTTCCACAAGCAAGTGATATATATCATCCACCCAAGTGCTAGAAGGACAGAACACCATCTTTCTGCTGTTTTTATTGTGTCCTGAACTATAGCCAGAAGGTGGCATTATGTACTCATTTTATTACTGCTGCTGCCTGTGGACTGAATTGAGTTTAAAGCCCAGGGCACGGTCAGCTTCTTGGAAGGGAGAGTGCTAGCACATGTTGCTGGACACCCTGCCCTTTCTTGCCAACACGGACATCAGTGTGCAGTTTCAGAAAATGATGTATAAATTACTTAATTATTACCCAGGATTTTGGATTTTGCTTTTTGCAGATTTTTATTCTCGGTGCTTAGGTGGCTTTTTTGGCTTTCTTCTTTCCTCTTTTTTTTGGATTCCTTACCAGCTCAGAAAGTTTGCCAGGTTGTGAAATAATCTTGTCTGAGAGGGTTTTGAGGGTTTCTCTAAGGTAATTTTAGTTATTCGTATGCACAAAGATGCAACATGAGTGTCTTCATCTAGTAGCAAAGCATTTGGTCTCATTACGTAGGATCCTTTCTCTGGGAGGGCTGGCAGTACCTGTGCTGCTCTCCATGGGTTCAAACAACACATGGCTGTGCAAAACACCACATTCACTTTCTTTCTCAGTGTCCACCACTTCCATTCTTTCATTTTCAGTAGCAATGGGAAGTTTACAGACTGAAGAGTTCTGTTTGCTCCAGTTGTGTAGGATGGTAGGAAACAGGGAAATTCTGCTGCGACTGGTTCAGCCTTACAACAGAAAGCTCAAGAAGAAATCTCTGTCCCATTGTGGCTCTGCAGGCCATGAGGAAAAGCATTTCCATGCCACAGCTGAAGGTACAACTGCAGCCTGGACAAACACAGCAGAGATATGGAACTGAAACTGTGCAGAGGATGCTATCGAGAGGTGACTGTAACCTGGAGGTGCTGCAGTTCATGTTCTTGCTCCATTAGCTCTGACAACAGACTTCTGAGACCAGAGTTTTCTAAACCTGGTTCATAAATCATGCTGGTAAAAATGCACTGGGATTTACTTATACACAACACAGAGCTCTGCAAATAAAATTAACCCTTTGTGCAAGGGCTGCAGCTTGTGTGAAGCAGATGCTGGGTGCTTGGTGTTTGACTGCTCAAATCTGGGGCTGGGCTTATGGAAATCTAACAACTGATATTGCATGATTTGAGTTTCAGGTATTCAGGTTCTCCCCAGCTGGACCCTGACCAAAGCAAGGCCAGAGCCAGCAGGATGAGACCAATCCCAGGCTGGAAGAGGCTATAGGCATAACACTGGGGGACTCAGACTGAACCAGTCACTTTGCTTTCCAGCAAATTAGGATGTTTAACAATTTCCAGCCTTGAGGTACGCTTATGCCTGCCTGTTCAGCATCATGGAGCTTAATAGTGTTTGTACCCAAAGTTTTACTCTGCCCTTGAAAAGATATGTTTTCTGGAAGTTACCAATACTCTTTTGACCTTTGTGAAAATATGAGCCTTTAAAAATAGCTCATTTACTCACACAGGAAGAGACCTGCTTGAAACCATGAAATTGTTTTTTGAAACCTTAACCTTAATCTCTGAAAGGATGCTACCTTCTGCATAGCTGAGGCAGTCCTACCAGACATATGCAACCTGAAGCCATGCCTGTGCAGGTCTCTGATGTGTACAAGCTTTTTGCAGCACCTGCAGGGCAGATCCATTGTGGCTCTGCAAGAGTGAACAGGGTCACTTCCCACCTTGTGCATTAGCAGCAAAACTGGGAGCTCAGTTCTTGTGGCAGGACCTTTATCAGCAGTGATGAATGGCAGAGGGGATTTTCATCCCTTTGATTAATTTTCCAAGGCTGAGAGTTAGAGCACATCTTGACACCCACGTCTTGAGGTTTCAGTAAGGGAGTCCTTGGGAGGTCTGGGTTGTAACTTCACTTCTGCAATACATGAACCTCAGGCTCTCACAGCTCCTTCATTGCTGAGGGTGGGGAGTGGGGATGTAGCTAAGTTGGCAGGTTGGGCAAACAACACTTGTGCTGTTAGGCTACGAAAAGAAACACTGATGGATCTGAAGTCATACCCTTTGTAAAGCAGATTCCGAGGCAGGAGCAGCAAATTTTCTCACATGAAGAATCTGCATCTTTGGGATGTTGTTTAAAAAAGAAAAGCAGATGGATTTAATATCTCTTTCACTAGGTATTTACTGGTTTGAGGAATGAAGTTTTGACCTCAGGGGCTGCTGCAGCTATGCCATGGCTGGGGAGGAAGGAGGCAGACTGTGGCAGCTGGAGGGTGCCACGAGTGCCACAGGGGATACGAGCATGGCATGAGGTAGAGCAATGTCTGGACAAAGCCTCAGGGAGAGGGTTTTAAGCAAATAAACATATGTGAGACTTTCTTTTGCTCCTGACTTCCTCCTTGCTGCTGTTGTTCACCCACTCTCCCTGCCTTCTCCCCAACAGCAGTTCCTGAACATCTGTGTCCTCAGTGGCCCAGGTCACATATATAGGGCATTTCCTTGCCTTTCCTTCTGCCAGAACTAGTTATTCCTCACTCAGCTCATTTCTCTCTTACTCTCATTCTCTCCTCTACAGCCACAGCAAGAAGCTGTTTCCTCTTGAGATACCTAGGGTCTGAGACTGAACATTTTTTATTAGGGCAATGCAAATCTAATGTTGCTCCACTGCTCTGGAGAAACTAGTTCTAAGTTGCCCTCAGGGCACTGTGATCTTCTTCCTTGTGCTCCATGGACATAATATATGAATGTTATGCGAGATTTCAGCTGAGAATAATTCTATCATTCTATAGGACCTCAACAGATGAAGGAGCCTCCAGTACTTCCACAAAAACACATTACTTTCCTCCCCTTTGTGATAAAAAAAACCAAATCATCTTAACTCGTGAACAGTGCCTCATGAGGAGCAAAAGGAAGGAATGTGCCAATTTTTTCCCAGTCCCTTGGGAATCTCTGGGCACCCTATGTGACTGAATGATCTTGCAATCCATTTCTTTTGAGACTGGCTAATCTTAGGCACAAATCCTAAAGAGGGCAGCAGAATCTAACCCAAATCTCTTCCCTCCCGAAGCGATGCTGGTGCTGCTAATCGAATGTGCTTTATGTATGAGTTCAGTTCAGTACAGAGACCCAGAACGTGCCGCGCCTCGTTCGGTGATACACAAACCGACTGGGACAATTTACAATGGTGATTTTTCCACTGACGGGTAAATTAATGCTCTCTATTATAGGCATTTAGTCAATGCCAGCTCCCTAAGTCTCTAAACAGGCCACCAAGATAGAAGATTGATTGGTCTGAATGCATCATATATAAAACAGGAATAGTTCATAAGAACATACATAAATGGAGTGTTTGTTTTCCAGAGCCACACAAACAGCTCTGTCCTAGGAGGAGTGCTGACAGCCTTCTCCTCAGACAGAGCAAAGGGACAAGACTTGAGTTTTGGGTTTTTTGTTTTGTTTTTTTGTTTTTGTTTTTGTTTTTTTTTAGGGGGGGAGGAAGAAGATTGATATGACCTAGAGATGGGGAGGAAGGTCCTCCTAGCTCTGCATGTGGGCATGGTTATTTGTCTGGAGGGGATCCTGGAGACCCTTGTGCTGTCTGTGTGGCTCATGAGGATGCTGCTCTCACACTGTGCTACCTGACAAAATTAGCAAATCATAACAGACCTCTGAAATTGGCTTTGTAGTTACACAAGTGGCCCAAACTCCAAAGATGCCAGCCTCTGCTGCATCTCCAATAATTAATGTTTTCTTTTTATTTAGAGCACTATGATGCTTTCCTGCTTGGATCATCCAGGAAGTGAAACCTCATTTCTAAGCCATGGTCTGGGTACACAGAGGCTGTTGCTGGAAAGGATTTGCTGGGCCATGGGAAGCCAGGTTCTGCATGAATGAGTGTGTGCTCTTAACTGGGAAAAATGCAAAGCAAAATATATTAACACAGCTACTTCTGGAAGAGGCATGAACCCATTCATTTTATCTCACATGAGCCATGGGTTAAGACACACAGGGAGTCAGTGTGCATTTCTTCTGACCTTTGCAAAGACATTAAGCTGAAGTACTGATCACTGATGTGATTTTGAAACCAAGAACCATCTTCCTAAATCAGGAGGATAAAGTATATCTTTTACTCTTGGGGCTAAACACACTTCTCATTGCATAGACAAAAGGGGGACATATAATGTGTTGGTCACTGTCAGGATCCTCAACCTAAACTGTCTGTGAAGGCCAGTGAGGCCAGAGGCAGAGGCACTTAAACCTTAATCATGCTTAAAATGGGATTTAAGTGTCCATGTGCCTCAGACATTTATTTCCTTTGGATTCTCTCAGGTCTGTGAGATTGTGATTAGGAAATCAGGCCAATTTCTAAGCTGTAAAGATTGTCACCATATTCCTTCCAACTGGATGGCCAAAGCCAGTCATGATTTCTGCTGCTGGAAAGCCACAAAGCTCAATAAATAAGACCTGGTGTCTTGAAACTTTATTACTTTACAGCCACAGAGGATCTTGTGGATGCCACTGAAATGAAGGAAGAAACAGAATTCCACAAATGTGTTTCTAGGGTAGCAGGGAAGTAACAGAATCTTTTTAATATAGTATGACAGCTCATGAGTTGAGTTGAGTTTGGGAATCAGCACAGGTTTTTATCTTAAATTCTGAAATCCTCTGCTTTGTGAGCTGGTTTATCTTCTCAATAAGGCACACGAGGATATCATTTACAGCCCAGTAAATTCATACCTCGCACGGTCGGTGGCACACAGCCTTTGGGCTCCTGGTTAACAACACACAAGCGTGCCTTGCTGCACTGTAACTCACACTCTGTCACAGCTCCTGGCTTAATTAAAAAGCACTAAAAATGTGAAATAACAAAAATAATTACTGTAATAAATTAATGAAATAAAATATATTTTGCTGAGATTTTAAAAAAATAATCTCTGTTCAGGCTGAAAGGTCCAAACATTAACCTGCGTGTAGGGACTAATTATGGTCTGAGGTATGTGAGTGTAATGATGGCTTTTGTTGAATTGCTCTGGTTTCAAGATCAGATCTTCCTTATACATGGAATGTGTCCTTACGTTTGCATAATACTTCCAACAGATTTATCTGTCACTGTGAAAAACTGAAACTTACCCTCCAGTTCCACACTGTTGTGGGATATTTGCCCAATTTACAGTGAGCTAGACATGGGAAAAAGCACAGACTACATGCAAACTTCTTTTGTGCATGAGTTTCACCACTCCTGTGCTTTCAGGGCTGATTCTTCCTCCTCTGTTGTCCTTTAAAAATGCACCATGTGATGAGAATTATGGAGCTGAGCTCCTTGTTGAGGGTGACCACAGAGCAGTACATGTGACATATTCCCCAAGTCACCTGCAGCACACATTATCACTGTCATCCTAAGGCCATAGGAGGAGTCAGAGAACTATATCAGCCACCTGGAGATAACAACCTTCTCTAGTACCATCCAAATGGAGTTTGGGAGTGGGTCTGTCCTGACACTGTTATAGCACAGATGTGAATGGGAGATATGCAGCTGTGTTTAGAGATGGTGATGATTTCTGTATGTATGTACTGAAGTGCAGTTCCCTTCTACTTTTAATTCCCTGCTCTGTGAAAAATTGTCCCATATGAGTTTCTTTTTTCCACCTCCCACCCCATCCCTGGATGCTTGAGAACTGGCAAAAAAAGGAGGGAATGAGGGATTTGCTATAGGTAGCATGGGCACCCAGGAACCTGAAATAGGTGATATTCTAATTAGTGTGCATATTTTTGGCTTGAAATTCAGGATTTAAGACATCAACCACATGCATTTGACTTCTAAAATCTGTATTTATGCTTCTGAAACCAGCACCTGTTTTTTTCATTGGAACAATCAAATATTAGGTTTGGTGTCTCTTTTGCATTAATTGTAATTAAATTAAATGGCACGAGGACGGCTGTTTTCATTGATGATGCAGTCAGGACAGGGCCAAATTTGCCTCTTGGCAGGAGTTAAAAGGTTTGGAGAGACAAAGCCACCAGTTGCTGTGGCACTGGCAGTCTCCATCCATGAGGGGTGTTATGAAGAGGTGTAAATTGGATCTGTGACATATAAATGATGTCTTTAAAATAAAACTTTTAGACATGACTGAAGCATCAACTTGTTTGCATTCAGAGTAATATCCTCAATATATAGAGTAATATGAGTAATATCAGTGTGCCCTTACCTGGCAAAATACCAAGAATAGAAATATTCCCATAGTCCTCTTATCTGACAGAGCTGCTGCACCAGTCCTTTGTGATTTTAAACTCTGCTTTTCTCAGAGACAAAGTCTTCTTCATTAGGATTTTTGTGTTTTAAAGGGTTAGACATGATCTCAGTTGTCAGGCAGGCCTCAGTTCACCCACCAGAGAATAACTTCTGCTTCTCCCACAGTATTATCTGGCCATGAAATAGTATTTGAGCTCAGCAGCTACTCACTAACCTGTGAAACCAAGAATGGGAATTGTGTTTAATGGGCCTCTTAAGTAATGCATATACTCAGGATTTCACACATTTCTGGTGTTACCACTGACTGTAGGCTGCCATGCAGATAATGGTGATTTGCAAAACTGCACAATTGTTATTAGGATTGACTCTTCCTATCAACCATGTTTGTGTCATTTACAGTGAGAGCAGGTTTTAGAAAATACTTAAGAGAAAAGCTTCACAGTTTTGTCCTGCTCTCATTCCTAACCATGGAAATTAAAATAAGTCATAGTAATCAAACTTTATATCAGGTCTCAGTATAGGGTTGGGCTCATTAGAGAGTGTTTGGCAGCACTACTGCTAAACATAGACTGGGGGCAGCAGAATTCAGTCTTCACAAAGCCGTATTCCTTGCTTCCACCCCTACCCACAGGATCCCTCTGAGTGCCTGCAACAGCAGATCATCATTGCAAAATAAACTCAGCTGAAGGTTTCTGCTAAATGCCACTGCTCCTTGCAGGCCAAGTGGTTCACTAAGCAGAGAGCACAGGGGTGCAGTGGCTCAGTTTCCATCCAGCCTAACAGGGACCCAGTGAAGGGAAAGCTCTGTGCTTATCCCAGTCTTTAGAACTTTTCTGCAATCTCTGCACCAGTAATGAGTTCTTTGATGGGTTCACTCTGGCAGAGGTGTTCAACCTGGACCCTTTCTAAAGCTGCAAACAGAATTAAACCATGGGGTAAAAAAATCTAGAGACCAAATATGCCTCTCTGTGTGTCTCCTTGTGGGAAGCAGCCCTGGTACAGCTGTGTCCAGCTGTGTTTTCTCAGAAGAGGTGCTGAAGGAGATGTCCAAGTGTAGCTTGAAGAATTTACTCAAAGAGGTGGATCACCCTTTAGGGTCGTATTAGAGACTGGCATTTGCCTTTGTGCAGATAACTAGCGGTTTTGTGTTTAGGATTATCAGATTTTCCAGATACTCTGCAGAAACAGCTGTCAGCAAATCTGTGACAACAGATGTTGGGATGTTGTTCAGCGTACTGTGTGCTAATCTGCTGCTGTCCCCTCTCCAATTACACAGTCATTTTTTGCTATCACAGGAGGAAACTTGAACAAACACTGTTATAAGAATGTGCAGCAAAATAGTCTGGGTCCTGCCAGAGCCCGAAGCCTTAGTCAGGTACTCACTTTTCCAGTCAATTGACCTTATTTAAAAACTCCTGTCAAGACAATAATTTTGTACTTTGCTTTCCTATCACTCTGTGGGCATTGTCAGGATGTCTCAAAAGAGCAGGGAAGAAACAGGGACTGTTTGAAGGTGACAGCAAGAGTGAGACACTGCCCGAGCTGCACCCCAGTGATCTCCAGCTATATAAAGGGCCTGAAACAGCTTGTAGGCAGATGATGTATGTTGTGGAGTACTTTGCAAATATTGTCTCCTTTGTATGTCAGATGTACAGTGGATGTTTGTGGAAGGATACAACAGGCAACCCGCAGGGCTAGCTGCTAAGGAAATCCAGACTCCTGCTTGGAAGACAGCATTTTCTATTGCTCAGCCACTAAAACTCAGAAGCACTATCTAATGTAGGCCAGTTTCATGCTCTTCCTCCTCAGCAGTAGTGCTGCTTTGAGCAGATCTAACTCAGTCTTTGAAGATTAAAAGGTCATAAGTCCTCACCTTGAACAAAGTCTTCCCCCTTTATGACATCCCCTTCTTTCTGTTAGATGAACTGAACTCTAGAATGAATTTGCATGTGGATAAATCCTACATATAATTTCCACAGGCATACCTGTCATTAGACAATATGAATTTACAAGTGTGACAGAGTTTGTAGAGTCTGGCAAATGTCCTTAGAAACCTCAGATTATTTCTTATCTCTGCAATTTTTGAATGAAATCCAAAACTTCTAGAAAGAAAAATAATTATGTATATTTACCCAAATTAATGTGCTGTGTTATGGGAAACCAAACCATTACAGCAGTGAGATTACAGATGGAAAATTAGAAACAAAAATGAGGCTGGTTTCCCAGAATTTCTCTGCCCATTAAAACCAGAAAAACTGCATCCCACCTGACTTGTAACATCTACATCTATCTCAGAGCTGGTCATGCAAGGCCCCTACTACTGTGAAAGTGTCTGGTATTTAAGGTATCCAGGAAAAAAGATATTTAAGGCCATGGTTCATCTCATCTGTTTTAGAATGAGATGAATGTCTTGAAAGTGGTTCTGTGCCTGTAGATAGAATCAAGGTGATTTGTTTAGATGCAGAAGGCACACTGCTGAATTATTTTGGTACAAAAAATCCTGCCTGTGGTAGTGATGTAACTGGGTTTGAAAAAATACTATAGAAAAACTCAAAACAGAGAAGGAAAGCCTGTATTTATATTGCACTGCATTTTCTATTCAGTTATTATTAAAGGCAAATTCACACTTTCATAGCAACCCAAGCCTTTATAGAATCATCTGTGTGAGCTGACAGGAAAGGTCTACAAAGCAGTATTTCTGGCCTGGTGAGGATGCTGTGCAAACTCATTGTTTGCCTTTATTTGCAAAGACCTGCCCCTGGAGAGGAAGAGAAGGAAGCAAGACACAATAACTATGGTTTCTGAGAAACTTTGCAAGGAAACGAAACAATAACAGAACAGAAGATAAACAAGTCCAGGTAAATGACATGCCAGTATGTTGATTTTACATGTACAGGAATTTTCATCCTTATTATTATTAAACTCTCACGGCTAATGCTGTGATTGATGTTCTTCTAAAACAAGCTAAAGATTATCTGCAGTGTCTGTGGAAAGGATTGATAAGCTTTCCCATATTATATGCAAAACCATACTGATTCCCAAGGTGACATTCTGGTTAGAGTGTTCATTTCTTTTTAATTTCCATGTAAAAAGATACCAACGTGTCTTTTTTGTTTCAGCAACACCTGTCAAAAGCCTGTACCACAGAGCAAGGTTATTCCTATCCCCAAATTACTTCCTGTGCACATGCTCATCATGGTTAGTTCTGCACTTCTGCTGACTATTGTAGTTTTATCCCACACTTACATTTGCATTGATTCAAAAAGCTTTCAACTCCAGAAAAACAAGCCTCTAGTTTCAGTTCCTATCCCCTTCCTTCCTTGTCATCATTGAGACCAAAGAGGTGATTTCCTTCTTGGGTTCTGCCGTGGCAGAATTTAGAATGATAGAATCAAATATTGCCAGACATTTCTTTTCTTTCTTTCTCTATGGCAAAAGTGAAGAAGAAATCAATTCCTCATTCTTCAGTTTCCATTTCCAGTTACCAAAGCTGGAAGAATACTGGGAATGGATGAGAAATAATAGAGTGGTTTGGGTTGGAAGGAACCTCAAAGATCATCTAGTTATTAATTAATTAATATCTTCTTCATTTAGAGACCAGTATATTGTGCAGGACAGTGTTGAATGCTTTGCACAAGACCAACATCAGTCGCTTTCCCCTTGTTCACTGACAGTGGAACCCCACTGTAAAAGGCTACCGAATTTGTCAGTCATGATTTTACCCCAGAGAAGCCATGTTGGTTGCTACCAACCACCTCCATATTTTCCATTTAGGAAATGCAAACGTTTAGGATTAGAAAAATAGTTTTGCTGAAGCCATAAGCAGATGTTGTTCTTCACAAGCACAGCTGCTCACTCTTTATTGTCTGTCACTGAGCTGCAAGCCCATCTCTTTAACATGAGTTGTCAGCCTACAACAAATGGCAATCACAAGTCCTAAATGTGCAGAACACTCATAAACTCGCATTTAGAATTCATAAACTGGCCATAGGTGGTCCCCAAGCTGTCTCAATGTGTTGGTCTGTCTGCCTTCATGGATAAGCTTCCTGACCTGCTCTCTCTCCCTTGACCTAATGCTGGCCAGGCAGTCTCTGCTTTCCCAATACACAATGTGCTACATATATTGAGGTTTGTTTTGTTTCATCCTGGCAAGTTCACTTGCTGCTCTCTCTTGCACAGAACACAAGATTCCCTGAAGAATAAAATAAAGGAATTCATTGACATTTTAATTAATTACAACTTTTAATTAATATTCACCAGGGTGACAAGTGTTCTGGAATGCAAAACAGGAGTAATTCCTGAGGAAAAAAGGGAAAGGTTCTTTGGTTTGTGCTCAGGTTACATGAAGACCTTGTAGCTGAATTTATGATTATATCAGGAATCTGCTGACTCCTTGCTGACTGAAACTTTTTCTGATCTTTAAATGAGAAACATAGACAGTTCTTTATTAATAATATCAGGTGCTGTGAGGAAGGCTCAGAGGCAGAGTACACCAACTGAGTAAAAATCATGGTCCATAACCTAAACAACTAAAAAATCTTTTTTGAGCTCAGGCACCTTATCTCAGAGAAATGGGTCAAGGGATGGACAAGGCAGGTGTCATCTCTCTCTCCTGCTGTTTGCATCCTGCCTTCTCCCATGAGCTGGAGAAACTCATATAGGAACACAGAGGAGATCCACAAGAGCTGAAAGGTTCCCCACAGCCACCCACTGCCCATCCTCTCTGTGAAATACTGAGCAAGGCTCTCATAACTTGTTGCATAGTTGTGCTGCATTTTATTTGCATAGTGGAGATCTCTTGCCTGGATTGCTATAAAAACCATCCTGTATTTTTCTCCCAGGCATGAACTATAGCACTTTGATATGCCTATGAAAGATGAGCTCCTTTTACTTACTGGTGGTAAAGAGAGGAAAGGGGAAATTCTCCCTGTATACAATTTAATATTAACTTTCTAATTCTGTCTATATGTTAGGAATTCCCCAGTGACTGCAAAGACTAGTTGGTGCTCACAGGCTGTGATACTGGAGGATGAGGCAGAGCTGTACTACAGCCAAGATCAGGTGTTTGGCAAAAGAAAGAGAACATTGGTTTTTTTCTGAGTTTAAACAAATGTAGCTGCTTGTGGAGAGATGAACTCAAGAGAGGTGGAGAGCTCTCCATCCCACCTTTCCAGGAGGAATATCTGTTTCTTTTGCAGAGATAACAACTAAAATGGAGCAGTGCCAAAAACTACCTTACTGCCAAGAAATAGTTCTTAACTTGCTTGACTTTGCAGTAGATTTGAAACAATGAAGGATGAAGGTTGAAGAACTTGCATCCCATGGCTGTTCTCTGAAACAAAGAAATCTCTTCACCAACAGGGGGCAAGTTCATAAAGCACAGTCAAAGTCAAACTGACACATTGATTGATTTTCACTTTTTTTGTGTTTGTTTTTTTTTTTAAAAAAAAAAAAAGAAAAAAAGAAAAAAAGAAAAAAAAAGAAAAATAAAGGGTCTCCCTTCTTCTTCTTCTCCCTCCTCTGCACTCCAGCAGCAACACTGGTCTGACAGCCTGACCCTTACCTGAGCCAACACAACTTTTCTTGCTGGTTTAGTTTTATGCCAAGTTAGGAAGTTCCATCAGCTTAGCAAAGACAAGAAAAACCATCTCAGTTCCAAAGACAGAAGCAAAAATACACAGCTGGGAACAGGCAAAAACAAAAGCAGGGAGGCTGGCAGGACAAGGACTGACCTCTCAGTGCAGTGACCATTAGACTGGCTCAGCTATGGGATCCAAAAATGGAGAAAGTTTCACTTTTTAGACAAGTTTCTAATATCTCAGTGGCTGGGATACTTCTTTACCAATTCAGAGGAAGTGTTTTAATCTTGGATAGTGTTTTCATCTAGTGGGGTGCCACGCATAAATTGGACTATGATCTTGTAATCCTTTCTCAAGCAAAAGTCTCCTGGGCTGCGAATGATCTGATACAGCAGCAGAGAAATCTATGGCAGAGGATGAAACTCTTCAGAGATAATTGTTCATCTATGCTCTGTTATTGACTGTGGTGATGGTTTCCAAGATCCCCATGACTTGTTCAAACCCTCTAGTGATCTCCAGGTAGTAAAAAGCTTTTGAAAAAAGTTAGGTCTACCCACATGTGCTTTGGAAGAGGTTTGAAGGAATCCAGGGACCTTTCTTGGGCCTCTGTACTGATATTAGTTGTGTGATGATACCAAGTGAAGGAGGAATAGCTGGAACTGAATGTGTTTGTCCATCTGGTAGCTAAGCTCTGAGGGACAGATTTGATTTGACCGTGTTGATTCCTGTATCAGGAGGAAAAGATGAAGCCGAAATCACTGAGAAGGTAAAAGGGGAAAATATTCACCAGACCTGATCTTGTGGCCACTCCAGAACTTCAAAAGTCAAGAAACCGAGCTGACTTCAGGATGAAAATACTAATCTCTCTGTGTATCAGCCAGGGAGATTCTGACCCTAAATTGCAAAGGAATTTACTGCAATTCCATCTTTGCCAATTTAGTGTCTTCTGCTTCTAAATTGAAGGAAGCTTCAATGTTAATTTTAAAATATTGCTGGCATTTATCACAGTAATTACTTTAGCCATGTAAAACTCTAGACACTATAAATAGTGTTGATACTGTAGATTAAATGCTCCCAGGGTACGTATTACTGATGCTACAAAACACACACACAGACAAGGATATTCTTCTCCAAGCTCAGCATTTGTTGGCCTCATGCAAAACCATCTGAGCACACAGTTGCCTCATCAGATTGCTGAAAATGACTGATGTTACTTGTCAAAAACCATCCATCTTTATCAGTGACTGTATTTAGGAGGACTGAAAGAAATACACATGGGCAAACACACTCACAAGCTGTAATATGAAAACATGCTTCAATGCAATTATGATTTTTAATTAGTAACTGTTAAAGGTGGGAAAGGTTTATTTCAGGGGCTTTGAATTTCCATGGTCTTTGGTTTCCAAATTCTCAGTCTCTGAAATGCAGATCTCTTTGATCTTTTAAAAATACTGTGAGTATATAAGCCATAAGTGCATCATTCCAAATTACTAATCAGTTTAGAAAATGTTCATGTTAATCTATCACATCCAAAAGCAGTAAAAGGTGTCTGTGCATGTAGGAAAAAACAGAGTTTTTATCAAACACCCTTCCCTAATACAGAAAGGCTTGTGCAGAGAGGTATGAAAAGGTGGATAGGGCAAGAAGTTAGGGACATCAGGAATAAGCTAAAACTGGTAAGATAGTGAACTGTGAAGTACTTGAAATCAGAAATTATGCACTATCAAAGTTTACACATGTAAAATATGAAGATTGATGTAGTCAGCTGAGTAAATGTTATCAATAATACTGTTAATTATAAGTACACCCCAATGGGGAATGTATTTTTCACTTCTGTGAACATAAGCAAAGGGCATTAACACCAAAGAAGATGAAGGGATTCCTCTTTAACTTTGTCTCTGGGTGCTCCCTGGAGACAGTCTACCCAATCACCAAGCCACTAGTGCTGATAAAAGGCTCTCTGGACTTAATGTTTGCCCATTCATAGGAGGAGGTTGTACAGAGTCTGCATACAGCAGGAGGTGGCTGCACCACTGGAAGCACCACTATACACACACAGTGATGTGTAGAGCCTAAAATACACATTCATCACTCCACTGCTCTTTATTATAGGGAGAAAGATACTAAAAAATAACTCAAGCCCAAGACATAGAATGGAGATAAAGCTGTTTTATAGCATCTGAAAGCATGTGGAAAAATTGTTGCATAGCTGGAACTTATTTGGCATTAGGGAAACTATTTGTTGAGCTGCCAGGAAAACTCTAAAAGAGGAAATACAAGAAGACACCGAAACAAGCACTAAGCTTTCTTCTCGTGAAAATCAAAGTCAAATAGAGCCCTTGAAATCATTAGGAATACCTGAAAAAATGAGCCCATCTTGAAACTGGAAATTACTCAGGCAGTGGTTGGAAACACAATGTTTTGTTGTACCAAATAGCTTCCTACCACATGGGGAACTTCTTAGGATTTATTCCTTGAGCACAGTGACTGGTATAGCTTGGGCAGAGTTCCCAAAATTCAGCTTGTGTGGCCTGAAGGGTGAGCTCTCTCTGTCATGCCATCTCTCTTGCTCATGTTTAACCCAAAGGGAGATTTCATTGCTTGATAACTTCTATTCAGGCACATGGTTGCATTCTCTGGCACAAACATTGCCAGCTTCTGGTCAGTGCTTTAGAAGGCTATATGGCTAATCAGACTTCTTAAAAGGATACATATTTTGCTATGGAAAACTGAATCCAATTTGCTCTCATATGGAAGAACTGGCTTAATGTTACTATTTTGTGTCCTGTGGCCACAGTAGCATTATTATAAATATATATACAAATATCATTGCCTATTATCTTTACACAGAAAATATTCAGTGCCAGTAAGAAAACATAGGCACCCAACACACTAGAAAGTTTATTGTTGTAGGTTGTGTTTGGTGGTTTATTTTGTTTGGGTTTTTTTTTTTTTTTTTTTAATTTTCACTGAAGCTACATGGGCTTTTCCAGATGATGAACTGACTTCAGAAACAGAAAAAAATCCTGTATATTTTTGCATTATTTAAAACATTTTTTTTACTTTTTATTGCATTTCACACAAGAGAAAGAAGGGTTTGGGTTTTTTAATTTCCAAAGTGAAATGTATCAATATACATTTTGTTCTGTTTCCGTTCACTGTAACCAAGAGTCTTCTGTGATAATATTATTGCTGCCAGTATGTTGCTGGTTGTTTAAGAACTTGTGGTCATTATGGAAGATGAATGACAGTCCTTGGAGCCCATGGCTGAAGCACACATTAGTCACTAGTAAATGATGTATAAAAAATATTCAGCTTGCAGAAAGATAATGGTGGTTCCTATTTGAAAATGCAGAAAAATGCACATATCTGGAGCACAGAAGTGTCTCATCAATATCTCTGTGGGAAGAAAACTAACCTGTCAAGAAGAAAATGTTGAAGAGATGGAGATATTTATGCGTTCACAGCACTGATCATAATGATGTAAAGGACTATTAAAGCAAACTTAAAATATTAGATACTGCAAGTACACCACTTAATTGTTTTTTCCATGCAACCTAGGAATGCTCTAAAAAAATTCAATTAGGAATTGTTCATTCTACATCTTTGACCTTCAGTGATCCTGCCTTTCCCCATTTCACGTTTATCCATAAATTTAACAGGCATTCTTGGTTTGACCTTTCACAAATGGCAAAGTCCTTCACCTCCTCCAGCACTGGAGCTGAGGGCTGGGACTCACAAGGAAGGAAGCCCAGAGGACAGAGTCTATCTTGGTGACTGTGGCATTTCCAGGGCTGTAGCAGCATCCACAACATGTGACCTCATAGCTTCACTTTTCTCTGGCCCTCTTCTTTCAGATGATGACCCCCACATGAGACATCACCCCTGCATTATACTGAAAATCTCACTGCCCTCTCAGAAGAGGGAAATCTTGCCATTTCCATGGTGTGGAAATGCAGTTATCCCATTTCAGGGCTTTGGTTAACATCAGCCCTTGCTGAGTGAGCCACATTGCAAGTTCAGGCTTCTGGTATGCAATGGTTGACAACTTAGCAGTGGAGGAAGCAGCTGCCTGCCAAGAAAGCAACATTTATTTCTAGCCACTAGCTTAAGTCCTTAGGTCCTCTTTTCCTTGCCTTTCACTCCTTATCTTACCCAGTGAAGGGTAGCATGTCTTTGTTGCATGTCTTGCCAGTAGGGCTGAACTGACCTAAATACTTGCAGAGCCCATCCTGCTCTACTGCCTCTACCCTCAGGATTAGTGCTGTGGCATTGACCCTTCTCTTCTGATAGATCCTCTGTGATCCTTCACTGAGCCAATTCCACTCATTCATCTGGAAGAAAACAGAAAGATTTATATATATATGTGTATGTGTATATATATATAAATTAACTGCATTTTTAACTATCTCAATTTTCTGCCAGTTGTGTGAGGGAGAGGTCCTCTGAGAACTAGGGCAAGTGGAGGGAAACAGCAGGAGAATGGCAAGGAGAATGGGGGAAAATAAGTGACAGTGTGGAGAGAGCTGGACCACTCCTTAAGGCAGTGAACCATTAGAACAGCCCAGCTGTGTCTTTAAACAGTCATTAAGGACACAGCAACAACACAGGGAAACTTAACATGAAGCTGGCAGAGCCAGCAGGAGGACAGGCAGCAGTTTGCTGTTGCTGTAACAGGCAATTCAGTACCCACCTGGAGGGCTAGTACTTGCCCTAGAGGGCAAAACAAATTATCAGGCTAATTTTAATTTTCTTTTTCAATAGGAACTACGAAATTAGCTGGAAAGGAGAAAAGTAGCAGAGGGACACCTGTAGAATGTTATGGGTGCCAGAAAAAGCTACTTGTACTTTTTCCATATCAACACTTAGAGGCAATGCAAGCTCCTTCATGGGAGGCCTTTCTGCATGTGCAATGCTGTCACTGTGCTGCTACACAGACCTCAGACAGATGTTCACCTTTAATTCCTTCCAGGCACTCTTTGCTTTTGAGGGGATGGTATGACACCACAACCCTAAAGGTTATTTAGTCCTTCTTTTACAGTGAAAGCCTGTAAGATGCAAAAAGGAAAAATTGTTCCGTAGATCTGGACATCAGTAAGTGGTGTGTGTCAGGCAGTCAGATGGTGCCCATCTGATTGATACAGGACCTGGGGTCTTCAGCTGCTCTCAGGTGTGCTTGAACAGTCTGTTGAAGTTGTCTTGTTGCAGCAGAGACAACCTGGGCTGAGTGTTTTTCTTCTATAAAGATGCCATGGCTCTTCACATACTTAAATTTTTATATTCAGTTGCTTTCCAAATTCTATAAACAATGAAGGGAGGGAGATATTTTGCAGAAAGGGAAGCCTGAAGAATTTTTCTTGCCTTCTGCTAAATCTTGCCTGTGAGGTCTGCACTTAGGGGAGACTGAAGGTTACTTTAACACCCTCAGTATAACATAAAACGGTTTGGCACTTGTGCACCCAAATAACAAATTGAACCTGCTCACCTTCTGACCTCTTCAGCTCTTCTATAATGAAAAACCATCAGATTCATCCTTTCACAACTTTATTTTCAGAAAAGAGAGAAATCTTTTTAGCAACACTTTATTTACTTCAGAAGTAACCTTCAGTTGTCAGCTGGAGAGGAATACCTTCCCTCTCTCTATTTACATTCCCCTTGCTTCCAAGGTTCAAATTGGAGGCAGTTTCTGCTTCTGTGAGAGCAACAACAGTGTGTTGCTGACTGCCTGGTTAAGATATTTAGAGGTGCACATTTACAGCCAAAGACTGCACTGTAGCATTATGTTTTCTAGACACAAAGAACAATTACATATTTTCAGCAAAAATGTTTTTTGTTTGAAACGAAGGCGGTGACATAAAATGTGCAAAATCAAACTCAGCCAGAGACTGGCTGCTGAGCATTTCTTACATGAGCTTTGCTGCAGAACAATGTCAGCAAAATTGCTGCTTTTGCAGGAGTATCAGAAGAGGCTTTTGGGAGTCAGTCCCCTGCTAGCAAAGGTGGTTCCCTCACAGCTGCTGATTAGAGCAGGTCAGGAAGGGGAACTCGCTCTGGTTTGCAGTGTTTCTGTTCTGAAGCAGCATGCAGCCAAAGCCTTGAAGTCTTCACTGAGCGTGGGGAAGGTGAGGGAGTTTCTGCAAAAACAAAACTCTTCCCTTCTTTGTCTCCTGGTCAGTGGTTTTTACTGCCACTCTGCTGGGGAATCAAGTGGAAAGGAGATCTGAGGATGTCTTACTTTGCATGAAAGCTTTTTCTATTTGCGCCCTGCATCCTAAGGAGAAAGGAAGATAGAGGGAAAGAAAAAAAGAAAAAAAATTAATAAGGGAACAATTAAATAGACTGTGAGTCCTTAGCATGTAAAACAGGTAAGTGATTCATGTCTACATTCCCAGTTTGCCTAATACAAAACAAACAAACAAAATCCCCACCTGTGTCAACTGGAAGACATTTTTAATTGAATACATCATCATAGTTTGAATAATGTGATGTCTTCCACAAGTAGTTGACTATGGAGATTAAAAAACCTATCTAACAGAAATGCCAGCCAACAGACACTGTAGCTAAAATTGTTTCAAATATTTCATACGCTGGGGTGAAGTGCAACTGTGGACTTCTATGAGGAGAATAAAAACATAGTCAAGTAGGATGCTAAAGAAAACAGAAGTCCAGGATGTTTTTAAAAGTTTCTGTCTATGGCCAATCTGATTTTATGAGGCAAATTATCTATTGCAATTGTCTACCAGTTGGCCCTCAGTCACTAAAAGTTCCTTTAGTTTATGTATTTGCAAACAAAGATTTGGGTTTTTTCCCTCCTTCCACTTTCTTTGCCTCTAAGAATGAGAAAAATGTGACCTCTGAAAGTACTGGTTGAGTAGACAATACTTAGCACTCTGTAATACAGTCCTGTTGTGGAGCTGATTTTATGGCAAAGGAAGCACTCTGAGAAGAGGTGCCTGTCACAACAAACCTCTCTTGAAGATGCTTGGGAGAAAAGAACAAGCTCTTCTCTGAAGAGACAGTATTGGATCCTGGCCAAGAGTTACAAAATATTGAGAAAAAAAAAATTATGAGTTTAGGGAAATGACTTGGCCTATGATCACAACTGGAAATTAAACTTAAAAGGTTACAAGAAAAATAGTGGCTTTCAGAAAAAAGTTGTCATGTTAAATGTTATAAGCTGAGAAATAAAGCTATACCTTCCTTCAAAAATGGGTCATTTCTACTTTTGCTTTAGGACTAAAATCAAGATGAAGTATGTTTTTTAGTGGATGTTTGCTAACTGTGATATATTTGTTTAAAAATATCCCCAGGTTTACAGCTTAGAAATGGAGAAAAGAAGCAGACTTTATCGGAATAAATAAAACCCTGCAGCCTAATTTGTCATTTGAATAAATTATATTAATTACACAATGTCTTTGAATTTAGAATTCTGGGTTTTGACAGAACTGGCCTCCAAATTATACCCTGCATTAGAGAGGTTATCTCTAGATTGAAGTTGGAGTCACACCAACAAAGCATTACGCCTACTAACACATTTTTGTTAATAACTTCCATTGCAAAGTCAAACAAAGCAATACAGTTGCAGTCTGAGAGGGGAACGAAAGGCAATGCAAACACTTGCTGCAGCACCCATTAAGCACAAATCAAATCAGGGAGACAGGACCTGTCTACCCACCAGGTAATTCTTCTCCCAGTGGTCAGGAATTAACACAACAGCAAACAATGCAGGGCTTTTTCTTTTCACACATTCAGACAGCTCCTCACTCAACTCTCAGCTTTCAGGATCACAGAATCATAGAATCATAGAATTAGCCGGGTTGGAAGGGACCTCAGAGATCATCAAGTCCAACCCTTGACCCACCGCTGTGGTTCCCAGCCCATGGCACTGAGTGCCACATCCAGGCTCTTTTTAAATGTCTCCAGGGACGGAGAATCCACCACCTCACTGGGCAGTCCATTCCATTGCCTGATCACCCTCTCCGTAAAGAAATTCTTTCTAATATCTAACTTAAATCTCCCCTGGCACAACCTAAGACTGTGTCCTCTTGTTTTGTTGAAAGTCGTCTGGGAAAAGAGACCAACCCCCCCCCTGGCTCCAGCCTCCTTTCAGGGAGTTGTAGAGAGTGATGAGGTCTCCCCCGAGCCTCCTCTTCTCCAGGCTGAACACCCCTGTAAAGCTCTGTATGTGGGGCTGGCAGCATCTCCCCTGCTCCTGGGTCATGAGAGCTGAGGCCTTGGCATGGGATGATAAAATATTCATATGTTTGGGAAACACTTACTACCCTCACACTTGCTCTCTGGATAACAGCTTGCACTCAGTGACTGTGGTGTAAATTCCAAACAGTTCCTTTGAGATAGGGTGTGTGTGTGTGTGCATGTAAGAGAGGGAGACACTGGTTTACACCAGTGTGAGAGGTATCTGGTATATGTGAGAGGTATTCAGGAATCTGACAAAACTATATGAAAGCTCTTGGCTGAGGAGGAGACTGGAATTAGCCAGCTCTAGGGATTGCTATTTATACAGATACTTTAAACTGCAGTTGTACTCGGAAAATCCACTTTAAAAATAGCAGCAGGCCTCTGTATTCCCCTGGTTGTCATACGAAGTGCCATGTGTTCCCAAGGATATGTTTGGGGTTTTTCCTCCCTAACTACTAGCACTAGAAATTCTGTCTGGGGTCACAGAGCAAAGAACATCCTTGTCTTCTCCCATATCATCACCAGTAATAAAAACCTGGAAGATCAGAGTGTGCCAGTGTGCCTTGGTGGCACCACTACAACCTCTTTATCTGCAAGTGATTGGCCCTGGGTAGGAATTCTGCTGGAACGTCTGTCCTGCATGCCTGAAAAAGGGTGGAACCCAGACTGCTCTGTGAGTCTTGTTTTCCTCGGCAGCAGAAGAACCAGGGTAAAACATTTGCTTGTAAAATGGAAGGAATGGGGATGTGATTGCATGTAGTACCTCACTGTTACTCGATGTAATATTGGATCAGATATTATTCAACTGTTGGGAAGGTGCTGAGTTTGCCTGGGAGGGCAAGCTGTGCATTTCAATACATGAGCACTGGTAAATATCAAAGTCTGATGTTGCTGTTACTGCCCCTCACAAGTCTTTTTGGTATGGGGAGCAGCTTCTAAGCTTCCTGAAGCTTTTAAGTTATGGCTTTAAACCCTAGGACTTCTAACCAAAAGCTTTCCTGTCCCAGACAAGACACACCCACGCAGAAAACAGGCTCCAGCTGACCCTGGTTATGCAGGGTGCTTAAGCAGCTGACTAGCATTTGACACAGGACATGCTCAAATTGCAGCATTTATTGAAAGAGGTCCTGTGGGCAGACACAGTTATGGTTGCTACACTGTGGTTAGGTGGGTGGTGGTTAGGTGGGTGGTGGGTGATGGGTGGTGGGTGATGGGTGATGGGTGATGGTGCAGCCTGGGCTCGCGATGCCCTACAGCTCTGATGATCTCCCACAGAGCTGAGCAGCTCCAAGGGATGCACGTGCTGTGCTGGCTGCAGGTCCCAGTCCTTATCTGCTTGGCACCAAAGCTGTGCCCAGCCATGGATGTAAATTTAATCTTGTTGGGAGCTAACGGAGTGAGGAATTTGACACACCTTTTCCCTCTCTGTAGATGAAAGCCATATGGCTCTTGACTCTCGCAATGTTCCTTGATCTGAAGATGAATGAGCATTAACATATGTTCTCTGGCGTAATTAAAAATGTGATCATAAACACAGACTGACTCACTGAAGGCAGAATGTGTTACCAGGGGACACAACTCCAGCAGCAGGGCAGGATCTGTGGAGAAAATTAAGGGAATAGAAACTGGAAAACGTTGGGAGCTGCCAAGCCCATTCCAAGTGTCAGTTAAACTGCAGCATTTTAACTCCTTTTTTTGTATTCATGCAGGATAGGTTTGATGAGATGCATGGAAGTCTGTTTACACGCTGTCACTATGAAGAACCTGGTTTTGCTGGAGGCAGCTACTGGAAATTGCTGGAGAGGTCAGCATCTGTCTGTGGTCCCAAATGCAGACAGGTGCAGCAGTTTGCATTCAGCATCAGAAAGGAGGACACTGGGAAGAAGAAAGGGGACTTGTTTTGCATAAACCACCTTAGCTTAAAGCTCTTTCAAGAAAGTTTGAATTAAAAAATAAACATCAGGGTGTGAGGTAACTCACTGAGACAGAGGAAAGCAGTTAAGATTCAGAGCTCTATGAAACTCCCATTGCCAAGCTAGAGTTGAATTGAAGGATGTTTGAGAGTTTCCTTGAGCAGTACTTGTGGACTGGGTAGTCTTAGGCAATCTCTAAATCCAGAGGAAGAGGCCTTGCACTTGTCTTGAAAGAGCTGTATTTCACCGACTTCTCTACCTGCAATATAGGAAAATATACAGTGTTTCCTCTGGGAAGTTCAAGTATCCCATGCTGGAGAGTTCCCTGAAAAAGCAAGATTGCTGTTTCCCGACTCTCCTGAGAAAGAAGTGTGAAAAGCACTCACAGAGGCAATGAAAGAAACCTTCAGAAATGCTCCAAAATGAAAAGCCATGAGACCTCCCTCCATCTCAACCTGTTCTGGTGAACTAGTGTAACTTGTGTGTTGTGTGTGTGCTTTCCTCTTCAATCAGGTGCTCAGCTTCACATCTGCTGAGTGCATCTTATATTTTTTCCCTGGGGTCATTGCACAGCCCTGCTTCCCATGTTTGCTGCATCCCACTTGTCTTTAATTTGCTCCCTGCTCCAAGCCTGGAGCCTCACCACTTAGATAGGGTTGTGCCTAATGCATCCTCTGAGTTTTGAAGAACTCTCCAAAGCAAACTAAAGCAAACTAAAGGCGAGCTTTGGGGATTGGCATAGTTTTTTTCTGTTCCTTTTTTCCTTCTGTCCTGTGAGGCAGGGTTTCATGATGTGCTGCTGCTTTACCGTGCCCTTGTTACAGAAAAGTTCATCCTGCTGCACACCCACTGCTGGCAGAGCAGCTCCCCAAGGGCTGGGGTCAAACCTATGGCCATGGGATGCAGCACGACCTCTCAGTGCTACAAAAGGAGGAAGGATTTGACATTTTATCCTGTGGACATGAGTGACATGGCCACTCTCAGCCAGACATAGCAGTGGAGCTAGAAAGGGTAACACAGGCCCCGGGGAAGGCAGCTGGCCTGCTGCTGGAGAGCAATAAAAGCTAATTCCTATCATGTGTGAGTCCTGTTCAGCTCATCCAGGCATATTTGTTCCCTTCCTCCACAACAATTCAAAATTGCTTTGTGTCCTCAGTGGTATGGTGGTGTGTCCCATATGTTCAACCTGAAAAGAAGTAAAATCAACCCCTCCATTGAGTTTTTCTCTTCTGTTATTTTTGGAGCAGGTTGCCAGCAGGGTTTGAAGCCTTAAGGTCTTGAAGATCTGGTAGTCAACAAAAAGCACTGTAAAAAGAAAACAGATGTTTTATATTAGAGAATAAATTTTAAGAAGCTAAATTATGAAAAGGTAATCTGAATGACACTGAAGCTGGTGGGAAAACCAATAATATCATGTGTAGAAGGATTTCACCTCAGGAAATAAAGTATTGATAAGTTGCAGTGAATTTTCAAAGTTTTAGAATGAAAAATTAGAGCCTATATTCGTGAATATTAATAAACAGATAGTCTTTATATTATTAAAGGTTATTCTTACTTACGACTGGGAAATTTTTGAAAAGGTATATTGACTTCTCAGAATTAATGATACATTAATGGAGAAAAAAAAACAAACAAAGAAAAAGAAACAAATGAGTAAAACTAGGTTAATATCAGAATAAAATCCAACAACTAATTCCAAATGTATTAGTTTTAATTCAGTATTTGGTCTCGTGCTGTCTGATGCTTTAAGTAATTTTTCTGTGTGTTTTGGGGAGTAGGGGAGGGTTTATAAAATGGCTTTTCTAGACAATTTCCCAACATATTGTAGGTCAAAAGGCAAACAGAATAAAAGACAAATTATATATAAACCATTAATTGCAAATACTTTGCTTAGTGAGTGATGAACCAGAATAACAGAACAGATTTAGATCTTCTGCTCCCCCCAGGTCATGATATATTACTGTCTGCAGGTCCTTTCCCATTCTTCATCCGTTCATGTCTCCATAAAATATCTTCAAAAGCAAGTGAGTATTAGTCCAAGACCTGCTGTCCAGGCACTGTCAAATGGATAGAGTAAAAAATGCGACAAATGTTAATGTAAACTCCATGCTGCTATGTAATAATAGGGCATAATTTGCATAAATATTGTTTGCAGAGAGCAATTAGCACTTCATTTACATTCAGTGAAGTAGCAATTTGCACATTTTCAGGAAACAATTTCTTTACCCATATGTGCAAATTTTGTGCACTGCTATTGACAGGCTAATAAAAAGATGTTAATAGACCAATCTTTTTTTACTTTATATCACAGTACACTGAAATATTGATTCACTCTCTTGAAATACTGATTTGTTGGGCTATTTGTAAATCTGGGAAAATGCAGATTTGAATTTTTAAAACTTGCTTTTTTAAAAAAATCAGAATTACTTGCAGATATCTGCAATCTTCATGCTCTTTAAGTGGCATTTTAATGGGTGTTCTAGTCAGAGAAATATAATAAACATTATTAAAAAACATTAGCACATTCAGCCTCCTAATCTGCAATAGTAATGAGTGTATTTGCATATCACAGTATAAAATAATACAGCCCATTTTCTAGTGTCACTCAGTTCCCCATTAAATGTTAATAAAATGCCTAACATTTATATAACATTTTTTTTCAGAATGCAGAAACTTCTTAAGTAAGTGGCAAATTTTATACTTATTTGGACTACAGGGTATTTTCGTACACAACAAGAATTTACATGGATATTGGCCAGGAAAAGAACAGCCCAGTGTCAACCAGCTGTTGTCAATGAACATTTGTAGTCTTTGCCACAGAATAAATTGATGTGAAGTGATTTTTTCCAAGCTTCTACATCCTAGTCACTGATGGTTGCTTTGTTTTTTGTATTTCCTTCAATATTCTGTCATTTCTAGCATGATGTGCATTGGGGGAAGGGTAGGGTTTGGAGATCCCACAGAAGTTGTTTTCACTGTGGTTGGTAGCTATTGAGGGAGTGGAGAGAAAACTTTTGGGCAAGATTATTGATCTTTGGAGTGCTGCATTTCTTCCATTCTCAATCTCATTTCCCTATAAGGAGTTGTTTTTGAAGGTTCTTAAGCTTTCTATTCTGAAGAGGGGTAGGCATTTGGGTACAGCAGCAGAGAAGAATAAAGACTGGACACCTCTGAAAATCTTGCTTATACTGTGCATTCTTGTAAAATGCATTATTTATCAATTGTTGATAAATTACAAAGAAAATTAACATCAAATATGACAAGAAACAGCAAAAAAGACCCTTTTTACAAACTTAAAAAAATAATGGTTACAATAATGAGTTCATATCCCCTTCTTTTCATCTCTGCCACAAGATAAAGTATCACTATGGTTGCACCCAGGAGTGTGACATTCAGATCTATTTTGATGTCTCATTATTGCTGTTGTTGTCTTTTTACTCTGGAAATCACAGATCTATATTCCATCTCCTATGTCAAGTATTCAAAGCTCTGCTTTGATCACTGTAAAATGCATGTGTCTCTGACACAAGGTGGGACCTCTGCTTAAACTACTGCAAAGTTGTTAATTTTGAATTTACATGTGAATCTCTGATTTGCTAATCAATATTTCACTCTATTACTATTTACGCTTTTGTTTGGTTTGGTTTTGGGTTTTTTTGATAGCATCCTATAGCACCTTTAAGGCCCTTGACAATATTGTGCACAATACAGCTGTGTCTCAGCTAGGCTGTAACTTCTCGGGACCTCAAGATTTATCCAGGTGGGGGCTCTTGTCCTCCCTGTACAGACCTGTGAAGGCTGTGTCATGTGAAAACTGTGAAGCCACAGGGCCCCCCGTGTTTTATCCTTAATCTATAGCTCCAGAATCAGTTTAGGCTCACCTTCTGACATTTAAGATGCACTCTCCCACCCACAGGCAGCAGGAAAACCCTGTCTTAGTGTTTGGGACTTTTTTTTGGTCTCTTGCCTATCACGAAGTTCCTCCTGTCTCCAGGAATTAAGGATGTGCCTCTCTGTCCTGATTTATTAACTTTTGAGGCAGAGTTTAATTTTCCAAACTGTCTCTCTCCTCGGTCTTGGCATTTATTTTTGGCAGAAGCAGTTGCCTGTGGCACAAGGACTGAAGAAGAGCTCAGTGTTAATAGTTGTCAGGGAAAATGGAAGGGCTATTTCTCACACCAGACTTTCACCCTGCATGACAAATGCTAGTTTAAGAAGATTAAAAATCAATGCACGGTACAGTATGTCACACATAAAGCAACTACATGTTATTAATTGGCATGCTGCCCATTAGCTGCTCTTAGTATGTGTCTGCATGAGTGGAACAGAAACTTGCAGACAGGTGGGTCAGAACCCCCTGTATAAAGCAGTGCCTCAACATTGAAACAAATTGAGATATGTTGGTCTGTATCACCCAGTTACTTGGACCATGGGTTTGAAATGTTTTGGGGTTTTTTTTTGGTTTTTTTTTCCATAAAACGTGATTAAAAATACATTTAATTAGAATGAACAACAGAGATACTCTGTGATATATCTTCCCCTCCAACATAAAACCTTTTTCATCACAATAACTCATTTAAAAATATGATGTAGTTTAAAGAGGGAGGGTTTTTTTCTTGCGTTTCTGATGTTTTGTGATGGGTCATTACCGATCTTGAGAATTTCACAAAGAAATTATTTGATTTTAAGCTACAGATTATTTGGTGATGGCACATAAAATGGTTTTAAAAAGAAAACAAAACCCAGCAAAGGCTGAAATTCTTTTTAAAAAGTCATATTAGGCCTAGGAAGTGTTTGCCTGATCTTCAGTGAAAAAAACCCACATGAGCATAATTTTCAAAAGGCTCAGAGTTGGAGCAGCAGTGTTGCAGGTGCTGGGCACCCCCTGCACCAGGTACTTCTGCATGTCATAAGAATTCACCTCTGTTACACACCTTCCTGCAAGAAGCAGAAATAGAGAAGGGGATGTGAGCAACACAAGGGGTTTTGCTGTTGTATGGCTGGTGAGGCCACAGTCTTGCCTGCTTGTTCTGCTCAGTGCCTCTCATGGTACAGAGCCTGCAGGGGCATCAGAAATAGGCACAGGATAGTGATTTTATCACATTGTATGGCACCTCCTGGTAATTGTCCAGGTAGAAAAAAGCATTTAAAATAGATGAGAACACAGCAACAAACTTTGTTATATGCATGTGAGGGGCTTTTGGATGCTGAATGTCTGGCAGGTACGGAAAGGGCAGAGTTTTGAGCAGATCCAGAGCTGTTTAGATGCACAAGACCTCAGTGACTGCTTGACTTCTGGATCTGGTGACCTTGCAATGTTTGTCAGTCACAGGTTATGCTGCAGATGTAGGATATTGATGTAATATGTAATGACCCCATTTAATCTAAAGCAAGACAGAGTTACGTTTGCCCTTAGGCTGGGTTTTGATTGCTTGGACTCTGTGGGTTTCTAATTCATTGATCTCACTCTTCTGTAATTTTTTCCCCCTCCTTTCCATTCCTTTTATTGTTTTAAGCAGTCTCCAGCTTTCCCATGCTTTTCTAACACCTTTTTGGTGTCAGAAGAAAACATTTATTCCTGAAGTTTGTTTTTTTGATGTTCTCTTCCCCCGTGCAGAACCTGTGATCTAACCTTGTTAGAGTTTGTCCTACCTGTGTTATTACTTCTGTCCCCTTAAAAGTGGACAGGAGAGACAGGTGAATAAATAATGTGCCATTTTGGGACCATGGCACTTCAACTATTACAGTTCTTACAGGCAGGAAGGTGCTGTATGGAATCTGACACACGCTAGACACCCAGAGCTTAGGTTAATGATGCTCTGAAAATCCTGAGCATTTTATATATTTTTTTAAATTTTTTATTTTATGTTTTAGCCACAGTCTGGCCTTGCTCAGTTCAGAATGTGAATAGGTTTGAATATATTTGTTTTTCTTTGAGTAACAAAATACATTAACCACATTCAGTTGCTTCTTAATAACTGCTCCATTAGTGTCTGTCAGCATGGCACCTTCTCTGCCCATAACCTCCTCTCAGACAAGAAAACTTTCCTAGCAGAATGGATACTTTAAAAAAATGCTTGCACAAAAATAACTAGAAAAAAAAAAGGAAAATGTCAAGATGTTCCCAGATAAGATGCCCCAAGAGGTTTATGGTGCAGTAGTAGTTGTGAAGAAATGCAGATGTGACAGCTGGCTGACAGTGAGGTACTTTATCTTTAACTGAACTAGCAGTCATCTTCTTAAAGAGAACAATTGCCATGAGAAGCCTATCCCAAAAAATGGTACTTACTGTAACTACCACGAAGTAATATGGAGGATGCCTGGATCCTTTCTGTGTCAGAGAACAAATACCATAGGTCAAGACTTGTGGAATAACAATAATGGATTAATATAATAATAAAACAAACCAGAGAGTCAAAATAAAATAGACTCCAGAGCCCAACGGTGGTTTGCTGCATTAAATAGGCAAGCTGCATTTGCTAAACCATTTGGTAAAATGGGCTGAGGCAGCTGTTTGAGCTCAAATAAATCAGGGAGAAGTTGCCTTTGGGTGACTGAAGGGCTGGCTCAAAAGCAGCCATTTGGACTGGTTTTCTCTTCCTAGAATACAGACTTACTGCTCCCTGGGCATCCTTCTGTAGAGATATCACTGTGACTCTGTTCTTCCTCTCCAGAAATTAAGAGTATGCTCCTGGTATCAAGATGGTAGCCATGCTTCCAGACCACACAGCCATTGTTTTTCTTGACCCCCAGAAATGATACATCCCAGGTAAAACAAATTTATAAATAAATAAAATTGCTCACAAAAATATTTTTGCTTAAATAATTAATTCCTCAGCAAAATTTCCCATGATAAAGCATGTCTTAATGAGCAATCAGAAGGAGAGGGAGCATGGAGGAGCACAGCGAAAACCAAGTTCCCATCAGTCATCTGATCTTGATTTATCCAGGCTGGTTTTATGCTTATTGCTGAGGTGGCAATGGCTGTTGACCCTGCAGCCAATTTTATTTTGGTTTTTGTGACTTTTTTTTGAGACAAATAGAATTTACAAACTTTGAACTTCACTGTTCCTGATGCTGAGCAATTTATCTTCAATCTCAAGTCAACACGTGGTCACCTTGGATTTTTTTCCCTACAGGAGATGGGAGTTTAATTCCTCTGCAGAAAGCCCAGGCAGGTGCCATGGAATAGCAAGTCCTTCTGACCTACATGTAGGAAGTCTGGAGTGATGTTTTCTAGATATGTTGGTCATGGTGGGACTGCAGCAGGAAGACATCCGTACTGTGCTCCTTGTGGTGGCAACACCAGAGCTTGGGTTACGTACAGCCTCCTCTCATCTCACATCCATCTCTTTTCTGTGTCCTGGGCAATTGCAAGCACTACCCCACTGGCTTCCCACAGTGCAAAAGGAATTGAATACTGACCATTTATCTGCTCCAGTGGTAAATACCTCCTAAAGATGTCTACAGAGGCCAAAGTATGGTGGGTTGCTTTGAAGATACAGCTCTCCCTACTTGGCTGGCAAAGATGAGACAACACACTAGGAATAGCATCTGTTAGAATGAGAACCTGAAATAGCCATATGGGGTCAGACCAACTTCCTTGGGATCCCATCTCCGAGAACAGTGGCACCACTAGATAGCAGACACTTGGTTTAGGGAAGAACAGAGGATTCTGGCAAATGCAGAGTATTTAGTGACTCTGCTTCCCAAGCAGCAACCTGCTACTCAGGGGCTTCATGAACTGAAGGTTACTTCCCCAGCTCTGTGTTTAGCAGTCCTTGATGGGCTTTTTTTCCATTAGCCTCTCTAGTCTCTTTTTGAACTGCAATTTGCTTTTTGGCCTCTGCAGTGTTCTGTGATGAGTGTCACAAAATAATTATGTGCTGTGTGAAATATGTGCATCTTTTCCTCTCTTTTAAAATTTCTGCCTGACCTGTAGATTTGGTGTCATATGAGAAAGAAAGAATAATAATTCATCTCCTGTCTCGTGTCTTTCTCAACAGCACTTTTTTTTTTTTTTTTTTTTTTTTTTTTTTTTTTTTTTTTTTTTCCAGAATTTACATGAAAGAAGAGCATGAGAAATACAAGCAGCTGCCGAATGAGTGACAGCTGGCAGGTTTGCTTTCTACATCTTTACTCCAGAGTGTGGTTGCTCCACCTGACCAAGTACTGCACTTCAGTAGCTCTCAGCCTCCTAAGAGCAGCTCTTTTAAGTGTCTGTTAAAATTTGCAAATGCCTGACTGTATTTTCTGAAACTCTGCAGTAAATGCTCACTTGAGTTTGTTCATTAGCAAAGACAACTTTATATGCTCTGCAGGTGACCCTCACATTTCACCTGTGCAGCAACCCCCCTGTAGCAGAGTCCTGTGGTTGCTACAGTAATATCTGAGCAATATTGCATTGGGCTTGCCCAAGGCAAAGTGCCCTTGGCATCTGCTGGCCCCATCCTGTGGGCTCCCATGTAAGAAGTAGCTGAGCTTTTGTGTTGGTGCTGACCTCCCAAGTTAACTTCAGAAAATGTTATCTGTCAAATCTGATGTGTCAAATTTCAAATAAAAGAGTTTTCCAGCTAACTCCAGGTTTGATTTCCTTCCAGATAAAGGACATAACCCTTTGGGAACCCAGCACTTCAAGGAAGCAAGGTTAAGAGCAATAAACTTTCCTCCTTACTACCAGGCTGAAATATCAGCAAAATCTTTTCTATTAGGAGGACATGACTATCCCCACAGGGTCAGGTCAGTGCTCTATAACTCATCTTGCAAAATTGAAATACAATTTTTGATGATCAGAGTTGGTTAAGGATCAGAAAAATGGCCTGACACATTTTGTATATACTGACAACAGCTTTTCTTCGAGAAACAGGATTGGCACAAAAATTATTTTTCCTGTATGGTTAAAGCAAGATTTCAAGGTCATGTACATTACAAATGGTTTACAATAAGGATGAACAAATGTCTTCTCTGAGAATCTTCCCACCTCCTGCCTCAAGACTGTATCTGTAATGTATCTTTTAACATAGAAAAATAATTTTTTTATTCCCCAATGGAAACATAAGCTGAAATCCCATGTGCAGTATATCTGGGGTCTCAGTCCCTCATCTGCTTCTCTAAGCACTGCCTGGGATGTGGCACAGTGCTTAAAATGGGTGGAAACAACCCTGGAATTAAGAAGTGATCTGGGACCAGCAATTGATCTCAGACTGGATATGGCTAGGAAATTTGATTAGGAAATTACTTTTCCTGAAACTGTAGAGCAATTAAGGTGTCTTGTGTTGGAAAGGGAATTCATGTTTAGCTAGAAAAATGAAATTGGGATTCAGGGGAACCTCTAAATTAGAGACAGTTTATTTTAGATTTCTGCTCCAAGGGGGAACTAAACACAAGTCACATTCCTCTGTCGCCTTTTGCTTTATTGTAACCCGGACATTCAGTTTTGGGCCCTACAGCTGAAGGGATGCTTTGATGTCAAGAATGGTGTGGGGCAGGGGCTGGTGTCTGCACAGTGCTGAGCAGGATGGATGTTCACTCCAGGGAACTGAGTGAGGAGTGACTTTCCCTGCCATGCACATGCCATTGCTGTGTGTGTCCATTCTAATCTCGATGTCCTGATGGACCTCATGGCTATTTTCTTTCACCTCTGCTCCATCTGGAGGCCAGGGGACAATGCAGGTGATCCCAACCCTGAGCAGCCCCTAACTGGCACCAAGACTCAAAAGTTATTCCACTTCTGGTGAGCCCTTGCTGCCTCTTGTAAAGCCTTTTTAGGGGTGGGGCAGGGGAGAGTGGGGTGGAGGAAGGAGGAGAGGTGACCAGCTGGAACAAAACCACTCAGTCTGCAGGCCCCTGGGGTGGCTGTGCACCCTGCCCTTTAATGCCACCATCTGAGGTTGGTGGCTAGATTTTTAGGAACTGGGGCCAAAACTTGATGGGATCCAGCAGCCAGGATGAATGGGTTTGGGTTTTGTTTGTGGTGGAGGGGTGTGTGCCACTGCCACCATCACAGGTGATATCAGTCTCCCATGTCTGTAGGGGAATAACCCCGTGATGGTACCCAGCCCTGCTGGGAAGGCACTGATTTAACCCCTTGAGTGCCAGCGTGTACCAGCATCTAAATTTTCCCGATGAGGAAGGATTATCCATAACAACTCTTCCTTTCTGCTCCCCCCACAAGCCCTGAAACCATCAGGGGGGGCAGCTCAAGCCGCGGGGGAGGCAGAAGCTGTGTCGGGAGGAGGCATCACTTCACATCTCATTGCATTGCACTGCGCATCCTCCCTCCCCACCCCCTAGTGCTGCAGGCTTCCTCCCTCCATCCTCCCCCCACTCCTGCCTCACATCCCTCCCTCCAGCATCCCTCCCTCCTGCATCCCTCCCTCCTGCATCCCTCCCTCCTCCCTCCCTCCCGTTGCCTGCGCAGAGCCGCGGCCATGGCGCTCAGCAATTTCCTCTTCGCTCAGTGCATCTGCTACTTCCTGGCCTTCCTCTTCAGCTTCATCGTGGTGGTGCCGCTCTCTGAGAATGGCAACGATTTCCATGGCCGGTGCCTCCTCTTCACCGAGGGCATGTGGCTCAATGCCAACCTGACTGTGGAGAGGCAACGCTTCACCGTGCAGGAGTGGGGGCCCGAGGCCGCTTGCCGCTTCAGCATCTTCACCGGGCTCCTCTCCCTGCTGCTGGCCACAGTGCAGGCCTGGAGGACCCTCTTCTTCCTCTGCAAAGGGCACGAGGAGTAAGTACCCCTGGGGAGGGCAGGGGCTGCCAATCCCTCCTGCAGGCTGGGGCAAGCGGGAGCAGCCTGGGGGGGGGGGGGGTGTGAAGCACTGGGCTTTGCACCATCCAGACTGTTCTACTTTCTAGGGGGGATTGGGGTGAGGTGGTGTATTGCCTGCTTCTATCTGCACACACACCACACACACCCCCACTGGTGTCCAGGGCCCTTTCTGGAGGATTCCTCCCTGCAGGGGTTTGGGTTGTGGGTCCAGGTTCACTGCTATGATCCTGTTACCCTTTGCAGTCTGGGAGAAGTGTCCCACCAGCCCAGCTGCGGTGGGCATGGAGGGTGCTGGGGGCCATGGGAAGATGCCACAGCTGAGGCTCACAGGTGCCTTCTGACCATAGCCCACTACATGGCCCTGCAAAGGGGAGCCATCCCAGAATAATACACTGGATGCCTGGAAGAACTTGAAACAAGGTGGTTGTGTGTGAAGGGGAGCAGAGGGAGCTGTTGGTGGTCCTCCTCTATCTTGCTTTTGCAGTGGATATGGTGACTACTGCAGGGAACAACTATTGCTTGGTTACAACAGGACAACAGCACTGAGCACTCCCTGCAGCTGCTGCAGGGCTGCTCTGGAACCTGGTTACTATGCTCAAACCAATGGATATCAGACACCAGCAGGAATGGTGAGAGGCTTGGTGGCCCAGACAGCATCTCAGGAGTGCTGAGCCCTGTGCTTGGCTCCCCAGTGGCATCTCTTGCCACCTTGGGTAGAGCCCCTGGCACAAGTAACCCAGTCTGTGGGTGCTACATGGTGAGGGACCTCTAAGCACCCATCTGCACGTGGGTGGGAAAGTAGGAGCATGCACTGCTGCCTGACTAGACTAGGAAAGCCATTTTCCCATGGTTTAGGGACCAGATCAAGAGTAAATCACTCATATCAAGGTCTATTTGAGTTGGAGATTTCATGGATCAACATCTGGGTTTGTACAACCCCTTGATGTTGATAATACTGGGGACTGGGTAGCAGTGTTGTCTCTAGGTCGTTCTGGTCACTCTCAAGCTGCCTAATACAAAGAGTACTTACTATAGCAAGCATAGATCAGAGTCTCATTTCCATATTAAAACTGACAAGATCTAAATATAACCAGGGACTTCTTAACACATTTAAATTCAGTTCCCTCAGGTGATCAGATTTTGTCCTGATTTAGGTCAGGATAGAAAGAATTTTCTGTCTTGTAATTTTCCTTTCAGGTAAGTCTCTTTTAAGTAGCTGCACTTGCTGAAATTAACAGCAAGTTTCTCAGTCAGTGTCTGCTTCTAGGACTGATAGCATTCAGTATAGAGGATTAGTTGAATTCAGATGCTCAGATTCAGTTTTGCAGTCCATAACTAGTTAATTTTTGGGACAGACCAGCAGTAAAAACTTTGCAATAATGAAAATTGGATCAAGTATTTGACCTGCTTCCAAACGGGGCTATTGAGTTCAAAACTGTTGGGCAGGCTTCTGAAAATTGTCTTTAGGATCACTGCTGCTGGGTCAGCTCTGGACTAAGTCTCTGGTAAGCCTGAGGAAGTCAGGGTTAGCACCCTGTACATCCTAGCAAAGTGACCAGGCTTCATGTACCATACCCTTGAATGACTGCTGTTAGATAGGACTGCTAAAAATCCTTCACAGGTCCTCAGCACCCATTGCTTCAGGGCAGAATGAGCTCAAGTTGTCTGCAGGAGTAAGAGAACCAAGTGCTGACTGCCTGCTGACTGCCTCTGGGCCTGAGACTATTCAGCCCAGCTGAAAGGTACAGCTCAGGTACTTCACTAGTAGGATTGCAAAGTGACTTCTACTTTGAGCATAGACATTTATCATTACAGAGCATCCACTCAGTCTGAAATGTATAGCCTGAAATTCTGATCTAAGCAATAAAGTAGCTACACAGTCAAATTAGCACAGTTGTCTGTCAGGATGCCCTGACCTAAAGAATCTCCAGCAATGCTCATGGTTGCTACTTGCCTGATGCAAACCAAGTTCAACCCTGCTTTGTCAGTGGAAGGTCTAATTCTGGATCTTGGCACCTCTTCTCTACTGCAGAGTAAGGAGGAGGGTACAGTGAGGTGGGTGTTGGTCTCTTCTCCCAAATAACAAGTGACAGGACAAGAGGAAATGGCCTCAGGTTGTAGTTTAGGGGAGGTTTAGATTGGATATTAGAAAAAATTTCTTCACTGAAATGGTTTTCAGGCACTGAAACAGGCTGCCCAGGCAAGTGGTGGAGTTACAATCCCTGGAGGTACTTAAAAGATGTGTAGGTGTGGTGCTTAGGGACCAAAATGATTCTGTGAGTCTTAAGCAGAGGGAGGATTAGAGATCCACTGAATGTTCCTGGGATCTGTTCCCTTTCTGGAGGTGTTACTAATTTCAGTGTCAACACTGTTTTTATTCAGTAGATGGCTCAAGTTTTTTCTGCCTCTCAGGCCAGCATACCGTGCTAAGGTGCACTCAGTGGATTGAATTTATTGACACTTAGCATAAAATCTTGGCTAGGTGTGAAATCAGGGCAAGAACAGTGAACATGCAAAATGGTTGTGTGCTTGTGTCAGCTCCCTCTGCTCTATGGGTGTTCCTGGCACTCTCCAGAGGTGAGTGGATCTAATACACCAAGTTCAGGGACACCTAGAGGTAAGAGTAGGATTCATCTCAACATTTATCTAGGAGTCAGCTATCCATCTCCCACTATAATCTGTAAGTAACTTCTGGAAGGTGTTTTTTCACTTCCTTTCTATCAGCATTGGGATGGGATGACTGTCACTTTGAGAGAGCCTGGACAAGCCTCATCAACCCAGAAACAAACATCCTAACCCCACTATAATTGTTTCCTCTTCTCATTTTAAAGAAGTCACATGTGGTCACATATGTCTCACCACATCTAACCTGTACAAATTAGGACTGACCAGCCCAGAACTTTCCCAAAATTCAAACACTGACTCAAAAAGCCCATCAGCTTTTAATTTAATGAAAACTTGGGAAAAGAAATGACTGTTTTGTCATTCTCTGGGGTGAGCATAATGGAAGTGGCACCAGTGGAAAATTTGTCCTATTCATCTTTGCCACCTAACCTGAATATGATGACCTGCCTCCTGGACCTGCCTGTCTTTCTCCACCCTAGGGCAGATGCCCAGTTTTCAAATGAGACTTTCCAAATTCCACCTAGAGCAGTTTCAAATAGTGAAGGACTTGGTCAGGTGAATGAGAAAAGTCTTTGAAAAATACTGATGAGGGAGAGCTAAACAGCGATGTTGGAAGATACAGAGACAATTCCTTGGCCTTACAGGACCACTGTAAGCATCCCACTCCCTATCACTCCACAGGACATGCCTAGGGCTGGCCTTGCTTGGGCAGAATTAATGGGGCTGAAGTAAACTGACATTCAGCTAGCAGGAATAAAATACTGATACCAAAGCCAGAGAAGTCCCAGGAGAAGCTGGCCTGCTCTGTAATTTGCCCGTAAAACTGAGATTTGTGCCCTATGATGACAGAACTTTGTGTTACATTGTTTAAAATGATTATACTAATCAGTACTGTGTCGCTTTATTTTTAGTTTCCCTGTCCTAGACAGTTTTTGTCCCAATTATCACTTTAGTCATGAAATAATTTTAGCTCCAGTTACTATATAATTAGAGCTAATGACATTTATTTTAACAATGGTGATTTTCATCATTACAGCTAATGAAAGCCATGCTGTGTATGAACAATCACCACCACTTAGTATTTATGATTTAAAACCTCATCCTCTTATGATGAAAAAAAAGCAATAGCAAAAGCACTTTCCAATGAAGATAATTTGACTCAAAATCATAACCCATAGTTTTTCACTGTATTAAGTGTTGTTAATTAAAGCACGTGTGTTTCAAGTGGAAACTGATACATTTGTGCCCAGTGTATGCTGCTGAGAGATTGCTGATGTTGTGTTTCAGATGTTTATGAGTTACATTTTTCTTCCTTTTTATTGCAGCTCTTTCTTTTATGCCTTCCTGAATCTGCTGATCAGCGCCTTTGTGGTGTTTATCACATTTATTGCTAGCACTATAGTGAGTGTAGGATTTAACATGTGGTGTGATGCAATTACTGAAAAAGGAAGCATGCCAAATAGGTTAGTATTAAAGAAAACATTTTTTTCTTCCTCACTTTTTTTTTCCCCCCATTTATGCACAAATGAACGGTGGTGTTACAAATTTACATATTACATGCAAGGTGAGCATGGGGGGTTAGAAATATGTAATGTGAAGATCCAGAATTTTTAATCTTAAACAAAAAAAGCAAATCAAACTTTTTTTTTTCCATTTAGTTCCCCACAGATAACAGTATGGTTTCCATGGCATTTTCTGGTCTCTTAAAGAGATTCATGGTGACATACAAAAGAAATCCATTAGTTTAAAAAGTTTCATTTCCACATGAGGGCTAGATTTGGAAATGCAATAAGAATGGGGGGAGTGTGGTCTTGTGAGCAGGGGACTGGGAGTCAGGGCTCCTGGACTGTTGTCCTGGATCTGCCATTGTCCCACTGTGTGACAGTGGGAAAATCACTCATCCTGCCTGTGCTACAATGCACCATCATCCTAAAATTGGCATAAAGATCCTGGCCTCACAGCGATGCCGTGGATGTCCTGAGAGCTGAAGAGTGGAAAGAACTTTGTAAAGTTCTAAGTACAGATGGTTGATACCTTTGTAGAGTGCTCAGAATGTTCATCTCCTAAAAGGGTCTTCAATGTCCCACACTGCTTATGCTCCTTATGGGAAACATGATAAATTCAGGTAAGTTTTTTCCTATTAAACAAATAACAATGAAGAAAGAGGAAAAGGTGACATTTTATGTCATATGATATTGAATAAAGGTACTATTTAAAGCATACATTTATGTTGCACGCTGTCATATGTTGTAAAACACCATAGTAAATGTTCTGTTTAGGGCTGCAACGATTAATCGAATTATTCGAATATTCGGTTAAAAGTTCTATTACAAAAACCACCTAATCGAATATTCGGATAAGAACCCAAGATGACCGACAGCACTGAAAAGGAGAGAGAAGAGGCTGCAGAAATCAAGCAAGAGATAGAAAGACAACCTCAAAATCCTGGGATTTTTTTCACAACAGTAACAGTCCAAGTTATGTGTAAAATCTGTAGGCAGCCTCTGTCTTGCCATCAGAGTCTCATCTCCTTGCTGCAGCATCTGAAACAAAAACACCCACACAATCCCTTCATCTGAGGCTTTTCCTGATGAAGTCAAAAGGTAACGGAGGCTCACTGAGGGGTGAAGTAACCAACTTGGGGTGATGCCAGATGTGTATATGTGGGAGGCTCGGGGGTAGTGGGAGAAGAGGGTTTAAGTATGCTGTTTTTATAATAGCTATTACAGTTCTACAAATTCCGTGGAATATTGGTGTTGTCACTGACATAATTCTACATTGGATTTTCTTCTTAAAAGAAAGTAATTACATGCCTCTTTTAGCCTAGATCTAGAAAAGATTGTCAAGCAACCTGGTTACTTCAATAACTTAAATATGTTTTGATAGAACATGCCGTTATGGCTGCCTGAAACACATTTAAGATGTTGCTTCATTTTATGTTTGGTTTGCCTGTTTGGAATCTCTGAAACAATTTTCTTTTTTCCTCTCCAAATGCCTTCATTGGGTAGCTGTGAAGAGTTACAGGATATAGATCTTGAACTGAATGTAGAAAACTCTGCTTTCTACGACCAGTTTGCTATTGCACAGGTATGTTGGACTTGGTCACGGTCTTTTTCTGGTTCATTTACCACTTACTCCTTGATCTGGAATTGCTGGAGCTGAACTACCATCCTCTGAAATCAATGAGTATGTTTCCACTGACTTCAGCAGGTGCTGAAGTGCAAGTGCTGGATCAGGATGATATACATATAACATATGTATATGTATATAACATATGTATATGACATATCCACACTTTAAATTCCAAATTGACAGTTTTGAATGTAGACTTGTCAAAACCTGATTCTGCCCCTGATCTTGCTACTCATGATGTAAAATTCACTGTTTCTCCAAATGATGAGCTTTGAAAATGTTGCAATACTCTTGTGTCCTGGACCTATTTGTTGCTATTCAGAGTAACACCTGACCTGCACCAGATCATGGGGATATTTGCTTTGTCTTCCATGAGTTTGTCTGAGACAGCCTGAGCCCATATAAATATCAGAGTATTGAAAATAATTAAAGTTTACTGTAATCGAGACAGGGCTTTTTCCTGATGAACCTTTGAGAATTAGACCCTTAAGGCTGTCAGGCATTTCTATTGAATATGCTAGTTCTGTGACAACACTTAAAGTCAGTGAACAGTGGGACTTGCCTATCTGAGCACCAAGCAGTGCTGTGAGGAGGATAGCCCTGTCCATGCATGGCCACAACCATACACATTCCTCTTATGTCCTGTGTGGGAAGAGGCATTAGTTTGCCTGGGACACTCCTTGAAGATAGCTGTGCCTCTTGGACACAAGCTAGCTCTGTGGTTTTTTTGCAAGCAGTGACACCTCGACACCTAGCTCAGGCATACCTGCATGTAGGATAGAAATAAGTCAAAAAGTGACTCCTTTATATTATTCTAGCCCAAGGCAAGGCTGTATTTCATAGCAGAATTTGCCATTAACTCCTAATCTGACACCTAGTGATAGGTTAGCAGAAGTAAACATCTTATCTCTCTACAGCTTTGATTTCCTGGGACCGAAACATCCATGTCCAGCCTGTGATCTCAGGATGGGCAGTTTGTAATCTATATGCAGAAGAAGGTGTTTTTCCAACAGGGAGCCATGCCAAAAAAGTCAAGGTGCATGTACATAGCATTTCAGTTGAAGGAGAGTTTACCTATCATAAATAGAAGGACAGCCTAAGCCATCACGTGCGGGTCCCCACACTGATCCACATCCTTCCAGATATTCCTGGGTAGAGCTGGTCTGGAAGGTGCAGGCTGAAAGCTCTGCAGATGTGTATGAGGAACCTGGGAGCATAACAGCTCTGGAAAGACCAGGAAGGAAACTGGCTTCAAAAACTGAATCTGATATGCCAAAGTGAATCCTGGTTGTGCCTTTTTGAAGAAAGTACCACATGGGGAACAAAATACTGCATCATTGTCTTCTGATACCTGGGGTGTGGTAAGCAGAGATAGATGAAGGCATGGGAATGAGTTTGCTGAAAATTTCCTTCTGAGTGCAGTAATTTCCCATAGTAGGTTTCACTTAGAAGCAGTGGTCTGAATGGACAATTTAAGAATCCTAAATATGGGCTCTGGATAAAATCTGGAAGGGAAGAAAAGGAAGCTTAATTAAAGCCTTGGATAACTGGCACTTGAATACCTGTGTGTGCAATCTCTGTCCACTTTCCTCCATTCAGATGCTTCCAACACATCAGAATGACTCCACGAAGTTCACTGATTTTGGCTAAATCTATGTAGATTCTTTCATATATAATAAGCTGACAAGACCACAGCAGCAGCAGGTATCAGAATGCCTTTAAGATAATACTTGATTAATGAAGTGGCGCTTATAAAATGAATGCAAAACTTCCAGGGTTTTTTTAGGTATGGTCATATAGAGCCAAAATAATCTCTCTCATTTCCAAGATTTGTAGAGTTACTCAAAATATTCTTCACTGCTAACTCAGATAAATGTGACTATGGGCAGAAATACTTAAGAGAATTTCCAAAGTGCATAAGATATATAGAAACATAAACTCCCCTTTAAAAATAGTTGTCCTTGCTTATCTAGATTGTCTATTAGATTAAACAGCTGTATTACCATCTGAAAGTCTAAATGTTGTATTTTTTAAATTAAAAATGTAGTATGTCAAAACTGAAATATGGGGATTCAATTAATGTTTCTTTGCTAAAAGCATGATAGAATTAAAGTGGAATTTCTGCCAGAAAGCCTTACTACAAATCAGCTTCCTCTGAGACAGAGAAACCAACATCCAATTACCTGTACGACTCTAAGTGTAATTATTTCTTCAGAGTTAAGCAGGAGACTAACAATTTAGTGATGGAAGCTATTGCAGATCTGAGGCTTCAAACCCAGTTGTGCCCATGGGCCACCAGAAATTTGGATGGACTGGAGTGGTTTTTCTCTTGCTGTTCATGTTAATGTGAGCCAGTTACCCCAGAGTGTAAGAGTTCTGTTGGTAAGATTTCCTCAACAATATTTGAAATAGAATACCTTAAAATTTATACTTCTCTAGTGGTAGCAGGAGGCCTAAGGGACTTGTCAAGAAAGTTTTGGGAAGTGGCTTAAAACATATTGCTGTTCTGAAGTAACAAGAGTGAAATTTTGAAGCATCCAGAGTATTAGATATGGGAAGTTCAGTGCATGCACCTGGATTACACACATTTCTTTTTTTTTTCATTATTGTACTATAATACATTTTTGCTTCATTTTTTTCTAGCACATAAATAGGAACAACTTGACAGTTGAGGGACTTCACTGGGTGTGCCTTGGTATGACTTCATGGGTTTCAGTCCAGTTGAGATTTTGATCCTCACCTGGAGAGTTTATTTTTACGATCCATACTGATCTGATCTCTTTATAATTTCTTTTCTTCTCTAGTTTGGTCTCTGGGCTGCCTGGCTGACTTGGCTGGGAATTACCATTCTGGCTTTCCTGAAGGTTTACCACAACTACAGACAGGAGGACCTGCTAGATAGTCTGATCCATGAGAAGGAGCTGTTACTAGGAAGATCCTCTTCACGAACCTCTTTGCAAGATGAGAAAAGTGGCATGATCTAAAGTGTAAGCAAATTTTCAGGGCAGGATCTGGATTTTGTTATTGAGTAGTGTGACCTGAAGTTGAGTCAGGGTAGTGAATGTGTGAGATCTTTTCTTTCCTGAAAGGAGCTGTACTTGTGAATCACCCACATCCTCCATGAGAAACTGTTGGCAGAAATACTTATATTAAGATGCAGAGAATGAATGGCTCCGTGTGCCATTTGCACAGCAAACTTTCTGTCCTGTGCAGGCACAACCTGTAACCTGCTCTTGCTAGCAGAGCTCCTAGATGCCATCACTGCCTTTCAGAAAAGGGGTCAATTTTCTGAACTGTGCTAGCAAGACCAGGCTACAGAGTCTTGGCTGTTTCTTCAAACACTTCTGCAACAACAGTTGTAAGTGGGGCTTTGTCCAGTCCCTCTTTGCTCCCTCTTCTCCCTTTTGCCAGTAAATCTGTCCCTATTCTCACTTTATTCTGGGTAATTCCAGTTCTGGTCCATGTACAGATTCTTGGTGTCTCTGCTTTTGCTATGTGTGGACACAGTGCTGATCGACCTGCTGCTCCTGCTCTGGTTTTGACTTCATCTAGAACATGTGGTCCAGACTTGATATTTAACATTCAACAGTCTTAACGAATTTCATGGAACTGCTATACTATTACAGTACCTGTCAAAAACTGAGTATCATTTGGAAGAATGGTAGAAAATTTTTGTGGTTTTGTTTCCTCTTAGATTTTGGCATGACGAATACTTATTATGACTCCTGAAGTGTAGTGTAGCTAGTAATTGCTGATGCTTGCATACAAAGAAATTAGGCTGAATAGATAGTGTTACTGCTTATGCATTTATAAGTGTAACTTGGTCCCTAATATTGTATACTATTCAGTTTTGAGTATCAGAATTTACTTGTGATCTTTAATTCATATAGAGTATGAAAAATTACTGTAAACATTTGCATTGTAGGTTTCTCTATATATCTGTGAACACATCAAGGATCTTGAACAGCTGGGTTATTTTATAGGTAGCTCAGTGTTGAATGGGTCCATTCTACCCACTCACAGGCAGGAGTTCCACGGCTGATGAATTTTGATGTGGAAAGGGAGAAGAACAGTTATTTTAAGAAAGGTTACGAGTGACTTTGTTGTGTTCAGTTTTGCTTGGCCAGAGCTTCAGCAAATGAGGTGGATGGTTGAGATGAGAAGTAGATCCAACAACTAAGGAGAATCACTCCTTAATGAGTCTAGGATTTGCAGTGCATAGAAGTAAAGTTGTACTACAACTGGGGAGCTGTCCCTGAGTATACATTACACAGAAGAAAGCCTAAGCAAGCATTAAAGTCCAGGGTGAAGATGGGTTTTTTGAGGAGTACACAGGTGCTGCCCGAGGCAGCTGGTTTTGGAACTGAGATTCAAATTATTGCAACATGAGTGCAAACCATACTTATCTATGTTGCTTGGTAAATAGGAAGACTGGGGAGAGAGGACAGCAGAGCTGGAGCCTGGAGCTAGCCCAGCTGTGTAGATTTACTGTTTTCTTTTGGAGATTATTTTGTTCTTGAAGTACCTGCTTAAGCAGAAAGAGAATTTGAAGTCATAACAAATCCCTAAATTTGTAAGCATTTAGGGCATAAAAACTAATATTATGTTTAATATCTAAAATGTTTTAATAGATTTAGGAAAAAAAAAAACAAACCCTTCCTGGGCTTTTAGCTGTGATCTGGTCTGGTAAATATCACTTATAGACCCAGGTGGCCACAGATGCCTCTAGAGAGATCTTGTTTTTGAGCATGATTTTGGTCCACAAGGGAATGCAATTCCTTTGAAAGTTTACAGCAGTGGTTTTCTGAAGTTGTGAAGTGACATTAGGAGAGGAGTTCCTGAAGAGGGAATCAGAGATCAAGTTAGTTAATGCCAATTTCAAATTCAGAGATCAGGACTGTTGGAGTGCCTTTTTCTATTTATTTGGTCTAGAAAGAAATGCACTCTTGCAGGTACCTAAGCCCTTGCCTGGAGATGACCTTCCCCTTCATAGCCTGAAGAAGGTCTTGATCCTGAAAGTCAGCCTGCTGCTTATGTTTCCCCAGTTGTTTATCTAACTTGAAAAGACACTACTTCTCCTTCCAGTCTCACTGTGAATTTTCAATTCAGCAGTGATATCTCTTCCTACAAATTACTTCAGTGCATGCCTTACATCTCAAGTGGAGCCATGCTGCTGCTTTGTATAAGATATTTTATATATGTACCAAATCAGGCATAGGCTAAAGTAACATGTGGGATGGGACCACCATTCCTGATCTTGCCTGGGGGTTTGAAGAACCAGGAAGCAGAAAATACCAAGTGTCTCCTCCTCATCCTTGCTCTGAGGTACCAGGGCTCAAGTTCTGGTTCTGAGGAGGAAGAAGATGCTGCTCATCAATGAAGTTGTCTGGAACTGACACTCTCTTCTACCTCTCTTTTCTCCTGTCTCAGGGTCATCCTCCTTTCCCCTTCTATGAGAAGCAGCAAATATTGGTCCTGTAGCATCTTAATTAGCATTTGTAACACTGACATTATTTCCCTAACACTATCAACATTATTCTGAAGCTAAATAGACAAAAAGTGGGTTCATTAAAGCACTCAGGGTAGCCAGTTCAGTGAGTAAGAATAAAATACTTCAGCCTTTGAAAAGTCCAGCATAAACACAAGTACATGTACAGACTCACCTGTTAACTTTTTCATCAAAGCTCAGCCTCTCTATTTTGTTCATCTGGGTTAATTCCTTTAACCCCAGTTGTATTTCAGTGCCCATGACTACAAGCATCTTGGCTGTTGGAGCTGGTGTGTAAACTTCAAGAAGCTGAGGCTCTTCTCTGTGTCCCACAAGCATCCTGGCTTCTTCTCCCCAGCTATCCTCACTTGATCAGGTGGGGTGAGGCTGGCACCCAGCTTGCAAGCATCAGTGATGTTTAAAAGCAAAGATAGATTTGCAAGAAGCCCTTGGGCCGATTAGAAGGCAGAGCTCATAGTGAGATCTCTGGCTGACTTGAGGAGAGGAAGGGTATCTATCAGGCAGTGCTCAGTTATTGGACACAGCGGGGCTTTTTGTTTGCATTCAGCTTTCTCCATTCAACCTCTGCTCCTACAGCTTGGTCACTCAAGCTAACATCATGCTGCCAGGCTGAAACTGTGTTAGGTTAGCAGAATCACAGAATCATCTGGGTTGGAAAGGACCTCTGAGATCATCAAGTCCAACCCTTAATCCACTACTACTCTGGTTACCAGACCATGGCACTGAGTGCCACCTCAATCTGTTTTTAAAATCCTCCAGGAATGGAGAATCCACCACCTCCCTGGTCATCCCCTTCCAATGCCTGATCACCCTCTCTGTAAATAATTTTTTTCCTAATATCTAACTTAAACCTCCTCTGGCAGAGCTTAAGTCCATACCCTCTTATCTTACTTAGAGTTACTTGGGAGAAGAGCCCAACCCCCCCCTGGCTCCAGCCTCCTTTCAGGGAGTTGTAGAGAGCGATGAGGTCTCCCCTGAGCCTCCTCTTCTGCAGACTGAACACCCCCAGCTCCCTCAGCCTCTCCTCACAGGACTTGTGCTGGATCCCTTCACAGCCTTGTTGCTCAGTATTATTTTTACACACACACATACATACCTATGTTGTTTCTCACCCTAGTCTCTCTTTTACGTGTTTCTAACCTGCTTTTAGTCATTCACTGCCAGCCAGCAGAGTGTGGCTGCAGTAGGAGTGTCTCTGAGTCAAATGTTGTTTCTTCAGTATTTCAATGCCTTTGACATCTCCGAGATTCAACTATACCCTAGCAAGAGGTGTATTCAAAGAGTTAGGAACCTTTATTATTTATACTTGTATTGTTCATTGTCACATGGTGGAAGAGGAAGGCTTTGTGGCGTTTGCCTATGCTGTTGCCCATTGAAGCTGTGAGCCATCCTGGTGCAGAATGTGGGATCCAGTTGTTTAATCACTATATTCCCTGTGATGCCAAAACCACAGTCAGAAAGTCTTTGCTTTGACCTGTGAGAATTGATAGCAATGCAGGGAGAGCCTTACTTGCTTGAATGCAACTGGATACTGCTTTCCAAGGCAACAGGGCTTTGCCACACAATTATTATTTTATATAAAATGTACTCCCCTTGTCCTGGCTACCATTTTCAGTTATTTTCCCTGCCAATTCCCTGCCACCAGTCCACAATGGGTTAGAAAAAATCTGATCTAACAAGTGTCATCTGAGCTTTTACATCAATCCTGTTTGATATTATTTTTATAACAGAGAAACAAATGAAGCCATTTTTTTTGAACAGAATTTCCTCATGAGGGCATAAGTACTCACAACTTCTAACGCCACTAATATGTGAGCCATCTTTCAGTTGTGAGCTCTCATGAGGAATTGCAAAAATAAGAGCATGATGATTTACTTTAAAAACTTCAGGACACATGCATGCTGTGACAATGTTTCTATGGTTCCTTAGAGAAGTGCTTGCTATATTAACCAGTGATAGATGCTTGAGTACACAGACCTTGTCACAAAAGCATTCAGTGTATGTGTGTAAGCACAATGTACACAGATACATGCCAGAAAAAGTTCCAGTGCTCTTCTGTGGTATGGATATAGACTCTATTAAAAGGCAGTTTATGCTGGAGTAGTTGTTAGGTTGCCTTAACTTTCTGTACTGCCTTTTTCTTCCTTAGCATTAGTACCTGTGAAATGCTGTGTAGGTTGTTAGCCCTTAGGCTGACAGGTGGACACCATCTCCTGAGAAATGGGGGACTTGCACAGGAGTCTGCTGCCTGAGCTGGGTGCAGAACACGAGGTCCACTTGCTAGGAAAGTGTGAGCCACAGGATGTTGCACAGGCTTTATGTTGGAAACAGGGTTTCTGTACAATCTCAAATCACACATGGATCCATGTGATGGGTCTCAGGAAATCCAATATCAAATGTTCACATTCAAAATGGATTCCACCTATAAAATGTTTGGTGTAAGCCTGGTGTTTGGCCTAATGTAGTTTTTATCATCTCCCTTCTCCAAAGCCTCACCTAAAGTATTTTGTGTATAAAATCATTTGTACTATTGAAATTATAAATTTAACAAAAATCAAGACAGCCATTCCTACTGGTAAGACTTAACAGAATTTTGTAACAACTGTCTGGATCTTGACAATACTTTTGTCTTCTAAATCAGTGACTTGGGTGTGAACATCCTTGGGCTAATGGGAATCCATTGTCTGTATCCAGGTCCTAAATTTGTGTCTCTGTCTATTTCCTGTGCTGATGGAAATAGTCCATTTTTTTTCTCATTGGAATGTTTGCTTTGGAGACCATGAGGCTAAGCATAAGCTTTCCTTATGCTTAGGCAATCTGGGAAGAGAGGCAGGTTCTGACTGTCTGGTTGCCACACCTGCATGTGGTGAGAAAACACACATATAGGTTCATGAGCAGTGAAATAGCTTCAGAATTATTTCTGTTTCAAGAAAACATGCCTTGAAATGCATGTTTTTATTTTTGTCCTACCTAAGAAAGAGGAAATTTGATCTGGGATGTATTTTAGTATGCACAAATAGACACATAAGAGATTTAAAATTTTTTTTAAGTGACAAAATTCCACTCAATAATTTATGAATCTAACAACTGCACAGAAGACAGCACTTTGATATAATTATCACATAGAAGGGAAAAAAACAACTACACTGTTTCAGAAAACAACATTTGTTTCTGAGAGTCTAGACAGCAACTTACTTAATATATAGCAAGTAGTGCTTATTTCAGTACAGGCATGTAATTGATAGTATCCTTCCATTCTGTTGCTGGGAATAGTATTTACATAGCAATGCTTTCTCTTTAATTTCATTTGTCCATGCCAAAGAATGTAGTTGAACATGAATGTATTCACCTGAGTGCTTAAACTTTTCTACCTCTCATAGGTGCAGCAACTGTTACTGCACACAGTAGTCACGAGAACTGAATCCATGTGAGAGTCCAAATCCTATTTTCATATATGGCTAAAAGATTTAGCATTTAACTCTTATTAGCTTCCTGTCAGATTCTTATTCCTGAAAAATGGGCATAGGTACCCAAGAAGGGCTGTGCAAATACCCCTTGTGATTAGTCAAATGATGATTTTATTTTGTGGTTTTGTTCTTGTTTTTCTCACAACTTTTTTTTGCTCACCAAAACCAAAAGCCATCAATTGTGATTTTTTAGGGATGGAAGTTTATATGTTACTTGAAAAGTTGCACTTTACAGAGGTGGCAGAGAGCAGTGAGATATTGTCAAAATGCCTGTAATGGGCCTTCCCCAGCCTTCCCCACAGACAGATTACCAAGAAACACACATTTAATCTCCCACTCTGCCTCATGAAGCACCAACCTCCATCTATATGGCAAATGCTGCCACCATGGTGTTATCTTGGATCCCTTTCAAATCTTATTGGAGCCTTTCTACTTGGCTTGAAACTCCCAAGTAGTGATGTTTTACTCTTGTGGTTCTGATGTTTATCAAGAAGATAAAATACTGGACAGAAAGAACTGCTCACTGAAATAGCTTGAATTATTTGTTTATGGTGGAAACCAAATCTGAGATATTTTTGTTCACTTCTTTCCACTTGACTATGTTGTAAAGCAAGGGCTGACACAACCTGCAGGAGATAGGAATGAAGACTATTGTTAGTGTTATATGTTAGTTATCATTATCTTGGTTGATCTCTCACATGAGTGAGTAAACAGTCCTGTGACTTTACTTCCTCCTTACTTTCCCCTCATTCCCCCCCCATTTCCAAATTTGGGCAAGTTTGACTCTAGTTTGTTTACAGGTTCTGAAGTGTATTTATGAATGTGAGAAAAACTGCAGCTCCTATGGCAAACTAGCTTTGGTCAAAATATAAGAAAAAATGTGTATTTTCCCTGTTCTCACTTGGGCTCCCTGAGGTGTGACATCAGACTCTTATATTTACATAAACCAGGCTTGACTCAGGTGCCATATTGCTCTAAGAGGTTCCCAAGGTTTGGGCCAGCAGTCCTCTGAGGAGCCTGGTGGAATTAAATGAATGCTGTGTTAAGCCATAGATTTTAATGCAGGGAAGTGTTTGAAAATAATATGTCACATTACTCCATGTAACAGAATCCAGACCTCTTCCCCCCACCCGCTCCTGCAGCAGAGGGAATTATTATTCTCTGCTAGCACTGTGAAGTCCAGCACTTTGTGTCTGAAACAGAGAACATCTTCTTGCAACACACTGGATTTTTATTACATCAGTTAACCCTTTCCACTTTCTAGGCTGCTGCAAGAATTTTAACCATGATTGTTTAGACAGTATTCAACCTTTGGCTTCATAAGCTGCTAAAGGTTTCCATATTACACTGCAGGTTTTTTGGATTTTAAAGCACTCCTTCTGCTAAATGGTGTAGTGAAGTCCTGTGTTGAACAGCATCCTCCCAAGGGGAGGACCACTGCAATGAGATCCACAGCCAGTGCAGACAGAGGGCATCAGAGCAGTCCTGGTCAAATACTCTCTGAATAACACTACTGCTCTTTTTCAGCCCAAGTGACGTAATTGAGACACCAATACATTGTAATCTGAAGTACACTGCTGAGAGGGTTTTGAATGTTTATAAAGAAAACAAAACAACAAACAAAACCCCAACAGTTCCACTGATATCTCCTTCCCTTGGATCCTTTCATCTCCGAAAAACATTGCTGCACACAGAGGGTTGTACTGACATCAAGCTGATGAGGTCTTCTATCTCCCATCTCTTCCTAGAAGGGACAAGGACTGCTGAGGGGTACAGGAGAGTGCCATAAGCCAGAATAGAAATAAGTAGTGAGGAGAACTGTTAGTGAATTCCCTATGAGGCATTTCAGCTTTCAGGCTGTGATGTGAGGGATCCAGAGTGGCAGTGCCTGCACTGGCAGCTCCAACACTCATTCCAGCCTTTGCTTGGCCCACTTAGCCCCAGACTGCTCATGTGGCTTCCCAGACCTCAGAGCATCTCCTGGAAGTGCATGTTTGCCTAAGAGCAGCTTCTGGGGAGAACCACCTGTGTCAGCTGTGTGCAGCTGGTGTAAAGGTGTTGGCATTGCTGCCAGATTTTCAGGGGGTGCTTTGGAAACCTTTTTTTTCCACATTGGCATATCCAGCAGCACTACAGCTGTCCCTTTGCTCATGGCTTGTGTGGGGGAGGAAAGACTGTTCCAAAATCTCTGTAAGCTCTCCATTTTTGAAAGGAGCTCATTAACACCCATAGTTTTGAAAGGTTTGATTTTTGTGTGGTATCACCTGCAAAGACCTGAAGGAGATATTTCTTAGTTGTCAGTGCAGAGCCTGTAAACATTTCAACCTCTCTGAGACAACTTATGTATTTGTGAGCTACTCTCCAGATTAACTGCTGTATTACACTGCTAAGGAGGTCCCCACATCATGTGTATTGGGGAAAAATTGGAAGAGTTTTTCATAATTGTTTTCTCTGTTGAAAGCAGTAGAGGGGAAGATCTTTTGATGGTGTTTATAGGTGAGCTTTTTGAGCCATGCTGGAGCCATGCCAGTCCACACATGCAGAGGGTACAGCCTGGTTTGTGTTGAGTATTATCTCTCATTATTTCTATGGTCTTTTGCAGCATAATGACTGCTGACTTGGAGCTTTAATTGCATGCATTTGACAGAAACAAAACTGGAGTGAAGTTTATTACTGTTTTGATACAGTCTCAAAAGGGAAGCTTTTTACTAGTGTTTTAATATAACCCTTTGTAAACACCCAGCAAATGAAAATTCTGAGTCCAGTCCTTCTGCTAATGGAGTCACTGACAAAGGTTCCTTTGGCTTTAGCAGGAGCCAGACTGGGTTCAGCATAAGTGATACACTCAGTGTTACTGATAATGAGTTACTGTGTTTTATATATTGATGCTTTTTGCTGGACAGTGCATTGGCTTTTTATGATTTGGTGATATATACAAATAAATTATCTGAAAAGTCAAGACTTCCATGCCTGTTTTTTGAAGGTGAATTTTAATTGTTGCAATGTAAGATAAAAAGCATTTCTCAAAGTCAGTGAGCCCTTTAGTTTGTGTACTCATTCCTCAACACCTCCACAACACAGCTTCGTCAAGGATATTGCCAACCATCCTAAGCTGCCTGAGACTTTCTGATACCATCTTCCAGCAGTGAACCCTGGTGCTATGGTAGGCAAGGAGAAGTTGCTCCCATGTCAGCTTGCTGCTGAAAGCTTGTTTCCAAGGGCAGAAGAGGACCACAGGCTGCATGGGAAGACTCATTTTCTAAATGCCAGCTGGTTAATTTTCTTCTTGTAACATCATCCTCTTCAGGGGTGGGCCCAAAGGTTCCCAACACCTATTCTGAAGTGAGAAATTAATAAGAAACAAGTCTATGCTATTATCCTGCAGGTTCCTGATTTATTTCTTGAGGGCAGCTGTTAATACCTTTTTCTAGTCACATGCTGCCAACTTTTCTGCTTACCCAAAGTGGCAAAAGGCAGAAATGACAATTAAAATTGCTGCTGCAGGCTTCTCCTGCTCCATTAACTTGTTTCCAGACCATCAGAGTTCAAGAGATGGAGGGAGTGGAACTAGGAGCAGTCTTTGGGGTTGTCTTTTACCAGCACTAATGCTGAGTGCATTAAAAGGTTATTGTAAAAAAAAAAATCTAGTGTCATCTCACTGTGTCCTTTTCTATCTACTCTAATTGTTTGGGTAGGGATACTCCTCCAAGTGCAATCAGGTGTTGTTGATGTGGTGAGCTTGCCTGCAGAGGGTGTTGGCAGCTGCTCTCTGTTCCTGCTGCAGGAGTGTACTGAACACTGTCAAAACCTTATCCAGGAGGGTGGTGGTCTGCTGACTTCTGTTGTGCATTAATTTAATACCCACTGCATAAGGGATATTAGGTGGCACTTTTACCCTTCGACCCTGTTGCTGGACCATTTTCACACAGAGACTCCTTCCACTCTCTTCTGACTCTTTGACTCTTGCCACCCAGACGTGGCTCCTGGGAAGCCCCCCTACTCGCAATCTGTTTCAAATATTGCTGGAATAGTCTTTCCCTCCATCACTCCTTCTTTCAGCCCTTTATAGATAAAACATGGTTGTTTTCAAGTTGTATTAATTAATTTCTCAGAGCTGGTTGGCTGCAGGACTCGTGACTTGTAAAGCTATTCACCGCACTGGCACCAGCGTGAATCCAGGTGAGCACCTGAGCCAGTTGTAATTGATCGTGTACTCCATTTTTACCTTGTTATGGGCTATTATCAGGAGTTGTACTAGAGGGAAGTACTACCCAGAATGGCTAGCAAGGCAATTGTTACTTAACCCACTCAATTTCGTGTAACTTTAGAGCTCCTATCGGGTCTTCCAAACTCACAAAGGTATCACGCCTAGGAAAAACGCATGGAACGAGAATAAGGAAAAATTCCAGCTAGCTTACAGTAGTGAGCATGGATATGTGATGGATAAAGAAGAGAAAGAAGGGGCAGATTGCATGTGTGTATGCATGTGTGTAAGCAGGATGGATGAACTGGAAAAGAGCTTTGGTGAGAGAAGGAAATACAGCAGGTAAGTCTGTAAGTCCAGAGTGAAGCTGTGCAGCAGTAATTAAATGCCGAACCGTGAGTTGGGATTGCTTTATTCCTGTTCCCAGCCTTGATATTGACCTGCTTCATTCACTTGCACGGATGCATTGGCTTTCCCAATTTCAGTTTCTTCACCTGCAAAATGCACTTTCTCAGGGATGGGATTTAGCTTGTATTTATTTCCAATATTCTGGATTTGTAATGAATTTGTTTTGGCTTTCTGCAGCCTGCCACATATCTGACTGTGTACAGGACACAATTGTAACTCAGGAGACCTTGGAAGGCCAAGGAAAATTCTCAACAGACAAGTCAAGTGTTGCTTTTGCCCATGGCCAAAACCACTCCAACCAGAGCCTATGGCAGAAGCCAAGAATAGATGTTCCCCTGCTTAATTTCCCCGACAGCCCAAATGTGATAACCATACTCACTTGCACTGATAAAGATGGGCCCCAGTGAGGAGAATGTGAATGATTTTCATTTAAAGCAGGCCCAGGGGGGAGGTGGTCTCATACCCATCTCCTGGGAAGTTGTGCAGGGAGACAATACACATATGGATTTCACACTGCCTGCCCCTAGGATCTCCTGTTTTACCTTAACCCTTTGACTTGTTTTAAAGTTACACAAACTGAGTTGCTAACGTACTGGAAGGACTCACTCTGCTGCTCTTCCTCTTGAGATTATCCTGTTCTTGTGAGCTGATGCTCTACTTTCTTGTTGCAACATGCCATGACTTGCAGTGTGGGAACCATCCCTTCAGAACAGGCTCCTATTTGGTGGGGCTAGTTGTTACATGCTGGGATGATGTGCCAGTCCAGAGACAAAAAATGAATGCCAGAGTTTGAACATGAATATTAAAAAATGAAAACAGAAGTTATAATGACCCCCTTGCCCCATGCATGCACCAGTCCAAACTTTTTCATCAAAGATTCACCAGCACACAAGTTTAAAACCTTTTTTCTTTATTACCTAAACAGCAAGGCTGAGATGGGGGAAGAGGGAAGCAAAGCAGTAATGAAACTTACCCTCTGAAAGGGGGCACAAAAACGATTTGTCCAAGAGCCACAGAGCTAAATACTCCTCCTGCTTCCCAGACTGGCAGCGTGCTGAGCACAATTGCTGTGGCATTTGACATCTTAGGAGAAGCACAAGGAGGGCCACTGAAGACATTTCTCAGCATCTCTGACTTAATTTTTCTTTTGACTTGTTCTCAGGTAAATTGCTGCCCCCTCTCCCCTTGAGAGAAAGCTGCATAACATTTTTCTGTTTATCCTCAGCCTAGTGAAAGCCCTTGGGCTGCTTGGAAGAAGTTTGTTGGGGCAGAGTGAAATGGTCCTCATTTTTAACTCTTTTTTTTTTTTAACCCCAAACAACTGAAAATAAACACCATTTTTTCATTTTTTTTTCTTTTTGGTGGGCTGCACTGGCAGGGGAGCTTGAGACAAGGTCTTGCAGGCATCTCTTCCATCTTCTCTGCAGTGTTTTTGATCTCTCTGGTTTTTTTTTTTTTGTTTGTTTTCCTTTTCTTCACACATCAAGTGCTTCTTGACAAGGATCTAAGGCCTAAAAAGCTGATTGTACTCGTTTTGTCTAGGAAGAAAACATGGCTGAATCTCATAAGCTTCTACTTGCTTGAGTCCTCTTAGATACCCAGAGCACCGTTCCACATATATTGCCTGGTCTCCATTAAAAGGATTCCCTTCTGAGAGGTGGATGCTATGGTAGGACAATGGAGAGACAAAGGGGCTTTGCCTCCCACACCTTCAGAAATAGCCCATATTACCATTAATAAGGCCTTGAACACCCAGGTGTAAATGCATGAACTCTGACTGCATACAAGCAATCTCATAAATTCTGTAAGCTCAGCTCATGGCATTTATAGACTGAATCAAACCCAGAGGATTAAACTACTGATTTGATAATTAGCCTGGGATTCAATGCTGCTATTTATTATGTTAGGCAAATAAACTATTTACTGCTTTCATGTTCTTTTTCACACCTGGGAGTCAAGTAAAACATTTAGAAGTAGCTTTTCCCCATGGAGGAAAAAATGCAGGAAGGGAAACAAGAAAGACATTTGCTGGGATTTTACTAATAATCATTTCAGGTGCATAAATATAGCAGCTTGCCAAACCTTTGGCCACAAGAGCAGCATTTGTGCAATAGCTCAACTTTATTTCAACTTTTGCAGAATAGCTCTTAGGAGACTTGAGGAGAAAGATGGTTTGGTATTTAAAGCTTTGACCTCCTGACTCGAGAAACTTTTATTCAGAGCTTGCTGCTGCCTGCTCAAATCAATATATTTCTGTCTCTACTTCTGCTCCTCTCGGTAGTTTGTAAGATCTTTGGGGGTCTAAATTCAGTTACTTTTTTGCTGTTCAGGATGATGGAGCATGAGGTTTGTGGGACATCTAGGTGCTACTATGATTGCCCAGTAATGTGGAAAAAAAACAACAAAAAAACAAAAGAAAGGAGAACAAATGGCCTCTGGACAGTGCACAACAGGGTGTATCCTGACATGTTCCCTGTATGTGGCTGGAGCAGACTGGGAGCTTTGTGCTGGTTAGCAGGTGTCTCTCAGCCTGGAGGACATTGCTACTGCCTCACAAACCAAGTCCAGCATTTCTGAGCAACGTGTCTTATCTGAAGAAAGAAGATAACAAGTTGGGATTGAAATTCCTCCAGTACTTTGATGTCTTGCTTCATGGTGGTATAGTAGAGACTTACAGCCAGGATCAGCACTGCACAAAACGAGAGCCAAAGGAACACAGGCAGTCCTGATGATGACCTGTCATCTACTGAGCAGTGATGAGAAGAAAAATAAAGCATTATTTTAGTGTCATCTTAAACATTTCTGAAAATTCATCCCCTGCTGATGCTTTTGTTCAACATTTCTGGGAACAGGAGGGCACACAGGGCTGTGGGGTGAGAACTTGTGTAGGTATCAGTTAAGTGATAGGGAATCAGACCTCCAGAAGGAGGGTGGTGACTATAAATGACATCTAATGGAGCACTTAGAGATCTTAATTATATACAGTAAGAGCAGGATTGCCATACCTAATACATGATCTCAAGTTGCCCTCCAGCAATTAATTTTTATACATTTAAGCTAAATGTTATGTTAAATACTAGGAGAATATTAAGCTATCTTGTCTAATTATTTAAAGCTCACAAATGTTTTACAAAAGAGAGAAGATCTAGATTTCTCTGGTAACTTAACTTGTTTGGGAATCCTGCGAAATACAGTAAAAATTGAGATGTGACTCCATTAACTGAGAGACATTTTTAGAAAGCTCTGGCAGGTCTAAAGTCTCCCTAAGTGCTAGGTGTGCTAATTACATTGGAACATCCTCAACACTTGCCTTTAAAATGTAACTGAAGGATGTTTAAAGTGCCATAGATCAGGCACAGTATACATGTGGAAATCCGTGGGCTACATATAGCTGGCTAACATGCCCCATGTGTACCCATGCATGGGCCTTGGGAGCCAATGTGATTCAGATGTGGCTGCTGTGTTTGACTGCATGGCCATTGCATAATCAGTATTATTTTATAAAGCACTTTGAATATTAAACATACAGCAAAAAAGCCAAATTCATGCCTGAATGAAAACCTGGACTGTGCAGCTACTTTTCTGCCATATGCACATAATCAATAAGGAGATAAAAATGTGGTGTGTATTATTATGGGTAAAGGGCCAACATTAGCTGTAACATATTTAGATTAGCTTCTACTATGAGCCCTGGAATACACAGCAGTCAATTAAACTGTCATACAGACGTACAGAGAGGAAGGTAAAAGTCATAAAAACAAGCAAGAAACACATAATAATGTATCAAAAAGTGTATGGGGAAAAGGTAAAATGTTAATAGGCTGTCATTTTATAGCTAACCAGAAACCAAATCAATGTCCCATAATAGATCTGAGTGACTTATTTGCAGAAAATAATTTATTCATTTGAATTTATCCCTCCTTTCTATTTACAAATCATCCATGAGCATTTTTCTAAAATTGTTTATTTTGCATTATACTCTGAATGGCTTATATAAAGGTATTTAGCCAGAGAATTATACACCACTTTCTGCTTTTGCAGAAATTTGTGATTTGAAAGTTAGTATTTCCCTTGTGTGATCTTCCATACCACAAGATACAGGTCTTGACTGGGTGACCTTTCAAAGTATGGGGTCTGGCTGATGAGCCTACCTGGTAACAGTGAAATTCTCTGTAAAAGCTAAACAGCTTTATGAAGTGCTTAGAACTGTTTCCAGTCCTGCAGAAGCTACTTTCCATGTGAAATTTCTTGGTGATCAAAGGAAAATTGACTTTTCCTTATGTCCTCTGAATTAGGGAGTATGTTCAGTCCAGAAACATTATAAAAATAATGTGGAAGAATAACACCACCCACCACCTGTCTCCTTTTCCACCCGGCCCTTTCCTGCCTATGGTACCATGTTCCTTGCCCAGTAACTGCCTCAGCTAATGATGCCATTGGCATGACCATACAACTCCTTTCCCTGGGCAACAGAAACACCTGGGGTCCGTGGGGACATTTGCTTCCTTTTAGCCTCCCAGTGCCAGGGCTCTGTGTGCATGTGTACACACACGTGTATATGTATCCCTCTCCCCTCACTGCACTGCAAAGAGCAGGGGCTGAATGTTGGCCAGGGCCTCAAACAGCCTTGCAAGCCAAAAGAGAAAAAAACAGATTATTTTTATTACTTCTACCCTGCTGCCAGCACATAAATGAATTGTTTTTTCCCCCCACGTCTAAGTCAGCGGGTAGAAGTATTGTTTTGCTTGGGGTGCTTTCCCTGCATATCTTAGTGAAAAACCTGTGCCTATTCTATTGTCATAAAATATATTAATTATATTTAAATTAAAAATAGCTTCAGGGCTTTCATTTTTCTTCCCACTATTTGTCTTATGAAATGTCTTGTTTAAAATACTGCACCAGGCCTCATCAACACCTTGTGCTTCATATGCTGAGAAGAAAAAGAAACCACTGACACTATGAAATGCTTTGTATTCGGAGGATATTTCAGCACAGAACATCCCAGCAGCAGCAAAACAAACTCAGGTTAGTGCCATGGATGGCTCACAGTCGTAATGTGATGCTCCAACTTACCTACTATGTAGTCACAGCAGGAAATGGCTAGAAAAAAAAAAAAAAAGAAAATATTCTTACATGCCTAGGAAGGCCTCTTTGCAGCAGATGAATGAAAAAGCAAACACCAGGTGGTGTCTCTGAAATTACCTGTCAACTTATAGACTCTGGGCTCCCTCTTACACCCCTTTTGTCTATACAGAGTTATGCCAGATGAACTCCACCCACTCCCTGCAAGCATGCAGATGTGGGAGCACTTCAGAAAAATGAGAAAAAAATATTGTTTGGGGTATTTCAGAGAAAGAGGTTGTTGCTGTAACAGGGAGATCAGGAGAGATGTCTCACAAAAGAGACCTCCAAATTCTGCACTATATCTAGGAGGGAAAGGAGATAGATCAGCAGGATGAGAGAGAAATGAAAGTGAAGAAGGCAAAGCCCACTGTTAGATGCAATTACCATCTAGCAATACCCTGGAGCTGCCTCCCCTTGGCAGCTGGGATCCAGACACAATCCAGGATGAAAAATCCAGAGAATGGAAAAATTTCAGTGGTGCCAACGACCTTCAGCCAGTCAATCTCTACATTAATAATATTGGGTGGACAAACAGCAAATCATCTAAATCACAGTCTGTTTGCAACACAGAATACTAACTATGGACTGGGACATTTCTCATATCTTCAGAGAAAAGAGACAGAGTCTACTCCATTCCTGCAGCTCCCTAGAGCTGGATCTGTGCTGAATTCAGAGCTGGTGAGTTATGAACCAGGTCCCCTGAGCTGGACTGACTGCATGATTATTTAATGTGGGAGCATGGATTCTGTCAGGGAGCTGGAAGAAGTGTTACATCTCATCAAAATCCTGCTCTTGAGCAGTCAGACAAGCTTTGAAGAATTTAGGGCTGACTCACTGAGTCTTTCCAGGAGTTCAGTTTTGACGGGAAAGCCCAGGCCGTGACAACGGCCTCATCAAGAAACAGCTTTTCACTTCTGCTTTAGGAGTCACGAGAAACAAAGCATTGCAAAACCAGTGCAAGGTCTGTGTACAAACACAGTAGTGGATGCCAAGCATTGTTTTTAGAAGCTGAGTAGCAGTCCAAACAGGTGGGTGACATAGAAATTTTTCCATTCTGCCAACTGTGGTTTTACTGACTGATGTGTCAAACATACAACTTTAGTTTCCTACCAATAAATACAATTTTTCTTTAGTTTGGTCATCTTGTGAAAGTCAGAATGAAGCAATACTTATTTGGTTATTAACTGTATATAGCATGTGTAAAAGTGCAGACTGGGTCCTCTTGCTAGACTGCTGTTAAAATTTAACCTACCTGCAAACTGTTTTGGCTCATGTATGAAAGACCAGAGGTTATGTTATCTGGATCATTATGTTATCTGGGTGTCTTTTTTTGGCAGAAATGGTTACATCCTAGCTGCTTTTAACCCAAAGGAGGCAGCCAGGCTCAGACTTTTGCTATTGTATCCTTGGCATGCATGCTGCTCAGACACAGGAAAGGTTTATATACTATTTTCCCAGAATGACATAAGCATGTTTAGGTTGGTCAGAGATCTTTTTCTATGAGTGGAAGCATTGCTCTAGGATAGACCTGGGACTCAGCCAAACCCCTGTGGGGGCTGACTCCGGAGTTCACCTCAAGAACAGCCCTGAGACTGCTCTGACTTGACACCGGAGCTTTTCTCTTCTCAGGGGAGGCAGGAAAATGGATCAGATAATATTCTGTGGAGCACAGAGCAAAAATTATGCGTCTGCTGCTCTGTGCTGAGATCAAAATAGTAAATTACATTATCAAAGGAGGAAGCTGATGTGGGCAGACAAGGTGAACATTAAAAAGCTAGAAAGGTCATACCAAAAGCCTTACTGTCTTGAGCCTACCATGTTCAATGACTTCTTCTGGCTCACGGAATCGAACCCTTCTCTCTTGTTTTCTCTTTTCCCCCACCACTGGGTCCACAGGTGGCCTTTTCCTCAGTATTGAAGGAGGATAGCTGCTGTCATCTCTCTGAAGGGTTGTTCAAAACACAGAACACATGGCTATTCAAACTGGAGTAATGCATCTTGGTAAAGCTTTGAGCTTTTGTCACTATGTTACAATGTCCCTCAAAGGACGTGATATGAAACATATCTGGTTTGACATCTCTAGTAAGAGCACTTTAATATTTATAGCAAGATAATACTGATGCTTCTTCATTGTTATAGATCTTCAATACTCTAAAGATGTCTTCTTAAGAAAAAGGTTGCTCAAAGTAACACACAGCAGGGTGTTCAGAAAGAATTTCTCTAAACTACAGTGAATAGTTACTGAAGGTGGCTGCTCAAGAGCCTTGGGATTGATGGCATAACATGATATGAAATAAATGATCCATGTCATTGGGAGGACCTTTGAAATGTTCTGAGCTAAGCAGATCCTTTCTGAATGCAGAGTTACCATTTTGACAACTGAATATATGCATCAGCCTTGGTCTTGGACATTGTCCTGATGGGTATGGGAAGGCAATTTGTTTGCACGCTGATATCACAATTATGTTGCTGCTCTGGTTTTTGCTTGGAAGGCACACTCAGTCTTTGCTAATGGAATCATATTGTTGTGGATTCTGCCAGCTGACAAGAAACACAGCTGCAATAATAACAATATGTCCCTCTTCTGCATGGGAATGGTCCCCCTGTCAGCTCCTCAATGTGAATCCAAAGCATCGTGGTTCAGAGACACCCACTGAAACAAAGAGCACCTGGACATTTTTCTGCTTTTCAAAGACCTAAGTGGTGGCAGAGACTCTTGGCATTTTATTTTCACTTTAAGACTGAAATAATCTTCTCTATCCCTTTTCCCCCCTTCTCTCCATTCCTCTGCTAAGTAAAAGGTATTATTTCTTGGATGGTTGGTTTCTCCTTCTCGTCACTGTCCCTTCTTCTTTTTTCCCCTCACCTGGGGTTTCCCCACACAGAGATTTCACACAACTTCCTCCATGTTTTTCTTCCTGCTTTAACTTTTCTGTTCCTCTATGACTGCTACTTTTTCCCATTTTTAAACTCAAATACCCTTTCTCTACAGCTTTTAACTTTGGATGCTTTCCTCACAGTCACTATTTCACACACCCACTCCTTGGGTCGTAGGGGCAGGATTAATTCCCATTAATTATAGTCTGGGGATGTCCAACCCCAAAGTACAGAAAGTAAGTAGTTTTCCCTGGATAAGCTCAGAAAGTCACATAACATAGCCAGCAGGAACGTTCATGGAGTAAGGAACATTTTCAGCTTTGATACACTCTCCTGTGGGATTTACAAACCAGATCTTGTCTTAATTTATCATTGATAAGAATGTGTTCTCTGAGCCTGGGGATACAGGCATCCACACCACCTCTCTCTCACAAGCAAGCACAGTGTGTTTTGGAGCTCTGAATTTTTTATACAGCAGCTCAGAAGCTGGAATACCCATCCAGGGTATAGGAAACCTGGATTCAATTTCTTCCTGAGTCCAAAAGGGTATGAACCCACATCTCTTATGTGCATGCCCTCATCATCAGAGCTATGGTACACACATGGGAGCAAGGAATCTCAGTCTCTGTCACTGAAGTCATCTTGTTTGGCCTCAAATAATTAAATATTAATTGAGCTAAAGAAAGAAAAAACGACTTTACAGACTGGTGTTTGGGTGCTCCCTTGAGGATGGGAGAAGTCTGCCCCTATTCTTGCTCCAATTAATACTTAATGGGATATACTTAAATATTCATTGGAGTAGTCACTGGGAACAGGGCTTTCATCTACCAGGTGAGTACCCTAATCACTCTGTTGTAGCCATATACACACTTTGTGGCATAATGAATATTTAAGTATTCTATGTAAAATGACACAACTTTAGGGAGACACAGAAGAAGATGTCCAGCTCAGACTAGCAGTGGTTATAGCTTTAGCTGGGAGGGCTCCTCATGTGGCACAGCTAAGGAAACTGAGCCTTATATTGACAGAGATTTATAACTCTGAGTGCAGCTCTTGTACTTATAAGCTGTTGCAAAGAACTAACAGTTATATCACATCAGAAGAGAAAAGCATTAGACAAGTAGCTGGCTGAGTAATGCCTGGCCAGGGAAGACCTTAAAAATTAAGTGGGATTTACAATATTTACTAGGTTTTAACAATTTATGACAATCAAAGATACACAGTGTCAAAACCAAAACAAAAACAAATCAAAAAACCCAGCCAGCCAACCAACCAAACAAAAAACCAAAAATAAGAGGAAGATGCATTTTCCCCTCAGACAGAAACCCAGTGCTAACATACTGTGAACAGAACTGGAAATCTACCAAAGCTTTAGCTGGGGAATTACATACCCTTAAGACCAACCCATTTGTGAAAAAAATCCAAACTTTGGACACAAGGACTCTATTGCCCCTAAGAGATTACTTACCATCAGCTCCTCTGCACTAGGATCAGAAGGTGGGGCTGGACATACTTGGGACATGTATTCTGCATGCCAACATGAAGCTTTAGTTGGAAAACCACTTGCTTAAGAAAATGGGAAGGACCAGGGGAAAGTGTCTGGAGATCCCTCTCCTGCTAGGACCGAGCAGGCAGTGCCACTGAGCAGATGGGAGCAGCAGCAAATGGCAGAGGACTGGAAAGAAGAGTTCCTGCCCTTCATACCATGGGTGGCTTGGGAAGGATGACGTTAGCTGAAATGTACTTGGTAGCCAAAAATAGCACATGGTGATAATGGGGATTGTGGAGCTGGAAAGCAGGGCTTTCCTGGCAACTGGGAAGGGACTGAATGGAGCAAATCACAAACACCTACATGTTTATATGTATGAGAGAGTGAAGCCAAAGCTGTTCTTTTTATAAAGATTACTGTGTGCCTGTGATCATGTTGATGTCCCTTCCAGAAGCCATTCCCAATCTCAAAAATCTTTCAAGTGGGATTGCTTTTAAACCTTCCTCCATTCAAAATATGTGGGTAATGGCAGCAGGAAATAATATAGATGTGGAGGGATCATATATATCTCCCTCCAGTACAGTAATGTCCTCGCTTTATATGTTTTACAAATTAGATCCATTATTATAGTAATAAAGTGGGATTTTAACATTAGGCATTTCTACAGATATTATAATAAGCTTACTGATAGGAAGAGAGGTGATTTACTGTTCAAGAGGCTTTAACAGCCTCTTGTCAAATGCTGAAGGCTGGTCATCATCAAATATACAATTTCCAGTCAGAAATACCTGCTGTGACTGCTGAAATATGGTGGTTTATTGTCTTTACAAGCACAAGCTTGAGTTATTTTTGGTTGTTCTTTTCTTCGAGCTATTTATTTGCTGTGACATGTCTAAAATACTCCAGGTCTGTGTTATTTTCCAAGTGGCTGGGGGCTTCTCCCATGGCATGCTCAGACTGGGCCCATTTTGCACCTACCCTGTGGTGTAAGGGTTGCAAGATGCTTACACCAGCACTAGGATCTGGAGGGTACAGCAGCTCTGTGGGCTTCACTATTTTAATCTTCCCTTCAGAGATTTAGGGAGTGGGAAGATTTGGGATGCTTCTCCAGAACAAATTGGGCCAGCATAGAAGGGAAGACATCCACAGCTGATGTGGGGTCAGCAGCACCCTGGAGCTTCATTGCCCTCCCACTGCTCAGTCTGCAGGGCTTGCCAGGGCTGCCATCCTCAAGCCCTTCCCTTTCCAGTGGTGAAAGCTGTGTCAACATGGAGAAGAACACATTTTTCCAGTCTGTCACTCTTTACTGAATGCACCATATCTAAAAGCCACCTGGAGAGAGTTACCTTACCTTCTCTTTCCTATACATTGGGGTGATGGAAGGTTTTTCCTCATGCTGCAACCAGCTCACAGCTGCAGGGCTTGTTCTGAAATGCTCTCAAAATTCCCTCTCTGGTGTGTCCTGCAAGTGTTTTACAGAAGTTATTTTGGGATATCTAACATGAGCTTTTAATGGGGAAAACCCACTAATCAAAACTTTTCTTTTAGTAGATTCTAGACAGAAAGGTGAGAAAGCCTTCCAAGCTGGGGTCCCACGGTTTTCCCCTGGATTCTCCTGGCTCCCATTGTGATGATCTCTTGCTGCTAATTCATGTAGGAAGGATTTCACCTGCTTACTTTGTCCAGCAAAACTGGTGGAGCTGGGAAGAGGGAAATGAAACTCTAGTCTCCATCTAGCTTTCACTTTCTCTGTGTGTTTCCTCATTTACTTTTACAAGTGTCATCCAGTGAGACACATAAGGAGGTCTTCTGCAGCCTCTGATTCCTGCAGAGAGCAGCAGTGAGCGTAAGCTTTTAGACCTGAATGAAAAACCTTATTTCTGTTTTTTTCATTGACTCTGGTTTTATTGAAAAAAAGTCTCATATTTTTTAAACAAGTCATCGGAAATCTCTTGGTATTTTATTTAAAAGCCTTGAAGAAAAGTTGTTGCTGTCAAGAAATGGACATAATGGAGACAACATTTATCATTTTTTATGCCAGAAACCATTCCTTTTGAGTTCGAGATTCCCCTGAAATATGAAGAATTTTTCTGTTCATTTCATTGCAAATAACCAGGCATCTTATGATCATTTCAAATTGCCATTCTCACTTCCATCCTGAAATGTGGTAATTGTATTCATAGTAAGGGTTGTAAATGCTTCAATAATTAGTAGTTACCTGGGCACCGAAGTTCCAGTGGATTAAGATGTCAGTAGTTTAAATCTCAAAAAAGGGAGAGATCCATCCTTAATAAGTGCTTTTGATTGCAGTTTAACAACCTAAAATTGGATATGCATTAGGAATAAAACACAGTTTAGTGCCTGAAGTGAAAGATTCCAGGAAAATAACTTCACTAGCCTCTGTAATCACTGGTAATAAATAATAGTTGCAATAGTCAGATAATTTCTGCTTTGGAAGATGGAAGAGTTTCCTTTAACATTGCCCTTCTTTACAAAGCAATTTTTCATCTAAGCTTTGATCTCATTTCATGCAACATATGTCAGAAGCAAAGCTGGACAAAAAACTCATAAATGAATTATTTAGCTGATGAGTGTCACCTCTATTTCTTTCAGCTAATTGTTCACAAATAGATAGTGACTTTTGTGAACATATTCATTATTCAGATTTATTCAGTGGATAATTGCTGGGAGTAATTCTTTGTCTGTAGATTGCTTGGAAGCATTTCACTGTGAACATTTAATAGTAAAAATCTATCCAGGCATTCAATACAAGACAAACTGAAAATATCTGTAAGTACTGATGTGGTAGTTAAGCACAAATAATGTACTGAAATCTTAATGAGCACCACCAGTATTTTCAGGAAAAACTCCACTACTTCCAGTGATACATATGAGGGAAAGCAAAGAAATCTCAATCCCCTCAGTGCTGACTTTAAATGGCTCACATTGCATATACAAATAAGTTTTTGCAACAAAAGGGTTGCTTGAGTGTTTGCTCAGCAGAAAAACAAAGCAAACATGAACAAAATATGATTGACTCCCGGTGAATAAACAGCCCACACAAAGGAACTAACTGCACAGCCAGTATTTTCCTGCAATATCCCAATGGAAGATGTCTAAGAAATAAACACAACATGATAAAACAATTTTATGCTCAGAAGATAGCTGTGTAACCATATGAATTCCTTTTCCATTTCCTTCTGCAGGAATAAGTATTTTAGACAAGAAAAGTATTTTGTAAATTATGCCTTTGTGGGGATTTGTATGGCCTGGTTCAATTATTTTGAAACCTAGCAATTTTCTCATATCATTGAATCTGGTTTTATTGCAAATAGGGTCATAGAAATAGTCACTCATTGTGATAATGGACTTAGTTTATCTTAACTATTAACACTTCCAGTAGGTTTACAGACACGTATAAATTCAATATTTATAGATATGCGCAGTGCATATATATTAATAATGAAGTAACTTTATCTCCAACAATCTGAAAACAAAATCACGTAATACCATACAGTGTGGGGTGCAGTGGTAACTGGAAGCAGCATATCAGGATAACAGAACAGAAAAGGAATAAATAAATCAGAAGGGAGTCTTCCATATCTTCTTCAACTTCCAGAGTGTCAATTGAGCCTTTGTTCAATATTCCACCATTCGTGCTTCTGTATGCTCTTGATTAATAATGTAGAGGCACACCTTTTGGCAGCAAGGTAAGCTTTGTGTTTGCCAAGAGTGATTTTCCACCAGTGAGGGAACACATCAGGAAATAAAAAGGCAAATTGCTCCATAGATAATAATTAGCTGTGTGCCTTGTTCCATTTTCTGCCTCTTGGGAAACAGATTTACTGGAGAAAGGTTTGGGCACAGCACCATCTCTGCTCCTCAGTCATCCATGGAGGAAAGCACTGAATAAATCCCAACCTCAAAGATCAGCCCTTTGGACTGTGCATTTCCATGAGTGTCCCATGACCAGAGGGTTTGAAGTTAATCTCTCATCTGATGATGTCTCCAAAATGGGGTGTTCTTGTGGAGTTGGGGAAAATGAAGATTAATAACAAAGCATACTGGAGACAGAGCAATGAATGGGAAGATGTTCTGGTAGTACTTAGCATGTGTAGGCAGCTAGTCCCAAAGCCATCAGTTTTCCTTGCTATATATTTGTTAATACCTGTGGTGCCCAGAGACCTATGTCCTCAGGTATGTTGGCTACCATGGAATGGCACTGTGACCAGTGCAAAGCTCAGCATCTACAGCCCCTGTGGTGATCCATGGAGGGCTCACAAGGTTATTCTCCTAGTGAGACCTTCTCTTTGGCCTTTATAGCTTACTACACTGCACTGGAAGTTTTCAGGATCACACAGCCCCATCAGCTCCATTTTGAAGCAGGTAGGCAGACCTGGAGCCATCTATTCAGGAACTGCAGGCCTGGATTGCTGCTGTTTGCAAAAATCTCACCTGCATCCTTCTGACACAGCACAACAGAATTCATTGCCAAAGGAAAAGCCCTGACTTTATTTGTGGATATATAGCACCTACTTCTGAGTGATGATCATCTTCCTGAAGCTGTGGCACCAGTTTCAAATCCACATTCTGAAGAGGTTTGTACTGGCTTAGAAATGAGTTCTTCTCTAAGGCAAAGACCTAAGCATGGAGCAGAATGAGTAGCAGGATTTTGCGTTGTGGTAAGAATATCCCCACTGCAGGACAGAGTGATTTCTGCTGTACTGAGACTTCCTGGAGATGATTTAACTCTGTTGAGGAACCTGGTCTCAAATCATCCCTGGCACAAATCCATTGCCTTATAAAAGCCATGGATCCATCTCCATTTCTTAAAATTGCCTCTCTTATTCATGCATCTTTCCAAGTAAATGTTACAAATAACCACAGAGTACTTGTGGTGATGTATTGTAAACACAGAGAGAATTTCTGGGCTGCTGAAATGAACTTTCTAAATAATTACAGAATGATTCCACATCCATTGCATAATTAGACTCCTGAGAGTACAACCAAGCTATCATTATTGATTCAGCATGCATTTTTATTTTCGAAATGTCCCATAAGCCATAAGGTTTATTCCACCTGAGGTTTTCTAATTCGTTTTGTTCATCCTGCCACTGGGATCTAAAATGTAAAGTATGTATTGATTGAATAAGAGTTACCAAGTAACCAAATGCTAATATCTGCTGTTGGCTCACTCTTGCCTGTTGATATGGGATCTAGGAGATGAACAGGGCTGGAGTGAGTGAGGTCATTCTGAGTCAGCTTTTATCACTCACTCATTGTATTTTAGGAACAAAAAATAGTGGAACTGGAGTCTTTGCTTAAAGCATCCAGGCTGCTGCTGATGGCAGAGCTGCTACCAACCATGAGATGAATTAGAAGGATGAATCTATTGTCAGCAAGAGGATGGCTGAGCTAGCATACAGCAGACAGGGAGACAGAAAAAACGTGAAATAAAAAATCTCAGAAAGAGCCAAACCAGAATTATCTTCAGGAATTACATTTTAGCAGTAATCACTTTGTGCTCGCTGCTATGATGGTTGAGGCTTTCTGTAATGATTCCTCATTTCCCCAGGTGAGTTTTGGCCTGAGGAGAATTCAGGCTGGGATAACTGCAGGGCAAAGCCCAAAAAAGGGATTAGGAGTCTTGTCTAAATCCCATATATCAAAAGGCTCTTGTTGACTTCTGTGAGCCACTACTCCGTCCTTAATGGATTATAGAAACCTGGTAGCTACTAATGCCAAACTGGTACTGAGAAGGGTAGCAAGGGGGAACTATGGGAATGGGAAGGGAAGATGCTAGAGGAATCATAAAGTACCTAGATGCAGGCATCGCTGCCTAAGATGATTTGAAGGCATTGATGTAAATACTAATGAGCTCTGTTTGCAGTGTCACCTTGGAAGGGGATTGGATTAGGTTAATGACATGAAAGAAGAACAGAAAAATAGAGAGAAGAGCAGATTGAAGTGTGAGAAAAACCCAAATGAGTAAAACATGCATGAATTAGAAAGAGTTTGGACAGCGATACTGGATGATGAACAATATAAAAAGCAAGCCTGAAACCCTGCTGTCATTGTCAGTCACTTTCTATTAATGTTAAATCTGTTAATCCTGATATTTGTTCTGGATTTAATTTCTTGTAATTAGTAGGTAAGTCTCTTTCCTCCACCTCTCCAAACCCTGGAGGTTTGTGCTTTCAGAGTAAAACCAGTAGGTTTAACAAAGAGTAATCAGTACAATTTCCCAAACTGGCCAGCTGCTTCTGAATCCTGTATTCAATTGCATCTCAATTTATGCTGAGATGAGGAAATAAAGCAAGGGAAAATTCAGGCAGCACATCAAACAAAGCTTGTGGATATCAGGATATACAGATAAGTCATGTTGAAAGCCAATTATGCTTTGCGCAAGCAAGCTGAAGATTTAAGTTATGTTTTTGTTTCAAATCAAAGCATCCTTTGGCATGGCTGCAGGAGTGTTGGAGGGACCTGCTCACTCCAGGGCAATTTGTGTCTTACAAGAGGCCAGTGGGAAAAAGGATGAGCTGTTGCTGGAGAGTGGTTAACTGAGGTCCAGCTCTGATCCCTAGCAGATTTGGATCAGATTCTTAAAATGCAATGCCCATAGGATGAAGCTGGATACTAGCTGCCTGGTAACAGTCACAGCCCCCTCTCTTTTGTCCTCTTATCTCTCCTTCATTCTTATTGGAAATTTGTTTCAGCACTAGGAAACCTCTCAGCTTAAATTAATATGTTGGTTAGAATCATCTCTCTTTCAACAAATGTGCTGTTTCTGATGCTGAGTGTTTTCATCAGCATGTTTTTCATCATCAGAAATGTATGAGCCTTTCAATCAGTATCCTCAATGAAACAATGAAAATTACATTGCCTTTTCTTTTAAAGCTAGAAAAATGCATAGGCAAGGAATAAACTTCACAGGGCAGCTATGGTGAATTAATAACCTCTGAAGGCAGGAGAACTGATGCTGGGCTCTTGGTCTATTGTATGATTCTGGCTACTTGGATGCTTCCTGACAGAGGGAAAAGTTCTGGGTACAGAGAGCTGGTTCAGTGTCCTGCATTCTCTTGTCCATGCATTATAATTGCTCAAGCAAGCATTTATGGGAGAAGTAATAAGACTGGTGTGCTCTTATGCTCTCTGTTTAGTATTAGCAGTGTTAGCATTTCTCTGTGTATTGGAGAGCTGGGAAAAATCAAATCCCTTTTTGGACCATAATGGACCAAAAGGCTCTTTCCATCTCTAAAGTGAAGACTATGGAAAGGTGACACCGCCACTCTTCCTTCCCTGAAGAATACGTCTCCTGCTTCTGTGATTAACCTTAGCTGAATAAATGAAACACATTTTCCTGACACTTCTGCTTCTGGCAAAAATTATCACTTGCTGTGCAGGTATTCCAGAGCTGGGAGATAATTTTAACATCTTTGATGGGATGTATCTGATAGTCCAAAAAGTTATTAAAGAAGACACGTTATAGGACTTTTTTTGCAGAAAAGTTGCCTTCTGTTTGACTAACTTATTTTCTTTACAAGTCTTTTGTTGTGCAATATTTCCAAAAGAAATTAAAAGGACATTTGGTTGTTCCCCAGCCAGCGGGATGCCACTGGCTTCAGTGAAGAGTTCTGCGTGTGAAACCCAGACAGGATTTCACCTCTGCTATGCACATCTATGGTACAGATGGATCTCCATTAAGTGAGCAAAACAAATTTCTTAGGGCACTTTGGGCCAAGCTGTCTCTCTCCAAAAAGTTTCTTGTTTGATTAGAGCAATAATTTATATTTTCCTCTGGTTACAGTAACATTACTGTGGGGGGCACTAGCTGACTGTGAGGTTGGCACTCTGCTCTCTTGAGCTATTGCTCTTCTGTCTTCTGCCAAAAGGCCAAGTAATTTCCTTCATCACTTTGCCACTGCCTTGTCTGCTATCCACAACAGGTGAATTTTCATCATTTCAGCACTCTCAATTCACTCACACACATCTTAATATTCTGAGTATTATATTCCACCCACAGTACATGAGTAAAAAAAGATGTCTGCTTCATACTTCCCTCTCTTTGAATTAATTTTTGTCACATCCACCTATCTCTGCAGTGACTCCTGGCTCATGTTTCAAAGCCCAATGACCACTCCCCACCTGCTCCTCCAGCCTGGGTTCTTTCAGGCTGTGCTGGGTGTCTTGGCTTGGCATTTGTTATGGTGGCAGCAAACACAGACTTGGCTGCAGATTGCTACCAGAGAGTGATGGGTCAACCAGGTGCTGAGTGCCTCTCCTGTTTCAGATAGGTGGGTATATTGAGAAAGACATGCTTTCTTGAAGTCTGCAAATTTTCCTGGTGTGCAAAACATGAACCTTGGCTAATGCACGCACAAAAAGCACATCTGAGATGAGAAGAGGAGATTTCCTCAGACTAACTCAGGAAGGTGAATCCTGTCCATCATATCTCTCAGGAGAATCTGGTGTGAAGTAGCATCAGTGTTGGATAAGGAGACCAAGTGCCAGGCTAATCAAAGCTGGTGGGACTGGGTGGCCATGATACACTATCAGTTCCATGCTCCCCGGTGCTATGTCAGAAAGAAAACTCACAGCCCCTTGCAGTTACCAAACAGAGATCAAACACCCAGGAGGCAGCAAAGTGGCAACACATCCTTTTTTTCTGCTGATGTGCAACATAAATAAGCAATATAGAGGAGGCAGGGAAAGGGGATTTGGAGAATTTGGAGCAGGTAGCACTGGTGGCTGTCACCTTTGCTTGTCAATTCAGAGCTGTGCTTTGGGGCAGCATGTAGTGGTGGAAATGGACATTGCCCTGCAGAGGAGAAGCCAGCACTCAGGGTACCAAGTGCCCTCAGTCCTTTGAGCAACCTGCTTACACAGAAATCTCTTATAAAAGAGATCTGGCCCTAGGCATGTGCAACCAAACTCTTCCTGGCTGAAATCTTTGCTTTATTTGCTCCCTGGAAAAGGAAAGTAGCTGCTCCGAGACGCATATATAGACCTTGTAAATTTTTCAAAACCTCTTGTTGCCAAACATTCCTGTCTGAATAATGACCCATTCACTCTAGGTGTTTTATATGAGAAAAATGGAGGCTAATTCCTGAGTTTGGGAATGTCATTAGGAAGGGAACATAGAACTTAAGAACAACACACAAGTTCAAGAAGGTCAGACTTCCTTTTGGAAGGTAGAATAGGTCGTTGGGACCTGAAATGTTGTCCATTTAATTTTCAACATAAATGGAAAAAACAGCCTCTAGAGCAACAGGCTGTCATACTGTTTTCATTCTGATTGTACTATAAAAATACTCTGATGAGAGATTTTGTTTCAGCTCATAATAATGGTTATTATTGATCCTAGAAAATATGCTCATTTTTGTAAGTCTTGTTGTAAGCCCATGTCTGTATAAAGCCTACAGATACTGGTAAAGGGACTGTTCCTGCCCTGAAGATTGTATAAACTAAAGAAGTAATGCTGTTTTACATCAGACTAAGGATATGGCCCAAAATTTCCAGAGAAGGTAAATAGAACATAAGGGAAAAGAATCCAAGAAGCCACAGCATTTTTACAGAAGCAGGTTAATCAGTTTTATGACAGAGGCTCTTTCCACACTGGCCTATGCAGGCAAGAACACAAAATCTTTTTTAGACATACCTGTTGGTCATGAAGAAAAACGCTGACAGCATCTCATACTGACATGTCTAGCTTGGGAGGCCTGCTCAGAAAAATCCTTCATCAGAGCAGCAGTTGTCTCCTTCACCTGAGCAAATTCCTTTAAAGCTGTCAAAGATGCTGTAATCAGACTAGGTCATCAAAACCGGTCCTCCTGAGGACTGGAAATAAGATCCAGAGTTGAGCATTCAGCTACATGGGCAAGGTCTAAAACACTAAAGTTTCCATTGAAATTAAATGAAGGGACTGTAATTGCTGTGAAATAAAAGCAAAGCAATCATTGGGAGAGCCCAAAAGCTTTCAAACTACCTCCTGAAATGATGCTGGCTATAAAGCAGGGATCTATGTACTGCATAACAGAATCTGATAGCAAAGCAAAGCTTTTACTGAGAAACAACTTAGGTAACTGCTGAAGCATTTGCCTGTGTGGCTCCTGGAGCTAAGGCAAATTTTAATTGAGATTTTTCTACACAATTGAGTAGTTTTATTACTCAGTTAAATAAAAGAGGTTAATAAAGTAGTAAAAATGGATTCTTTGTCTTCTGGATTTCAAAACATGAAGCTGTGGTCAATATGTTTGATAATTTGTAAATAGAGTGGAACAAAGCACTGCAGGGATGGTGACCAGTGAGAAGGGATTGCCATGCACTTGCACCCTCTCTTACTTGTGCTTGCATCTGCAGTTTTGCATTTTCCATAAATCATTTGTCAGCAAAGAAGAGAAAATGGACTGTTCCTCTCCAGTGTGGTGTTTACTGCTGTTACTGGAGTTACAGCCAGGATAAATTTGACCCGAATTTGACTAAACTCAGTCTTGGATAAAATTAAAGGGTGTCCGTGAATTTGATTTTAGCTTCATTTACGGCATACTGTTTGCAGTGTCTCTGATTTTAGGGGACTGATCTCTGCTTGAGGAGTAGTGGTACAGCAAATAGATTCAAATGTGTCCTTATTGCTTCTTTGGTGCTTTGGTGTTACACCAGCTCTTTCCTATTGCTCAAATTTAATTAAACAATTAATAAAATTTAATTAAAAAAAGAAATCACAGTTCATGGTGTGAATGTTTGCATAACTAGAGAAAAAAAAAAATAAATACCCTCTGTCTTGGGCAGGAATAGCTAGGGGGAACCTCTTATAGCTGGCCAGGAGGAATGGACGGTGCCCCAGCTGCTGTGGGAAAATAAAGGTAATATTTTCCACTGAGCTTTGGAGGAGAGGTTGCTGAAGCACAGGAGAGGTGTATGTGGTGGGGGCATGAGGGTCTCTAAAACAGTTTGGGAGACACTGTAGCAGTAAAGCATGGGGACAGATGGGGAAGAAAAGAGCAGGCAGCAATCCCAGGAGGGTATCATTAGAAATAATGAGGAATCCATTTGCAATTTCTGATTTCTCTGTTAACCAAAGTCTCCAAGAGTGTTTCACCTATTTTGCTCTGTGCTGCTTTTCCCAACCATAAGAAGGGGAAACTGAGGCAACAGGTTGCAAAGTGACTCACCCAAGGCCATTCAGCACGCCACCAGCAGAACTGAGTGCTGGGATCAAGTAACTGCTCATCATCCCACCTCCCCAAAAATCCTCAGCTGGGGGATCAGCACAGCTGATCACTCTGAAGTACGTCAAACAATATCTTCTTCAGGCTGCATAGCTCACAGCTATCCCAGGAGAGCATGCCAAGGATAACCAGAGCATAAAAACTGAAGGAAATGCTGCTATAAATTCTGTAACACTGAAGGACAGCCCTGTGAAAGTTTTGTAGTGAGGCAAAGCAGAGCATGGAGCAGGTAGCATAGAGAAATATTGCAGTATATGGAAAACTGTGTACTTGCCTGAACCCTCTCGAAGAGCAGCACCCACCAAAAGCACTGTGCTGGAGTGAGCTGCAAGGCTTCCTCAGCTGTTTATCCTGGAGAAGGATATTTAACAGCCCAGTTAACTGGCTGAAGCTCAGCTGAGAAACTACAATGCCAAAAGCGCAGGAGACAGAGCCAGTGCAATAAACATGAGGCTGCCTTGATTATTTTTTTTTTTTTTTTTTTTTTTTTTTCTGTGTCTAATTATATATATGTTCTGAATTCCTGGAGCTCAATTATAACCTTAAAGTTGCTTTTCCTTCCTCAGAGACCTTGTCCTTTAGTTAAGCAACCAAGAACAAAACAAGTGTCTTTACTCCACGGGTCCTGTGCCACATTATTCCCTTATCAAATCCGGCAGCTTCCAGCCTTCCCAACACTATAATTAGAGCATCTTGCAGCCATCAAAATAGCCCTGACCCTCGCCACAGTGCTGACCTGCCTGCTTTGCAGCTCTCATCTGTCATGCTCGACAGCTCCTCACCCACTCAAAGCCAGCACATGGAGGGGATGGGGGTTTGCATTTCAGCTGTCTACGCCCGGATTGCAGCCTGGGTCTGCACATCACCCCTGCCCCTGCACACCCTGCCCCTGTGTGATGGGAAGCAGCCTGTGCTCCAGTTTGCTCCTGGGATGGGGGAGATGGGTGAAATGGGGAGGTGGAGGAAGAAGGTGCTTTAATTTGACATTACTTTACCCAGGCTGTTTCTTGAATTAGTGCATGAGACTTGGCTCTTGTCTCAGAATTTCATTTGGATTTGATATACGCTAAGATGCCAGCAGGCTGGCTGATTGTACAGACTGCTGATTTAGGGAGAGATGGGAACTCCACATGCATTAACACAGCCTGCTTTCCTTCTATCTATGCTGGTTTTTTGTGCTTGTACCTTAAAAACTCCCTCTCTGAGCACTGGGGAGCCCCTGTCACCTCCCGGGCACCCCACAAGGCCTGGGAGGAGAGGAAGGAACAGAGGGTTTCCCTGCCAAGCAAGGACTGCAGTGCTGTAGGTAAATGGGCTAAATCTGCCCTTAATCTGCTCTGAACAGTTAGGGGGAGTCAAACTGCTCTCAGCATTTAGCTGCATTTTATTGAGGGGAATTTAACCTCCTTAGTAAATGAGGTGAATAAGCAGCTAGAGGATGTGTAGGCAGTCCCAGACAGCTGTTGTCCCATCCTAAGAGCTCTAGAACAAATGAGTAGCACCCTGACAGGCTTTGTCCAGAGAGCCATAGTAACTACTTTAGGTTAAATATCTGAGTTTTATGTGGCTGAGAAGACACATGGACTGAGTCCTCTGCTGGGTGGGATTGGGTTGACCTCAGAAGCCAGTGTCTGTGGCTTCATTGCTAGGTTCACATAAGGCTTGGCTGCCTTGATACCCATGGGTTGGCTACTCTGCTGCACAGGCAAGGCCAGGACCTCTGATTTATTCCCCACTGTATTTATCACACATTGGCTAGTGTGCTGCAAATACAGCATGCCCTCTTCCCCCCCTCTTCTGCTTCTTCCCATGCTCACAAGCCAAAGCTGGAAAAGCTGCAAAAGGTCCTGTCACCTCCTCTTCATTTCAGTCAGTTGGCAATAGTCTGCAGCAAACCCCTGCTCATTTGGCTGGAGTGAAAACACGAGCTCTTTCACCCTGTGCAGGATTTCCCACCCCTCTGACAAGGCTTTCTCTCAGTAACTGCAGAGTGAGGATTCAGCTGCTCTGACATTTACTGCCCTGCAGACACCCCCTCCTCAGTACATTACCCCAGCCTCCCACTACTGCCAAAGATGACAAAAATGTGCTGTGGGGAACAATTCAAGTGCCCCAAATTAAATGTCTACATCAGTGGCAGATGAGTCCTGTCCTGTAGGTTCCTCTCCCTTTAGCATGAAGGACTAGCTCTGACACATATGCCTCCAATTCACCCAGCTGGGTCAAAATACCCCATGCTCTGGTAGAGATTTTTTTTTCCTGAAGCCCAGAATGACATTTTAATACTTATTGCTGAGAGGCATGGAGGGGTTACCTTGCACTGAATGCAAGTTATCTATGTTGAGTTTGTTGGGCTGCAATGGGAAAGGCAAGGAGGGTTTACCAGAATGCAAACTAACTCCCTTATGAAAGCCCAGGTACAGAGCTACTCTGCATTGCTACTTCCTTACACCTCTCTCACTCTCCGTGTTTCAGAGAGTTAATTTAAAATGTAAATTGGTGCTCTTTCCCCTCTTCTGAAGTCTCTGTTTATCAGAAGATAATTTATGTTTTCTTTTACTTCTATGGGAGGTTTGAATTTCTATGCATGTCAGCAGTGCACAGACCAGACATCTGAGTGTGTGAACTGGAATTTTGATTTATTGGAGGAGAGTGCATTATCAGTAAATTCAAGAGACTAAATCTGTCATGGAGAGGACTTCTTTTGTTTCCATCATCAAGTCAGACATGACATCTTGTCAAACATCCCAAGGGGCACTTTTCCTACAGGCACCAGAGGTAATAACTCTGCTCAGGAATTCATTGTATGCTGAAGTCTTCAACTTACCATGTCTTCAACTCTGTTCAAATGCAGGATACAAGTGAAAGAGAGAAAAATAGGCATTAATCTCTCATCTTACTAGCCCCATGATATCCCTGTTTTTTCAGTGCAGGCTGTGAGATTCTTAGTCTGAACTTTTTCCCCTGGTATGATGCCATGGCTGTGTGTCATGTTGCGGGATGAAATTTTCAGTTTTGGACATTATGTCCCAGCATGGCAAATGTCAGCTTGCAGCATTCCATCAATACTATGATTTCTTCATCACCTTCCAGTCTTCAGAATACTTGTTAAAAAATAGGAGGCTGGATCCTTCTTCTTGAATTTATACCCTTACCTTGTAGGTTATGTAATGGAGACGTGGCCTCTCACTCTTGGGTACCCTGGTATTGCTCCTGGACTTAGCACAGTGCTTGTTGCCTTTTCATGGAGCAGCTGACCATGGTCAAATCTCCCACTCCAATGTCTCTGCTTCATCAACATCACTGCTACCTACAGTACTAACACACTGCAGGTCACTGACTAAAATATACCACTAAAATGGTGGCATTTGTGGAGATCCATCAGGTCTTCTCTGTAGCATACCCATTCCTTCACTGGAAAAATTAATTTGCCAAAAGTCTCCTCTTTTTTATGATGTCAGCAAGACCTGTACTGCAGGAAATTACCTCAGACAACATCACTTTAAAGCATGCTGTTAGTTTTGGACTGTACTGGTGCCATCACTGTGACACTAGCCTGTGGCAAACTGAGCCATTTTTAACCAGAACCTTCAACCTGGAGAGAATCTTGTCTCAAACTGGATTATTATGCTCTTTTTTCTTTCCCCTCCCCTGTAGCCCTGCTGCTCTTGACAGAGGTCTGGTGACCAACCACAACACTTAGCAGCCAATTTTTGGTTCTCTTTTTGTCTTTACATGTCAATAGTGACCCACGGTTGATGCAATTGAATGAAACTCTCAGAAGATCGTACAGGACATGTTTGGTTTGAGTTGACTAAATAATTATACTGTTTAGTGAGTTCCACAAAGCAGTGGGAGACTCACTGAGCAGCCAGCTATTTATGAATAAATGTATCTATTCAGTGGGGGAATTGCATAAAACAATGGGCTGGCAGTGGTTGGTAATTTAAAATGCAGCAGGCAGACTGCTGCTCACATTAGTAACCTACGAGACACATCCCTGAAATAGCACAATCAGCTCCAACCAGCTCCTTGGGAATTACTGAACCATTTGTGGCCTGCTTTATTCTTAGAGGAACTTGCTATTAAGACTCTATTGCATCTGTTTTCTTTATTTACATAAATCTGGTAACTTTAAGTGGCTATAGATTCCTTTACAGTATATGCTTTTCATTTACAGAAAGCCACATACAATCAGCTCTTAATATTTTTTTACTTTGGGCTCCTGATAGCATAATATTATTTAACAGTCCCATACTATGCAATTTGTTTCATTATTTTTTGTAATTTCTTTTCATCTCTTATGTTCAACAGATTCTTCTCACCAATTAATTTGGACCAAAACCCTTGACCAGACTGTGCCTTGTCCTAATAATTTGATGCTTATATCATGCCCTTAATTTTGCAAATACCATCTGTTGTGCCACAGACACTGTAATGATGGGCTGTGTTTATACAGTGGCCTTTTTTCTAATGAAGAGCTACATGGAAAATGGAGGTTAAATTGTATATTTGAAGTGGGAGGTGTATGTTTGAAAAGCAATTCAGTAGATCCTCCTCTGGCCTTGACTACAAATGGAAGTTGCTTCAATAAATGCAATGAAAGGTGCAAATTTAGATCAACATCTCCAAACATGAACTCGAGTATGATCACCAAAAAAACCCAAACCAAAACCCAAGCAACACAACGCACACAAAAAAGTGCAACTGAAAACCTGGTTTTCCTTCTTTGTAGTTAAATAAGACTTTGTCTGCTGGAGGATACTAACATAATATTGAAGTGCTTCATGCAAATTTTCCATTTCCAGCCCAGAATGGAATAAAAATTATCTCAGAAACACTAGGAAGAAAATTAGCTTTTAAATGCACAGCTAAAATGTGGACTGGAACAGAGTAAGTAGGTGACCTCCAATGGCCAGCGAGGAGGATGACAGAACAGAACGTAGTACTCAAGGTGCAGCCTCAGCAGTGCTGAGTACAGGGGGACATTCAAGTCAGGGGGACATTCTTGATCAGTGGTCTGGAGCTCACCTGCCAGGCAGTTGGAGATATAGAAAACAGGAGAAATAGTTATAGTACACATCAGAGGTACAATAGAAATATGGAGGTCAAATAGACTTCACAGTACCACAGCTCTTTGACTGAGGGGTAAAGAGAGATAAGTCTGAGTCAAAGCAGATGCTGGCTGGAAGTGGGATCCTTGGAAGGGCAGTGAACTGGAGAGAGAAGGAATAGAGGAGTATTTCTGAATGCTCAGGGTGGAAATCTCTTCTCCTGGTGCTCTTCACACAAGCATGGGAAGAAAGGGTTGAGTTCAGAGGGTGAACTAAACTCTCTTCTGAAAAATCTCTCCTTCCCCATCATCAGTGAACACCTGTTTGAGGCCAATATTCCCTGGCTCCCTTTGCTGATGATGGGGAAGGAGAGATGTCTCTGTGAATATCTGGCAACAAGTGTCCAAACTTGCTGTATGCAAGAGTCCAAATATTTCAAGTGCAGGTGCAGACCCCTCTACAGTGGGATAGTCTGGATTCCTGTGCTGAAAGCCACAGAGTCACTTATATCCACCCCCCTGGGTCCTGCTAAAGTCTAAAGCTGCAAAAGATGTGTAATTTGCATGTTCAGCTCCATCCCTTTAGCTTGCAATGGTGCAGTGACAGACTACCAGTAACATTTCTGATCTGATCAAAATAGTGTTTTTTTAATACAATTTCTGCTCAGTCCATCCCAAACCTCCTGCCAGTCCCAGGCCAGGGAGGTTGTTGCAGAAGATTCCACTTTCCCCCGTTACTTACAGTGAATAAGGAGGTGCACATCTGTCAAAAAGACACTTCAGGAGTGCCTTCAGAGACACTTCTTTGTTATTGGGTTTTGGCAGCCCTCAGTCCCTTCATGCCACAGTCATTTTAACCACTGACATGCTAATCTTTTTTGACACTTGCACTTCTTTGCTGCATTCAGGCTGCAATGAAACATGAAATGTCTCCCAGGCTTCCACTGCAGCCTGTTCAGAAGTGTTTGTCCCCTGTCCTGAAGGAGGCAGAGCTGCTGTATCCATGTGTGGGGATGTCTCTGAGTCTGGGCTTCATGGACCTGGGTCAAACCAGGGCAAGCAGTGAGGGAACAAACTGAGGAAACTTCCTTTGTCTCCTGGTCACCCCAGAGGCTTCTGGTGCAGGAGAACTAAAGGCAACAGATGAAACAAAGGGCTCAAACAAGCTGTGCCACACCAGCAACTCAGCAAGTGGCTGCACATCCATGGGTCCAGAGTAACAGCTCATGTGTGCTCCTACTGATCATGGCAACTGGGAGGAAATTCAACTTATCTACACTGCTCTTAGTCAGCTACATTAGGTCATGTAGTTGTACATCTCTTGCACATTAGGAATGCTTACATACACTGTTCCAGAACTCCCCTAATGTGCAGTAGGGTTTTTAGATGTCATCAGAATGCCCATTATTGTGCCCATGTAGTTCTGGAATACAGAAAGATTAAATAAGTTTATACATCCTGTGGAAGAAAACGTTGGAGAATGACTTGAAAAGCAGACAAACTGAACACTTGAAAGTGTGGATAGAATTAAATGTCCAGGGCAATATCTGAGCATTCAGAATTACATGGGTGTTCCAGTCAAATGACATTCAAGCTATGTAATAAGCCAATCAATTTTTTTTTGTTGTTGTGGACTCAGAAATTAAGAATTAGAGATTGATAGATTTTTTTTTAAGCCCCAAAAGATCCATATTGTTTGATTGCCTCCTTGACACTGACTCACACTGAGCAAAATACCTGATGTTTTACCAAAACATGATTTCCCAAAAGGTATCTGAACATCATTTGTAACAGAAAATAATTGGAAACTCCCAAGGCCCAATTCCCCACAGCTATGTAATTACTGATGCCTATGTAATACACTATCGATTTGCCAGTGTTTTCCTACTCTCATTTTGCACAGGTGCTAATGACTTACAAAACATAAAACATTGGAGAAACAGCTCCAAAGTCTTAACAAGAGTCAATCACAGTTCAAAGGTCCATAATTCCCTTATCTCCGTATTTATTTGAGGTGTAAGTTCCCCACCAGCCCCACGGAAGTGAATGTGACCTGACTGTGGAAATGTTCCATATTCAAAGCCTTTAACCTGCAGATGTAATCCTCCACCATCCCATGCTGCCTTATGCACTACTTATGTACTACTTATGAACTACTACTGCTGTCAGCAGTTTCCTGCTGGGTTTGTGGACCATGGCAGAAGCAACAAACAATCAGATGCTGCTCTGGAGATCAGGAATGCAGAGATTCTTTTCAATTGCACAGCCCTTTTAAAGATCCCAGTGGTCCTGTCAATCAGTGTTTACTTTTAATGAGCCCAATTAGGTATATGTCTCTAGTGCAGGATTATGAGGATTTTAAAAGGGTCAATTTGTAATAGTTCTTGTGGTGGTCACTGCTACCTGTAACATTAATGAAGATTTATTAAATTAACAACATATGTTTTTTCAGTGATCCAAAATTCACACACACAGTTAATTAGGGTTGGATTCTATACATGCACCAGCTTGGTGAGCTGCTTATATCATACGTGTTCAGAATTAATTAACTATAGTCGTGGAATATTCATCCAGAACTTTGCTGTCTCTATAATCAGTGTTGTTCCTCATAAAATCTTTTTAAAACTTCGTGAAGCCCTGCCTGGATTTAAACTAGAGACTCCCACAAAATGTTTTTTTTTTCTCTGGATATTGTAAAGTCCTCAGAGATGACGTAAGACTTCTAGAGAAAGCTTTTTAGGGGCCTGAATGGGAAATCAATTTCATTTTTTAACATTTATTTTCCTTCCTCAAGACTTGAATTAATGCATAACACAATAGTAAACTACTTCAGCAAAATCACTCAAGCATTAAGAGAAGAAATGTCACCATAATACTTCAGGGAGGAATATTCACATAATCAACCAGCCTATTAATTACATCTTTTGCTCCCAGTTTATCACCCTAAACAATGTAGGTCAATCAAGAAGACCTAAGTGTTTTTATACTATTTAATGTTATAATCAAGGGAAAAGTTCAGGTCAGATATGTGATCTGGACTGGATATGTAGTAAATGTTTAATAATTAAGAATATGTCTTCATTCAGCAACAAGAATTCAAAATACTTGAACCACCACCTTTGGAATTTTTTATCTCCAACTGCACATGGATAAAAGGTTGTCTGATTCTGCTGAGATGCAGTATCTGGGTATTTTGGAAATTTTGGGAACAGTTCTTCAATTTATTGGAAATTTTAGTTCTGTACTAGGCAAGCGATTGTCTTCATTCTGCCAGAGGTGGATTAGGATGTTGTAAATAGATTTAATCTGTTTTAAATCTATGGACTCTACTAACAGCGTGCCTGCTGGAAAGGAGACTCTTCCAATATCTATCCAAGTAAAGGTATTTCCATGCTTCTCGCATTACTGGCATTACAACCAAGCATAAATCTTAATGTATTTTCCACCTGGAGCACTGGGTAGGTTTTCAGTAAGTAAAACCCCCATCCCTGAAATTATAGTTGTAAGTGTCTGATTTAGAAAATGCAAACTTGCCTGTGTATTGAATCTACTGCTGGGGACATATCCTCAGTCTCTGTTACCCTCAATACCCTTTCCAATAAAAGGGAGGTGCAGTAAGACCTCTGTACCTGGCTGCTATATGGACAAATACATGAGAGATCATGAAGCTCCTTGTTTACTATTACAATGGATGCCGTACAAATACCTGAGACAGACACCAGGCTGCTCTGCCATGCTGCTTTATGCAAACCATGAGAACAGGGCTTAGCTGGGGGTTCAGGTGGCTCTGGTGTCCCATTAGGTGGGTACCCTGCTGCCTTTCATTTATAGGAATGAGGAGCTGTACTCCTCCTGTTTCAGGTCTGACTTGTTGAACCTGCTCCCTGCCCCTGTGCTCCCCTCCCCTGATGCTCAGTCTGGATAATTGCTTCACAGCTGAAACCAAATTGTCTCAGGAGAGTGAGGCAGCGAGGAGGCAGCAGTGCAAGAACAGCACGGCAGGGTCTGACTCTGGGAACAACAGGAGGACACTTTTAAAAATAATGGTGACGATTTTGAATAATGATGAAATTTCCTCTCTTCCCCAATGATTTCAAGCAAGTGGGGATGTTAGCTGGGCAAAAAGAGATCATCAGTTGTTTAGCTAAAATCACTGGAGATATTCATGCCGTTCCAGCCACGAGTGTCACCTGAAGCCTAGCAAGTCCTACATACCCTCTCCTGCCCTTCTCAATGGAACAGGTTGCTAACCCTGCAACAGTGGTTTGAGGGACAAAACATTGACCTGAAATGTGGCAGTGGGCTGTGTGTTGGCCCCCTCAGAAACCTTATGTTGAGGCCTGAAGAAGTCATGTCCACCTATTCAGGCACTGAACTTCTGCTTGGGAAAGTGTGTCCCGCTGATGTCACTTTTCTGGTGATGGTTTATTTGTTATCCCTGGGCATTAGCTGTCAGGGGCAAGGCTTTAAATAGTTTCATTGAATATAAAACTTTGCTTAGGTGCTTAGTCTTCCAATGGCAATAATAATATTGTCACATCTGTCTGGGGAGTTGTAAGACATGCATATTAAAGATTTCAAGATGCTCACATGCTATTTTTATGAAAACCATAAAAGCACTGAGAGAGAGAGAGATGAAGTGATATCAGTGTGAGCAAGAGAACAAAGATATAGCCTTGACTGATTGCTTTTTTTGTCTAACAATAATGTACACAATCATTACCAACCAAATAACAAAGATTGTGGAAGCTGCTGAAGGCCTTAGTCAGCTATTGCACAATAAACTCTATGGATGGGTCACAATCCTGTTTCTTGCTGGTTTGCTGATGCTTGTTTTGTGACACCAGAGTTGGGTGACACAGAAGAGAGTGACTTGTGACTAGGCTGAACTCAGAAGAAATTTTGGCTTATGTGCTTGCCCCCAGTGCCAGTCAGGGCTAAAGAGAAGATGTGTCCCTGGTGGGTGATGTCTTCCTTCACCTGGTTTGCTTAGCAGTGTGAACTGGTGGAACAGAGACTGACCCACAGCCCAACCACAACTTTGGTTTTGCTTGACCCAGAGGAACCCCTCATAGGTTACAAAGGTTTTATGGGGTTTTTCTTTGCCTTATTGTTCTTATCTCATGCACATGCTCAGGCCTATGGTTGACTGAGGTTTGTGCTGATGAGGGAAGGGACTGTGGATCTGACAAACTTCTTTGCTCCTGGACAAGCTGGGGAAGTGCAGACCATGGGCTGGGTCCAAAGGGACTGCTCCCCATAGAGGGACATTGTCTGGGGCACCCCCCTGAACTACTTTGTGTGGCTGTACACGTGTTCCAAGATCTGCTATTATTTGGAGAGGAGAATTTCAGATGTAGGACCCACTGTCCCCCTGGGTGAACTGGGAGCATTTCCACTATGCAGGAGGAACAAGAGCTCTCCTCCACAGATGCACAGGATGGTGGGGATGTATGGGTAGACATTGTCCTAGGGTGACTCTCCTAACAGAAGTGACAATCTTTCTTTCCACTCAGAGAGAGCACGAGGATCCCAGAAATGAGAGAGAAAAAACCTTGGGCTTATTGCTTATTAGCTACAGCTAAACTGCTACCAAATGCCTGTGCCAGAGGGAGTTTCTGACCAAACCATGGGTTTTGTTTTCTCAGTGAAAAGCAAGCAAACAAAACCTGACCTCGGTTTTGTGGTCAGGTGATTGGAAAGCAGTATGAAAGTGCTTTGGAGTAGCCTCATCTCCCCTTGCTGGTGCCTGGTGGTTATTGCAGCCCTGCCTTTGTTTCTGTGGTCAGAGTTTACACTGCATTCCTGCTACAGGTTTGCAAGATTTTCCAAGTATTGCCAGAGAAATAATTGCATTTTCCACCTGCATGCTAATGAAGCTAAAACTGGGCTTTATTCTTTTTATGAGTTTTAGCTAAATAAATGGATTTTTTTTTTCTGGAAGGCTTTCATTCATACTTAGCACCAGCTTTCAAGACTTGCTACAAATTGGTTCCAGCATAGCTGTAGCTGATGGAAGCAGAAGGGAAATATTTGACTAAAAAAAAAAAAATTAAAAAAAATCACAAAACTTAAACCAAAGTAGACTTCCAAAACTGTTTATTTAGCTACATACAAAGGCCTTAGCCTTTGATGTCAAGGGTTGCACGAGTTATGATCATTGCTGGGAAGGCAGGAGAGAGTGTGAGGAGTGAATCAAGTCTAAAGCCACACAGACTGATCTTGATGGGGTAACTTCGTGTTGCTGTGATCAAGTGGCTGGAGCTCACTCTAAACTGCTCTGAGTCCAGCAGTCTCTGGGCCTGGAGGCACTGAGGGGTGTGAGACAGGAAGCAGGGACATGGGAGCTCTCTGCAGGATGCTGCAGTTTAGCACCAGGGAGCAGGATGCTCTACCTAAAGTAGCAGCAGTGCTGGCACAAGAGCAAGTGGGAAAAGAATATGTTCAGCTTGGAAATAGCAGGAAGATTTCTTGCCATGAGAAGCAGTGAAACATCTTGGTAATAAAAATAGATCTGTATAATGACAAAGTGGGCTTTTACTAGTCAATGAAATATATGATGTGGGAACCAGTAGGCTTGTGTTCTTAAGAAGGTGGTCAACCATTGGGACAGAGAGGTCATGGGGTCTCAAAGTCTGGAGATACTCAAAACCTGACTGAGATGGCTTCCAAACAACTTCCTCTCACTGACTGTGCCTTGAGCAAGGGTGTTGGAAAGAATGGTCTTTAGAGGTGACTGCCAACATGAGCCATCCTGTGGTTCTGTGGGGTAAATATGTAACCCAGTGACAGCAAAGCAGATCTTCAGGTCCTTCTGTGTTTGTTTTTATGTTTGCTCTTTAAGGGTAAATACACTTTTAATTCCCTTCTGTATTGATCCCCAAGATATATATCACCTGCCACTCCAGCTTGCAGGAGTGAGATGTGAGCTGGTGAACGGGTGAACTTTTGTTCTGAAGCTTAAGGCCACCCAGGATTAATGAAGGATTAATACTCCTTTTTTTTTTTTTTTTTTTTTTTTTTTTTTTTTTTTTAACAAAACTCAGCAGTGGTGTGTCTAGGACAAGAAGGTGAATACATAGAGGAAGAGCTGACATGCAGATTTATCTCCAGCAAAGACCAATACACTCAGGAACACATGGGTCACCTATTCTGATGAGCTACATTTTATTTTATTCCTCTTTCCCCTGTGATCTTTCCCTGTGGTAGAGGAAGAAACAAGTACTCTCATGAATCTCGGCTAAAGGTTGCTTTGGGAATGGCAGAGATTTACACTTTCCAAATATCTTTCTCCCATGGACTGTCTGCACCAGGTCCTGAAGATTTGTGGAGCCAGAGCCACGATGGCCATCACACTCAGCACAGGGCATAGGTTCTCTGTCACACATCCCAGAGCCTGTTCAGAGCCACATCCATAGCAGTCAATGTATGAGGACTGGAATCTCTTCATAAGGTCATTTTTTCCCTATTTATCTTTGCATAAGCTTTGGAAATTATTTTCCTCACCTTTAAATTATTTTTTGGCACAAGATCCATGCTTCTGTGCCTCTGGATAAAGAGCCATGTCTGAATTTACTGCCCTCTCTGACTTTAACCTGCTGTTCAAGGCTACAGTGATTGAACACTGGCTTGCAAAACCAGCTCCTATATTTTTTATATCATATAACTTTTGCTGGTATTTCCCTAATGGCCTGGGAATGGGCATAATTTTTTTCCAGTGAAATAACCACCCATTTATATATTTCTCTTGAGAGACAGCATGATCTGACATTGCATTTAACCCACAGCAAGATATTCAGTTTGTTGAATGGGTACTAAGAGGGGACAGACATGTAACACAATTCATAATAGACAGTCATTTACCAGGTAAAACACAGCTCATCTTGGAAATGCAGTGGCATTGAAACAGTGGTGTTTTCAGTCCCTTCTTTCTCCTCTTCTATGGCATAACACTTCTATGCAATTTATACAAATAAACTCAATATACCAGATAAACCTTATATGTAACAAATCAGTATGAGGCAGGATCAATAAATAAAGATTGTTTCTGCACTGTTTGCAGAGTGGATTCTCTGGATTCAGGATAAGAGCCAGGATTTCAGCTTATGTTGATCAACTGAGTAGACACGCTTGGTATGTACTGAAACCTGAAAATCTGTGCCAGTGTGATTTATGGGTCAGACAGGCACGTGGCTACCAGCATTGCAGTCACACCTTCCATAGCAACCCCCTGCAACCCTTTCTGAGACAGATGTCCTAGAAGCTGTGGAGTTTCCCAGACTCCTCATGGGAAGTATAAATCAGCATCATACAGAAATAGGACTCCCAAATGTGATCCAAAATCCACTGAAATCTCCAGAATATTTCTGTTCCTGGATTGAAATCTCCCACTAATATAATTATTCTCTACTAAAGGAGGAAAATGAAAAAGTGAAGATGGCATTTTATGCATCAAGGTCACAAATGTCAGACAGCTCTCAGCATCTTAAGTGGCACTGTGAGGTAATTTTGTTCTTTTCCAGACAAAAGCATAGGTGAAATGCATCATGGCACAGACTCCCTCCTGCCACTCAAGGTGTGTTTTGTTTGAGAGGTGAGACAAGATGCTCTGGACCTCAGGCAGAGCAATCATCAGGGCACAGAGGGAGGGGGCATCACATCTGACCCGAGCAAAATTAAGGGCAAGGGACAGAAATTGGAAGAAGACTTTGCTGGACTGACTCTATGGCAACTCTCACACACCATGATGGCTTGATTGACCCTGGTCTGACTATACATGGTCCTTTTTGTCAGGACTGTCATCCTCACAACCTCCTGATTCGACTATCAATATAGCAGAAAGTATTTTTGAAAAAAAAAATATTTTGTATTTGTTAAATAATTATTTTCTTATTTTTTTTTCAGAAGTGAACCATCTATGCTATAATTGGAAGCATCAGAAAATCTGTATCACTGTATAGCTTCATGTTTGTGCTCTGGATGAAATTGTAGTAGATCAGTTTATGTCATGTTAGTTCAAATAAAATTGAACAGAGTTCCAAAAAAAAAAACAAAACAAAAAAAACATATAAAAATCGTCTGGTTCAACAATTTCTATGTAGAGAATTTCTATATAGAAAGTTAAGCGCTCTCTAAAACTTTTCAGGAGAATAACTTGTTTGACTGTGTCAAATTTATCAATTTATTGATCACATGAATCATTAAGTTCCTAAAAAAGTCAATCCTCTCTTCTCTCTTCCACCCTATTTATGGACGGAAGTCAGAGTGAATCTTTCCATTAATTTCCATCTTTGTATCAAACACTGACAAGATTTGGTCATTGATAATGAATCTGGGCACAGGGAGGTTATCTCTGGCCCAGGTATCCTACCTAATACCAGGGTAAAATGAGACACAGAGCTGACACCCCACAGTAAATTTGTTCTGAGCAATTATAAATACAGAGAAGCCAGATACTGCAGATATGAGCCTGGAAATGTTTGTTTTGTGGCCTCAAGGGAGATTGGTATCTTAAAGAAAATGGTTTCTGTGGCCAAAGAGCAGCTTGTTAATTGTAGCACATTATGACTTGATAATGGAGCGATTTAAAAGTGTGACTACAGCAACCAGGAATTTCTGTTTTGCACCAGACCATTTAAAAGACCCTGCCTTTGTGTAGGGCATCAAGACTTTTCCGTGTCACATTCTATTTCCGTTTCTTATTAAGAGCAAAATTGATTTGATGTGCCAGGGGCTTACCATTTGCATTTCAATTACAGATTTCAGTGGCTTCTTAGGCTTTCCAGGCTTTTAAAGGACTAGCATTTCTTATAAAATATTCTGAAATTAAAAATTTAGGGTCTGAGGTGGAATGAAGTTCATTAAAAATAAAGCTTATCACAAGGATTTCCATTCCCACAGTTACATTTAGTGATGATTGCTTATATTTCCATTGTTTATTAAATAAGTAAAGAACAAGCCATTGCTAAGCTGAAAAACATTATCTGTGAAAAGATTATTTGTATGATTTTACATGTCCTTAATTCTTCATTCATCCCAGTACTGTAGTGAAGTCCCTGGAGGCTGCAGGAAAAGCAGAGCAAAGAAGTTGATAAAGGAGATAAGTCCAGCTGGGGATGTGAGAGTTTGGGCACCCAGCAATGTATAGGCAACCAGGGAGGCATAAAAGTTTGCTTCAGCCTCCAGTTCCCAGACCCTTACCTTAGCTGGGATTTTCAGGAACAGGAACTCAAAAACTGAGGTAGAAATCCTGGATCTCTCTAGCACAATTGCATTTGCAAAATTGCATAATGAAAGGTTGGTATGATTTTGAAACAATTCTGTAAGTCTTCCCATCCCTCCTCCAGGCCTCTTACACTGAGCACATCTTCATTCTGGGTAGAAGCTCTCTGCATGAATCTCTCAAATCAGAGAGCTTTCTCCACATTTTTCTGTGCCAAAGGAATAGGTCTTTTGGTCCCAAAGAAAAAGCTGAAGATGCAGCTGATTAAGTCAATACTGCAATTTATGGCTTTGTCTTCACAGAACCGAGCAGAATTTTAGCAATCATTAGTTTCTCCAGAAGGGATCTCTTTCCCCAGACTTATGTAATTTTTGCAATACATGCACTTTGGGGACTCCTCTCAATGCTACCAGCACTTTCCTTCATGCCATGCACTCTCCCGGTGGGGTCCCCATAGACCAGCTTTCCCTGTTCCTCCTCTGGATGAGAAAATGCAGGAAATACAGCTTCCTGAGAAGCAGAAATAGATTTCCACCCAGTCGACAATTCTCTCTAGTTTCCATGTACTGCACATGCTCTTTCCTGCCATTGGAAATGAAATAATTACCCTGCCTGCAAGAAATGGGCTTTACGACTTACATTTATGATAAAATTATAGAGCTGTTGCAATGAAATATTCCATCAATACATTAAAACAAAGCAAAATCAGTGTGGCAGTATAAAACTCTTATTGTTCCTGTTTCACCCCTGTTTTTCTTTTCTTGGGTTTATTTAGTGACTTTATTAAAATATTTCTGTTATAATACTAGTTTTAATGCTATACTGTTTTTATAATGGTGTAATTTTTATTGTAACATCACCTCCAATTTAATATCTCTTTCTATTATACTTGAACTGCTACTAAAATGGAATTGCTGTTGTAATGGATGTAATACTCTTGTAGGAAGTTTTAGGAGCCATTACTACTACATAATTACAAAAGAAAAACCAGTAAATGGCATGAGGAAAAGGCAAATGCTAACAAAATAAGAACAGACAAGCAAGAGCAAATCGTCTGGTGACCTGCAACTGAGGGAAAATATCTCAGAAAGGAAAACAAGTAAGAGATGTCACCAGATCCTGGGCTGGACGTTCTTCTCTCTTCTTATTTCTCCAAATAGAATTCAGAAGAGCAGGATGGAGCAATGCCAGTTCCTTGAGAATCAGGAAATTCTCACCCAGGCTTTGATTTCCTTGTGGTGGTGCCTTCAGAACACGTGTAACTGCAAATGCTGCTTCTTGACTGACAAACATAGGGCTTGGGGCTGAGCTGACTGATTTAACTTCTGCTGCTACTAATGTTGTATTGCTTATGTTCCTCTTGGAAGCTCTTTGAATGGCTCTTCTTCCCCTCTGGAGTCTGTTCTGCTCATTCAAATACCTTTAACATTAGCATCTAAGGTTATGCTGGGGTATCCTCCCCAGGGAATGCAGCTGGTGCACATCTGAGCAGGGGAGCACCATGTGTCTCACCATGAAAACTGGAGAACACTAATCTGACAGTAAAGATGTACCATAAACAGGGAGTAATCATTCAGATTATGAAGGGCTAAGTTTACTGAAGTACCTTTAGCAGTGGATTTAGGTACCTAATGTGAGACACTCATATTTAACAGTAGCCTTTGTTATCAAGTGTGCCATGTTTTAGTGAAATAATAATAATAAAGTGAATCTATGGTCTTATAAGTTCTACAGATTAACCAGATAAGGCAATTATACATTTTATTTTTCATGTGACATGAAATCCCTTATGTTCACACAGTTCTCCTTTAGATCAATGAAACATGGTATCATATTTATGGCAGTTATTCAGAAGATTTCTATATACACGGTTACAAACTAAACATGCATGTAAAACTGTAGTTGACTCTTTTGCACTCTAGTTAAAATTTATCTTAGGGTGGATCTGTAATTTTCAGATTGTGAATTATAGTTTGAATTCTCAGTAACGGGATTTACTGGGTTGGTTAGCCCTCATATCTAAGGAGAATACATTTTAATCTCAGAATCTCTCTGGGGTGGTGCAAATTTGAAAAAAACCTACACGTGCACACACAAAACCCCTGAAGGCAGTTTGATGAATTTCTATGATCTTATCTCTGCAGAGCGTTTTCTCTTTGGCAGGGTAGAGTTTTTTGCTTCAGTGGATAATATGGGAATTCAATCATTGTTTTCCAAAGTACATATTATTTGCAATAGTGTGGTCTGGGCGATTGCCTTTCTCAAAGAGCAGGACAATATTTCAGCTAACAGGGTAGAAATCAATAGCAAAAGATTAAAGCTCAAAGGATGAACAAGTGCACATGAACCAAAGGAGAAAGTGACAGTGAGAGCTGCCTTTAAGTGATAGCAGGTGCTCCTGTAGCCAAAGAGGAGAAGAATGAAGAGAGATGCTTCAATCAGCTCATTGCTGTGCTCCTGACAGACACTGCTTTGTTCTTGGCTTTGAAGGATTCTTTCCTTTCTTCTGATAGTTTGCAACTCCCTACCAATTTCTTGTTGCAGCTTGATCCCCTATTCCAGTCAAGCCCTGGTGAGAGAGAAGAGAAGAGAAGAGAAGAGAAGAGAAGAGAAGAGAAGAGAAGAGAAGAGAAGAGAAGAGAAGAGAAGAGAAGAGAAGAGAAGAGAAGAGAAGAGAAGAGAAGAGAAGAGAAGAGAAGAGAAGAGAAGAGAAGAGAAGAGAAGAGAAGAGTGAGATTTTTGGCTATTGGCATGTTTTCATGGAAAAATGGGTATTGTACTTTTGACTGCTTTACTCAGGATGGGCCTGGGACAAGCAATTGCCTGGACAAACTGTGCTTGGCAAACCTCAGTAAACAGGGCCCATTGCCAGACTGCTCTTGCCATAGCATTAGCTGGTCCGCCACCCTGGTCACATTGACTGCCCTTCATTGTTACTGAGTTACTGGCCCTCCTGTCTGTGAAAGGGAAAATAAGCCAGCACTGATTCCATGCACACTCGTAACACTTCTGAATCACCAAGATTGCAGAGATTTCTAACCTTTAAACAGAAATGAATTGCATTTGGTGGAAGGTTAGGGCCCATCAGTTACCATAGGAAGAGGAACCTTTGACAGAAAAAGGTTCATCTCTGCTGTTCAGACTGGGAGCAGACCAGGATTCCCAATATGCCCCATTTCAGTGGGGTTCAGCTGAGATTCTGTCAGTGAGCAATTGTCTGACTGTGTGGTGAGAGAGTTTGTCTGGACTTACTATGAATTAATTTTCACGATGTGGAAAAAGATTTAAAAATCCTGGTGTAAAGCATATATTTAATTCAGTTGCAAGGGTTGAGAACTAACATATTTATTCTAAAATGATGTTGGATAATCTGCAGTCATTAGCCTGAAGCTGGGGATTAAGAAAAATAGAATAAGCATTCTTCAAATTCAGCCATAAGGCTTGAATTTCGTACACTGCTGGTGCTAGGGCTAAGTTTAGCAGGCTGAATAGCTAAGTCTAGCTATCTGGATATAATTCTAGCAAGAGCCTTGCGATTATTTTGCTTTTGAAAAAAAATAAGTTAATTAGAGAACTTCCCACTGAAATTAAATAAATGAAAGAACTGCTGTAATGGGAATATTACTTTCTCCATATCAGAATGATTAGAGCTCAGCATGTCAGTTCTGATTCCTCTATACCTCTGTGTCTACAGGGAAGTGTTGGAGAAGTGCTCTGCCTCTATCAGTCAATGCTCCTTTCCTGGACATCTCCTCCGGTACTTCAGCTGAGAGGTGGGTTGCTTCAGTCATTGCTCCAATTGCTTCTCTTTATAGGTAACAATTCCTGAAAGAATCTCCTTACTCTCTGACCCAGGTGACTGCTTTTCCTTGCTGAACTGAGCAAGCCAGAGAGCCAGAAAGTGCAAGGCTAGGATTTCTACATGGCAATTTCCATTCAGACAAGGGTATGTTGTGATGGTAGTGAAGTACCAAGGAGGTGAAGCAACAATGGAAGCACAAAGGGATATCTTCTGTGTGCTGTATCTTGTGTGGGCTGGAGGCCCTGCAGAAGTAGCAGCGGGTTTATAGGCTCAACAAATCTTAAAAAATATATAATTTCATGCAGACAAGGAAGATGATGTCACAGTACCAGAGCAATCCACATCAGCATCATTCAGTGCTCAGAAATACACCTGAAGCAGACCCAGAGGTAGATGACATAGGTAGAAAACATGCTATTATAGTGACCCCCTGCTGCAGAGCTGTGGATAAAGCCCTGAGTCTGTGAAAAATAAGCTGGGGTGAGGCAGGGGATAATATGACAGGTTTAAACAATCTTCCAGACTTAAGCTCTACAAACTCAGCCTACATTCAATTCCTTTAGAAATGCAAAGGTGGGAATGCTCCATATGTCAGGTTCAATAACAGAGTGATGGAGATATCCTCATACTCTTCCTCTGAGCTTCAGCTAAAGACAGAGGCAATGTAAATATGTGGGGCAAGCTGTCATTCATAGGCAGAGTAGTAGAAGTGTTTAATTACCTGCTAGGAGAAGCCACTTGGATGAAACTTACTTTCAAATCCACTCATGGCATGTCAAAGCCACTGGAGAGAAGCAAGAAGAGTAGAAAAACACAAGTATCATCCTGCCAGAACCCCCTTTATTTCACAGCACGCTCTTTAACTTCTGCTTTTTATGACCAAACCAAGATTCATAGTCTCCTGTTCCGGGTTAACTTTACTAAGAAGTGAAAGGTTGATGTTGCCAATAAATTGCCCTACATCAATGATACAGAGATGGAGGCTGTGAAGAAATTTTGGAGGGCTGAAAGGAAATAAGACTGTAGTTAAAAAAAAGGGCAAAGTTCAGTTTCAAAGAGAGCACAGAAATAAAACTCAGTGTCTATTTTCTTCTGTGAATTATGAACATATGAAATGATGCTGCTGGAACTCTGATGTGCTTCTGGCTTTCAGGCATTCTAGTTCTCTTCCTGTAGTTTTGTCTTTATAAACTCTAACCAGCACTTGTGTAGCAAAAACTTGCTGACACCATGCATGGGGAGGAAAGAGCAGAGAGTCACACTCACTGCCTGTTCTGTCAGGTTACTCCCTCCTACCAGCCCCAAAATTAAGTTTTATGACATAAGTCAAAGTTTAAAGTTTATGACTGGTGTATGGCATAATATGCAGGGAATAAAATAATACCAAGCCAATGAAATAATTTTTTCTTTCCTTTTGAAATTATGCTAGCTGGGATTTTTCACAGAGTCTTGCCAGGTTTGGTATCTGGTCACATTCTTCATTGCATAGAACATTTCCCCTGTGTCTTGTCTGACTCAGTATTAATTTACTTATGTTTTGTGTGCTTAGGGTTTCATTGACTGATAAGCTATACTGGAGGCCTCCAAGCACTGAAAGTTGGCTGGAGGAAGAAGTAAACTAGTGAAACTATTTTGGTTTGGGTTACAAAAGCACTTGGGAACCAAAGTATCATTTGTGGAAGAGGGTAGGTGCTGATGTTACCCTACTTTTGGCATGTAATATAGTTAGTTAATCGAGGTGCAGGTTTTCTCTCCTGCCAGAGGTCTCCATTACTGAAAGAAGACAAAATCCTCACTTGCTTCTGGTGGCTGTGCCTGACATAGAACGTTGTGAAGAGTCACAAGCCCTTGGAGAGTTACTGCCTCTGGTACTTCCCACTGGAGGGAAACTCATGGAGAAACCTGACCTCTGATGGACACAGCTCATTCAAAATCCAGCCATTCCCAAACCAACATCAACTGCCCTTTAGAAAAGAGAAAAAAAATCATGTGGAAGAAGACAAGAAGGATTACACTCCTGACACACTGGGATATTTGAATGTTAACCATCTTGGTGATGGAGGGAAATCCCTATAACTTATCAATACTACCAATTGCAGGGCTATGCAGTGCCCACGTTGCATGACAGAAACACCATCTGCAGCATGGCCCAGGTAACAGCTCTCTCAGCACCTTTTCTCCCAGTCCTACAGCACCTCTCCCTCATAACTCAGCAGCAGCAGGTGAATTCACAGCCTTGCAGTGACAACAACCCAGAAGCAAAGAGAGAGGTACAGAAACCTGAAAAACAAAACATGCCACCAGTATTTATTAACATAGCCTTGTAAATCAAAACAGCCTGCCTGTCTGGTGTCTTGCCCAGAAATTATTGGCTCATTCATCTTAGCCTTATTAAGCAGGCCACATTTATCAAGGTCGCATAAAAAGATACATAAAGACTATTCCTGAACAATAGTTAGATGCAGGCATCGTGCCTACAGAATCTGCCCACTTTGGCACTGCCATGTGGTACAGGAGAGAGAAAAAGTGCTTGGCTTCTCTGTGTTGGTGTACATGCAGGGACACAAAAAGAAGTGAAGTGCAGAGAAACTTTGAAACACAGGTAAAAATAATGGCGCAGGCTGAATCTCACTGAATTCAAGGACCTTATTCTGATTGTGTTGATAATTTAGTGAAGATTTTGTGCAGCTGCATGAGGTAATAGCAATATTGTCTCTGTCCCCCGAGTATACTGCCATGAAATTCTGGGATCAGAAAGCTGTACTGAATATACATTGTCAGAAACATCAGAAATAACTGTTTGCTGCAGTTCAGTCTTTTGATATAGCAATCATCAACAATCCTTTAATTTAGATAGACTTCCAGTGGGACACAGGATACATCTCACTGGACCCGGATAAGCACACTCCCATTTTTGAGCACTCTGTGGCCAGATCCCTTGGATGGCTTTTTGGCCAATGGAATGAAGACATGGCCATTTTTCCACTGGCCACCTTGCCAAGGTCAGTATGTCCAGGGCAAATATTTAAAGCTATTCCCTTTTACCACTCAGAGGTTATCTTCTAAATTAAATGCAAAGAAATTTTAAATTGCATTTTAAATTGTGCTGGGCAGTGCACATACATGCAGGGAGATCCTGCCTCTGTGAGTTCTCACACTGAGAAAGGATCTTCTCAAAGAAATTTTAGTCTAATCAGACAAAACAGAGGATAGGAGGGAAATGGGATTAGTGTCTTGCCATGAGTACATGTCAGTAGAGCTCACTCACATAGGATGCCTGTCAAACTGTTCAAATTTTTAAGAAAGAATATTTTCTTTCCTTTTTTTAAAAATAAAGAATCTATGAAGATAGGTGCTTTAGATAACCATTCTCTTTTTAAAAATCTGTCTCTTTGATCTGCTTCACTGAAGAAAGTTATACAGGAGGTAGTAGAGTAGTCTCAGGGAAAGTGATACAGTAGTGACACATTTTTCTATTTTGTTAGACATCAGTATGAAAGGCACAGTATAAAATGCCTATTCATTTCCAAGATGGTCAAAATCACATATGTAATAACACATGTGTAACAACATATGCTAATAAGTATTTGTATACATAATAGTTTGGAATATTTTCCTTTAGAATTGAAGAATCTTTTTACTGGATCTTTCCTTTTTTCCAGCTTCACCCATCCATAACCCACTCTGACCTAGTCACTACCTATATGTGTTGGACAACAGAATAAAAGTTAAAAACCTTTAAATTATCAGAGATAGATTTTCCATAGATTACTGTAATAGCCTTGAGGCCTGAGATCCAGTGAAACCCTAGACCTTGCTGGAGACAGTTATATCTTTAGAAATCTTAACATCCCAGCTCCCTGAGACAGGCATTTCTAGTGATGCTGGGTAAAGCTATTACATCTTACAACACTCCCTGTCCTGTGCCTATATAATGGCAGTATAAATGGTCAAAGCAGAGAAATTTGAGGGACAAATTGCAGTACCAAGGCATCATGTTGTATGTGTGCTTTTCTGGACATCCCTGTGAATGGGATTACTTCTAAAATGAAAATTCCACTTTAATAAGAAATGTTGAGGATTTCTGAATTAATAGTTTATCTATTGGACTCTGTGTGTGTGAGTGTAAGACAAAGGAGGGAATCCTGACATGTGCAAGCTGATAAGCCTGGAGAGGAGATGCAGGTGATGGAGGGTCAATTCCTTGCACAGGTGCTATCTGATGTTCTAGCTGAGGACCCATCCTCTCCTGTGGAGGTTGTACTATTTAGCTCAGTAAGGAAAGCCCTACAAATGTAAGTCTAAGAAACAAGATTTGACTTCATAGTCCATCTGCTATGTTACATCTCCTATTCTGAGTTAGTGCTGTTGTGGTCCCTCTACCTGTATCACTGTGGTGAGGAACTGAGTAATGTTTCCCAGCTCACTGTAGATTCTCGATCACTATTTACTGGGGAAAAAAAGAAAGGATAAGAGAAAGCTTAGATAAGAGAAGGAATTGATTACTCATTAAATAAAATAAATATACTATATATTAGGTATATGAAGTTATTATGTTCTTAATGGAGGCTAGCTGTTGCCCATGGCTATTATACATGACCAGAAGAAATGAGCAGCAAGGAAGATGCACGCTGGGTATTTGAACTGTACTAAATGGAGGGAGGGCAAACACTGCTAAAAGAGGCTGCTGGGGACTGCAGAGTGTCTTTTGCAGATGAGATTAAGTTGCTGTCAGAGAAAGCAAATTGTGAAGGATTTCTAAAGACTGGTGAAGATCCTTTCAGCAATGGTTCTGACCAGAGGATTTCCTGAAGCTCCTCCTGACCCCCGGTTTCTACATCTTGATGATTGTTTTGAGAAAAGTTTTCATTCCAGCCAGCAACCCATTGCACTACAAAATTCCAGATCAGGCCAGCATTTGCCCAAAAAGTAGGGAGGATACTCAAGTCCCACCAGAGACTGTTTGCTGTGGCATGCTGGCAAAAAACTACATGGCTTCTGACCCTGAGCTGAGCCTGCCTGGAGCTGTGCCATAAGGATTAACCAGCTCAGCTCTCTGGACAGCTCTGCTCTACAACCCCAGCCCTCAGTGAAGTTACACTGTGTGTGGGAGGGGAGAGAAGCAGCAGATATATTTTCTAGGCATGTCCACTGCAAATAAATCATGTTGTGTGAATTATGGAGTGCGAAGAGGTACACGGCACGATACTGCTGTTATAAATGCTGGTGTTATTAGTTGTGCTGGGGTGCTGGGGGAGACAAATCGGTGTGGATGGAGCCTGGATGTGTGGTATGAAGATTAGGTATGATGGATTAGTGTTGTGTTTCTCCAGCATCGCAGCACTGTCCGAAATCTGCGTGTGGTCAGGCAGCCTCATGGCCATGGAGACAAGACCTGCTCGTATGGCAGGGCAGATCTGGTGGCATTATATAGGTGGCTATATATCAGGATATGCAAAGACCACCATTCATCACTTGGGTTCCTTATTTCTGATTTCCTGCTGCTTCTGAAGAGCAAATGGAATTGAAAATACAAGCCTGTGCAACAGCAGGACTCTCAGGGGTAGCTGTGAGTAACTGATGGGTATAAATTGTAGCCCCTGCAAGCAGTAAGGAGCCCTGTGGGAATGAGATATCCTAACACAAGAAGGAAGTCAGCTGCAATGCCGTGGACATGGAGTGATCAATGCTATATTATAGGGTCTTTAGGAACTAGCAAAACTTACCAGCTTTTTGCAGCCCTTGAAGATCAGAGGGATGCTCAGCAATACCCATGGGAACCAGGGATGGCTTCAGGGTAGGGCAGAGCCCCAAATCCCCTTGGGGGGTTCAGTCCGTCTGTAGCTGTCAGGCAGGAAGAATTTGCTTTGGGTTCTTTTCACTGTAGTATAACTCCCTGGGATTTAATAAACACAGAACAGGAGATTCAGAGGGAGCTCATTAATCTCCCTTGGCAATGAAATCCAAATGTTTCTGCAATGATTATATTCAAACTGGGGTAAAAATAAAAATATTGACTTAGTTGCAGTGATCCAACACAGCTTATTTTCACTAATTTATTTCACAAAAGCATTTTGGAATAAAAATATTAAAACAGAAAAAGCAATAGAGCATTTGCAAAGATTTTATTACAAAATTTCTCAACCACAGCTTATTTCTCAACCACACAGATAGACTTTTTGGGTTTTTTTTGTTTGTTTTTTTTTGTTTTGTTTTGTTTTGTTTTTAAATGTTTGTTCTCTGCTTAATAAAGAAATAGTCACAGCTTTGTGGTGAGGGAGAGATGACCTTTTTTTCCAAATGTTTGTCAGGAAAATATTCAGAAGTGTGTAAGAGATTTAAGAAAGTAGGTTTATCTCTTCAGAAGGTACATGGCTTGTTTGGCAATTACTTCCAGGCATGTATGGGGCAATAAAGCTGAATGCAGAGATATCAGAACAAAAGCTAAACTGGATGAAAAAGTAGTCTGTCAGAGACTTCCTTCCTTGGTGGGACAGAGGATCCAAAATTAACAGTGTGGGTTTGGAGACAGTTTTAGAACCCTGCTGTGTGCTCATAAGCTGGTGGACTCCAAGTCAGGTATGGTAGGCAGAATTTGGCTCTGGACTCTTCCTTGCCTTTCTATCACTACCAACTATGCCCCAGCTAGGCAGAGAGGGGAGGAAGTTTGGGAGATGAGTGGCCCTGAGCCCCTTCCTTCTCTTAATGGGCTGCTGCTTGGAAGCCAATGGGCGTCTTGTGCTCAGGGACAGGTACCTGGAATAATGCAAATTGCTAAAATGGGCTTTAGTTGGAGATGCAATGGACTATATGGATGGAGTCCAAATGGGGAGATGTTATAATGAATTATATCCCCAAGCAACTCTTACAGATTGGATGTGTAAGGATGCTTTTCACAGCTGCAGATGAAGAGCATTCTGGTAACAGCCTCAGTCTCTGGGAAACTCTGCAGGGATTTTGTGGGCTCTGATTCTTCCTGTACCCTAATTTCCATTTTCTTCACTAGGGCCCTTATGTGCAGGGAGTCTGGTTACATTTTCTGTCCAAACCATGCAAAAGGCAAATCCTCACCAGCCCCTAGCAGATGTGATGGACTGATCATTATTGAAGATGATGTATTTGGGATTTGTAATTAAAATTAAAGCTATTTGGTATAAAACATGTAGAATTTAATTCCTCTCATTAGATATCTTAGGCTAATTGTTGCATCCAGCAGGGAGCAAATGGCACTGTAATTGCTTGATGTCTCATGCTGGTTTGATCAGAAGACGATAGGAATGGGAGAAAGAGAGAGAATTCCGAGAAGGGCTTTATCTTTCTTCATTTGATTTCTTCTTGGTGTCAGGCATTTCTAAAATAAAACAGAATTTTTCAAACTGACTTTCTGTTCCTATCTCAGTGAGAAAGCCATGTGGTTGAGGAGAGAAAAGGTTGTTTTTATTTACCCCTGCAGAGGTGCTGAGACTCTCAGTTGGGAAGCAGCACATTTTCATCAGGGAGCTTAGCAAGCACTCACTAGTATGTAGAGCAGTGCTCATGATTATTCTCTGAATTCTTCTGCCAGAGAAACTGAGGCACAGAAAGGCCAGGCGATGGGTCCTGTGTCACATAATGTAAGTGGTGAGGACAGAGGCTGACCCGAAAGAACATTGCTTTTCTCCTAGGATACACAGTTTGGGTAAAATTCAGGAAGGTGACAGATGTGAAATACAAGTGACTCGCAGGGGACTGTTGCCTTTCCTGGATTTTAGCTGACAATGAATTATAGTCCTCATTCTTCCAATGCACATTAGGCAAAAATATATTATGGGTGGTGTTTGGGATAAGGAGCGGGCTGTGCACATCTGTGTATGGGAAAACTATTTTCTGTTGTACTCTGAATGGGCACAGATGGGCACTTCCTAAAGGTACCCATGCAGTGTGGGTACCAGCTTCTCTGCAGCTGCCTGACAGAGTGAATAGAACCAGGTCAGTGCAAATCCCAGGGCTAACACAGCTAAACAGAGAAGTATTTTTTAGTGGAGGAATACTACAGTGGGTCAGACCATGTGTCCTCTCTGGAGACTTAGAGATGGGAACAGGGAATATAAAGAGTTAAGTAGAGGCCTGAGGACAGAGGAGTCTGGGGAAAAGTAGATCTAAGAGGAGAGAGTTAGAGAGTGGGAAACAAGGCAAATCTAGTGTAAAGAAATATCTAAAAGAAATTCCACCTGTGAAATATAGGTTTAGAGGGGGCATGATACCATCAGGATAAAGCAGATGACAAAGCTGTCCTAGGCTCCCTGTATACTTGCACCAACCAAAGAGCTACACCTGGGCTCCTGGTGAATTAAACTGTAATCACCCAAGGTGCTGCAGGATGCTGATGAGTGTAAAGAGAAAAAGGGAGGTGAGCAGAGAAGGCTGATGGAGTTTGGCCTCTTCATGGGAAATTAATATCTGACCATGGAAGGAAATTTTTCTGTGACAGAAATAAAGGCAGGGAAGTTGCCTTTGGCCCTGTCAATGATGTGGACAGTATTACGGCGGTGAAGCGGAAAGAGCAGCCTTTACAGTGAATGTCCTTTCAGTCTTTAATAGCAGACTTTTTCACATGCCCTCTGTACAATAATTGATAAAATGGCATCTCCGTGGCCTTGAAGAGTCCATCTCAGTCAGCCACCCCCATGGCATTCCATCCTCATCAGTGTGTGAGTCAAGGCCCATGCAGGAAACTTCAGTCCCCAGTAATGACCCTTTTATTGAGAAGGTGGCTGTGCACGGCCCCAGTCACAGTACAAGAGGCAGGTCACACCTCAGTTTTTTAAAGATATTTTCACTGTACATGCTGCTTCAGACTCTGAGCACATCATAATCTTTATTGGCATCCTCTCCCCAGCATTTCTGCAAGATAAAGAAATGCTTCTGCTTCCTTTTTTGTAGATGAAGGATAGAGGTTGATTCACAGAGGTCCTTCAGGTACCACAGATGGCTTCTGACCCTATGCTGAAACTCTTGCACCTCTGCAAATAGCCATGTTTCACACCTGGGTAGGTCACTACAGGTGCTGGGAGTTAATGAAATATAAAATCAGGGCTGAAATAAGCTCTGCAAAGGCTCCAAGGCCAATTTTTTAACCAGAAAAAGGTTCTTCTTGCAGGACCACAGTTCCTGCCTGGAGCATGCTAATCCTTGAGGCAGCTGGACTAGAGCAGCCATGCAGGGATGCACCAATCCCTGGCTGAACCCTGCAAGCAAAAGCTGGGGCAGGGAATGTGTAGCCAGCACAGGGTGAAGGCAGGGGCTGAGGCTTGTCTTCTGTCTCTGCATTCAAAACTGGGCTTCAGAAACTTTGTGTGTGGGGAAACTGTCTTTTAGGTCTATGGATATTAAATATGGTGGCTACTTCTCCTGCCCTCCTTTTTGTTTTATGAAGAAGTTTGGCACTGGGTTTGTCCAACCCTTTCTACATGGTGGCAATCTCTTACTGGAAGTTTTTTCCCATCTGTGCTACTAGCTCTGACTGGCTTTTGCTCATAAAGGTATGCAGACACCTTCTGCTTTTTTTTTTGTTATTTTGTTTTTAACTTTTTAAAATAGTTCCCACCATTAAATAAGATTGTTGTGCAGCAATTCGGTCCATGGTACGTGTGACATTTAAGTGCAAACCTAAATTTACAGCTAGCTGCTCTGCATCAGGCTGTATAAAGTCCATCTGAGCAAGACGTTTTCTAGAGAGCAGGAGAAAAAGTCTCTGTGGCTGTTCCACTGTCAGCTTCCCTATACAATTTAATTAGTTCTGTGGAGCTTCTTGATTAAATCTGCATATAATTTATTCTTCCTTCCCTTTCCTTGTTACATGCATTAATTATTTTCAGGTGGCACATTCAGGGCTTGCAGATGAAGTGCAGATATGGGTGAACATCTTCACCCTAAGCAAGCAGTCACCCCAGGGAAGCATGGATGTGAATAGGTATGGGAGGAGAAAATTGCACATGATAAATAGAAAGTGAGGCAGATTGAAAGGTGGGATGGGAGCAATGGGAAACTGCTGGCAGTCTGGTTTTCCTCTCAATGTCCACAAGCAAGAACAGAGGTTGAGGGAAAGCAGCTTTAGGAAAGGGGTGTCTGGTGCTAGCTTTAGGGTCAATACTGTCAATCACCTTGGGATTTTGGCTCAGAGCACAGGGACAAGACTGTAGGAGAATCAGAACACCAGGTCTCATTTTCTGTGGGTTTTAGGAGCACTTATGAAGTGTGCCAAGGCACTGCTTAGGTGCTGGTGGTCGTGGGAGGGAGTGGTGCAATGCTGGGGCTGGTTGGTGGTCCCAAGACACACGTAGCAGATTTCACTGCTGAAGAAAGCAAGTGGACAAAATCAGCCACAGGCTGAAGACTGATGCTCCTGTCACTGCTGTCGGGGCTGCTGAAGAAATAACATCTCTCCCCCAAAACCCAAGAGTGGCGGTGAAGCCTGCAGAAACTGGTTTTGTCCATTTGTTAAATAGAGATATATGAAGTGAAAAGCTGACAGTTTCACACCAGTGTCTAAAATCGCTGTGGTCATCAATCAGGACCTGATTTTTCCAAATAGTTTTCTGCTCTTTTGGAAGGAGAAGTAGGGTGCTACTGCCTGGTTTGGGGATGCAGCAGTGACTGCATGCTCCAGCTCCCAGGTTGTCCTGCTACTCTTTTTGTCGTGAGGAAGTAAAAATTTTAAAAGAATTTTAAAAATTTACAAAATCTGCCCACATACTGACAGAATACCACATTCCATCCTTCCACTCAATTGCAAAATCTAAGTTTAACTGTACCTTTCCCTTTGCATTTATTTGCTTACAAGGACATAGAAAAATTCAGATAAGTGTCTGCCTTTTCTCTGTGGTTTGCTGAGATGAGGAAGGGCACTGCTTACTGCTCTACCAACTGAAGATAATAACAATCTAGTTCTGCATGATAAGCATACAAAATGGTCATTTTATGCCAGATCATCTCCTGTTTTTGCAAGGTAAAATGGTTTTGCCTCTCTGTATGATAGGAGCAAAACCACTTAAACACAGTACAGAGGTATATTTCAGTATCTCCCTAATATTACTGATAACCAGCAGACTCTCCTGTGGCCTGTAGTTACTTCTAAATTTATCAGTTGAGAAGCAGTTTGTGGGAGCTCTTGGATCCTGATTTTGTTATTAATCCATCTGTACAGCTGTATTTTCCCCCCACGGTAAATGTCAGATATGGGAATTTGCAGAGTGGACAGAGGAAATACTATGTCTGGAAGGCACAGATTGTTGGCTAAATAAACCTCTCCCAGAAAAGCACTTGGAGAAATGGGAGTAAGGGGAGAAGAAAGGGGAAATCTGATTCTAAACACAAAGACAGCATTTAGTTCAAATACCTCAGTCAAAGGAGCTGAGGTTTTTAACATATGGCATCAGCAAATGATATATTTTTTGATTGCTTTGTTTACTGCATAATTTAAATGAAGATTTTTGTAGCCCTTTGCTACATAATTGAATTTTTATAGTGCTGTTAATAAAAGTATACATCAAATCTGACAATTATTATTCTTCAATGGATTTTTATATTATTTCAGTCTGAGAGAGATATGAGAAAACATTAAGGATAACTCCTTAAAGACGTATTCTGAAATAATTTCTATGATTTAGTACTTCTTAAAATTAGTGAAATACTTGAATCATCTTCTCTATTTCTGCAAAGTAATTCTGGGTTTCCAGAGATAGTCGATATATTTTAACAGTCGTAAAAGAGGGGTGAATCCTGCAGTCACTTTCAGGTAAAAATCCCATTTGTTTCCCCAGGAGTTTTGTCAGGGTAAGGGAGACAGCTGCATCAAGATGTATAAATGGATGTAAAAAATGTCAGTTCCAGTATGTCATTTGTCTGCGTGTTGAAAACAGCATTAGCCTTTCATGTCCCATACAGTGAGACAGTAAATCATTTTTTAAAAGGTTTGGAGATAAAGAAAAATACATTTGACCCTTTGTGCTTGATCCTGGCCCCTTACTTAGGTCACTTCTTTGGCTTCTGGGGCACATACTACAGAACAAAGTTGCAGAACTTAGTTGTGTCCACGAGTGAAACAATATTGCAAATCTCCGCATCTCGCCTTTGTACTTCATGCAATATAAGCTGGGGGAGTTCAAATAATTATTTCCCCATCCTTTTTTATTAATAGGAAAAAAAGATACGTTAAACATCTGTCATTAGATTTATTTGGGATGGTAGTTTCCAGATGAAATATTTTTTAAAAGTATATGTATCCTTTGAATAAGAAATGGCCTTATTTCCAGAAAGGAGAAAATTATGATTTAAATATATTTTCCGATAATAGAACCACTTTGTTAATGAACTATAATTTTCTGGCTACCTCCAGAGGAATTAAGCTCCTGGATTATATAATACACCTGTGAAATCCTATCTGATTGCCCAGTAATTGTGACCTCATTGTGCATTGTGCAATTAAGCATTAAGGTACTATTTGGCACCATGGTTAATTGTGTTTTACTTTTCTAATACGCTTGTTGACAATATGGAACAGAATTACCAATAACAGCAGAGCGAGGGGAGCAAGGGCACTATCCAAGCACCAGCCCCGAGCAGCACTGCAGGTGCCACTCTCCAGGATGGAGGAGATAATTAAGCAGGCAAAGAGCTAATGACAGTGAGGAGACTGACATATCCAGTGTGGAGGCTTTTAGGTCAGGTCAGACACCGAAATCCTTTTGCTTTCAAACCAATGTGTTACGCTGGAAGGTTTGTGGATATGTCTTTTGGGTATTTTCCTGACACAAGTCATAGCTTCCCAAATATAAATGATTGTTTGGGAAAAGCAGCAACATTTCAGAAACATTTTTGGAGAAACTGTACCCAAAATATAGAGGTGTGTTAAGTTGAAGGTGAATTTTGGAGATTTACTATGAGACATGAAGATGAGAAAAAAAAAATTACAGGCAAAGCATACAAAGATAAAAGCCTCAACACTGGAAAGTCTTCTCAAGTCTTTCTATCCTTCATATAATGTGCCAGAATCTTCCTATGACCAAAAGCCAAGAGATACTTACCTGGCACATCCGACAGAGCAAGGGTTTTGGGAAGGGTTCACAGGCAGAAACCTATGTGATCACTGCATTAATTGCAAAGCAGGGATTCAGATGTAGTTCTACTCGAAGACAACTCACTATAGATAACTTTGTTGACCTGGTGGATTTCCTTGTTCTCCCCACTAAGGACTTGTGTTGTGCATTACTCCCTGCACCAACAATACCCTCTTGCTTGATGCATGACACAGCTGAGCCTGAAATCCAGGTCTGAGTAGATGAAGTGCATGTGCTAGTGCACTAGAACAAAAATGGGAAACAGAATGTAACGAAAAAATAAATTTATCAGTTTTTTCATGCTGAGAGAAGCAAGAAGCTGTGACACAGAATCACTGTGTCTGATTGCAATAGCGCTAATTGAGGAAGTATTAAAGGCTTTCTATTATGGTGTAGTCATTGCTTCCAACTATAAAATGCTTTCTCTTGGGCCTGCTCCTCTTTGGACTCTGCCATCTTTTGAACAGCACATCAACAGTACGCCCTATTCCATCATGATGTAGTGTGCTTGTATATCTTCAGAGTAAGCTTTCTTTCTCATGATGTATTAGTGAAATGCATCATTTCAGTGAATATAATGATGATGATGATGATATACTACTCCATGGATGGTGCCATCCAAAGGAAAGAAAAGGTCAGACAACAAATTCAATAGAGTTATTGGATAAAAGTCAGGCAACACATCATCTCTGAGGCCACTTTCCTAATGTCAAGGAGGACTGCTGATACAAGCAGTGCCATTCCAGGGCCGTTTCTTTAACAGCTGCTTGAACTGACTGACCCCTGAATATCAAGGGAAAGCAGCACTTTATAACATCTGAATTGAGAGAGTATCAAAATATTTTTGTGTTTGAGACTATATGTATGACAGGTTTGGCATGAAATGCACAGGCAGTATCTATCTTCTGTTCTTCAAGCCATGTTTCTGTCCTCTGTATACAAGTTCACAAACATCCCATGCATGTCTCTCTGACTAGGCTAGTTCTAAATTCTGTCCATCTTTGTGGAACTTGATCACTTGGTTCACTGCACTCATATAAGATGCCAACAAATAGAGTTTTTGTGAGTTGAAGCTACCAGTGTAGGATTTTAGAAAAGCACCCACAAAATTCTTACTTTTACTGAGATAATTTCCTTCAAATTTGAAAATATATTATAAGATCATTCCCTCTGCCTCTTTTCCACAGCATTAAAACACCTGCTATGCTCAGGCTGAACAAAAAGTATTCCATGTACCTTAGAGGGACTTTTAAAAGCATAGTATGGACTTCTGTCTTCTCTGCTTATGTATCTTGTTTTCTTTCTTAAAGTCCTAGGACTTTGTTGTGGAAGAACATCGAGAGACACAAATAAATGATGTACAGAGCTGTATCCCAAAATGGCTGAATTTTTAAAGCCTACTGAAATGTAAATTAAGTTTATGAGTGCTCTAAGAGATTCATCTATTCATCCATCCAAGGTCAATATACTGAGTAAGGTGAAAATCACTGTGGGGAAGAGGTCTCCCAGTAAATATTCTTGGTTTTCAGAAAAAGGCATTAGGCTGGCCTCTCCTTTCAAGCCACTCATATTTGCATTTGCTGGTAATGATGAATGGTTTTGTAGTGCTGAGATGTGACATCTGACTGCTTGATTTTTACCATTTCACATGTGAAAATGACATGCAGTGCAGCTGCTCAGAAGTGGGGATGTGACCTGGCACTGGCCTTGGAAAATTGCAAAGGATGCTTTTGAAGCCAAGGGCAGTTCTGTGGTACAGACATTTCAAAATGCTAGGGATGAATTGGTACCAGTGGCTATCTGCCCAGCATTCCCTTTTCTGCAGAGCATGGGGTGTGCTAGCTGTTTTATCACTAAAAGAGTGGTCAGACATCTTCCAGGTAGAATCTGTGCATGGTCTATGGAGTACTGAATAAGGAATTCAAAACATGATGCATACACTTCACTGTTACACCAGGATTTTTTTTGTTTGTTTGTTTGTTCCCCATATCATTGACACATAATACTGATTATTGTAGGGAAATTGCACAGGGCTCCTTGAAAACCTCAACAAGCCTGAGTCTCTGCCTCCATCAGGGTCCTCCTTTATGGTGAAATGAGGAGTTGTTTGGGGGGAGAGAGAGTATAGAGGAATATTCATCCTGTCTTGAGCTGGCTTCCTGAAAACCACAATAGGTGGGAGTGACTCTTTTGAGACCTTCAATTCTTGTCTTCTGGTCAGAGGTAGTGCACGGAGCATTGAATGAGAATTAGAGATTTTTTACACCTTGAAGAATAAAAGTCAAAACCAGTAAAATCACAGAACAACTTTTCCATGCACAGAATAATTCTTGCATAAAAAGCTTAGAGACTCTTCTGGTATTTTTGCCCAATTCTATAATCTCCACTTTCTTATGTTTCAAACAATGTATTTTCAGGACATCTCCTGCTGCTTAATTTGAAGCTGTTTCAATGAACTTAGATTGCTTCAGTACTTGTAAAGATTCTTGGCAGGCATGATTTTTCTGGCTTGACTTTCCATCTAACAAGATAGAAAAATGAGAAGTCTGAAGGTTTCCTTGTTTTTAAAAGCTTGAGCAAATTTTCGGTAATGGCATGTCAAATGCAGCTTGTAAATTGTATAATGACAACACTTTCAGCTACTCCAGGCTTGATTCTGCTTAAAATAAACTGAGAAGCAGTTTAACATGTAGAGGTGTGTATCCACAAATCACAGATTTAGCTTTGGGAAGGATGGATCTACATTTCTCTGACAATTGAGAAAGCTGTTATAAATGCAAGTGCAAAATAGGTGTTGTAAATATATGTATTCATGTACATTTAGACAAAAGATCCTATAATATACATAGACAAGCAAGTATGTCTGTGTTTATCTAAGGTGTGGGTATTGTCTGTCCTCTCTTTTTTTCACTACTTGCTTTTTAGAACACCTACCATGCAAGAGACTGAAAATTTAAAAGTTGCAAATACGCATCTCTATGCTATACAGTCATAAAAAATTTCTTAAGATCAAAACAAAAGCTCATATTTGACAGAGAAATCTTCCAGTGTGAAATATTATTAACACACCAGTATGAAATAATTGTAAATAGATTTTTGCCCCTCAGCATAAATGAATGTCAAGCTAACCTGGGCAAAATCCAGTTGCCTGTAATTTTCTTCATTGCTTCCAAATAACACCAAATAGACCCTAATAATCAATAATGGATTTTTTCTAACAATCCTATTTTTTGGTGTTACATCTTTCCTATCCCTTCTCCAAGTTATTCCTCTAAATCCTTGCTTAGCCTGGACTCAGTATAACAATGTCCTATTGGTGCAGCAGTTCACACTAGTGCCAGTATCTCCCCATCCCAGAGCCCCTCAAGCTATAGAATTAACTCATTGCACCTGCAGCCCAATTTCACAGTATGCCAAACATTCTCTTCAAAGATAAATAAATAAATAAATAAATAAAATGTCATCTTGTTGCTAATGGTATTTGTGTCATTTTGCAGCTGTGTTCACTTTGAAGTGAGCAGTCTGTGATTTTTGAGGTAGCTAGGTGAAGTGGAAAAATAATGATGGATTCAGCAGTGTTTTGTTACTTTTGGGCCTGAAGTGCATCTCTGTGAGCACCAGCCGTGTGCTATCTACTGGTGGTGAAAAATACGTAACGGTGCAGGTCATGCTGGAAGGAAAAATTCTCACCATTTCCTCTTCATCTCTCCATCTTCCAAATACCTTTGGAAAAAACAGCTTGTGCTCTTTTATCACTCAAATGTGCAACAACAAAAATTAAAATGGAGCAGAAACCAATAAAATGCCTGATACGTCATGGGCATTCCTTACCCAAAACAACAATAGGAAATAGAAGCAGCTCCTAATAGGAAGATTTGGAGGTTTCAGACCAATCTTTATTAGAGTTTTCCCCTAAATTTGCTGTGTGGCTTATAACATTTCTTTCCAGAGTAATAAAGGTCTATAGCTCACATAAAAGTCTAAGAACTGGACTGATGAGTGGTCTGGTAATTCACCAATTCATGCTCTTGCAGAGGTGAGTTTGTCTTTGGCCAAGGGGAATAAATCAAAAACTCCAAACTCCACTGTTTGCATAAAATAAATCAATACTCAGCCCCGCCATGGATGTATTGATTTGGTCAACAGAAAGGAGGACATGACAGTTACAAGGTCTTTTTAAAAATAATTCTTTCTTGGGGAAATGACATCTATGACACTATGAGTGCCTATATCCATGATGGGTGCTTGATCCTATTATCCAGTTTCAGCCATATTTAACCAGTGTGCAGGACCTTGCAGATATTGGGGTATGGCAGGTTTTGTGAAGACAAGAAGTGACGTTTGGAAGCAAGAATGAGGATGCCAGGTCCTTCACCAGCAGAGACTTCTCCAAAAGTCTTGAGTTATGCATTCCTACATACCCACCCATGAACAGATGCTCACAACCCTTGTTTGACGCTTGAGCTCAGCCTGTACCTTGGTCGAAGTTATTATTTCCTACAATACTGGACAATACTGGGCAAGAGAAATTGACTTCCCAGGGCCCCATGATCCCTTTTGGTGATCCAGGCAGAAAACTCTTATAGGTCTAAGCCCTTTAGGAAGAAATTTTGGCTATTTCAACTACAGTTTCAGGGCCAAGGGACTCTGTCCTGACTGAAGTGCCTGAGTGCCACTGAAATATGGACTATGTGTGTTCATGTACTTCAGAAACTATCCTGTCTCCTCAGGGTTTTATCTCAACAGCTTTTCAAAGCAGAGACAACTCACCACCTTTTCACCTGAGTTCAGGTAACAGCAGGGCAGATGGCATTTTTCCACGTCTGGAAAAAATGCAAAATGAAATAGGTTACTGTAACTCTCCTTCACTGTGCAATGTTTTCCAGTATTTTTACTTCCCAACATGTAGATGACTTACTCAAGCCCTGAGGCCCCTCTGGCAAGCAGTGACTTCACATAAATTTACCTGCCAGCTGTCAAACCACAAGCTGTTGGAGAGAAGAAAGTACCTATACAGAAGACAGGGGGAAATATTGCTGTTTTTAAGGCCATTTACAGGCAGCAGCCAGCTAAGAAAAGGTGTGGGAGGGTTCTGAACTTTAATTTTTTGTGGTTAATAATAATCACAGCTTCCTTCAGCAAACTTCCTCCATCATCTCCTCTCATTAAAAGGGAAATTAGAAAAAAAGCTCTAGATGTATCCTTATCTGCACATGGTTTCCCCTCTTCCACACTATTGTATTGAGGGGAGTTGTCCTGGCTGGGCTGGCTGTTGGAAAAAACAATGGGAACAGAGCAGTGGGGGCTCAGGTCCATACTGGAGGAGCTCACAGGCACCATGTGCTGGGGTGGGTGGAGAGAAGATGCTCACAATTAGCAATTATCATTATCACCAGGCAGGTGATTCATAAATATTCCATAAAACAGGGCCTCCGACTGCACAAGCAACAGCAAATATTGTAGCAGATTTATTAGTGGAGCATGAAACATTTATATTTTTCAGATGACAGGACAGATGATGACTGTGTTATGCTAGCAGGCAGGATGAACCTCATTCAAAATGTGCCACGTAGGTGATGGCTAGATATGACAGCAAGATGAATTAAGGTCTTTGAGCATCAAGATGGTGTGATAGACCCTGGGAATTGAAAACTAAACACCAGTGGTATCCTTCAGAAAGCAGCTGAGCTTTCTTTGTGTAAGTCAAGACAGAAGCTTGATAATTGTGGTGCCCTGGTGACGTTGGCAAGGATTGAATTTTCCTGTCATCTTTTAGCAGGGTGTCTTACCAGTATAATTGTTTAGTGCTTCAAATTAGAGGTATAGTTAGCAAGAGATTGAGAGAAAATGGTAGACCCCAGAGACTTGGACTTGGGCAAACAATTTTGTTGAGCGGTTTTGAACCAGTCATAGCTTCCTTTTCTACTGCTAATTAAATGCATTGCTCCCCAAATCTATAAAAGAGCTGGACTGGAGTCTCTTTGTGCAAAAAAATGAGGAGGACAGCTGAATAACTCAAAGTTTCAGCTCAGATAATGGAATAAGTAACTGGACAATATTTAACTTAAACAGTCAAGCTCTTTGGACTTAATGATGTTTAATTGCACCCATGACAGTTCTCAAAGGGAAAGGAAAAGGCCATGGAGTAGAATCAAATAGGTCTTTCCCTCAGCCACCAGCTTCCCAGAGGGAGAGACTGGTATCTAACTTCTCTGCATTTTTTTATCCTCTTCTAGGTTTTGCCATTTTCAGCTGACACTTTTTTTGATGTAAGCACATTTTGAGATGACAGATCTTCCCACCTTCCACTCTGTTAACACTTTTAAAGGCATTTTCTTGAAGCAGCCCAGTATGTGAATGAGTTTCACACCTTCTTTAAAATCTATATGTAGGTGGATCAAAACTGTGCTTGAAATGGTAGGTAGCCTGACTTATATCCTAGGAATGTATCCCCTGTGAAACTTCACTCTGTACATCAAGATCAACTACCTCTAACACACAAAATACCATGAACTCAGCCACATCCTGACAAATTGTAATAGTCTCCTTCAAACAGAGAAGAGAGAAACAGGAAGCTGTGCAGTAAGGTCTGCCTTTGCTTTTTCTTTCTCAAGCAGAAAAAAAGGTGTGGTGGTTTTTTTGGTGACTTTTTTGGGGTGGGTGGTGGTTATTTTGTTTTCTTTTCTTGCTGTAACAAAGTCTGCAAAATTCAAAAGCCCTCTCAAAAAACCCAAAGCAAAATGTTATCTCTTCCCTAATCTTGTGACTGTTTAACACTGTGCATAATTATTTTAATCAGCACCGGATTAATTCATAACAGTGTCTCTGCTTGCCTCAATTTAATTGAAATATGAATGATTGTTATATACTATAGTTGGTCATCTCAAATATGTCTGGTCACACTGAGACACTCCTTTATTTGTCGTCTTAAAAGCCACATTCATTCATGTCCAGAACTAAAGGGTTTGTGTCTTCATCTCACTAGTGATCTTACTCATGATGAATATTTTTGTTTCTGAAGGACTTGAAGGGATTACAGAAGGGCTTGAGCAGACTGCCTATCCTTTACCAATACTAAACAGTGCTTGTGTTGGCTGCAAGTAAGCTGGAAGGCCTGGAGGTTTAGCCTATTTAAATTTTCAGGCTGGTTGGCTCCAGCTACAGGCACTGCTGGACTAGTAGGAGGAAAACTATAGATAAATGGTAAGAAAAATCTGTGTTCCAAATTACTGTGGGACTAAGGGTTGGTCTCAACAAGACCATGATGAGAAATAAAATCATTTTTTCTGCTGTTCAATATTTCAGACTTCTCTGAAGTGATTGGCTCATCACTCAGACATCAGGCAGACAAGGCTGTCCCTGGGTGTAAAGTTTCCCTGTGCCATGTCTGCTGCCCAAGAATACCAGCAGCTCCGCTGGAACACTGCAGGCATCTCCACTCAGTTATCTTTCCTTGCTGTCCCCATCTCTCTGGGCAGACCACTGCAGGAGATCCAAGCAGACCTGAAGTTTTCCCAAGGAGAAACTGAGCTTTTATCTTTGCAACTGCAAAAAGGCAATACTTTATCTCCTTTAAGCAAACTTGGAATTTCTGCCACAGAAGAACAATATTTCTTGGGGTTTATTATAGGCATATTATGGCACCTGTGGCCCCATCCTGTTATTTGGAGCACATCCCCTCTTCTCTGGATTGAAGGTGAGGTTCCCATGCTTGTCCAACATTTCTTAGTCAAGCTAAAGTTTGTAGGGAGAGAGAATTTCTTTTAAAATTAGAACAGCTGGTAGAGTTGGAATAAAAGCAATGAAGTTTTGGTCTTCAGTTCTCTCTGGAGTGTCTGGAACTGTGAGTAATGCTTATAGATTCATTTATGTGGCTTAATTTAACCTCCTGGACAATATCTATAGTCCTAATTTTAGTTATTTTGTCAGTGTGAATCAAAAGAATTTCATGAGCTTTTGAAGAGTACTTAAACAGCTGGATGAATGGAAACTTATGGATTTGTTATATCAGTTGAATCCGTAAGTGCAGGACGTTCAGTACAAGCTGAATTGCCTTTTATGCCTGGAAGAATGCATTCCCTTTTTATTTTCTCGTCCCGTGAAATTCAGGATTAGATGTGCCATGTTTGGCAACAAGTAGGTCCCACAGGAGTTTGGATGTCACAGTAGAATGGGCTTTCACTGTGTAATAAAGAGGAAAAAGGGAATGAACCCCTAAAAAAAGAATTTTTTCCGAATTCTTCCCAAGCACATTGTGTGATTAGAGTAGCTACTGAGCTAAAACAACCCCTGAAATGCCAACAATCTAAGAAAAATCATAAAACTGCAAGGAGCAGGCGAAACAGCACACAATACACAAACAATGTAAATTAAGACAAAGAAAAAGACTGTAAATGCCAGCAGTCCCTAAAACATTAGGGACTAATTTCTAACAAACCATTAGCTACATGGAGAATTGTCAAACATTATTAAATATAATTTGCTACATCTGTTTTATTATAGAATTCATTGGGCACATATGCTATTTATGTTGTACACTATTTTTCTTTACACACTGTTTTTTACTTTAAGCTTTACCTGACACCCAAGCATAGCACAACGAATAGCTTAGAATTTATTTTACTCCTGCTGTAGTAACTCAATTTTTGTGTTTGCATACACTCTCAAATGTGAACCACTTTCCCTCTTGCCTTCTTCCCCCTCCTGCCTCCCACAAGCAGCTGCACATGAATGTTTCTGCATTACAATCAGCAGCCAGTTCCAGTGACTGCTCTTTCTTCTGCCTAATGCTATGAATGCATGCATGGAGAACATGGTTTGCAGCCTCTGCTGCAGGGATACTGTTAAAATCAATATAATTGTGCCATTAAAATTTAAATGACACCATGCACTGAATTGCATTGGGGTGTTTGAAGTTAATATTCGAGGACTAGGGGATAGCTTGTAAGCATTGATATCAACCTCATCAGCCAGCCTATTCTGTAATCTTGATCAAAAATAATAACGTAATCCATAACACTATAAAGATTTTTTGTAGTGACAGATCTATACATTAACAAATTGCTACATGGCCCTGAATGCCAAGGAAAGAGTGGAATAGTAAAAACTTTTGGAAACCTTATTAAGGAGAATTTCATAATGGAAAAATTTGCTCCAAAAATAACACAGACTTGTGTCTGTATTTCTGTGTGTGTATGAGTGATGGACAGCTGTCTGTCTGCTCTTGCTCCTGTCCAGTCAGAATTGGGGATGAGTAGCAAACCAGAATGGGCCTAATAAACATTTTCTGGTGCAGTTGCTTGGATTCCTCTGTACCTTTAATTTTTTCTAATTCAGCTCCAATTTCTTTTCTACAAAACTGCAGGATAATTCACACTGAGCTGTTCTGAGAAGATAAAAGTGGGTTGAGAATGAACTGATAACAGCCTTGAGGAGAACGTGGGGATGCTGGCTGATGAGAAGCTCAACATGAGCTGACAGTACTTGCTTGCAGCCCAGAAAGCCTTCTGTATCCTGGGCTACATCAAAAGAAATGTGGCCAACAGGTCAAAGGAGGTGATTTTCCACCTCTATTCCACTCTTGTGAGGCTCTGCCTGGAATGCTGTGCCCAGTTCTGGGCCTCCCAGCATAGGAAAGACACAAAGCACTTGGAGCACAAGGGAGCTATGGCTGGGGAACATTCTCTTCTTCCTCCACCACCCGGAGGATGAGCTGAGGAGCAGGCAGGAAGCCAGCATGCTACAGAACCTCTGCAGAAAGAGGCTTGTTCCTGGGTGTGCAGAAAGCCATCTTTTGGCTCCAGGTGCTGAGGAGAGCATCCTGCCTTGCTGTGCCTCAGTCAGCCACCTGAAAGCTGACAGGGCTGACCTCCGGATGCAGCTGCAAGATCAAGCTGACCAACACCTTGAGGAGACCCCTGAACTGATCTTGGGGGTGGAGTGAGGCAGCTCAGACACGTTTGTGAGCATGGAGTAGGCAGAGGTCAGTGTTACCAGCAGTCTGAGGTTTCCAAAGAGACTGCCTTAAGCTGCAAGAAGACTTGAGACAGGGACTGCATCACTCCCCTGGACAGCAACCATCCACCTTATTCATGAAACTGCCTTTCCTTTGGGACCTTTATCCTGGACAAAAATGACAATAAATCTTTCTGTGTTTTCAAAATCTGCCTGTAAATATGCTGAGAGAAATGATCAGGGTCTGCATGCACCAGCCTTTAGCTTTCTTGTGAACGTTAGACATTAGGAAGAAATTCTTTAGTATGAGGGTGTTGAGACTATGGAACAGGTTGCTCAGAGAAGCTGTGGATGCCCTCTACATGGAACTGTTGGAGGCCAGGTTGGATTAAACTCTGGACAACCTGGTCTAACAAGAAATGTTTCTGCCCATGGCAGGGGTTTAGGAACTAGATGGCCTTTAAGGTCCTTTCCAACCCAAACCATTCCACAATCCCATAAATATATGGCTTTATGATTCTATTATTCTATGATATGACTGTTAGGATGACTTTTAGGCTTCATTTGACTCCTTCACTAGAATTGTTTAAAATGATCATTCTTATGATGAGAATAAGGGGATCTCCTGTTCCAGTGCCCATTTTTGTATCTTTTACTGTTTAGATGTCCAATGAATGAAGTTGGGAGATTCCTTGTGATTTTAGGGTTTTAACAAAATGGTTAAGATTGCTAAAAATGTAACCAATTGCTCACATTATCCATTCATACTTAGCTCTTTCTTTGCGGTGTATTCTTATCAGATGTTCTGGCGGTGGAAACATCCTCACAAAGAAAAAAAGCATCTGGCATCTGAGCAGTCTTGTCCCTGAGAGGAACAGTGGCTTTTTTCCAGTCACTTACAATCCTTGAGACAGTCCATAGATATCAGAAGATTAAAGTAATAACAACCTGCAGGTGTCTGTTTTTTTCATTCTACTTCCAAGCTGTCATATCTTCATAGATCATGCTACCAGCATTTTCTTTAAAACAGAAACATTCTGAGATGTCCAGAAACATTCCCTCCAGAGATAGTGCAGGCAGAGGTTTAGTGTCTAGGGACCTCCTGCTCCTGTCCCCCTGAAGGAATAGCTGATACTGTTGTTATGCCATATCCTGTACCAGAGAGGAAAGGAAGATTTTCTAGTCTCAATCATGTTCCTTCTTTCTCTAATACCATCTCCTTCTAATTTTTGTCCCAGGGATAAGCAGGTAACTCAGGGCTCCAAGGTGGGTTTCATGTCTTCAGTTATCCATTGCCAAAAACTCGAGTGTCCTTCTCTTTGACACTCTTTTTCCCCTCCTTTAATTTGTGTAAGGGCAAGAAAACTAGACATGAGGTCTCTTATGAATTAGAAGAAGGTGCTCAAATGGCATATAATCCTATATGTCCTTCTGTGCTAAGTATTGCATATTGCTTCCAAGCAGTGCTCACTCTGCTAGCAGAGTAAGATTAAATACAGTACTGATATCCCCCACGTGGCAGCATCTATGATGGGACCCTCAAATCAGTCAGTGCCACACCACTGGTGGAAAAGTCATCAATCTGGCTCCATAGTGACATGTCTCCTACAAAAACCCTCTGGGCGAGGCAAAGGCAAGAAGCAAAGTTACAAAAGATGTCTTTTTAATGTTGCAGGTGGTGTTTGTGTTTGCTTTTTATGCTATTCTTTTTTTTGCTTTTTTTCTTGTGTGTGTGATGGGGGTTTTTTTGTTTGCTTGTTTGTTTCTTTCAAGAGTGTCACTGCTATATATGTTTAGGTTATTTTTTAACTGTTTTGTGCACTTGTTGCCCTCTTGTAAAATATATATATGGAAACAGCTGATGGGGCACGACCAACAAGGAAAAAATTTCAAGCTTGGATCCAAGCTAACAAGAATGGTACCTCTACTTTTCTATAATAGGATCACTTAATGAGAAATTCTCCATCTCCAAGTTCCAGGAATTCTGTGTGTGGCCAAGGTTAAAATCCAGCCCTCATTTCACCACTCTGAGATCACCTCTAATAATTAACAATCCTTTGCTGCATTGATAAAAATTCCAGTGCAAGAATCTCGTGCTCATTTTACTTTTTTTTTTTTTTCCCCAGTCCTGTCCATATTAGCACATAACTTTAAAAAAAATAATGTAGTGTTACTTATTGTAGTATTTGGGAGTTCTGAAAAATTGCCTGCCACTAGAGGTTATTCAAATTCTGGTCTTGATGTATTAGCCTAGACAGTTTTAAAGCCATATCTACAGCAAGTAGTTAGCCATACTGCTGAACAGACATTTTTTTAAATGAACTACAAAGAATAGCCTATTGTGGTTAGCTTATTTTATTTACAGCGTTTCACACGGTGTGAACATTAAAAATTTACAGAGTAATATTGATTTGCAGCTCCATCAAACCATTTCTGCCCAAACTATGGAACCAAACTGTTTGAGGAAAGGTGCCTTATTCCAATCATTATTTGTGCTGCTCCGAAGGCTGCTCTCTGCGAGGCAGCCATAAATCCACCTCCTGGCAGAAACTTAAAGAAGAGGTTTGGAAAGTAAATAATTTCCAGGGAGCGTGAAGGAAAGGAGTCTTGTTAGTGCCTGCAATGCACAGGAGCTGTAGCAGACTGGTTTGTCTGATAAAGGTGTAATAAATACACTTTCAGTGGGTCCCACAGCAGAGGGGACACAGGGTGGCACTGTCGGCAGCTGCTTGGCTCTCTCTGCATCATCGACCATTTTCTGCTGGTGAGAAAGACTTTTTTGTCATTTCTGTCACTCCTCACATAAAAAAAAGCTAACAAATTTGAATAGACCAGAAAACCAAATGATAACAGGTAATGGGACATGGCTTTACAGTGACACTTCAGCCTGACGAGTGAATTGCAAAAGACAAAAAAAGTAGGGAAATAAACCACCCTGTATAAATCGAGAAAGCCACAGTAGTCCAAGTACCTTTTTAAAAATAAAACCAAAAACACAAAAAGTGTGTGCTAGAAACAAAGATGTCCTTCTCAGCCCCATTAACAAGAACTTAATTAGGCATAAAATTTATGAAAGACATTTGAACCATGATCTTTTTTGCATTAGGAGAAAACTGGGCTAGCTTCAAATCTATGGGAGAGCAGGGTGAGATTCATATGTAAAAAGATACATCTCCATCAGGAAAGATAGATCTGAAACATCTGGTGAAGTTTTTTGGCCAGTGATGTGTATGTCTTGAAAAATATATATATAGAAACCTTTTGGTCCACTCTGTACCAGACGTGTGGAATTAAATTGCATTTGATGCAGATGTTATAAACCAGATTATTCAACTTTCAGTCTCTCTCTCACATTTAGAGACTAAACTGCCAGAATTTCAAAAGAAATTGTGGTTGTAGAATGAATCCAGATGTTTTGGAAGTACTAATCTAATTGTGTTGCTGTTGGCCCTTTTTTCTTCTTACACTGCTATAACCCAAACAATTCCAAAGTAAAACTTTTTTCTTTGCACCAGTACAATCTACGGCATGGAATTCATCAGAATTCATTTAGCTCACTGTTCATATTAACTCATCAGCATTGCAAGGGCCAGTGTCACAGTTAATTCTTTTGAAAGCATCTAATGTTGAGGAGAAGAAATAAGGATAGGATTTGGTCACACTTCTGAAAACAGCACATCAAAAGAAGATCTGATAAAAACAGACAAAAGTTAACTTGAAATTTGACAGTCCAGTCCAGTGAAAACCTGGATGATGACACATGTTATAGCATCTGTGAGGGGGTGAAAAGACATTTCTGAGTTATTTGTAGCACCGTGAATGCATAGATTCCTCATGGGAATGGCAAGTACCAACAAGAACAGGCAAAGGTGGTGTCTGATCTCTGTGAACCACCTCCCACTGCATGGGCAGCTGCTGGGGTCTGTAAGAAAGGCAATAGAAGACAAAGTTTTTAGGGATGCTTTACAGTCAACTGTTGTTGGTTTGTTTAGAGACCTTTGTCCAATGTCTATATTACACACACAATTACCCAGCAGCTTATGGACAGATCTGGAGACACTTAGGCTCTCCAAGTAAATGCAGGTGATTGAGTCCATCAGTATAATCCATTACCTTTTCCAGCCCCATCTTTTAAGTCTCTGGTAATTTTTTTTCCATTGGTGAAGTAACTTCAGTACCTGCAGTTTTGCTTTAGGGGATATATAAGGAAGGAAAATTGTCCCTGTGAACACAGAATTGCTTTAGTCCATAAAGTGAGGCATCCTATGAAGGATTTATTATTTGTAATGGCCTTATAAGTGATAGTGACATAAAAGCAAACTGAGATTTGAAACAACATGACTGCTTTAAGGAGAGATCTGAGTGACAGGAGATACTGAAAGTACCTTCCTTCTGCTGGCATTTCAGTATGTCCAGTGAACCAAAAAAGCTTCACAATGGGGGGAAGAAAGGGACGGAAAAAAATCAGTCATAATCTAGTTATATTGATGTCGAAATTAATGGCAAAGATCCTGCACATCTTTATCAGGCATAATCAACCCTTCTAGAGAGTCTGATTCAGAACTGGGGCTTGCCTGCACTCCCATTCCTACTCCAAAGGAGTAAAGTGGGACTGCTTAATTGAAACACAAGCTGTGTCACTAGGAAAATTATGCTGGAGGGAGTTGCATCTCTTCCTGATTCCAGTTCTGTATCTTTTACAAAGACCTTTCTTAATGGTACAGTCCTGTGCTACCCTGCCATACAAACCACTAAAGAAGGGAGGGGAAGGAAGGCAATTCATTCTACAGAAGTAGGTCCACTAGAATGGTATTTAGGTTTTATAAATAGATCTATAAATAATACATTTCTTTTTCTGCTGATTGTATTGCAATTGATATACAATGTAGTCCTCTGGGCTTAAATCTGCAGATATGTTTATTACTTGAGGTCATTGCCATGCTGCACTGTACAAATATCACACTGCATTCACCTCAGCATATGTTTATTTTTGCATGCCTCAGTGGCTGGCGTAAAAGGCGATGCATCGGGTGTTATCCGTCTCCTCTACCTGTCTTTAGATTTTGCTAAGTGCGTACTTTTATGGATCAGTTGAGAAGCCCCAATCACTCTGTAATTTAAGATTTCATGCCTGAACGCTGGATGTCATCCTAATAAGTGTGGCAGTGTGTGCATGGGTGTGAGGAGGTACAAAAAAGACTGATGCTTTGTTTCTCTGATGGGCTTCTGCAGCTATTTCATGATAGCTTTTACAGCTTTGCTAGTTGAATAAGGACTAATTTGGAATGAGGAAAGCTGTGGTGACTGAATAAGATTCAGGCAGTGTAATTGAAATGTTAGCATAGATGACTGTTAGAGAGGCCCTTCCCTTTTTCTCAGTGTACATAAAAGGAGCAGCAGTGAGTGGTAAGTGGTCAGCTGCTAGGTTTTATTCTCACAGTGTGGAATTCTACTACTCTGCAATAATTACCTCTTTGAAACGTACTTTAATTGCATCATTACATATATCAAGTAACCAAATCAGACACGAGACTGCTTGCCTGCTGAGGTGTAACTACCCAGCAAAAGCTTGCAACTTTTTAAGGTATTTGTGTGCTGGTTTCTGAATTTTGCTGTGTGTTGGTTAGTATATGCAAGGAAAGCCATGCTGTGAACTCACACTGGAGATACCACGTCTGAATGTTTGTGGTGTAGTAAAACCACGCAGGCAGCTCTGTGTTCCCTACAGGTGTTGAGTCTGAGCCAGATTGGAGCTCAGGAGCAAGCCTGCATATCACAAGCCCCAAGATATTTTGGCATTGTAAAAACAAAAAACAAAGCTGCAGTTGAATCTGCCTCTTCCAAAGCCTGTGCCTGGAGAGTGATGGAAACCAAAGAGATGTGCCAATGAAGGTCATAAAGCACTGCAGTGCCATTTCCAAGCAGTGTCTAACAAAATGAAAAGCTCTTTCCTTTTCCCTTGTCATCACTTCTGTCACATCATCCCGCAGAGATCAACCTCTAACACACCGAAAGGCTTTCTCCCAAAATATATTAACCTTAGCTGTCTCTTGTGTCACTGCTCTAATTGAGACTTAATGTATTTACCTCTGCTGTTGTCACCCTCCCTCCCACTCTGCTTTTATTGGTACTGTGTTGTATTAGCATCTGTAAGCATATGCCCTTTCCTGCACGTGTCAGATGGGCAGAGTGCTGTCAGTAAGACCTATCATTTATCCAGTGGTGTTCTGGATCATTAGCACAGTGTCACAGTTTCACCCCCACCCCGGTGCTTTCCCCTAAGTAGATTTCACTGCATAAGTCTCATTTTCAAAATGATGGCTTAAGTGCACATGTTAATTGCAAGATTTAATTATATGGCAACGAAGTTGCGGAATTTTCCTCCTAATTAACAAGGAAAAACTTGGCGCAGGAGAAAGGGTATAATGGGGAGGTTCTGCCTTCTGCATTTCATCTTTAACCATTCTCACACATGGTTGTCACAGTGGTGTGTGCCCTGGCTTGTTGCCTTTCCTGTGTGAGAGTGGATCAGGTGCAGGTGAAGGCCAAGAGATCCACAGCCAGACACATGCAAGGGAAATGGTGGTGTAGGAGCTGGAGGAGAGCAGAGGACTGGCATTGCAAGAGAAAAATCCAGAGAGTTCTAGGGAGCTTCTTTTCAACCAACACCCTGACCTGCATCAAGCAGTGTGTGCCCACATCCATTTTATACTGAGATTTCTTTCCAAATTAGTATCTGGAGATTCACTTTAGGTTTGTAACACCAGCATTAGACAGGAATTAGAGTCTCAGACAAAAAAATGGTGGTTCCACTAACTGAGAATCTGTTTCTCCTTCCACACTTTGCTTCCTGCCTGCCTCCTAATGTGTCTGATGAAAGTGGAACACCAGTTTCTTCTCATACTGGTCATACTGGTTTTTCTTCTTTTTTTTTCTCTCTCTCTTTCGTGTTTTTTTTTTCCTTGTTCCAGCAGCCTTAGTAGCCAGTTCAAATATTTGGCCTTTCTGTTAACACTCCTTTCTATTGCCTTTCTCCAGGACACTCTCAGAGCAGCTGTCCTGGCTGGAGTGTCAGCAGAGCCAGAGTCAGTACCAGAGAACTGGAAATGAAAGAATGTTAGGCATGAAAGTTGATGTCTTCTTCTGGGTAGGGTGTTCTCACAAGCCTGTCATAATTGAACTGAAGGGGTACAAAAGGCACAGTTCATATTTAGACTACATCAGCTCTCTGCCTATTGATTCTTCTCTTTTCCTTTAGCCTTTTTCATCACATTATGACAAGTATTTTATCTTCCTGTCTTTAATGCTAAATGGCTGATGGTCTCTGGCATTTGAAGCACTCTGCTACTCCTGGCAGCATTGGCTCCTTGGGTCCAGGTCACTCTTCCTAGGTTTCTCATTTCCCACTCTTCACTGGAAAAGCCTCATAAGGTCTTGCAATCACCTTTCAGGGAGGGAAGGGCAGCATTGGGAATCCCTGGGAAACTGGATAACAGGAAAATTGTGGCAACAGGCTGCAGCTCACTCTTTTGCAGGAGCTCAGTGTTGTAGAATTAATCTTGTGTAATTTTGGAGACCCCACACTGATAAACATTGTAGTATTTCAGGATTTCCATATAACTGGTTTGAAAGAAATTGAAAAATTGCATTTCTATAAAATAAATGCTTTTTTTTTTTTTTCTTCATTTATTTTAAAGCTGAAATTGCATTGAAACTCATTAATCATCTATTTGGATTTGAATATTTGATTTTGACCTTATTGGAAAAGTTTTCATGCTTTTCCAGGTGAACTTTTGTGGAATTTAACACACTCCTATGGAAAGCCCTGAGACTAGCAGTGGACTTTTTTATTCATCACGCAATCACCTTATCTGACATAAGAATTTCACAGGCATTTTCTTTCAGGCACACCACACCAATACAGAATTCTGTGCTCTCAGACTTCAGTTTATGAATAATCATGTTCACGGATCAACCTAATTAGGTAGCAGAGAGAATTGCCTACAACAACTGCCTACAGTGAAAACATATATATATTCACAGCTAGACAACTGTTCATTAGGGACCTAACCTTGCAGCCATTATTCATGTTGAGTGGTACTCATTTATGGGAGATATTCCTATTGTCTTCACCACGCATATTACTATGTAAAATATCATCTGGCAATGTTAAAACTTCCTTAACATCCGAATATTTTCTACCTACAATGACACCTGGTGTAAAGTATGGAAGAAAAATTTTGAAGAGAAGGCAGCACTGTCAGCAGTAACGTGCATTTCATTGCATCTGTGGGAAAAACCCTCCTGACCAGTCAAGCTGGTTACCACCTTAAAGCTCAGATAATCATAACTGGCCTTGAGTATTCTCCTAGTCTGTTGCTGTGTGATTTAAACTTTGTTTACTTAACCCTTCTGAGGAGACCTGTCTGATTGTGTGCTGCAGAGCAGCAGCAGGGAATGGTCAGTAGATCACAGTCCAGCTGACAGGGCAGTTATCAGCAGCTGGGGGCCCGTTAATGTATTAAAATGCACTAATGCAATTGCAAGCAGTTGTTTCACCAGTCCCTCGGGGATGAATGGATTTGAATTGCAGATTCTTGTTTTCCGTCGTTAGGGCTCACCGCATTTTTCTGTCTATTTTTCATCCTCTTAGCTAGAAGGTCAAAGTCCTGGCCCTACCCTGGATAGCCTGGGAGCCCCGTGTGCCCCTCTCACTGGCTGTGTGCCACACAACTCTGTGTACATATAAACCTCTGGCAAGGGGTGGCTGGGAGAGAACTGATGCTGCCAGGCCAGTTCATATGCCCATTTCTGCCTGTGCCCTTTCCCTTGGGGATGGAAAGGAAATGGGCTGAATTATTCGGTCAGCTCCCTTTCTGACCACTCCTCTGTTGCAGAAGAGAATAGGCAGAAGCTGTTTATCATCAGGCACACATGTAATAGATCATTGCGTTATTCTTTATTTCCCAGAAAAGTCACTTGATGATGGAAAGTGTGTTTGGAGGGTTCTTCCTCAGAGGGCATATCCAGGTGAGGGGTCAGTCTAGCATGGAAGAAGTTGTGTTTCAGAGTCAAATAATCAAACTGAAGGCTTGTGATATCCAGGTTTTCTCCTCATTTTGCTGCAGTCTGCCTGCAGGTCCTTAGGTACAGTCCATGCCCTAGTTCCCTGTGACACGCTGGACATCTCTAAGACCTAGAATCCTAGAATCAACCATGTTGGAAAAGACCTCTGAGATCATCAAGTCCAACCCTTGATCCACTGCTGCCGTGGTTACCAGACCATGGCACTTAGTGACACATCAGTCTCTTTTTAAAAACCTCCAGGGATGGAGGATCCACCACCTCCCTGGGCAGCCTCTTCCAGTGCCTGATTACCATCTTTGTAAAGAATTTCTTCCTAATATCTAACCTAAACCTCCCCTGGCAGAGATTAAGCCCATGCCCTCTTGTGTTACTGATAGCTGCCCAGAAGAAGAGACTGACCCCAAATTGGCTCCAGCCTCCTTTCAGGGAGCTGTAGAGAGTGATGAGGTCTCCCCTGAGCCTCCTCTTCTCCAGACTAAACAACCCCGACAGATGATTTTCTACCCTATCTATGCTCTGTTTTGACCATTTAAGAGAAGTTTTTCAGGGGCAAGGCCATTTTTCAGTGCTGCATTTGTCTGTGAAAAAGGGAATAACATCCTTCTCAGTTGTGCTGGGCAGTGAGAAATGTTTGATCTCCTAATTGCAGCAGGGTAAAACCCATCTGCTCATGCTATCTCTTAATTGCCCCACTGCCTCCAACCCCATTTCTGTGTCCAGCACTGGCACAACCAGACCTTGGCCTTGCCTTGCTCTGCAAATACCACTGTACCACAGACAACAATAAGAAGGCAGACTGTATTTATTTAATGCTTTGCTGTGTGACAGCTTTTCGATATAGGTAAGCTTCGTGGAAGAAGCAGAGGTAATGAGCTTGTGTGTTGGCTTAATATATCAGGCAACAACATTTATATGTACAAGGCACCTTCTAACAACTGTGAGTGGTTTGTGAGCAGCAAAGATGTTATCTGCTGCCAGGAAAAGAGGCTGTTTTTAATATGTGAGGTGTGTGTTACTGTCAGGTTTTGTCAAAGAGAGGATGGCTTATCTTATCTGGTGATCCAGCAGCTCTGAATACGATTGTGGGCACAGTGAGGTGACATGGGGAGGTGAGCTCCAGAAACAGCTTTTACAGGTAGAGCAGAAGTACGGATTTTGTGCCCAGCAGATCCTCTGCCCCTTCCTCTTTCTCCACTGTGGAGCTACCATGAGAAATATGTTAAAGCTGTCTCCTCTTCAGCTCTACAGGGAGGTACAGAATTTGGCACAGAGCTCTTGAGCATGTGTAGAGGGCCAGGGTGACCAGACAGCAGGTAACAGGGCCCATGGCTGAAGAGAGGTGACATCATATCAGATCCCATGACCCTGTGAACTACACAAGTTGCTGGTACAGTTCAGGTTTCTGTTGTTTCTGTTGAGAACAAGAGCAGACAGAAACTCATTCCCATAGTCTAGGAGTGGTACAGACAGGGCTCTGTGCTCAGACAGGCACTTTCAAGGATTTCAACATCCATGTCCAAACATCCACTTTGCTAGAAGTTTGGCTACTAAGTATGTCTCCTCTTAATTTGACAATATCTGTCAAAGGCTCTTACACTGTTTCATGGGGAATCAGGCAAAACCTGTTGGTATGATGATGGTAGAAGATATTTGACTAAATTGGAAGTGATCAGAAGATCAATAACATATTGATACTCTGTTAAAATGAATCTGGTCTAGATGGGTCAGGTATCTATTGAGAAGTTCACTGAAGCAGAGGAAATCTGCATTTGATTAGAGAGGATCGGGCCATAAAGATGTAACTAATCCTAGCCAGGGCTGTGCTGTTTTCTTAATTTCCCAAGTCAAGCTGATCTTTAATAATGTGATATTCTCAGTATCTTTTCTCTTGTAATTTTTAACTCTTTTACATACTTTCTCCAATTTACTACACATGAGATGAGTGCCAGCTCTGTTTGAACCCACACAGACTCCAGGATAAGGCCTTGAGGATAGGACCCCAGGGCATCCTAACACCACTCCATCCCCATCCAGCTGTCTCTCTTCTCTATGCATCCAGACATCCTCATCAACAGGGCTACACTCCTAGCAACTTTCAGACTCTCCTTTCTCACACTGAACATGAGGCAGAAAATGATTGCAAGAATTATCTCAGCCCCATTTATCTGACAAGGGCTCTCTGTCAGGGTTGTGACTTCCTTGATTCTTTTTCCGTAGCACTGGCAATGATACAAAAGCAAAAAGAGACAAAAAAGCTCCCACTCTAAAAAGAGGTGTTGCTGTACAGCAGTCCTGTGGTGACTTACTGACAACAGACATGTGAGTTTACTATAGATTTGCTTTAGGTCATAAGTGCAAAACCATATCGCGTTAATATTTAAAGAAGCTTAGCACAAAAGCATGCATAATTAAGCAGTGTATCCAAGCTGATAATTCCAAATAATTTGTCTTCTGAAAGGGATTTTTGTAACTCATTAAACTGTTTTGAAATCCACAGCATAGCAGCAGGAGTATGTTTGCATTGCAAAATGAATAATTTTAAATGTTGGTCTGTGTCCACCCTCTCTGAGAAAAAAAAGAGACATGGTACGAGAGAGGATTTTTAAAAATGCACAAAGATTTGGATTCAGCATTGCACAAAGCTCTGTGTCTAAGATATATGTCTTACTTTTAAAAACTTAACTATATTCCTACCACGTGCAGGATTACCTTCTCTTCCCGGATATTTTCACATTCCATGAGAAGCACATTGATGTTAAACATGTCTTTCTGTAGGTAACTCAGTGAAGGGATGCCAATAATAAGAATGTTCTATTAGTTAGTAAAACAAGTGACATACAAGACAAACATGAAAAAATTAATGATGTCAGGTACAAGGTACAATATATTGTGAGCTTTTCATTACATCCAAAAGGCTATCTGAGCATATTTTCTGCCTGGATGCAAAAAATCTATGAGGAAAGATCATGAAGAAAGATCATCTTATGATCCATTGCAAACCATGCTTTTCAGAAATGCCAAAATACACATTGATGAGTTACCACAGATATTTCATTTTAGTGAAGACCAAAAATTAAATGGCAAAAGTTGAAGGCTTACTCAGATCACTGATAGGACAGGAAACTTATTTACAAGGCAAATCTAAAAAAAACTTTTGTACATGTCTTGCTGAAGGTTTTTCTAGAAGTTACAGAAATTGTCAGGGTTTTGTCAACCTGTGACAGTCCTGGGAGAGCAAATCTCAGCAGTCACAGCTCTGCTGCATCAAAACTGCATTGGCTGTTATTAACTCAGTACTTCTATTAGTAGCTCAGTTTTTGGCTTAGCTCCCTTCCACAGCTGCATTTTCTATTTGGACGTGTTGGGAGAAGATTGGGGACATGCACTGGAAACTGTCACTTATTAATGTCCTACTTAGTGCTCTGTTTCATGTAACAGTCCAGCACTGAGTACCAGATGACTATATCCTTTTTGTGATTGCCCAACTAGAGTTAAACCATGACACTGGTACTATCCAAATATCCTCACCTGTGGAAGGCAGCTTTTCTCCAGAAGGAACCTAATCTGCATGAGTCAAAACTGCTCTGTGAACTGCACCAGTCTGTGGTACGCAGGGCCAAACACTTCCAAACAGCATCATTCCTCAGAGATCATCACTGATGCAGATGCAGCCTGGTGAATGTGTAACTTTTGGCCCTACCACAAAACTGTACAAGTCCCAGATACATACTATCTAAAGTTTATCTCATAAAGAATATGTGTTTTTTATATTGGCCATGAGGAGGAGACAAGACTTTCCCATTCAGACACTGTAATTTATTTCTCTTCTTATTCTCTGTCTCTTGTCTTGATTAGTTGGATGCTCTGGGAAGCCAATGACTGGTTTGACTACTAATAAGGCCCTTCAGACTGGTGACAAAGGGATAACCAAAGGCTGCATAATGTGGCATGTATTTCCTCTCTCTTAGAGCTGAAGATATTCTTCCACTAGTGAGTCACAGGATGATGACAGTGCTATTAGTGGGAACACTGAGTTTGTTTCTTTAACATCAGTTTTTTCTTTTTTGAGGACATTTGCCTGCACTGACTACATAATGCCTGAGAGAGTGAACTTCCTGCTATTTTGCAAAAACTAAATATGAATACTAAGAATTCATCCCTTTGGACTCCTTAGAGAAACGTCTAGATACAGCTGCCTCAATTAGATTTCTGCTTTGGAACAACATCTCTTCAATGAATACTTAGCCTATGTGGAAGGAATAGGTCAAGATATACCAACAGGTCCTACCCTGTATGTGTGTAAAGCTGTGGAAAAGGGACTAGGAGAGAGAAAATATAAAAGCATCTTTGTCCCCTTGCCACCAAGTATTTTAGAATGAGCGAGGCCACGGGCAATCCTGAATGGCCCACAATTCCAGCTTTTACCTTGACTCAGTATTATTAGAAAGGAGGCACAAGTATAAACTTGGAATCTGGATTTTAATCTCAGTTTTCTCAAAGGAAAAGAGATCTTGATTCCACTCTTTCCTTGCTGTTCTTAACTTGGGATGCTGCCAAAACATCAATATTACTGTCAAACTGAAAGAGCCCTAGATATCCTGTTGGAAACCACAGGCCTCTATTCCACAGATATTAGTGAGATTCATCATTATTATCCTGCATATTCTCCTTGGACATTGGTATAAAACATAGCACCACGGTGATACATTTCATGTTAAGCTATGGCCATAGGCTCATCAGGAGATGTATATGTTGTAAAGCTGGAAATTCTCATTTTTGTTTGTATCCCTCATTCTTTTTCTTTCCCTAGTAAAAATATCTTAAGCTGGGGTCTTTAGACAGTACCAGTGATGAAAAGGGAGGCCATGGGCAGCTATCAAGCTCTCATGAGTCAGCTACTTCTTTGGTCTATGGGAATGAGATACAGCTTCAGATTAAGGCACTTGAATGTAGGTATGTCCTTGTAGATGCCAGCTTGTGAGCTAGGCATCTAAACACCTCTTAGCTGTCTTGGTATCTTCAGATGTCTGAAGTGGTGCTAGACATTCGTATTTAGAGAATTGTCTCCCCTGCTACTCAGGTACTGCTAATGAATGTTCAGATGCTTAACAAGTAGTCATATGTATTCACATGTTCTAATCTGAAATTGGATCTGTTTCTTGTATTTGCCTGCTTCCATCCTACACTGGTATGGAAGGATCTCTCTTGCTCAGCCTTTCCCTAAAGCTGTTTCCTCTAGTCTGCAAAAAGCAAAGCACCAAGGTGATGTTATGGGCTGTTGATTATTAATGCCAATTCATTGTTTTTCAGCTGCTTATCCCTGGCTGGAGAGCTGAGACAGTGGGGGGAAAGCATATGAGAACTGCGAGGCCACGGCTCTGCTATAACACACAAGGTTTTCTTAAACCAGTCAAGGGATTAGAAGTTCACACTCAGAATTACAGCCTCCCTGGCAAGAGGAGAATTGTTTCAAACATGCCAATTTGACTGCAAGGAATTGTCTTAACTTATCACTAAGTGATGCAGTTAAATGTTTCCTCTCTTCTGCATTTGCATCTCCCTTTTGGTTCCTCTTCTCCACTCAAAACACGAGAGCCAAGGGGGACTGTGAACCAGCTGATTTATTCCAGCAGTGTTTCCTCCTAGCTGCACTCCTCTGTGCTTGCCTTGGCAATGGGAATAAAGGTTTTGTCCTCACCTGAGCCTTGTGTGTAACCAGGCTCTTGCCAGGTACTGAAGAGAGAGTCAGCACTGCAAAAGCAGCTAAATAATACTAGAAATAAGCTACTAATAGGTAAATTTCCACTCTCAACAACCTCTCCTCCCCTGGAAACTCACTGAAGCACACTGTACAAGGACAGAAGGAGGCATTTTGCCACTACTGTGACCTGTTGAGCCCTCCTTTTCTGGTCATTTAACCCTGCAGTGACCCAGCTAAGTTGTGTGTAGTCGAAGGATGTCTCCCTGCATCCAGCTGTGACCTGAAGGGCAGCTCCAGACAATGCAGACAGCCCACTGGTCCTCCTGAGGAATGCCTCCCTCCAATCTGGTGATGTGCCAGGGTGTCTGTGAATTTTACCTATCATTAACCCCTGTGAAGATGAGATGTCTGAGCAGAGCCTTTGCCATGGGTCATGCCAGCCTCTCCAGAAATAGAAGTGTGTGGTGACAAAAAAACATCCAGTAGAGGAGTATTTTCATAGATACGACACATTTTCAAACCATGATGATGCATTCAGCCTGCTGCCACAATCTACTTAACAAGTTGCATTAAACTTCAGTGCCCTGATTGCAAAAAGTCTTGCTCTGGGCTGCTATTACCATCTCCCCCACAGTTAAATGGTCTGCAGGATTTGTTGGCAAAACACCAAGAAAGGATACTACAGGTTGGGATGAGCTTTATTCCAGAGTTTACCTATCTAAAATGATTAATGCATGCTTAATAACTTCAAAGATTTCCCATCTCTTCAGAAGGAGGGGGTTTCTTCAAAGCTTTCAGACAGAGAATCTCCCTTTCGAATTGATGAAGGCATGGTCCCAGTGGAGATTTTACATTGCCAGTATGCACTCCTTCAAAGATTTCATTGTTGTCATGCTGTATTTGAAGATTTCTTGCCCTCTGTTACTAGTTCATTTCATTAAAAGAAAAGAAAAAGAACAAGAAAATCATATCATTGGGGTTCCCTTCAAAGCAATTTTATGTCACACCCCTGAGCCATGGAGGGAATAATGTACACCAGATTTAGGGGTTTGTTGCAGTGTAATTAGCATCTCTGAGGAAAAAAGATGCCCTTTCCTAGTAGATTTGTTTTTCTTACTGTGAACTGTCTTTGATGTGCTTTGATTCAATTGCCAGATCACTTTTCAGATTAAATGTTGACCAAGAAGTTCAGCTTCAGCAAGCTCATCATTCACCTGGAAGGTTTTTGGATCAAGACGACACCAGTTCATAAGTCTAGAAAAATTTAAAGGTGCTTGCAAGAATATCAGAGCAAAAACTTCTGGGATTTTTAGAAGCAAAGGAAAATTCTTATCACATGGAGTTGCTAGGACTGTAGGAACAGTGAATAACTTGATTTTTTTCCTAGCTGTTTGCAGAAAGAGATGTACAATAATATATTAACTTCTGGAATGCATATTTTAAAAGTTTGCAAGGACTGCAAAAATTTATAGCTGCTTCACTTCCACTATTCAGTCCTATCAATACAGTTTAAAGTAGATCTGAGAAAGATATAATTCTTCTAATGGTTTAATCAATTTACGAACACTGCTTTTACTCCTGTTTTCCCTTGTGTAATAAATTGTTAATTAGCTTGTGTCAGAAACACATGAAAAAAAAAGAAGTTTTAGCCTGTATAGAAAAGGAGGATATTTCTGAAACTGTTCATAAATTTGTGCAAACTGGTAGAGCTGCAATTCCAAAGCATGTTTAGACGCTTCCACATCCCAAATAAACAGTAATGTTCTGTTGTTTTAAATGCTTATCTTTCTAGTTATCCTTTGTTTTGCTCAGTGAGCGCATTCATCAGCTCTTCATGGCTCAGTAATTAATGAAATTCTCTTTCCATTAAAACTAAATACTGCATTTTATATCCTTGAGATGGACTCCATACTTGATTGTCTTTTCTATGGCAGTGTATATTGAAAACTATAAAATTATAATACAACTATTAATACACTGTATCTGCTTGTACCTAATTTTTATTAAAAATGTATTGTGCTCCAGCTGGCTCATAAATTACAATGCGGTTGAAAAGGCTCCAGTTGGATTACTTCTGAAGGAGAACATATTGAAATAAAGAAAGGCTTACTGATTAATATTTTGACTTTATATACAGTGTTAATAAGGTAGCAGCCTGATTACCATAGAAAAGCATTTGTAGTTAACTGGACTGTAGATCTGGTGAATGTAACAATGTGAAACTTCTGGAAAGTGGCATTTACCAAAGAAATCACATTATAATCACTGATAAATCTTTCAAGTAATCTTCTCTTTTTATAAATGGTATAAAACCCCCACATTTTTCAACAGTATATTAATACATTTATGGGAATGTGGCAGAATCTGAAATCACATACCATCTGTTCTCTGTCTTTCAATTGCTACCACTGATTGTGATAGCCCCTCTAAAACTGCTTAGAAATAGCTGAAATAGCTTTGTCTTTAGTTTTAATACCATGAGAATCAAAACTGCTTAATTATGTCTCATTTGGGAAGTAATGGGAAAGCAAAAATGAGGATATTTGGCTTAGAAAAGAGAGGCCTCCTTTCCCCTTTGTATGCTTAACAGTCAACACAAGTTTGGGGGTAAAATTTGTACATTAAAAATCACCCCATGGAACTCAGTGAGTAGACTGATAAATTTCATCTGGAAGCTGAATTATTCCAACTCATTCTTGCTCCCTAAGACTGAAAAGAGGAGCCAAAATCACAAAAAGCATCCAGTCATTAAAATGGAAGCTATGGTTTCTTGTTGGTGGCAGAAGCTCACTGAAAAAATGGACACACAGCCACTTGGGCTGCAGCATCCATGAGGTCTGGTAACTCCATTTCCAGACTGAAACAGATTGATTTCAGAATCTGGGGTTTTTGGTGGTTTTTTTTCTTTTTTTTTTTCCTGTTTGTTTTTTTTTTTTCCTTTCCGCCTCCCCCCCCTTTTCTTTCTTATTTTCTTTTTTTAGTTTTTTTCTCTTCTTTTTTTTTGTTTTCTTTTTTTTCCCTACAAAACAACTTTTTGCAGCTCACATCTTCTCTCATTCTTACACATGCACACCAGGCTATGCCTTTTTTTAATGAATAATATGACAGAGAAGGCAAATTTTCTCTTACATTTTTAACTTAAATGAGAATAAAGCCCCTTTATTGTCTGTACTTCATTCCTGAAGTTTTGCCAACAATAATGTTGGCTTTATTAGCTCTGTAGGATTGAAGATGCTATCATGGTGTCAGACCACATACCAAGATGCAGGACTTCATATGTTTTTAATTTTCCAGTTATTTGTCTTGTCTTTTGGTCAGCCAGTGACTCATGAGAATACCATCAAACAATGAAACAGAAATGGAGTACTGGAAACAGCAGTGACAGCTGCACAAGGCAGAAAGGATTACTTAATGGCTGCCTTCCACTATTTTCCTGGGCCAGCCTTACACAGAGATTTACATATTCTCTCCTAGATGCCAGTGTAAGAACATAAGCATTATCCTTCATATACCATAATGCTGACTGTCAAGATATGCACATGATATGACTACTTTAAAGAGTAAAGTGGTATTCCTTTTGATCACAGGTATTTACAGTCAAATGCAAAACCCAGTTTGCTCTCTTCTTTATCTAATGGCAAAGAGGCAGGACACAGGATTTTATATAGGGTGATAACTGGGTAGTAAAATAAATAAAAAGAACCTGAGGTATTTTAATGCCCTGCAATATATGTGATAGCTGGAATATCCAAGCTCCCAAGGATTTGGCTGATCTTGACACATGATGCCTGGATGAGACACCCAGTGCAGGGTATGGACTGATATGATATCTGAGCTTGAAGAAAGAAATTTATTTGCATTTATAGGTATTCTCCACTTTTTATAGAATTCATTATACTCCTTTTTTTACAGGCAGTTTCACTCCTTGGTTGCTGAGAGTATCTGAGCAATAGCTGACTAGAGCATCATTGCTTCATCTGCACAAAGCTTTCTAGTTCTGTGACTATGCAAATGAAGAGCAAACAGCCACAGAAGAAGTAATAGGAGACACAGTCACTACAGCAAATTCAGCTGAGGCTATTTGAAGAAAACATAAGGAAAACAAGTCTGTTGATGGGAACTTTTGAGTTTTCATTCCTTTCAGAATTCTCACTCTAGCAACTCTGTCCTGCTTTTACTTTCCTTTCTTTGGCCAAATAAAGAACAAAAAGCAGTAAAACCACAACTCCTGTGAGTCAAGAGAATTACAAGTACGGACTAAAATTTATTTTATTTCTAAGGAAGGACATCCCTTACCATGAGGTTACATCTTAGGCGTTTAAAATTCACAATAAATTTAATTTTTAATTTTTTAATATTTAATTGTATTGAAAATGAATTTTTTTCTGTGATATACCATTCCCACAAGCTGTACGATTACAAACCAGTGCCTCAGGGGGCTGAAGTCTATTAGAGAAGCACCAACACAATTTTCTTCAGCATAATCTAAAAGACCTGCTCAGAAGCAGGCATATGTGGTGCCTGGCATTTGCTTGTGTTGGGTTTTGGGGCAGTTTGGTGTATTAAAAAACATTATCTTCACCAGTATTCTGACCTGAACTGGGGACACTCAGTCTTCCTCTTCACAAAATGGCTCATCTTTTTACAGCAATCAGAAAGCAAATTCCCTGAAGTTTCCTGTGTTAGATGCCTTTTGACATGCCAGACTTGCAAATGGATATGATGGAATTCAGAGCAATATTAAAAAGGATGAAATATTGAAGAGGGGGAAGAAAACCACCAGCTATGTGAATTAATCACTGCGTGTCCTGAGAAAATTCAAGAACACAATTCTAGATCTGTGGACAAACAGTCCCTAAATTCAGTGGTTGTATGATCCCTCAATATACACTGGTGTCTCTTCAGTCCTGAGATCAACTATTTCAGTGATTCACAAACTATACACTCCCATGATGGGCCATGGTGACTTTAAAGGAGCCTTTTGCTGTGTGATCCACAGTTAGTGGGTCTCTAGGAGGTTTTGGGACTGTAGCTTTTAATTCATGTCATTGTGCTTGGAAGGTGCACAAAGACTCAGCACACTTAGATGCACCTCAGAGCTTCATCAAAACTCCTTGGGCTCTGTCCTATACACACCGATTGATGGAGCCATTAAGGCCTGAAGGGACGAACAGTAATGATTCCATTTGGACCAATCCAATTTCAATGACATTGCCTCATACAGTTCCATTAACACTGGAGCTGTTACAACCTCAGTGACAGATTATTATTTCTTTTAAAAAAGGAAAAGGAAATTAACACAATATATTGAATTGCACTGAACGGAGACAATAAATAATGGAATGTACCAGACACTAACCTCTCCCTTCTGTAATTCCAGGAGGAAAAATAGACATATTTACCACAAGGTTGATGACATATGTAGCACTTACCCTAAAATATGTGGCAAATCCTTATAACATACGAGTAGAATTATGAAACTGGCTAGGTCTTATATTGGTTGCAATATAACTTCAAGTAGAGAATTAGACAGTATATATCTATCTATATCTATCTCTCCATGGTCACTGCTGTAGCAGTGAGCAAAACCCAGTGCTAAGAAGGTGCTCTGTAATGGAAGAACTGAGTGACTTAAGGAATTAAGTTTTTCAGAAGTCACAACAGGACCAGTGGAAAAACAAATGTGACCCACCACAGCCAACACCAATATGCTACACTGATATTTGCATGGATGGCATGTGTAAGTGTACCCAGAAACATCCCTCTTCCTCCAGGGCTACTTGAGGGCATAAGTAGCTCTATTCCCCAAGTGGAAAAAGAGCTATACAGTACTGGATGGGCTTATGCCATAAACTTTTGTTTGTCCTTTGTTTAGACTAAGATTTTGATTACATACCACAGTCTCTGCCAGATCTCCACCTTGACTCATCAGATCCTGATGGAAATTTGCATAGTTCACAAAATCATAAAATTGTTCTGTTCGGAAAAGACCTTTAAGATCATCAAGTCCACCATTAACCTAACTCTATCAAGTCTAGTGCTAAACCATATTCCTAAGCACCACGTCTAAATGCCTTTAAAATACCTCCAGGGATGGTAGTTCAACCACTTCCTCAGGCACCCTAGTTAAATTGTTATTAGACACAATTTGGTCGTTTTGTACTATCTGAAGAATTTTCCCCTAAAATAGCACATTATTCTTTGAACTGGTTTACTGGATTCAGCTTCAGAATGCATGTCATGATCTTTTAAGATGCAATTCGTAATAGTTGCTTTGACTGGATACCCAGAACCTCAAGACACATTTCTAAAATGCACAAGCACACTGCAGGAATAAAAAGAGGATTTATGCTAAGAAATTTTTCCTTATACCTCTAGTATGATATGACCCAATGTGATATTGTCCACTCCTTAATTCTGGCTAGAATGACAAATTAACAGAGGCAAATAACACAGGCCCTGCAGATGAGAGAATGTGCAAAGGGAACATTTTCAAAAGTGGATGCAAATTAAACTATTAGTGAATTTGCAAACCCACTTGTTGCATCATCCCCTTTTGAAAATATGTCTTCCTTGTGTTTCCTTTCAATAGACTTTCCGTGGTTTTCCAGCCACCTTGAATAATTCCTGTGCATTTTGTGGTGTGGTAGTTTGCTATCTATTGTATTCAGATGTAGTAAAGCTATTTGCTCTTTTTACTTTGAGCCTCTCATTTCCAGTTTGCAATGCTGCTGGTATCAGCTGCTCTTTTGCAATTCCCTGTCATTTGCAGTAAGTTAATTGAAGGCATTAGACAGAGGAAGCACAAAGGCCCATACTACACCTCTCACGTGAGTTCAAGGTTGCTTACTGATTCCTCCCATTCATTTTACTCTTATATAAACCCCTTTGTGTACAGTGGAGATAACCCAGTTTGCTGCAGCATAAGATAGCAGCTAATCAGATGTGACTTTTAAAAATGCCTGACAGCACCAGGTCTGATGGAAATATGTTTCCTGCTGGTGAGGGATCTGCCCTAGAGACTCAGCAGCTTTCTCAAGACTTTCTTGTCAATAAATTTGTCAATACTAGCTGTCTCCATACTTTGCCCAGAGTAGCTCATATGGACCTTGAATGTTTGACTCAATACTTTTTTTTTTTTGCATGGAATTTCTTTATACTTATTAAACTCAATTTTATGTTAACAGAGCACAGGATTAATCAATTAATTAATTGATTTTTAGACAGTCATTCTTGTGAGTAATTGATTAGTGATTTTTTAATCTGTGTTTTCCCTGCCCTAATCTGCAGCCCTAGAACAGTTAAAATAAGTGAATTCAAGACCTTATGACCAATCTCACATGCACAGGTATCTCATATAAAACGCCTGCCCACCAAGGTTTTCCCTTGTCAGGCTGTTGGATGCTCATGGAGATATTTTCTGAAAATCTCTTCTCTTTGTGTGTAACCTTTCTGTCTCTGAAGGCCACAGTCCATTCGGCTTCTCACAAAGACAGAACAGTTGCACACACTGGAAGTGCATCTGTTTGAAATATAATTAGGCTAATAATGGGAAGTGAGTTTCAGCTTTAATTAAGATGAGAGAACTTATTTTCTAATCTTGCATGGCTGCTCTGAGTAGGTCTGTGTCTATGTGTGAATTTGTTTCCCTTTGTTCGCTTTAAATCCTCTCAGACTTTACACACATACGTTGGTATCAGAGGGATTATTTGGATCTGATATAGTGACCAAAGCAATGTAGCCATGTTTCTTCCTCCCAGATCTGGCATTCCGTACACCTACCCTGAAGAAGAGTGAAACAACTTCAGTCCTATTACATAAAGTCCCAGCTGTGCAGACACAAAGGTGCATGGCAGAACAGAACAAAGAAAGGACGTAATGGGAGAAGTGATGGCAATTTTTATGAAATTGAGCTGCTGTTGACTGTGAGGTCTTAACGCAAAGATAAAACAACTGCCTGATTATTTTGCAAGAGCAAAGCTTGATCCTGACATGAAAAAAAAAAGTTGTGCAGAGGTACCACACTTTCTTCAACCTGCCCACATCTGCAGTTTTGTCTTCATAATAACTAGAAATTCACCTCTATTGAATTAAAAAAAATTAATTCAATAATTAATATTATTGAATATAATTCAATATTATTATGGAAATAATTAAAATAATCAGAATGCTTGTGAATGCTGCTTGTGAATGATGCTTGTATCGTATTGTCTGTAGTCTCTATATGAGTCTTACCATAGGGAGGGCAGTGAGGTCAGTATTGGCTGTAGATCTGCAAAGCTGTTCTTTGTAATATTCACCTTCTGATAATTTTAAGCCACCTTTGTAGATCCCTTGTTGTTGTTCTGTAACATCAGGAGTAGTTCTTTGTACACTAAGACCCATTTTTCTGCCTCTTCAGGTGCTCCAAGTATCAACATTTTCCACCTAATTCACACAATGAAGGAGTTTTATTTTAGCTTTATTTTACTGTAACATTTCTGTTTCGTAGGTTAGCTGATAAATTTGTGACTTTATCATGATACAGGAACTAGCACTAGAACAATATCTAGCAATAGAAGTAAAAAATCCCAGGCATGTGGAGAGATGACCTGATGAGTTTTTGGTCAGCATGGATCTCCACAAATTCTTCTTGCCTTGAAGAAAGAAGAAGGATTCACTATTTTCACTTAACTTTGTGATTTATCACCATCTGGCTCTTGCCAGCAAGCACTCAAGAAGGCTTATGGTCTGGTCCAAGATCTAAGATTTTGCTTATTTATAAAAAAATCATAAATCACTGGATTTCAAAGCATTTCTATATAAATTCTAGAATTTTTAGTTATATTTTTATAAAATAAAAATCTGGCTTTGACTTTAGATCACTTCAAAAGGAGGAGCTTTGTAGTATCCTATTAAGTGTTAGAGAGCTTGGGATTTCTATTATTTATAATGACTTTATAGTTGGTTTTGTACTTTTTGGAAGAAGGAAAATAATCAGGTTCTATCAGTGTACTTAACAGTTTAAAATCATATGTTTTCTTCAACTTAAAAAAAATTTTCATATTAATTTATACATATTGTTAATGATCTTCACTCTGGTGATCTAAATATTTCTCACAGCTAAATGGCTGTAGCATCTTGAACCATCCTGAATTTAGAAAAAAAGTACCAAAGGAAAAAAGGCATGCAGAAACCATAACGAGATTTGCATATGTTTAAAAATGTTTCTGTATATTATGGGCTTCCATGAAGCCATTTAAATGAAAGAAGTACTAAAAAAAAAAAAAAAAAAAAAAAAAAAGAAAAACTCTATGCCTTATAGATGCACAGAGACATAAAAACTTATTCCCCATGGAAATTGTGCCTTTAAATGACATTTCACTTTTATGAACAGTTTTATTACAAAATAGATTTCCTGCAGCTAATTTCATGAGTTGTCCCACTCTGCTGCTACTTTCCACTGCCTCTCTAACTTCTTGTTATCAAAGTAAAGGTACATTAATTGCTATATGATGTAAGAGAGCTGGCTGCATGCCAGAGCCCCAAGCAGGCAGGCATCGTGCCTCTTAGTTCTCACTGGAGATGCCTGCACCCAGCTGAGTGTGGCAGCAGTATTTAAGCAGTATTTCCACGTGATGGATTAAGTGTCATTGATGGATATGGGTAATGGTATCTCCTGAGTGTCATTCTAACAAGACATATATGTTGTTGGACGTATTTCACAAGTCTTTGTAATAATGCATTAGTCTCACTGAGAAGGAATAAGGGATCAGTAGCACTAATTAGAAAGTTCTTGCAGACAGACTTTGGTTGATAAAGTACAGTGTGAGCTTTCAGTCATTAACAATAATACAATGAGTTCAAGGTAGAATCAATCTAAGAGGGTGATTGCACAGACGACATTAAAAATTATACATTCCTTATTAATACATTGATTTGCATTCTAAATTAGGTGATGACATTTAATAAAGAAAAAGAAGAAGAGAATCTTTTTTTCAATTATATTTGCTGTGTGAGTGATGTGTAAGTTCAGTTGCAGAGTGAGTTTAATCTTCTGTTATCTGCAGCAAGACCTGCATTTATGGAAAAAGAAAAAGAGATAGCATTAGAAAGAAAATTACCTTGTGTCTGGGAAAGCTCATTATCTTGGATCTGGGTGGGCTGGAAAGAATTTCACAAATATTGCCAGTAATTTCTTTTCTTTCTGTTTGGCAAAAGTGAAGAAGAAATTCTTCAATTTCCATTTCCAATTACCAAAGCTAGAGGAACCTTGGAAATGGATGAGAAATGGATAATATTTATGGCTCCATTCAAAATGTTCACCCATCTGGACAAACTGGGAAATAACCCTGGACCTGGCCATCAGAAGACCACATGCTGTCTTTGTTAGAATTGGGCTTGAGGCAGTAGCTAGATATCTCTGTCTTCAACCCCACTGCATGGTTCAATACCATTTAATTCCATTAAATCATATCACTGCAGGGACAGTAGCTGGAGCCCCTGTGTAGAAGAAAAGGTCTGGATCTATGGAGCTATCCAGCTACAAAGTCACTCAGTCTTGTTCCAGTCCTTGTCTGAGTTTGCTTTACAACAGCCTGTAAACATTTTGCCTTGCAGGGTTGGTAACAACAGTATGTTGCTATTCTTCTCTTGCCACCCCAATGAACAGCTACCCCTGCCCTGGAACTGGGGCTAGCAGGCAAGGCAGTTTTTAAGTCAATGCCTCTGCTGTAAAAAATGTTCTGTTCAACAAACAGTCTATGAGAATCCTCAGGATGGATATATATCCCAAGAGAACAGTGAATGGAGAAGCTCCTCATTAGCACACAGCATACTTAAATCAGTGGCTGTCACTGGACCAGTGTTCTTATCCTGGATTCTTCTGGACTTGTACTGCTGATTGCTACAAACCTTAGCAGAAACACAGATAAGTAGCATGCAGCTCTCATACATTTTGCTTCATCATTTTCAGTGATCAAGAAGGTCCCTTTGTGAAGTTGCCCAGTAGTTAACTCCATCCCAAAGGGGACAACCCTGACACTCAGCCACAGGGGAGCTGTTTTCTCCTCCTTCTGCCTGCAGAATTTAAAGCAGAGCAGGGCACAGCAGCAAAGGTATAGGGGATGTACATCACATGAAGGGGAAGGAAGGGTTACAGTCCAGAGCTGAGCAGTTTGCCTGCTTAGAGGTATCTGTGGAGAAGAGGTCTGTGCTCCCCAAGTGCACAGTCTGTTTGTGCCTGTGGGCTGGGTAAAGAAGACACATTTGCAAAAGAGTAATATGATTGTCAGTCTCTTCAAACTAGCAGGCAGGATTAAATTATTTTATCCTCTGGGTGCAGAGCTATGGTTGTCATTAGCAGGAGGAGAATGTGCACACCATGGGGTAGCCTCCAGCTGAGAAACAGTCTCTAAGCAGCACAAACTTAGTGAGTTGCAGGTGTGTGGTTTTCAGCCACTTAAGTAGAAACAGTAGAAGAAATCAGAGGCCTCCCATTGCCTGAGAGAAAGGTGCAGTCAGGTTTAGTACAACTTACACTAGTACTGGTGCATGGTGCTAAGGGAGGGCATCTCCAGCACTGTGCCACTTCACTGCAGGCCCTTGATATTTGGAAGATGCTCTGTGAATTTGTATCTTCAGGGTTACTACTGAAGCAACCCCAAGTGCTGTTCAGTCTGGCCTTTAAAGAGATAACTATTCCCTGCATCTTACCTATCAGATTCAGTTTGAAAATGTATTGAATTATTAATTGAACTACTCTTCAAGATTTGGTTAGGAGTACATCATACATCTAAGTGTAGACAACTCTTTTATGACTTCCATGACTCCGGATGTGCCATCGCTTCAGGTTCAAGCAATGGCACAGGAACGAGTGTGACCCACCTTCAGACAACATGGAGATATTGAAGGGGAAACATAGGCTGCAGGTAAAGTGACCTTCAGATGTGCTTCTTCCCTATGGAAGCAAGACTGGGATCTGATGCAATCTCAGATCTCAGCCTGAAACAGAGTTAGGATGTGGCTGAGAGAGGAACCATTTGTGGGACCTTGTAATCTCACTCAGAGGTCTTACACACCAAACAGAGCTAAGTGTGGAAGAGCTGCTTTGCTATATATCAGTTGCAGAAGTTGCCATATTAAAACACAAACGTTTTTTTTCCCCTGCTCCTTAGGGAAAACCCTGTGTTTTGGGTTAGGTTTCTCTCAAGATTTTCTGTATTTGTGGAAGCTTCACACAATAGCATCTGTCACCTACTGAGGTAATACGAACTGGAGATACTATCAGGGACACAGAACATCTGAGATTAGGAGGAGTAAAGTGGTAGGCTGGGAAAACAGGTGTCCAGAACTGAAGCTGAGCCTTTCAAGAACCAGATTTTTAGCAGATGCTCATGACTGAGTTCTGGTGTTTGATAATTAGCAAGATGGGCATGAGAAACCTGCTCTGTGCATGAGAGCCTTTTGAAGATTCTGCATTTCTGATGATTTATTCAGATCATTTTGAGAAATGATATTTATTTTCACTAGTTTGGAAAAAAAAAAAAAAAAGAAAAAAACAAAAAGAAAAAGAGAAAGAAGAGAAAGCAGCAGATGGTTTATATTGAAAAAAACCCACAAAAACCAACAAAACAAAAAAAATCCAATGCAAAAAAACCCAACCAACCAAACTAAACCCTCCCAAAAAGCCCACAACAAAAAACATGTGCTCAGATATTTCTCTGAGAACATTTGTAGCCCGTTCCCTTAGTGCCCTACTGCAGAACTGGCATGCTTTTGTTTTGGTGTCTGATGTTTATGGCATAGCAAAGCACAGAGCACACAACTCATTTTGTACATGCTCGGGAGCAGTTATTCTGCAAGGAAGAAAGAGGGTTAGTAAGTGTTAGCAAATCCTCTTAAGAAGGCTGAGTCAGAACTGAAAGCCACTCTTTAATCAAAAGATTTCTCAAAACCTTGTCTTGTCCTGAAGATTAGAGACATATAAAAAATATCCAAGGATTTCTTTTTTTTTCAACTAGGATTCTACCAAATTTTGAATGCCAGCCCATGTTTAAAAATTAAATAGCTAATTTCAAGTATCTTTTCAGATTTTTTTTGCAAGAAATTATGCTGTTTACAGGGACACATGAAAAAAATGTTTTAGCCTTTACAGAAAAGGAGGGTATTTCTGAAACTGTTCATAAATTTGTGAAACTGGTAGAGCTGAGATTCCAAAGCATGTTTAGAGGTGTCCACATCCCAACTACAATACACTCATTCCTAATAGTACCTGTATCAAAGGATATTGTTTGCAAAAAAGGTGTTATGAGCAGTTATGAGCACTGGTGTAAAATATCATTCCCCTTCCGCCTCTTGTTCAGCTTCTGAAACTACTTCTGTGAATAAAGCCATCTCAAAAAGTAGTTTGCAGTTTTCCATGTCATTTGGATTTCATCTTTTATAGAGATCTGCACTTCAGTGTGATACAAATACAAAAAATGGTGAAGCCCTTAATCATTAATGAACCTGTGTCCTTCAGCAAAGAAATAGCTTTTGCAAGAAAATACTTGTGAGAAATACTTGGAAAGGTGCCATTCATTACTTGGCAATTCAAACAGTATGTCTGAACAGGTTGTGATAATCTCTCTTTATAATCAACTGAGAGATCTATTTCTCTGTGGTTTCCTCTTGTACTGAACTAAGAGTTGAAGAGACATGAGAGAAATTGCATCCCATAAATCTGAAATCTATTTATTGACTCTGAAGGGCTCCTATGGTGACTGGCCCAGAGTTGTGCATCTAGCTTTTATCTGTCTTAAACAAGGACATATAAATCCAGCCAGCAGTATCTGAGTCCAGCCCTTTATCGTGGCAGTTTTGAAATACAACAGGCACAGAGGCTGACGTAATATTTAGCATACATAACACAATGTATAGAAACAAGTGTATCTTCAGGATACAAAGAAGCAAAACTCAGCTGATGAGCTTGTGGAGGGGCTCCTTTCTGCTTTTGCTCAGCACCAGCTTTCCTATAGTACAGTCAAGGTTGTCAGTAGCAATTTGATCTTGATTCCTTGAATATATGTTATTTGGCTTTTTATTTTTTGATCAGGCTGTTCTTTTGAAGCACATATCCTGTTTTTTTTTTTCCACTTGCCATATTTTTTTCCACTTTGGCTTATGTTGAAGAGCAGTTTTGGAGCATACAGATTGGATTTCTTTCTGTCTGAAACACCATTTGAAGATGCATTCCAGATGCTCACCAGTATTCAACTACTGATGAGAAGTCAATCCATGTCCTTACACCACTGTAATATGGGGATCAGGTGCTCAGCACCAGAAGTTTGATTCTGCAGATCCCCAGATGCCAGACCACACTACCTTATAATGTAGAAGGTTCTTAGTATTAAGGACTTCCTAAGGTCTGGGATGCTTAACACTGGATTTAGGTGAAAGACACTTTTTTGCATAGTGAAAATGGAAGAACACCCCAGAATGCTTCAGCTTAGTTAAGCAGTGCAATATGCTGGTATTTTTCCTCAGCTTTGTGCTGCTCGAAAGCTGTGCTGAAAATTAAAGATTAACCCATGCAGAACACGAACAACTTATAAAAGTTATTGGAGGAAAAAAAAATAAAAAAAGGTATTGAAATTGATTGTTTAGTGGGTTGGGGAGGGCTGATTTCAGGTGTTTGGGATACTCCTTTTGGGTCACTATTTCTTAAAATCTCCCATAATTCATTCATCCCATCAAAACATACTTAGATCTTGTTTGATAAGGTAACCCTAAACAATATTTTGAAATACGTATACAGGTGACATTTAACGTGAGACAAAAGGTAAAGGTTAGAGTAAAAATCTGAGACAAGGTTTTAACTGGCAGGACTGATGCTGTTAATAGAGCTTCATCACTTCTACAGCTCCTCTATCTTACACAGTACAGTTTAGCTCACAGGATGCATATCTGAGAAATACCAAGCCTGTAGTTTACCAAAATCCATCACAACCAAGCAGGTCTTTGCTTTGAGGCAGTCTCTGGGCCATTTCTTTATGTCATTTGAACAAAGATCCACTTTTTCCTGAAAACCAGGATGCAGTTTTTCTAAAGCACAAGCTGTGTGGAAGGGCTTATATATGTCTCCTTGAGTGGAGCTTGCTTGTGCACTTGATATAAATTTAATCATTATACATGCCATTCTTTTTTATTAAAATAATAATGTCTTGCAGGCAATCAAACAGAGTTTCTTGAAACTCAGCAGTTTTATCTGCTTATTTATGGTAACATCAAAGTACGGTCACTCTCATTACAGTCTGTAAATAACCAGGGTTATGTCCTTGATCGGTGAAATATTAGAGTGTTGTGGGAGTGGGAGTGTCTGTCTGCTGCTCCTGAGAGGCCATAAACTGCACAGAAAATAATTACCTTGCCTTTTTTTTTTTTTTTCCAGTATTTTTGATAATACAATCATCCTTTACTGATGGGGTATCTATCATGATCTGCTGGTCATTTATACTGTCTTCCACAACATCTCAAACTGAAGATGAAGAAATCATCAGGCTGCACAACATCATGGTTTCCTGCATATGTAATCCTACAGACAAGTCGAGCAGGGAACAAACCAGCCCATTTTTATGCATTAAGAACTGGAGAAACAGTTTCAGGGGACAGAATCAGGGTTAGTTGGTGAAGTCTGGTTGGATACCACTTCTCTGCAACCCTGCTAATGTTTTTCCATCTCACAGCAAGCCAGAAACGTAAGTACATCAGAGGTATGCTGAGAGGAGGCTTTTCAAGGTGACATCTGACAGTGGTGGCTCTCCAGTTGCTCAGTTCTGTGAGAGTTCTGAGCCCCAATTATAATCCAGAGTTTTACAATGATTACCAGACCTGCAAAAGGTTAGGAGCACCCCTGCAAATCTCTGAGCTCCTGTTGTAAAGGATGCACCATATGAAAACCAAAGAGCAACAGGAGTAAGCTTTTTGGTGAGTCTGGGAAGATGGACCTCCATGGGAGCTGTTCCATAGGTGATTCTGACACCCACATAAGCTAGGACATACAATCAACCCTGAATATCCATGTCTGCATCATGAGAAGAGAAAATTGTGTCTATATGTCAATATAAATAGTGCAAAGTGGAATTCAGTTTGGGTCTGGTTGCTCTTACTGGTCTTGGACTCACAGGTAGACTTAGTCATGGGTGGTACAGTGTAAAGTTAATCTTTTTGTCCTTTGCACCATACGTGAACATGAGTAGGAGCACCTGTGCTCTCTGTCCCCTTGTCTCCACAGAAAAGGAGTCAATACCATCTTTTACTTGGTTATATTCAATAATTAGCCATCACTTGCAAGTGTTCATCATTTCAGTATTTATTAATTTTTTTTTATTTTTCTCCTTGGAGATGATATGTTAGGGGTAGAAATGTGAAATCCATTGTCAAAATACTCAACTTGCCAACATAGTACCTGTGAAATTTACATTTGCGATGTATTGATATGTGAAGTTGAGATTTTTTTGGTGCAGGTAAAGATTTTTGGTTTCAGGCAAAAGGCCTGAAATGGCATGGGAGCTTACGGAAATTTTAGGTCTGCAGGGGAAGGGATATGCGTTTTCTGTCACTCCTTAGTGGATCGTTGGTATGTTGTGTGAACATTTGTGTCCTCAGAGTTCCCTAAACATTTGCATTTTTACCTGTAGTTTGTGTTTCATTTCAGCATTTCTCCAAACACTAAATGTCTGGAGCAGCCTGTTACAAAATTGCCCACATTTATGGAGATGTGTAAATTGCTTATATTCTTCTTCTTTCTATTCTGACCTCTTTCTCCATAGTTTTGTTCTCATTTAGCTGTTCTCACACAATGACATGCACTAATGTTCCTTTCAGCATGTGAATGTCAAGATAACCTGAGGTTAAATTATAGCTTACAAAAGAGGAGCCTTGAACCGTGTGATGTCATGCTTCCATTTCTTGGGGTGGGGGTAGAGGGCAGAGGGAGGAGGAGCTTTAGTGGCAGCATTTAACAAAATATTCAGATTCCAGCTTTGTGATTTTGCTCTCTATTCACGCTCTCACTTAAGGTGTATGCCATGCTTGCCTGTGTATTAAACAACATCTGAAGAAGTCAGAATACATTAGCATTTTAAGTAATGTGTAAATGTAAAAGGTACCATCTGGGACTCTGCAAGATGTAATATGAAGAAACAAGTTGTATTTAAAAGCTGTATTTAATGTTGGGAATAAAATCTGTGTTTTCATAACAGCTGAGAACAAAACATATTCCAAAAGAAGGCTTGGCTGCATCACCTCTCCTTGATGCTGTGTGACATGGGGAAGGAAGGTCCAACTTTATGGATTTTTCCCCCCAGAGGTCTTGATGGCTTTTTTGGTTTCTTACTATTCCATTCCATAAACAAAATTAAGAACTCAGGTGCTGTGCTGAAAAAAAAAAAAAAAAAAAAAAAAAAAAAAAAAAAAAAAATCTGTTTCAGAGGCATTTACTTAAAAAAGCTTTGGTTTGCTGATTCCTTTTTGAAGTTCACTTGCCCAAGACTGGGAATCAAGCCTCTCCACTTCATCTGGCACATCCTGAAAGGGGGTGATCTCCTGGGAGAAGTCCACTCCTCTCACTAAATCACGTCTCTGTGCTAGTGATTGATCTCTGTGCTAGTGATTGATTTTGTCCTGATTTTACTTACCTGTCAAATGAGTGTTCCACTACTTCACTCAGTGGTCTACATATGGAAATTGCTGTATTTGGGAAAAAAAAAAAAAAAAAAAAGTTAAATTTAGATCAAGTTAATTAAGAACTGCTCTGATCTGTTCTTCTAAGCTTTGTCAAAGCTGCATTTCAGGGTAAATGTGAAGGATCAACTCTCACCAGCATGCCTTGGTCAGTCTCAGGGTGAGTTGATCAAAGCTGATAAATGTAATGCCTAGATTAATTGAGGATAGACTATTCTGCTCATGTTATTAGATTTACATATACCCCTGATTATTAACATCCATGCTAGAAATAATCTTCTGACATTGAATATGATGAGTGAGGGCCCTGGATATGTTCCTTGTTTCACTCCAGGGTGATTCCCATGACATCTGAGCATGTGCATAATGCTGTGTTTTGCAAAACTTAATCCTGAAGCATTCCTGAGGCAGATTCCTCTGAAACATGTAAGACAAAATACACGGTAAGATGACAGAGCAAGGAAGTTTTATTACCAGCTGACACAGGTCTTGTAGCTCTTGATGCTGGACTTACATACAAAATCACTACCATACCATACAAAACCATTCCATACCATACAAAACCACTACACAGTCTGACTGCAACAAACCACCACTGCTCTGGCTGTGGATGTCACCCAAGAAGTAAAGATGGCACAGGTCTGCTTTTGCAAGGGTCTTAAGAGGTCTGCTTTCTCAAATGGGGTCTGGGCTGTCTGAGAGGGGTAGCAGCTGGGAAGTAAGAAGGGAAGTGGACTGGGTGCAGGGCTGGCTTGTTCCCCACCTGTCATCCCGTGGCTGATCTGGGCTAGACAAACACCTAGCAGAGGAAGCCCCTGAATAGCACTCTCTTCTGTCCCCTCATACAGGGGCAGCATCTATGGGGCTAAGGTTATGGGGTATATCTTGTGCTCCTGGGGAAATATAGGATTGCTGAGAGTGGATCAGAGAATGACAAGATGCTGTTTTCTGCAGGCTTCACTTTCTGTGCTAGGTAATAATTAACGAATTAACTACATATAGTTGGTAAATGAAGGCTCTTGTTGCTTTAAAGCAAAAGAACAGTGCATCCAGGAGTACAAAACCTAAATAATGAACTGTAAGAATAATGTTATTGAACAGCTGCAACTCTGCAGTGACTACTTAAATGTCAGCTTTAAAATCCTATATGCCAAATATATCTTTTCTTGGAGAGAATATTTACCTTAATGTTCTCTAATGAAAAATATAGCTAAAAGATTTATAATTACAGTAGCACACTTAGAAAGGATTTACAAGTATCAATGTATCTACTGAGCTGAAAGAAAATCCATTAAGTTTTGTCCCCTAAAAATGGATGTTGCTTTTTCCATTCCCAAATAAAATAATATGAGTAGATGTTTTTCCTGTGAACATTCATTAAATGCTCATCAGGAACAATCTAAGTGACAGCAGAGCTTCAAGACACAAATCACTCTCATGTATCCTCAGACTTGATCATTCATTTAAATATGTACTTGTCTTTTTTTTTTTTAATGATGCCTTTTTTGTTACGAGAAGTATTTGATCGCTCTTTACAGGTAAAAATTTTTTCACCACTTTTAAAAAATCATTATAATAATGGAAGAGTGACATTTCTCCACTTAAATGATGCACAAATAAGACAGAATTTTTAAAGCCATTTTTACTCTTGTTCTTTTCATGGACATAATTCTTTAAAACAAACTGCCTGAAGTTAAAGGATGTTATTCCTCCCCCCCCCCCCCAAAAAAAAACCAACTTCCCTTTACAAGGAAAACCTGAATATAAATGAAATCTTTCAGTCTACAGAGAATGGAGAAAACTAGATAAATTGAATGGAAATGGACTATTAAAGGAAATTAGGAGCATACGCTGCTTTTTGAAAAGGCTCAAACATTAGCTATAAGCCTTTTAAATCGGCTGATTGTTGGCGGGAGGATGGAATGAGATACGCGTGATATGCATAAAGCTGACTACAAATGCCTTACTACATTCATCACATGAGATTTGAAGGAACAGCAAGGTTTATCCTAAAGGGAAAACAACACTTATGTGGAGGAAAGGATGTTATAAATTCCATTTAGCAGTCAGCCAGTCATTGCCCTATCTCAGCTGTTCAGTAAAGGGGAGGGAGTTGTCTTAGCAAAATCTCTCCACATGCTCTTGCACTCATAGTAGGATGAAAAGCCACAGGAGACCTTTCTCTGAAACTGGAGCAACTAATCAGTGAATCCATTGCTTGAATGTTGTGAGCCACCAAAGCAGCACCTACACTGTCATGTTTGCAGAGACACTGTTATTAATTCCTGCAGCACTATGGAGTTATTAAATCCTGAAGCCTGTCTGTCTCCAAAGAAGTGGATGCCTGGCTATGGCTCCACAGACCATCTTGGGTGTTTCCTCATTTGTGTGCCACCCTGAAGCAATGACAAAGCATCAGGACTACAAAGTCCTCTGCCTACCCTGGGATGATGTTCCAAGAATTGCTGTGTGACAAATTATCTTTGTACAGAAAGAGAAGAAAATGTAGACACCATCCAACCTGAGTATTTGCATAAAATGGCAAGCAAGCTGCAGAGACTGGGCTGATGAAAGAGATACTATCCTAGACTCACCACTGTTTTAATCCAAAATAATTGTACCCATATTTATCCACATTAGAGTGTAGGTGCCTTCATCTCATGAGTACCTCTTTTTTGCAACCCCTTTCCCTTCACCTCCTTGGGGAGCAGCCATACAATAGCAAAGCACACAAATCAAGTTTACTAGTGTCTTCTTTTGCATTCATTTACTCTCTTGATAGCAATGGATCACTTTACTATAATTTAAAGTCATCATACACCATCATCTATTTGCATTCCTGAAGTTTAGTGTCTTTTAGAGGTTGTGCATACAGGAGCCTTAATTCACAGGTGTAGTTTAAACAGTTATGGATCAGATCCAACTCTCAGGGACATCCATTGGGACATTTCTACAAGTTCAGTTCACTCTGCAAAAGGCAAACAGCATGGTCAAGAGAGGGGGAAGTGGAATGTGATGGTGAACTTGTCACTGACCTCAAGACTAATATATTGGTCTTTATTTTCTTATCTGATATGGAAACTCTCAGGAGAATTCTGTGAACATCATGACTCTGTTCACTTCTCCTTGAAAACATGCCACATTAACTTGCAAAGAAGGTACGTGGTCTGGAGATTAAAATGAGTTTATAAGGTATTCATCCACAAAATATTAGCAGCAGAGGGCACAATTCTGCTTTTAATTCTGTGACAGCAAAACTGAGACTGTTTGGATTATGCCACATCTATTCAACATAAAAGGAAGACACTTAAAATGTGTATAAGTGCTTGGATTTTACAGAAAACAGGAGTGATCAGATACTGTGTTTTGCTGCCTGGGAGAAACCCATCTCCCTGTTCCAATAAGAAGCAGTATCTTATAATTAGAAAGCATCTGACTCTGTCTTGAGGAGCTAATACAGTAGAACAGCATTTCTGATTGCTTCAGAAAATAGCCAGCAGTATGAGCAGTGATGTGAGAATTGAAGCCGTCTGGCTCACTAAGAGAGCCAGAGTATTTCTTCCCATGTGAGTGTAAATGTGGCTTGATGTCCTGAGCCTTTTTCCTCTTCCATAAAATGTGCTGTAGCTGAGAGGCCAGGTGCCCTCTGACTGTGCTCTAGGATTGGCAGCATGGTCTGTGGACATAGGTCATTGATATAGATCATGTTGTAACTAAATATAAGAAGTACTTCCCGAGCTGATCTCAACACAAGCTTCACCATTGCATGTGGGAATCATTATGCATTTACTTTCCTGTTTTTGCCATCTGATTTCTTGTCCACTCAGCAGTGAGCTGCAGGGGTGGGGGTTTCTGCTCCAGAGGATTGTGGTCCCTTCACTCATCACAGTCTCAGATGCCTGTATCCCAACTCACACCTGATTGGTGGGAATGAGGACCTTTCCCTGGGACATTAAAAGTTACAAGATGCTTGGGTGATGCATTTGGCAGGCCATATCATCCAGCTATTTCCTTCAGTTAAGAGGTTACAAAGAAGTGATTCTCATAGAAAATATGTCATTAAGCAGCTTTCCTACAGATTTTACTCCACCATACTAGAATATTATGGGGTCTTTATGTACAAGGACATGCATCTCTCTGTTGGTCTGTGAAAATGGAAATCTTGGTACAGGGACTAAATCCTTTTAACTTGAAGCTCACTGTGTTTGCTATTGAGTTTGAGTTTTTTTCACTCCTCGAGAGGTCAAGTTTTCCTCAAGCATGTTGATCAGAAGTATTTTATTGATCATGCTTACTCTTTTTGGCAGACAGTATTTGTGGTGGCTGCTGCATTGTTCAAGAACATATAATGTCAGCCTGGCAACTAGATTTATTATGCTGGTGCCTACATCCACATTTTCTCACACTAGTAGAGAATCAGTATGCACAACCCACCAGACAGTCTTTTCAGTGACTATGATAACCCTGCAGACCAATGAACTGGGAAATGGTTTGATTTTATTATCAGGCACAAGAAGACATCCTCCTCTTTAACGGTGTTTTACAATTAATTAAATAATTAGCAGAGTTCCCTGGGAAAAGATCTCTGAGAGGCACAGAGCAGCCCTGTGCACTGTTCACATTGCAAGGCTGGGACTTTGCCTGCGTGACTCATGTCAGCTCACAGCCCCAGTAACAAAACCCTACAGTTCATTTCTGCTAAGTTGCCTACAATACCCTTGACAGTGGCCAAGCAGCTGGTGTGCTCTGCTTGTTATGCAAACTACAACCATATCACTGTGCCTTGTGCTTCCTTGTCTGCTTGACGTACTCTCCATGTCTCTCATGCCAGATGGATGAGCCCTGCTCTTGCCTCGCTGATGCTGAAGCAGCCATGCCCACCTCTAGGTCTCTGAGGGTTTGGCAGTCCTCACCGTGATGACACTGCTGCTTTCCCCAAAATCATCAGTCCAAGAAGTGGTTGATCCATGTTGCAATTTACAGGGGAAAGTAGGTTTAGACAGCCCATGTCCTCTGCCTACCTAAAATCATACTGCCATACATCACTGACAGAGTGTTGATAAATCCAGGAAAAGGGCAGCAGGTATTTGCTGGGACTGAGATCTGTGCTGCCTTGTTCACCCACCATGTTATCACTGCTGGTTCATGTCCTGCAGCAGAGGGTGTCCTCCCTCCATGGGCTGTGCAGGTATGGCCTGGCTTGCCTTGACTCTAAATCCTGGGGCTGATGGGTGAGTGATGAGAAAATATTAGGAAGCTCTCACTGAAAGGTGGGAGCCTTTGCAACCCTCTGAGAAACTGCTGATGGGAGTCTGCTGTTGTACTGATTGTAACTGAGGGGACAATTTGACCTATTTATTCTGCAGGGTTTTTTTCTGAGGGGTGAAAAATAAAGATGAACCCAATAGAATTCCTCCAGCACACAGATAAATAGCCTTCCTTTGCTGTGCTTCACCTAAGATGGCAGGGCTGGAATCACAAAGATGAAACAAAGGAATAAGCAACAGCGGAACTTGTTACATTAAAATATCAAAGGCCAGTTACAAGTAAGATGTAGTTCAGCCTTCTTGGCCTTTTTATGCACTATTATTATTGCATGGGGAAGATAAAAGCATTTCTCAGTGGTTTGGGAGTAAACATCTATGAGGCAAGAAATGGCACTTGTGCCTTTGGGCCAAATTCTGTGATGTTTTCACAAGGTGAATCACGGTTGTGATAAAGGAACCTCCATCTGCTTCCCCAACCTGTTACTCATTTGACATTTTTGCATGAAAACTGTTAGTACTTTCTCAGGCTTTGGAACATGTTTCCTCTTTTTCAGTGCCCTAACTTTTAATTATAATTTTTAGAGATAGTAATTGTGGAACCACTGCAATTTTGCAGAATTGAAAACCTACCCATGTAAAAGTGGTATTTCTTGGGGAAACTTTTTGTCTAAAATGCCACTGCAACAGCCGGAGAAATACTTTTAAACATTTTTGTACACTCACAGTGACTTCAGTAGGTTAAAAATGTTGATATTATTTTTGGTCAGGTGCTAAGGAATATATATATATTTATATATATACGTATACTTACATTATATTTAATTATAATGTACAATATAAGCAATCTCTTTTAGGAAAAAATTGCTAACAATTTTTTAAACTAGCTTGAAATTTTAAAACAAGATTACAGTAGATTACTTTTATTGACTGACGTTTTTACCTGCTTTGTTCAACTTTTTTTGTTAGGAGAATGAAACATATTCCTAACCCTAACTGAAATCTATGGGGTTGTGCATTATACTTCAGTGCAGATAGTATTACATTATATTTATTTTCATTCTCTGTGTTCTGAAGAGGTTTTTATAGCTAGTGAGACAAATATTGGGATTTTCTTTTCTCTGGAAAGACAAGCAAATGAACAATTGAAGAACAATATGAGACTTGCTTTAGAATGTGTCTCACAGGCAAATCTGTACACAACTAAGTTTTTTATACCAACAATTACAGGGAAGCAAAATAAATAATTTCATGGGATTCCTATTACTACTCATCCAGCTTCATTACCATTTCTAGAAGCCTTAGTATTTTGCCTCCTTGTGTTTTTATGCAGTCCAAATAACTTTCTCACCTTCAACTTCAAAAAATCATCTGGGCTCTGATCTAGGTACTCGTAGTACTGGGTACTATCTGTTACTGCTCCACAGATTGCCACTGGTGACAAAGTTTTCTTTCTAAATCTTTCCACACCAAAGCATGGGCATCTTTTGCTCAAGTGCTTCCCCAGCACATTCACATGGATGGAGAAGCGATCACATCCTCTCATAGCTCTATCCCTGTGGGGTTATTTGAGGCTCTGCATCCCTATCTGAACTGAGGATGCACAAGCTGTAGGTACTGATTTCTCCAGGAATCAGGTGGGAGGAAGAGACTTCTTGTGACCTCTGCCAGAAGACAATTTTACTGCATCATTAACTGAAAGAAAATTATTTTCTTCTCACCTCATCTGACAGATAGAGATGTCCCTGGATAAGCTGTGTTTGTGTCAGAACTCTTCCTTTTCTAACATCTCTCAGATTTTCATTTCCCAGAGAGGTTTTGTCATGTTTCCTGGCCAGCTCTTAATCCACATCTATCTGATACCCAGGACTGAGTAGACCAGGAACTGAAATAGGTGCCCTAGAGCTCAGAAAGGCATATTCTAGGGCAAGCCAAGTGGTGAGCACAAGCTGTAGCAGGTCTCCACCCTCTGCTGTCCAAGTGAAGTTTGTGTCCTACGGTCTACACAAGGACCAGTCCTTGTTATAGTAAGGAGAGCTTCTACCTCCATTGATTTCTGTCACAGTGAAAGATTTGGCCAGAAAACTTCCTTTTAGGGAGACTTAACACATTAGCTTGAGTATGCTCATTCCACCACAGCTGAAGAAGCCTGAAATTGTCACTCTCTTATGCTGCTAATTAGAGGGGTTTTGCTAGAGCAAATTCAATGTAGCAGCATCAGGTGATGTGATACCCAGTGAAAGGCTGAGTTTCTACTTCTCCCTTAATGAAAAGCATGCAGTGTGTAACAGAAATATAAAAAAGTGCTGAGGACTGATTTTTATTAATTCTATCTTGGAGTTTTTATGTGCAAGGCCCTGTAAAAGCTACTGACCATGGACCCTCATGATCAGTTCAGCTAAAGGCCAGCAGGAGTAATCATCACAGAAATAACAGGGTGACAGCAGAAAACTGAAGAACTGGGAAGGCACAAGCCCCAGCTTCCACCTTCTGTAACATTTCTGTACCACAAGAAAGAACTCAGCTCAAATTAGATGTGCCTCTTTGTGAACAGATATGTGAAATGGGATTTTTCATGTAAATTGATGTCAGCAGCTTTGGAAATAACCTGAGGTTGCAACAGAACAAGTGAGTAGCAAGCATTTTCAAGGGAAATAATTGTGTGGAATGATGGATGAGTTTTGGGAGGATAAATTGTTATGCTTGTGAAGATGAAAGTCTTTATTTTCACAGGTACAAAGTTTAAGTAGCTTTTTTTTATTCACTGTTTTGAACTACAAAACAGCAGTATGCAGTGTACTATGTGTAGCTTAATAATCTACTTTAAAACAAGTGTGAGGCAACACCAATTAAGTCCATTTTTTTTAACGAATAGCTACTCAGCCAGGTAAAAAAAAAAAACAAAAACAAACCACATACCATATCGTGCCATCCATTTTAAGCAGAACTTCACACAGACTTTCAAAGGCAGTTTCTGCCTGACAAATAGATGGAGTGATGCATCTCTATTTTACAAAGCAAAAGGGAATAGCATGGGCAACGTATGAGCTGCATGTGTGTGCATGCATGTGCGTGCTCGCAGGGCTGAAAGCACCAGATTATGCTGAACTGATTAAACAAGCTTACAATTGCATTACAGCAGACACTGTGATGAGAGCCAAAATGTGATTGGCAAAATATACATGACATATTGTAAAACAGATAAAATGATAACAGCTTTTTACTGAAGAGCATCTGCTATTCAGTTGGGAAATTAGGGTGGAAAGCAACTGTTCTTATAAATCACAAAATGGCTTTGCCATCATCAAGAATTTCCTGTCTTATTTTTTTAAGTGATATTGTTGTTGCTCTTGTTTGTATGTCAGAAAGTTAGAGACGAATTTTTTTTCTCTGAACATGCTAGATAGAAAAAAGTTTCTTTAATCACACTTTAGGTTTAAGTTCCTTAAGCTTCATTTTCATTGACAGGTATAAGAACTGAGCCAGATCACCTGAATAAAAAAAACCTGGCATTAGTGGGATTTGAATTTGTTCAGCATAGCTGCATAAGAAGGGAAGGCAAATCTGATTACTCTGATGTTAGCTGAACTTCCTTCCCTTCTTATTGCAATGGTTTACCATTTGTTTCTGCAGGGAAGACTGTACCCACAGCCTGTACTGTTCTATGAGTTGATTTGCCAGGATCAGATACACTCTGACTGAATTCAATGACCTTCGGATGTTTCCATGGAAGAAGGTGTGTTTCTTAAGCCAAATAATTAACCACTGCAGGATGGATGTTCCTCACTATCTGTTGAATCGCTTCCATAGGGTGTAGTGACTCACTACTTAATTGCTATGTGATTTTATTATTATCTATAAAATTTTTGGAGGTTTCTTTTTTTTTTCCCCAGAAAGGAAAGATATAATTGCAAATGAGCTGATATAAACTGACCTAGCTTTACTGAGTTTCAGCTGTTCGGTCCCTGACTGGTATAAATGAGTAATTTGAAAGGACTGTCCTGATTTAAGTTGTACAGTTGTAAGTTGTTGTACAGTTCCTTGAATTTGCAAGTTGCTATGATTTACCCAGCATGTCCCACATTAGAGCCAAGAGATCTTGTACCTGCTTCAACTTCCTGGCTGTCCCATACTGGTTTGTTTTCTGTTTTAAATTTCTTGTAACTGGATCAGCTTAGGAAGTCCTCATCTATATTAGTATTCTTATAAGACCCAGCAAAAAAAAAAAAAAAAAAAAAAAAAAGAAGGATTCTGCCAAGAGTCCCCAGACACCTCAGCTCTTTTTCTATTGCTGGCTCTGAGGCTCATGAGTACTGTCAGGTATCTCCTCTCTGAGAGCTTATATGTGGTTTTGATTTTCATATGGCAGTATAGGTTCTGTCCTAGCAGAACTGCACCATTGCCAAGCCCAAAAGGAATGCTGGGTTGAAGATAAATTAAAAAAAAACATGGATGACTGGCCTTGTAGAAAGGACTCGAGTTGACTGTAACACTATGTACTCCAACAACATACTACTAACAGAAAAGTAGGTCGTGAGATAGAAACCCCAAAGGAACTTATACCAATGCGTAGCTGGCCATGGTCAAACCTGGAACCAGTCACTATGCAGTGGGGAAGGACAAATATGAAACTGCCTTTTCCCCCACCTTGCATTGAACGATGTTTTGAAGTCATACCAAAAAATGAGATTAAAAGGTGCAGTGAAATGAGGCAGCAACCAGGTGCTGCTAATCCCCAGGCAGTGGGTGTGAGCCTGCATTCAGCCCACCTGTGCCTGGTTAGGGCTGGGCCCAACTGCGCAGGGGCAGGATCAGGAGGCCAATAAAAGGCCTGGCCTCCAGCACAAGCTCAGCTCACTTGCAGAGCAGGCCAGAGGAGAGGTTGGGTGAGTTGGGAGCACCAGCACTGACCGACCCTGAAGGCATCAGCTTCTGCCAGAGCACCGGTTTGACTTCAGAGAGTCATACCCCAAGAAAGGTTCGTCTTGCTACATCTGGTGGAGAATGCGGGCATAGACCTCGGTCTAGCTCCTGCTCTTGACGAACCTGAAAAAAGAGAGCCAGTTTGGCGTGGATTAACATCAACAGAAAACCCAAGGAGCTGGGTGAGAAGATTCGTTACCTTCTCTATCACCTATTCACCTGGAAAGAGAGGAAAGAAAGATGGGACTCTCATCTAGCACCCCTGCTAATGAAAAACCAGCAACACGGATGAAGGAGCAGGAACTCTCCTCCCTCCCGTCCGCGGCAGCTGCGTGGGAACTTTGGCAGGAGGTCGGTGATCTGCTGGTTGGCCTCCATACCCCAAGAAAGGTTTGTCTTGCTACAAAAGGTTTTTAAAAAATTAGGAAAAAATAACACAAGAATGTTCTGAGGTAACAGACATAAGTCAAGATTGTTTTTCAGCCTACTTTTGTCACCAGTCCTTTGTAAAACTCAACTCAGGTCTAATATTTGATATTGCACAGCTGGATAGTGAGACAGGGCTAACCCTACCAGGAAGGTTTTACATCACGTGACACAGATGGGTGGTTATAGCTAAGTGCAAAAAGTTGTATATCCTGTCTTAGATCTCACTATTCCATAGTCAAGGCTATAGTGGTCTGTCATGGTTCAAGAGAGGCCTTGTTTTTTTGCCACTTGAGCTTTAAAGCACATGAGCTCTCACTCCTGGGAAGGACTCATCTGCAGCACTGATTTAGCTGGAGATGAGCTCTGCTGAAATGGATGTGGGTGCCATAGGCTCATGAGACAGCTGTGTGCTCAGGCATCAAAGACAGCCAACAGCATCCTGGGCTTCACCAAGAGAAGACATAACTGATCATCCATTCTGCTTGGTACCTGTTAAATCACATCTAGATACTTTATCTAGACTGGAGGCCCCAAACATGAAAAAGATATTGATAAACTGCAGCAAATTCATCAGAGGGCCAACAGAATGCTCAAGGCTGGAGTATTTGCCTTATGAGAAGATGAGGGACCTGGTGCTGTTCAGCCTGGACATGTGTTTTGGGGCCACTGCATAACAGCCCCCCAGTATTCATGAGGTCATTGAAAAGGCAGAGCCATGCTTTTCATAGTGAAGCATGGTGGGAGAATCAAAGAAAGCTGGCATAGAACTAACCTGTTTTACAAAGAAACTTTCAGTGTGAGGACAGTTAAGATAAAGATCAAGTTTCCCACAGGTGTTTTGCTGATTTTATCCTTGAAAGTCTTCAACACTCTACTGGATAAAACTTTGAACCATCCTGCCTGATCTCATAGGTGACCCTACTTTGACCATTATGTTGGACTATACATCTTTTTAGGTTCCTATCTATCCAAATTATCTGACAACTCTATGATATTAAAAGACCGGTTGAATTAAAAGGTCAAAATTTCTTCAAAGATCTTATCTTTAGTTCCAGTGCACTGGTGACTCTTCCATTTTTGAAAACTTATGCATTGCAGTGACCTATCCTGCTGAAATCAACTTCTTGAAAGGCTTCAAGCTTTTCGGATTCCTTCTTTTAGCACCTGCTTAATATGGTGATGTATTCACTCTCTGTTCCTACTGTCCAGCTTCAAAGACAATTGTAGGGATTGCTCAGATATGTGATATTTTCTAAACTACTATCCAATTAAAGCCATGGCTTTCTCACTAAGCACAGTTCATGGAGATACCATTCTTGTTGAGCTTTGACATGGGTTCCTTCTTTGCAGATATCCATTAAGTGAAATATATGCCATTGCACTTTGGAACAGAAATGCATTTCACCCCATGTCTGAGGGAGACCTGAAAGACTAGAGTTTAACTTAAAATTACTTTTCAGTGCTTCACAGATTGTTTCTATAAAGAAAGGAAAAAAAAAAGCCTGTGGATTTCTTTTGTCTTATAATTTTTATTACACATTATGGAAGAGTTCAAAAACAGCCAGTAAGTTGAACTAGAACCAATTCTCATCTGTTGTTATGGTTACCAGGAGTAGAAAATAATTTCCTGTAATTTATCTTAAGATCATTTATGTCGGATACAAACACAGATTAAGCTGAATACCATGGTAATTTCTTCTTCAATTGTGTTAGGAACCATAAGACATTCATTTTTACTTCATAAATAAGGGTTACGGTATGTCATGCTCAGTCAAAGAAGATAAAATGAATCTAATTAAGTGCCATCAGAAGATCACTTTGCTGTTTTTATTGCAGCAATAAAAGTGCCCTTACCTTCTTATTCTTGGAGAAATGACAGAGATTATTATGGAAATAGGATGAGATCAAGTAAGTCTTGCTTGACCTAGACTTAGATACAACAATATCCTTGTGTCAGTGATTGTTGAAGTGAATAAGCAGTTTACAAAATCTGATGGGCTAAAGCTCATAAGAAATGCACTCGCTTTATTAGAATGAATGAAACCATATGTAAGCCTCAGACAGGTCTTGTTTATTGGGTTTTATATAAACAATATCATCTTTTTATTGATCTATAGGCCTCAGTGGTGGTGATGGCAAACAAGACTTTCAGATTGATGACTGTTGGTCCCTCACGTTGATTAGCTGAATTGTGCACAAGTGAAAAGAACCATTTAGCATCAGCTGTATGTGTATACCAGTATAATAATCTGGAGGTTGCTTCAGGGCATAGAAGAACTCTTCAAGGAAATAGAAAAGAGTGGAGAGCCCTGAGAGAGCACAGGTTAAGTGAAAAGCTGCTAAGCAATATCTTGAAGACATTCCCATTGAGTTGCCAGTCTTTAAAATGCCAGCAGGGAGTTTAACATAAAAAATAACTGGAGTCTGTGAAAAGTCTGCTATGAACGCTGGAAAATTTAGAGGAGGATGACGACTGTCTCTAAAGTAAAGAAGAGTTCATGTGACATGCAGTAACAACACCTGACCCCTTGTGTTTGGAGGTTTGATGAAGAATGACCCCAGTCCCCTGTGTCTACTAAAACCCCTGCTCACAGTGGAGTGGCCAGTGAATGAGGAGCTCCAGAGCTGCATGGTCACATTACCACGGGGGTTTTATCTTGCCCATCATGGGCAAGCAGTGAGAGCAGTGGAGCACTGGGACCTCCCACTGCTGCCCACCAGCACCAGGCAGGGATCCATGACGACTCAGCCACAGAATCATAGAATGTCAGGTTGACATAGATGTGTCATCCCATGGCTTGTTCTGTGGAAGCCTATGGATATTATTCTCTTCCCCCTTCACATCTAGCTTAAAGCCCTGTTAATTAGCCCTGTAATGTCCTGGGCAAAGGGCCTCTTCCCCCTTCAAGAAAGGTGTTGGGTATCAACAGACCTGGTGTTGCATATTCCATACTGTTGTCAAAGAACCCAAATCTGTTGTGGTGACACCAGCCACGGAGCCATGTATTAATGTTCTGGGTATGGTTGTTCATTCCAATGTCATTTGCTGAGACTGGAACAACAGAAGAAAAATGACCTGTGCACCTCAATTTCTCACCACTCTTCCAGAGGCCCTAATGACTCTTTAATTGCTCTGGAACTACCAGTCATTACTTCCTCTCTTCCTACATGAAAGATCAGTAAGGGGTAGTAGTCTGAGGACTGCACCAGGCTAGGAATTTCCTTGTGATGTCTCTAACCCAGGCTCCAGGTAGACAGCATACCTCCTTATGAGAGGGTTCTGTCTAATATATTGGCTCCCTCTGAAGGGAGTCACCTATGACTATAATCTTTCCTTTTTTGGCTCCAGTAGTCTTATGTCCTATTCAGCTTCTCTCTCTGCCCCATTCCCTGCTTTCTTACTCAGAGACTACTCAGTTCAACAGTTTCTCCATGCAAGAGAGAATATACCTACATGTTTATGGTTTTGTATGGATTTAGGGAACAAGTGGAGACATCTTCTTACTCAGGAGAATGCTGCCTTTGCCATTTTGATTTTGGTCAGTCTAGCAGGGATGTAAAGTGCCACAGAAATCCAATAATGCTAATTAATTTAATTTCCTGAGCTGGAAGTGACAAGGAGCTGAGTGCACGCTACCCAGCTCACATGAAAGCTGATGTGCAAGTTGAAAATCAAAAACATTGCCAAGGAGACTGCAACTTGCATGGAGTTAACTCATATCAAATAAGGGTTTCTGAAACTCTTAACCTGCTTCGCTAGACAACATTTTAATGCTAATAAGGAGTGAGGAAATGAGGGAAAATATTTCAGGGAAACATATTGTAGCTGCAATTGCTGAGCCAGATCCACTGCTGGTATAAACACTGTTGAAGCAAATACAAGAAATAATGATTAGCATCAGCTAGGGACATTCCCCTCGACATTGCACCATTAAAGTTCCTGAGTGTGGGAGTTAACAAAGGCAGTTTAAAGTGTATTGGAAAATGATTTTTCATTCCATTTTAAAAACTCATTTCATGCATTGTTGTGTCATCTACTTTTAAAATTACAGTCCAAGCAGAAAGACCAAAATGTGATACCAATCTTTTAAATCCTGATCCCCAGGGCAGAAGTACATGATTGACCTGTATTTATTTGTTAGATATTTCTAAGCCTTTCAGCAGAATAGTATGCAGTACAGTCATATGAGTACCTATATAATAAGTAAAAGGTATTTGATTGAGAACTATATTAGAGTAAATAAATAACAGTGACCTGGCTCATGCTGTGAAGTTGTGACTAAAACTTAAATAGCCATTTCTGTTGCATTGATGTAAGTGGTGACAAAGAGACAGGTCTTTGTTGGTAATCTATATCAACATTCAGACAATGATATCTTTCAATTCATTGTTTCTCAAGAGATTTAAAGCAGTCATCGAAACATTTTCTTTTGTTGGATGCCACTTATTTCTTTGAAGGATGAAGCAGTGCCTTCTAAGCTCCCACTGTGCATTAAATATTACAAATTAAAACAAACTACTCCATTAAAACAAACTACTTCATGCCTAAATAAAATGGCAGCCACGAGGGTAGGCTGGTATCAGTTTATTTTCTAACATTTGTCTCAATTAAGGATAAAGATTCTAGTAACTAGAATATAACACAGTGTTGCTTCTTATTCTCAGAAAATATATATGTGCAAATACAAAAAAACTCAACAAAAAACAGTTCCTGAAAATGAGGATTAATTGTATTCTGATACACTCAGTGGATGGGCAATCCTGTGCAACTTCTTATACTCAGCTTTATTACTTAATTATATCAGCTGAGCTGGAAATGCCTCTTGTGTATGTATTCAAGGTGATTAGACTTGCAGCAAGATATTGACTGGAAAAATTACAATTTATGAGAAATGAGCTTTAGCTGATTTCTTTTTTCTTGTGGATGAACAGAGAGAACTGGCCAATTTTGCTTGGATTTCTCTGTTGTTCATAGCACAGGGCAGGGAAGATGTCATAAACCATTAATTTAACTGTTTTAATATAAGGCTTTTTTACAGAATAAAGCTCTATTTTTTTCCTTTCTCTCCATCTTGTTGCAGTTTATTTCACTAAGAACAAAAGCAAATCTTGCATGAGAGATTTCCATCCATGTTCAGTTTGTTCCCTGTATCAAACTTCTGGATTCAACCATACTTCTGTATTCTGCCATCTCCAGTCTGTTGGAACCTCAGAAAACTCTCTTAATTTTTTTTTTTTGGCCTAAAAAGACTAAAAGTCTGCCTGCTTCCCCTGTCTGTAATAGTCACCATAATAAGAAAATGACTGTTGAAGAAGGTTGACTCTGGCTGACATTGTCCTCTTTCAATTTTAACAGCAAGCTGCTGTCCTGTGCAGAACTATGAATGGGATGGGAAGCATATGGAGACAGGAAGCTGCTGGCCATCCCTGTACCACCCTTTCTCTTCTGATGACTGCTTCACTGCTCTGTGCCAGAGAAGCATCATGTGTATGGTCATGACTCAAGCACCCAGCTGCCATCAGCATCAGCTGGGTTGTGTATGGCCAGTGTCTTTAGGAACCAACATCCCAAACACTTGTGTATGTGAGTAGTTAGCATGGCTCCCCTGATGAGTTATTGAAGAAAATGAAATGGTTGACAGCTGTCTAGCAGTCATAGTGGGTTGGAGGCAGGTGGTTTTGTGTTGGCAATGAAATGATGTGAAATATCTCTCCCTGACACTCACAGCTGCCTCTATTGCTCTTGTGATGGGTGTGCATGGTAGAAACAGCAGGTATCTTTAGGTATGTTTTTTACTGTTTTTGATCAATCTTTTCTGTAAATATTTATGTGTCATCACAGATTATTTGACAAAGCATCTAGACTTCAGCTCTCTGTGCTTCCATAGCACAAAATTACTAATTTAATTTCACCTCATACTCACCAAGACCCTTTCCTTCACAGAGAATACAATTTTTCTCTATGAAACAAGCACTTATAAACATACAGAGGCACACACAAAGCATTAAGCCTGAGTTGACATTCTGAGATGTTATCGCTTACGTTTATTTACTATTACAGATGATGGCAATTGATAACCACAGCTAAAGCTGAGAGAAGCACTGCACCAGAATAAATAGCAGAAACACAATATGGCTTAGAATTCAGAAGGGAAACCCAAGGCATGTAAGGATGAGGTGTCCTGACCAAAGCCAGAGCAGGCCTCTGGCAGAACTTGTAACCAAGCGCAGGCACGACAGCTCCCCAGTCAGTGCAACAACTGCTTGATCTAACTTCTCTCCCAGTTTTGCTTCCTGTGTCTCAGCATCCTGCAGAATAAGCACAAATCCTTACTATAGATGAGTGAGGAGAAAAGTTCCATGTTTTCATGTCTGCAGGCTGAATCTCGGTCTCCCACACATTTGCAGTTCAACTGGAGAACAAATGCATCTAGGAGAATTACAGTTGAATTTCTTCCCCACTATGGGATTTCTGTTTGTTTTTGTGAAGTAATGAATAGATGACTGGAATACTAGGGGTGGATTCTGTAATCATGAGGTGCTATAGCTTTTCCAAGACAATTTGTTCCCATGTCTTTCAGCCAAGGAGACTTTGGAAGGATAAATATAAACAAAAGACAATTCAGCTTCACAGTGTTGTAAAGATCACAGTGACTGAGATGTTTATTCTCTGAAAATTCTCATTCCTTTCATTTATACTCTCAGGAGATGCTGATCTCAAACAGCTTAATTACTTTTCTTATGTGTTAGATATTATTCAGAACAGTGGCTGAAATTTTCCTTATGTGAGAAGTTGTGTATGACTTTTGAAAATTTGTTAGGACACTTCAAGATGAAATACAGTAAACTTGCAGAGGGTGAATGAAAATGCACTTGAGTGGAGAGAAGGGATGGACGTCCTCTTGCCTCTTCTAGTACAATAATTGTGACCAAATGAAGCTAGGAACAGCAAAGTACAACACAAGTGAAGTGGGCCAGTGCTTGCACACTACAACAGTTCTGAGGAAGTCTTCCATTTTGCATTGGTCCCACCACCTATTTCTTATGTTGGCTGTGATACCTTCAGATACCTTCAACTTCTGAGCATCATCTAAACACATTGTCTTCTTTACTGACACTTTCACACCAGGTAAACATCCCCCTGGTTCTCCTTGGCCTGTCTACCCACAGCAACACCTCCTGGCCTTCTGGCTACCTCTGTATATATATTGCAGTTTGTGAGAAATCATTCTATAAATGAATATTTCAGTTAAGTCAAGAAGATTGGAGAAATTTCAGTGAATTCCAACCCATTCTTTTCTTCATCTTGCTGTAGCTTTACCTTTGAGATACTGTTATAAGAACCAGACTATGAGTCTGTCCTTGTCCCCTTACAAAGCCTCTAACTATTTTGTTTTAATCAGACACCACTTCAAAGCTGCTATATGTAAGCACAATCAGGTCCTGTTTGGAATAATGTCATCACAGATCTTCAGCCTCTGAAGTTTTTGGCTTTTGTGGCTATAACTCACCTCTGTGTGCTTTAACATTTTTATTATTTTTTTCTCCCCCGTAGTAGGTGACATCTACACTTTGGAAAGCCACAAAAATGAATATATATTAAACACTAGACAGAGGCTGCATGAAGAAGGTGTAAACAAATAGGTTTATACAGTATTAAATAGGCCATAAAGCTGCCTTCATCTTTACACTCAACTTCTCTTCCTGAAATTGATTCATTGACAATATTCATCATTTAAATTCAAGAGCGCTGGTTCCCTTCTGTATTTTCCATCTCTTGGAATTTATGTAGCTTGAGATGTGTTGTTAAGTATCCTTTTATGGTTTTTAAAACACTGATATATTTCTTGAAGCATCTATTGGAAACAGCAGTGATTTGTCTACTTAAATGTCTACTTAAATGTAAGGAATTGGTACACATAACAGAAAAATGTAATTTGGATTATCAAGCATTATGCTAGTTTAAATGTAATTTAACTGCATAAAGGAGATTATGCGTTTGATTAGGAGCTTATGTTCAGGGGATGGAAAGGGCAAGATCATTATCTAATTCCCATGATGATCAAAGAAAGATGCAAGTACAGGTAGATTTTGTAAAACTTTCTTTTTTCAGCCTGTCATTTCTGCTTCTTAGTCTGATCCCTTAATGGACTGCATATGTTATCTGGCAAGTGTGTGTACTTTTACCTATCAAATACATCTTCTGTAGTTGTGAAGTTGACAGGAAGAATCTGTAGTTGCATTTTTATACATTACCTCTCCCACCTCAGTCCTAAAATTATCTTTTTATCAGAAAGTCCAAATTATACCATATTCAATAAGGAAATTACTTAATTTCTGTGCCTACGTTTTGTTTTTTTTTTTTTTTTTTCCGGTGTTCCTCATCTGGAATATTTCACTGTTTTGCATCCCTTTAATGCATTTGTGATATTTTTGTGAGGCAGAGGACTCAAAGATGGTTAATGGAGGCAGTTTAAGTACAGGGAGGAGAGAGTATTTGTAGTAGTGGATATCACAAATATATATACAAATATCCCTAACACTATCCATCAATCCAGCTGCAGGTTTTTAAATGAAAAAAAAAAAAAAGGCAGGGGGGCAAGCTTCCAGTGTAGGGTATGGGAAAGCTGATTGCAAATTTAGCAACCCAAAAGGATACATTGTCAGACAGAAATAGGCAGCCTGAATGACATTGAATCTGTGCATGGTCAAAATCTATCTCCACAATTCAGCTAAGGAGGACTGAGTTTATATTAGTCTTTTGTATATAGAGACTTCATTAAAGAATCCAATGCAGTGAGAACCTCTGATACTGTCATGGTAGGAGATTCTGTTTCACTTATGATATGTGATTTTGTAATTTTAATTGTATAATTATTATGACATTAAAAGACAAAATTACATTTTAAATCTTCTCAAGAACTCAATTTTATTACCCTTTCATTACTTTGTAATGAAATGATATTTTATTATTTGAAATTAGAAATTATTAGAAATAATTTTATGATTACACAGTCTTAAAATATGATCTTTTTACTGTTTTGTCACTTTATCTTACAACCATCCTAAACATCCAGTGGCAAGTGAATGGCTGCAAGCCTTTTGAGAGTAACCTAGATAAGACATCAATGATGATGCTGAAATTTTTTCACTCTAGCTGTTGCCTGCCTTACAGAATTCATGAAGGAGCTTATGATGACAGACGTTAGTTCAAAGTGAAACTCTATTTATGAAAACAGCTTTTGTGGAGGGCGAAAGCTTATCCTGAGTTATGTCACAACTGTCGGTAAGATCAGGAACTGTGGGAGAGGGGGTGGTGAAGTTGTCTGGTGCTAATTGTTCCATTTGCTCTTAGCAGCATGTATCAGAGGTAATCCTGCTGAAATCAGAGGTAACACTTTTGTTCAAGGAGATGTGAGCCTCATTTCAACTCTGAACAAGGCTCACCATCATCCATCTTGCAACACCAAATGATGTGGATGTTTTCCTACAAAAAGGAGAGAGGTGAATTGGTCCATGCTGCATATCAAAGCCTGAACCACCTTAAATGACTTGATTTTCTCTTCTATTTTTTTATGATTTGTGTGTATTTACTTTTTACTTTCATGTGTTTTCCTTTGTGTTCTTTTATTAAACAAAGTGTCCTTGCTGAGTTATATTAACATTTTCCATTGTTCTTCAGACTTTGATATAATACATAAAAATATTCATCCTTTGTCTCAACTCACTCCTGAGTCTTGTTACAATCAGAATGGAATAGGAAAGCATACTTTGATCTTCTGTAGTTAATAGAAATACAAAGACAGGAAGGCAGGGTGAGTAGAAATGTTTCCATCCTACTCTAACAGCTACTAACCTTAGGCACATGGTAGTAATTTTAACTACTGTGCTGCCACAAGTGCAGTGAGCACATGCACTTTGTGATGAAGAAGAATCTGATCTTTATAGACTGTGAGGCACTGCAAGAAGGACAGAATTAATCCTTGGTGAGGATATTTCTACTTCTGTAGTTTGGTCCACAAAGTTAATAGCAGATCTCAGCAGAAAAGGGACAGATGCTTTCAACGGTGTCATGTGAATAGAGGAAGTTTGATAGTTTGTTCTACTACACATTCCTATTTTCTGCCTCACACTCAAACTACATAGCAAGAGATAGAATCTTAGACATATGACATTCAGCTTAAACTGTAAGTAATCACAGAAAGAAAATCATAATAAAAGGCCAGTGTAGTATTACATACTGGTAGGCACTTACTGTTTGTCCTATATGCACATCATAAATTTTAAAATTCAATCATTTTTTTATTCTTAGTTTTCTCTGTTTTCCGATCTGTATTTTCTCTCATGGCTTCAACTGATTTATAGATAACCTAGAGATAAACTTAAGTGGATCCTATTATTTTTTTAAAATCCTAGGTACTATTCCATCTGCCCAAATGTCACAAATTCTTTTCACCAGGAATGGATTGAATGGAAGTATTGTATAAAATTTATTTTAATTTTATTTTAATTTTAAGTAATAATAATTTATTTTAATTTTAAAATTTTGTATAAAACAAAAGAAAGCACACTGAATTTCCAGATTAAGAAGCCTCCTATGCAGTGATGTCTGTACAGATCACACAATTGCTAGAATTCCCCTGATGATGCTCTAGTTTAGTTTTCAACTGGTAGAACATATAATCTCTGTGTATTAATTTTCTTGTGGCTACTTTTCACCACATTTCAGAGCAGCATCCGAAGTTGTGAAGCAAAGTGCAGTACACCAGGTTGGAATGAATAGTGTGCAGGGAAGCTCAGATCACAGTGTGCAGTCAGGAGTCACACTTCATCTCCAGCCTTTCCTTCAAATCAAATGAGAATTTACACACCAGGACCCAGTATGCCAAAATGCTTTCTCTATTTAGTATCACAGCTGACATACATGGGAGAGAAGGAATATTCACATCCATCAGAACTATGTTTACAAAGCAGGGAGATGGAGACATTGTATGTTACCATTTTTGATCACAGCACAGGCCAATTCCTACTCTGCCCTGCTCTTTCCTTTCCTTAGGTGCTGATGAAAGTATCCCATGCAGAGGAAAGTATCCCATGCCAAGCCAAAAGTGAAAAATTAAAAGCTGTTCTACTATAATAGTGTCAGGACTTGGACCTGTATTTTTTGAAAGGTTATTATGTTGCTTTTAAGGCAAAGAACAATCTACATTTGTTACTATAAGAAATTTCTGTACCCTTAGAATAATAACAATGTGTTGAAGTGTAGAGTCTTAGTATTTTTCTTCACATCATCATTGTAGGTGATGTTTCATTAAAAACAAAACATTCTCAAAGCATGTCTGGCTTAATTTTCATCTTTCCTCAGTTACTAACCTTTCTGAGATGGTATACAGAGGAGAGGGGAACTGAATGCTAGAAATAACACCTGGAAGGACTTGGAGGACTCCCTGTTACAGCAATGTCTGGTGACCTCAGTACCTTAAACATCCATCTCCTGCCCACTGCCCCAAGGGATGGAAAGCATCCTGCCTGATAAGTAGGTGAGAAGAAGGGTTACAAAAATAATTTTGTTGACATGATTTCTCTGCATGTGTGCACACACACACACACACACACACAAACTTGCACTACCTCCTTCCATCCCAGTGCCTCCAATTGGTGCAGATTTTGCTTAATGGAGTCAAAGGGGCAGCCTATGATTTGATTGCAGTAAATGCTGAATCAAACAGTCAGAGGGGGCTCCAGGATGTATTGCATACACAAGCAGAAGTGAATCGCTGAGGAATTTACTATCAGCAACATGGATAATTTGATCACATCCAGTTTTACCACTTCTGCAAAGAATGAAATAAAAGAAACTAACCTCTGAGTCCCATTCCACCTGCAAGCTGTTTTTTTCACACATCTCTATTAATCCCATGTGGAGAAATCAGATAAACTAAACATTAAGTTCTGACTGAAAAATTATTCACCTCAAAGAAATTATCTTCCAACACTTTTTTTTTTTTTTTTTCCTCAAATCAATCAACTGAAATTATGTGTCAGATCTTCTTGTTGCTAGGACCACTTTGGCTTTTGATGGAGGAAAGAGGTAATGTATTTTTCAAAAGATAAACTTCTGGTTTTGACCAATTTAGAATGATTAAATCTGCAAATTGCTTGGGGATTGTATTCCTAAGCTGATTCATTTCATGTTTAATTATGTGTCTAAACTGGGAGCATTGCCAGCAATTGTCTTTATTAACTAAACAGAAGCCTATATGTTTTGAAAAATGGAGTGAAAATACCACCAGTAAAGAAAGATCAATAATTTTCTCTTTTCCTGATACTCTGAAGACATATCTCTTTTTATAATTGAGTGTAAGGGCCAAATTTTCAATTGATAAAAATCAATACAGTGCTTGAGGCTTATAAAGAGCTCTAGCAGGGTAGGTATCTGTGGGAAAATAGGATTTAATAGAAAATTTCAGGTATTCTTAGCCATATTTCCTGGAATCTCTAAATATAGTGGATTTAAGTAGCTACTCTTCAACTTACTTGTATCAGTAAAATTGGAAGAATTGCATATGAGTAGTCCTGCAATTGTGAACTGCAGGTTAGATTTGTATGCTAATAAGACAAGGTAGTCATCTGCCTACCTGATGGCATGAGTATATATACAGCTCTGAATAAATTCATGATCCAAAGCTCCTTTATTCATGAGAGCAGGTGAAAATTCAAAGAAGAGATGAGTTAGGAAGGTGATTTGAGCCTTTCATGTGGTCATGGTCAAATGTATTTCAGTCTCCTTTCCTGCTAAATTTCCTGTGGATTCACTGCCATGATCCCAGACCCTCAGGGACAACTATGGCATTTGGAGGAGCATTTCAGTGAGGAGAATTCACCTAAGGAACAGCTGGTGGTGGATCACTGCCTTGTGCACTGACCTCTTCAGTACACAGGAGACAGCACCAGTTTAAGACCAAGTTTCTATATGATGGTAAGGTGACCAAAATATCTTCTCTCATCATTTAAATTGGAAAAAATATTTGTGGTGCTTATCGCAGCTGTAAGGCTGAAAGCTTGCTGAGTGGTTACTGAGTGCTTGGCAAAAATGTGGTACGACTTTCAAAACCCACTTTTTAAACTCTGCTCCACCTGAAATCTCTACATGTTGGATGCATGCTTTCATTATGAAATGAGTATGGTTAAAACTGATGAAGTCTGAAAATCTGCTTCAAGAAACTGTCTATAGCAATTGGTGAACTTAAATTTAATTGCACATTTCATTATAATTTTCAGCTTCTCCAGGAGACAGAAGGCTAACATATCTTTAGTCTGAAAATTATTTTGATTTGCTGGAATTTGTTTTTGTTCCCAGTTGGAGTGATAACTGAATGTGTCATAATGCTTCATGGAATGGACTAGAAGTCCATTTCTGCCCTGTGAACCATGACAACACTATGATCTTTGGGAACTAGAGAGTTCCTTTGGCATCATGGGATCCAGTCATGGATTTAGGGAATGTAGACACTACATGTTTGAAGTTTGGCAGCTGTCTTTCTCACTATGTTCAGGGTTACCTGGAAACCTCATTAGAGGTTCACAATCAAGAATCAGGGAGACTCCTTAAAACGGGTGCCAGTACTGGAAAAACACAGTTTTCAATATCTTGTGAGAGCATTGTGAGAACATCCTCTGAGCTGGGAGACCCATATCACCATGTAGATGTTAAGAAGTCACCTAATAAACTGTCAGGAAACATTGCTGCTTATATTCGCTTGCCCTATTCAAAATATTTAGATGCAGATGAATTTAAATTTCCCATGTAAAAAACAATTATGAAGTTTTTTCAACCAGATTTCAAAGGCACTTTTACCTAAATAGTCAGACAAGAAAAAAAAACATAGGTAATAAAGCTTTCCTGTGTTTCATGTGAGGGAATCTCTTATTCCCAGGTACTGTCTCAAACTGAAGTACCATCATGTTGTACAAAAGCTTGTTCTCTAAAAATTCCTTGTATAACCAGAAACACAAATGAATTGAAATTTCAAAAAGCACCTCATTCTCATGACATTGTCAGGCCCTCTTTGAAATCTGATTAATGTTCAGTGAGAACCTTGCTGTTACAGTTCACCATGTCATGATATTTATGTTCTACTTTTATATTTGGGGGCAAAACATTGATTTGGGGAGTTTAATAGATTATAACGACATGTTCCACCTGCTGGTGGGAAACACAAGTTTCTGATTCTTTAATAGACTGGAGCAAAGTATGTTTATTAACAGACCCGTGCTCAATGAGAAAAGACTGAAATAAAACCTGTTGGTAAATTGATTAATTTTACACCTTCCACAGGGAGAAATTGAGAAATCTTGTTTTGCCATAATACTTCAGTAGCATCTCTGTTCCCAAGTTGCATGATTCTCCTATTATATACATTCCTGTGCATGCAGGGTAATCTAGATGAGCAATACCTGTCAAAAATAAATAGACCAAATGTGCCTTACCATGCTTCTTCTGGAATGGCAAAACATTGCTCCTCTATCCCCTTCACTAAACTGCACAGTTTACAGAAATCAATAATACTACTTTCATCTGTATTTTTTTTTCTCCAGCAATGTCATCATCATTTCCTCTTTTGAGTCAGGGAAATAAATGTGAAATAATCTCAAGCTTCCTTTCTGTAATTGTATTTTTTTCTAATGTATTTTTTTTCTAATTTTTCAAATGAATCCTTGTTTCTGGCTAAAGATTAGCACAGTGTGATGAGTTCATTACTTTGCTGGTGTGCGTTCTCTGACTCACTTTAAAGCACTAAATAAACGTCTTTGAGTTAGCAATAATTAGATGAGGTCATTAAAGCTACAATGAGATCACGATTGCCAGAAATGGCCTCACATTGTACAAAGTAAGGTCAAATCAGCTATAACCATTACTCATTCCCAATTTTTTCTTCATTACATATGCATTAAGTAACAGTAGTAGGCAAGCCCCAGCTTAACGTAAGTGAGGTGGCCTACAACCTGTCACATGCATTGTCTTGTACAGTGAGGGGCAAGTTGCATGGTGAGATCTTTTATAGTAACTGTCTCTTACATATAGAAATCACAGCAGGGATTAAAATAAGAATGGATCAAAAAGAAATGGCTAGGAGTGTCAACAACATTTTGGAGGAGAAGCAAGAGAGGAAAACATGGGCTGTGTTATTTAAAGTCACCATGAACATCCTCTGGGAAAGATTAAGAGGTAGCAAACAAGGGTCCCAAGTGAGTTAGGCTTGCATGATTCTCAGGTGTATAGTATAGCTGATGTGAAAGCCACTGCTCCATGGAAGTCTTCAGCTGCTGCAGACAAGAATTCAGTCCATGTGGTCACCTTGTCACCTGAACAGTAGGAGACACCCATATTACTCTCTCACATTTGCCTTTCCCCCACGGACAGCACCTCCCCAGACAAGGTGAAAACAGTCAACCCCGATGACTTTCAGATGACTAAGTCAGCCCAGCCAACAAAATGCATGGATTACTTGGATTACTTTTCTTTAGTATAGGAATGAAAATCATGTCCATTCTTTAAGGACAGTTGTTCCTTGTGAGCATATAGTAACAGGGTGATGGATGGCAAAACCACTTCCATTTATTTCTTGATTCTAAACCACCAAAAAGCAGCTTTAAATACAAGCCTCTCCCTGGCTATAGAGACTGCAAACCAAGCTGAGCAGATAGTTAAGTGGGAGGATAGACAGAAGAGGAGAAAATCAATATACTAATTAATGCAGCAGTTTCTTCCAGATGTATATGCCATAGAAATCTGAGCCATTTTTATATGGTTTCTGATTATTTCTCTCTTCACACTCTGCTGCTTAGAAGCACAGTGGAAAAATGGCCCTTCCAGCACTTCAACACACTGCATCCTTTCAGCACTGTGCATCAGGCAGTGAGCTCCAGGGAGAGCATGGCAACTCACCAAGCACTTCACAGCAGCTCTCAGCTCTGATGCATTAAAATCTGCAAGAAATTTAAAGCTCCATTTCACCTGCTTTCACTGTGGAACACTTCCTCCCAAGATTACAAGTGACAACCACACCTACGTATCCTTGGGCTGTACCAGGGGAAGGAGCAATGCCCTCTTTGAAAACTACAGCCTGGCATGAAGTATAGACCAGAGGCTCTGCCTGGAAATCAAAATTAGTTGTGTCCAGGATATTGAACATGGTGTCCAAGGATCTGACTCCAAACAACTGATGTAGGGCAACTTTCTGCTGTCTGCTGCTTCTTCTTCCTCCTGGAAGGACATTCTGTCAGGACAGGTCAGACCCTGCATAGAACCTGCTAGTTCTAAACATGCACAGACCCAGATTTTGCTTTCAGGCAATTTGTATCTGCATTGTCCCTGTTACCAATGTAATTAATGATTTTAACTAGCACAGATATCTACGTTTCCTTGCAGTTGTACCAGAATTATTAGGAAAAATAATAGTTGCTCAAGAGCTCTCAGTTTGTAGAAGCACTTCTGTCTGTTTTCAGAGGCATTCTGAATGACCAGGGGAAGTCAGACTTTTCCTTTCTGGGCAGTTATGTTGTGACATCATATTCTTCACTCTAAAACACACTTTTTGCCTGTTGTTTTAGGAGAACACAGTCCTTTTTGAAAATACTGGGGTTATTGAATACAGATTTTAAAGTCTGAAGTGAGTTTTGGTCCATGAATGGATGCTGGGGGATCTGGGACCACTCAGTGTCACCTCCGGAGCGCAGCTGCTGTAGGTCAGCATGCATGTGAGATGCCAGTGTCCCCAGAGAGCACCCAGTTAGCATTTTAACAACAATAGTCTGCAAAGATGCTTCACAAATCTTTGTCTAGTAGTTTACCCTTTTTATTTCCAAACTTGCTTGAGTGATGATTGAAAAAGATGTGGTAATGAAATCGCAAATGGAGGGGACAGCAGATTTGGCATACCAATGTTTTTCTGACATTTCAGCTGCCCTGGGGATGTACTTCTCTATGTTATGGAGCCAAGGGCTGGGTTTTTTTTCACTGAGTTTCTCTTTCTGTGAAGAGCTAAATCATTAACTCTAATAGATCCTAAAATATCCACAGTGGTAGAAAGAATGTTTTGATTTTATATGTGCATTAGAACTTCTGTGCAAATAAGGAAGGAGCAACCAGGTTCATTAGCATTGATGTGTTAGCCTGAAAGGGAAAAGGAGAATATAAGCAGCTAATGTTGTTTGTCCTGCAATCCATCTTCCATGTCACCAAGGGGAAAGAAACATTTCCATACTTCCTATCAATCTTACTGACCTTTTTACATCATTTGCATCTTTAAACAATTTTTTTTGGCTGTGAATTTTCCCCTTGATACTTCACTTAAAAAACAAAGATACTTCCCCTTAGAAATCTCTTCTTCCAAATGCCTTGGCACAGATCGTATGACAGTTTAACCATAAAATAAGGATACACTAGATACACAGTAGCAGAGCAAATAGGAGTAGTTGGTATAATAGAAAACATTTACACATTTACACAATCAGCATTTTCAGACTGGCATTTACAATGAGTGCACAGCTTCTGATGGCCTGTGAAATACTTCAAATATTTAGGCTCAAAATTTTCTTTGTCAGCTGTGGCAGCTGCCTTTTGTGATAAAAGGTAACATAAGTAATATGGGTAAATAACTTGATTGCTAGCATAGTTTTATTCACTAAACCAAAATGGTTTAGAGTTTCACAGTAAGCAATCAAAAAGCAAATACAGCTAAATGATAAAGAATAAACCAACAACTGTTGCAGTCTTACAAACCATACCCATTGCCTTCCTGTTTCTGGAAAACAAAAACAAAACAGCCCATCTTTTACCCATTCCTACCAGTTTCCATTCTTGCATGGAATTTTGGCATAGAAGCAGAGGAGAGTTCCCCAGCTCTCAGAAAGAGCAGAGCAGTCTTCTTGGGAAAGAAAGCACTCCAGGTTGAAAACTTTAGGAGTTGGCTTTGATGATTTCACACCAATAAATACCTCCACTCAGATTTTGTGACCTTTGTTTTGTTAAGAACACAGAGAGCGGCAAATGCTCACCCCCCTACCCAAAGAAGAGTTCACCTGAGTCCATATGATTTGCATTTGTGGATGTAATTAACAGGGAGGAGAGAAGCAGTTCAGAACTGCCCATAAAATCCAGCTCTTAAAATCACACCCCACAAAACGGCAGGAGCTGACTGTAGCATCACAGGACACAAACACAATGACTTCTTAAATCACTCTAACTTCAGCGGGAAGCCACAATAAGGAAAGCTTTGCTACTTTTAGAGCCCAGGCTTCTGGAGAGTGAGAAGCAGGCTACTGACAAAGAAAAGAGAAAAAAGGGGAGAGAGAAGAATGTGTTGGATTTGTGATTGTTATTGTGACACTGAGTCAGCATTCATATGTTCTCAGTAGTATCAAAGAGAGGATGCAGTGGTTGAGGGGACATCCCCAACCACAGCTGCTCTACCTACACATCACTCTGCTTTACTCCACATAAAAAAGGAGTCTTGGGAAGTGGGTTTAAAAACCTGATATGCAAAACGCATCCCATGTCATGGTATACTGTGAAAAAGAATTGTCAGAGGAATCATGCATGCTATACTGCCTGCTGAATCCCCCAAAGCAGTTAAAGATCCAGGAGAATATGAGACTGTCATTATTCTGTCTCCCTCCCTCTGCTTCAGAGCATAAACCTCTGCCAGACACTCAGGCAGAACAAAACACTTAATCAGTGTTAAGGATGCATCTGGTCCCCCCAGAGAGATGAGTTGTTCATTTATGCTTGTTTACAATATGTTTATAAACATTAGTGGACAGGGATAGATTACCCCAGTTTACTGCCACATAAAGGAGTCAGCTGCTCACATTTCCCATCATATCTATGTGCTTTTCTTTTACATTACTCAAGTGGTACCTTATGGCAAGTAATCTTTGTGAATTAGGCCAGAAATCAAGAGTGTCCCTGTAGAATGCTCACTGTTTTTCCTGTCATTATATCAAAAGTATTACTTTTGGATCAAATCCCTACCCAAGATGTCTATTTTAAGGTTTTATTGGTGTGGGTTTTTTTTTTTTCCTTTCTTTCTTTTTTTCCTTCTTTTTCTTATTTCTTCTTCCCCTGTGGTCCATGAAGGAATAACATTGGTTTTATGCTCTAGATGAAAAGCATATCGTTTGGAAATATGGGAGAACTGTAGTGATGACAGCTCCATCGGCATCAAATGTCGAAGAGATTTTTAATTTTTATTCTTAGTTCTGAGTATGTTCCTTCTGAATTAAAAGCTATTACTTTACAGACCAGTAGCAAAATGGAAAGCAACTGTGCAGCTTTGTTCCCAAACCAAATTTTTGTGTCCTCTGAAGACTGTTGAGAAGACAGAGGTGCCACCAAGAACTGGGAACAGCTCTTCTCTGCAGGTTTACCTCTCACCTCACCTTCCTGTTCCTTCTTTTTTTCTCCATCACGTGTTTGAATACAAGCATTTTAGGACTCAATTTTTTCATTCTAAGCATTTGAATGTAGCATCACTATCCCTTATTCGAATTTATTAATTATGTTCAGGGTAAGAATACATATGATAGGAAAGCACTGTTGTAATGGAAGAGAATTACATTGAAAATTGAAAGTAGAATGAATTTTACAGAGTGGGAATGTGATGGGCCAGGCGACCAGCTGGGTGTAAATCAATACAAGCCAATTGCTTTGGATGAGGCTTTTCTTCATTTGTGAGAGAGCATAATGGTTAATATTTGACTTAAGGTTGCTGTCTTGTGTGCAAAACCATTTATAGGCCTGGAATAAAAAGGTATAGCTAGCTGTAGCTTCTCACTGATGCCATATTTATCAAAGAGCCTTTCAGGATAAGGTCATAATTTTCATTTTGTTGGCTGAAAGTCAGGTATTGTAAAGAGTATTGTCACACCTCTCTTTAGATCAGCATTTTAAATGATCTAACCATCCCATCAATCGATGCTTATGTGAAAAATGTCCACGAGCCTGCTCTCCTCTAATGGGATTCCCTGAGCTGCCATCAGGCATGACTTGCATAACAAACCAGACCTGAGAATGTGACTCAATTACAGAAAACCAAATCTATCGAATTATGGAATGAAGCTATGGACCATATGAGAAAAGCAAAGTGAGCCAAAAGCCTTCTTCTCATGCGCTCACACAGACAGTTCTGAATCACCAATATGTGCACACTGACAACTCTCCTTCCAACAAAGTGCAGATTTTTTGCTTTCCTTGTGTGAACCCGGTTGTGCTGTTGGCTATTTGAGTGCTTCATGTCAAAAATTAAAGCCACTGTGAATCCAGCCAAAGGGATTTCCTGGCCTGTTCCTACTAACAAAAGAAGTGGTGTTCCCCAGGCCAATAGAAGAGCCTTCAGTGCCCAGATCTTCAATATTCTCTGTATCGAAGTACTGGGTAGTATACACAATCTCCTCTTTATTAAATCTTTAGGTGGGAGCTTGATAAAATTATACTTGTTTGCACTTGTTTATTGAGGGCTCTATTCTCCTAAGAATAAAACACACTCTACAGATAAAAAAAGAATCCTACCTCATACCATCCTATACACATGCAAGTTGATCTGTTTGCAGGGTGAAGTATCTCGTATAGCAGATTAATTCAAAAAAGGGTGTGGACAGATTCTTGCTATATTATTATTATATAGCACTAATATCTATGCAAAATAAGTTAGACTGAGTCATGAAGGGCTTCAGTACAGATTCCCTACCAAGATTTGCAATGAAAGAAGCCAAATAACCTTTCAAGCATATATTATTTCTAGCTAGCATACTATTGTACTCTGCTTCACCACCTAGAAATTATATGGGGAACAAAATGAACTTCAGATTTCATAATCAGACAAATCCATTTCAGATACACTGGCAAATTTCAAAAGACTGAGGTACCAAAAAAATTTTTTTTAAAGCTTGGAACAGTGTTAGAAAGCTTCCCTTGCATTCTCTTTTTTCATGACTGGTATATGCAGAACTGACTATTAAAAGTGAAAAGATGTGATGTTATCCATCTGAAATATGTGTATGAGAGACTGCAGATTTTATACTGGAGCCTAACCATTACAGATCATCTACACTTTAAAAGTAGTTCTTGCAACATTACTGGGTCAGAACAAATGACTGGTAACACATATCATGCTTTCTAAGCAGAATTTTCTGCTACTCTTAATTTATAATTAGTTCCATTGATTACACTTTTGAGTTTCATACATGATTGGCAGAATTTGATTCTGAAGACTGGCTGACACCAGACAAGTTTTAAAGAAATTAGATAAAGTTATCATTCATATACTCATGGATATTTTTTTTTGTACAAAAAGTGTCCTGTTCAGCTACAGACTTTCAACTTTGAAAAGAATCAACTAGAGCAATAAGAGAGATCCAGAAATGCCCGAGTAGACTGGGGAAGCTGGAGGGAGACTGTGCATTCATTCATTGCTCTTTCTGTACTGGACTAGTGCCAAGGTCAAAGCAGAGAAAAACATGCAGTTCTTCATGTAATCAGTGACAAATACATGGGAGTCCTTGCTAGAAGTCACTGTGGATCCAACAAAGTACTTGGACAAGAGTTTTTTGAGGAATTACTACATGGACAGACTATTTCAAGCTCAGGAAGTTCCGGGAGCTGAAAATAGCTTGAGGCTGAAAGGTAATAGGAGAGAGCAGTCCATGTTGTTATTGTTCCTTAGAGATCAGATTTTGGATCCATTAGAGAAAGGACACAGAGCATGGGGATCCCCCATCTGAACAGCACAGGTCTTCTTAGTGTCCTGTGCTTTGGTGTACAATTCCCTGCTTTTGTCCATGATGATGTCATACACTTCCTTTGAAGGCAGGACATTAAAAACAACAACAAAGAAAAACCTTAAAAACCCCCACATCTTAAAACACAAAATCAGTTTTCTTCTCTATCCCTATCTCTGTTCAAAACATTCAAGCTGTGATTACAAGAAATCTTCATTTATTATGAAGTCATAATTTACCAAGGGACAATCTAACCCTGGTTTCTCACCCTGTTTCTCAGGGTGGTTTTTTAGTTTTTTGTATTTTTTTTTGTTTTTTTTTATTTTATTTTTCCAACCACTGGCTATTTATACAATTAAGCAGATGTGGCTTCAGCATGACCACAACATGTGCTTTGAGGATAAACCCCACCCAGCTATTACAAGAAAGGGTGTAGGCAGCTATTTACATGTGTGCCTGCCTAAGAGATCTCCAAGGAACCTTCATGGTCTGCTGTGTGTAGTGTCCTACATCCAGAGAGAGGCAGCAGCTCCCCATACATTGTGTTCCCTGTTGGCTATCTCCAGGCTTCTTCCTAGGCATTGAGCTACCTTTTTTGATGCTGTTACTCTGGGACTGTCTAGCTAACAGGGACTTAACCCAAATAGGCAAATAGAAAACCAGGGCACTCAAAATCAGGTCTCCTTGATTCAAGGTTTTAACTTCAGGGATCTCTGAGACTTTTACAAGAGTAACCCAATCATGGGGGGCCACATCCTTCTTCTGTAACTGTTTTTATTCTATGTATTTTTCAGCTTGTCAAAATAGAGAACAGGTTACAAACAGGCTTAGTTAGGAAATCCAGTTCTGGAAAGCTGTGTTACCTTGGCACAGGCGTTTTTTTAATGAAGAAGTAAAAAAAAAGTTTAGAACATTTTCATTATTGTAACCTGCTTCGTGTAACATGCAGCTAATTCAGGCAACTGGACTACCTGTCCAGTCCTGTATAAGTCATTAATTCCTAGAAGCACAGTACACATTCCAATCATGAAAAAATTCCATACTCTTGTGTTTGCTCTCATTTTCATCTAATAATAGCAATAGGGACCTCAGCACAGGGCATTCTCAGAGTTAAACAACAAGCTGGGACTAATGGCACCCTTGGCTACACCTTTGGCCATAAATGTCTGTCAGTCTGCCATAAGTCCTCAGAAAATTCTCCATGCCCAAATCATTACTTTTTAACCAGTAGTTAGGATTAAAATGAAAAGCAAATGTAGAAACAGTTGCAAAGCTTTTCCACCTTTTATACATGGGAGAATGTGGCTTCCCATATCAGAAATCTTGTCTGCAATAAGACATCACAGCAATCTGTATTGACTAACAGGCATTGAGATGTGATTAGTCCTTGGGCAATTAGCCTCCTCGACAACTCATTCTGAGGCAGGAGAAGTGAGAATTCAGGCTCTGAAGTGCTCCTAGCCCCCCCCTCCTGAGGCTGTGCAACACCAGTTTTGGTGCTATCACTAACTCTATCCAAAACTTGGTTTAAGTGACTGGTAATGTCCAGCCAGGATATAACCTTTTCATACCAGTTCTTATCAAAATAGCAAAAGCTGACAGCCTCATGCTTAGGTAAATTATTAACATGCCATGGGAGATAAGCAACACACTAATCTCATTAAGAGAAAAACAATAGGAAGTGCAGCATTGCTTCAAGCCACTGGTTCATTGAGTTTCATATTTTTTTCCTACTGGCTTTCACAGGGTGTGCATATCGAAGATTTGATCCAAGAACTCTCTAGATGTTGTGTAAATTTTCAACATATAGCAGGAAAAGCTATCCAAAACACGTGGCTCTGAATTACTGGAAATGCCAGAAATGTCTGTAAAGACAAGTAAGAAAACGTGGGTGTAAAATTGACTGACAACCAACTGCTGCCATTTTTACTTGTTGCTGACTGAATGACCCCAGGAAATATTTATGCTGGCAAACTTGTATGTGCAAAATGAGAAAATGTATTGAAGCTAAAGCTGGCAGGAAACTGCTTCCTCCACTCCCCTTAGCTATGTGTGGGTGTTCACTTATTTAGAAACTTAATTAATAGCTCTCGGGGACTTTCCCTGGCTATTTTTCATTGAAGACTGTTGCCAGTTCACTTATTTATATAATATATTTTTTAAATTTCTATATTGCTAATTAAAACTGAAACATTTTGAGAATGAGAAACAATGTGATTCTTCACCTTCTATTTTTCATCAAGCTGTTATCAGAAGACATTTGAAAGTAGTCAGAACTATTATATATTTTACTTTCTGATGCACCTCATTTCACCTGTACCTTCTTGACTTTCTCACAAGCTTGCAGGTGCCAGGTCTGATTAGTACTTTAACCCTTAATCTACTGGTTCTCTTACTGTCCATTTTCAACCTTACTGTCCTGAGAAGTTTCGACAGAACTTGCACAAATCTATAAGGATTTCTGGGGGTTGAGGCTTTAGAGGAGACTGTGCTGTTCTAGCTTGATTATTTTTAAGTGAAGCTCTTTATAGCTGTAGCTTGACATGGAGAAGTAACATCAGAAGAGCTATTGGATCAGTGGGACATAGCATCAGGGGATAACTTGGCCCCAACAGTAGCAGAGTCTGTGCCCACTGTGGGTGTTGGTGGTGTTTGACAGTAAGTTCCTGAAGTGATTTCAGTGTGGGTGCAGAGCTACAGGACCAGATGCTTTGATCTAAAGAAATCTTCCCTCTGCTGCTCCAGTCTGATGAGGCTGTAAGACATCCAGCTCTGGCATGCCACCACACACTACACTGCTTAGCCAGGCCGGGTCAAAGGCAGGAAGGGACATTATGGTCATTAATGATGCTACATTTTATAGAAGGCTATTCCCCCTTTCCATTTTTGTTCTGATTACTTTAAATTTTACAATTGTTTTAATAGCATAGGGAGTTCTTTTTCCTTCTTGCCATAGATTTTTGTTTGGTTGGTTCTTGTGTATATATGCTTCACATACTGTGCAAATTGTTGATGCTTTCCCTCCCAAAAACAACTGCATTTGCCAACGGATGAATTAGATTCTTAGGAAATCTTTAGTGACTGAGCTTTGGGTTGGAAGAAATACCAAAGCTGCTTCATAGAAAACAATCCATCAGGGAAGAATGCTCAGTAAGTTCTTTCGGGCCTTTCTTCTCTTTTGCACATCACTGTAATTCCCACTGTGTTGCTCATGTGTGAAGGGGATATTTTTCTCATCATTCATCCTGAGATATTTCCTTTGTTTTTTTCATTCCCAGAATTATTAAACACAGATGAGAGGGTATGGGATGACATAAGATTCCAGTGCAGGCCAAACACAGAAGCTAAAGCAGTCTGTGCTCTTATTGAGATGTACAAGAAGTGTTCCAGCTAAATCTCTCAAAAAAGATTTTAAAAACCTCTGAATAGGAGCTCTTCATTTGTATGGTTTTAGTTCATTCATCTTTTACTTTTGTGGGAAAGAAAGGAAAGGAAGCTCTCCAAATCAATGGGATTAAGCAGTATTTTGCCAATTTACACTAACACCTGTCTCCTTGTAGATAAAGCCCAAATGAACATTAACTCATGTCAAAGCACACACTCAGACTGTTGACCTAACTGTTTAAGCTATCATTCCTGAGATCTGGGTGAACAAATGCTGGAACTAATACTGTCCATTGCATGTAACCTTATGCCCAGGCAAACATTCATTAAATATTACCAGCATCATATGTCAAAGGACTTTTAAATTTAATTTTTATTATTTTATTTTAAAGGAGAAAACAGGAATTAATATAAATCAATGCAATTATATGACATGTGAAAGTATTGCATCCTATGTACATGATAGGTCTTTAACATTCATTATATCTGATATAAGCATTGTATTATTCAAGGAGCAGAAATGTCTGGAGAGAACAAAATACACAAAAATATCCCAGAAATAAAATAGCAGTCATTGGCAGAGGAAAGATTGTCACATTATTACTTGCTATAGTAAGCTTTCCTGTGCCTTGTGAACTCTGAGTCCCCTTCTAATACGACCAATATAAGTAGCCATTTACATGGCAAATGTGAGACAAATCTGCTTTATCCTTTCCTCGTGGAATCTATAGGGGCCCTTTGAGACCAACACATTCCCCACGAGAAGTTCAGGGCTCAGTCTTGCAGTTTCTCCCCAGTCAGGAGGTTGTTACATCAGCATAAAATCAGCCTAACCCTTACCCATCTCCACTTCATCATGATTACATCTGTACCTGGCTGGGTATGCAAAGATGTCCTAATGCACGAAGTACAATCCCTCACCCAGTGACGTTGAGCCTGAACATCCATGCCTTTAAATCACAACAGATTATTGTTGGTTTGAATTGATTGGATTTTTATCCAAGCAAGAGGCAACCAAAGGGATCGTGAATCATATCAGTGCCCATGAATAGCCTGCAGCAGCAGGTGGGAGTGTGTGAAGACAACAGAGCAGGCTGTAATAATCCCTGTTGCTTAGTGTCAAACAAAATCAAGAACAAGAGCAGCATTAGCAGTTAGTGAATGTACGTCCAGTGCTTTTGTTCTTTACAGCACTGTGTAACTATCATTGTCAGCTGCTGTATTGCTCTGACACTACATTTGCCTTCTCCCTGCTCCTTTTGCCTACTCACTGTGATTAGGTTTGCTGTTGGGAGAAGTTGTTATCCCAGCAGTAGCACAGAAATGGCTAGATGTGCATAGAAATTTGCCCTTTTCTAGTCAATTACTCCTGCCAATTAGGTGTTTACCCAGGGTGGCAGTACTGTAAGAATAAAAGCCCTAGTTCTTCTCAATCAGATGGCATATTCTAATCAAGCTAGGACTTCCACTGAACAGCTGTACCTCAATTAGAAACTGATATCCATGAAGAAAGCACCCGTGGCTAATTATGCTAATAAGATATTAGCCACCACCTCTTCAAACTGCAGGCTTGTCATGTCTCTCAGTGGTACCTTATGTTATTGCAAACTATACTGAGGAGGGTTATTTACTTTCTTATCACAGCTCTCATTGGAAAGCAACATGTATCTGCTTACAAATCTGCTTTCAGAGCTCAATCCTGCCAGGTTTTGAAAGGTTCAGGCTCAGGACTAGGTTTACCACAACTGGAGTTTATTTTATAGTATCTGTTTTAAAAGGAAATTGAAAGAAAAATGTTTTTCCCAGATTGGTTTAGAAAAGCCACTGGAAGCTCCAACCCAGTGAGAATACTATTTCTTGGAAAGAATGATTTAATGTTCAGAAAGAAGAACTGATGCTTCCCTTTATGTTATGTTATCCATACAAGTGTAATTTAGAGCTGTAACTCATCGATTTAATTTCTTATTTGTTGGGAAAGTGGTCTTTAAAAAGTATTCTGAATCTATTGTCTTTTTGGACTCCCTAGCTATTAGTTACCATTGATTAAAATAGATGTAACTGTTTCTCAGTACTAACCCTTTTAGAGTTATACATGGAGGTTTAATAGGAAGTGTGATTAGAGTGGGTTTCTGCTCAAGTCAAGCAGAGTGCTGGTACACTAAAAATAAACTGAATATCAGGAAAGATAATAAATCCTTTCCTTATTTAAACCATTACCTCCACATTATACAAAAATCATTTCAGATGCTCATTCATTTGATGGCACTTTTCTACTTTAAAATCTGTCTGCAGAGGATGAGAACATGTCTTTTAAGATGGTGTCCCTACAGGAGCTCAGAACAAGCCTGCTGAGGGGTCAGAGCACCCCATGCATGGGGTGGCCACACACCTTGTACTGAGCACACATCCCCCTGCTTGGCTGGGGGGAAGCAGTGCAGCCTCCCTGAAGCCCCTCACTGCTGCTTTGATTTCAAGAGAAGATTTACTTAAACACCAAAGCTCAGCAGGGCAGTGTTCAGCTTCTCTGTTCTGGCACATATTTGTGGGTCCCCATGAGAAGATTGCAAGAGTTCTTTATTATTGCTGTTGTTTTCTTGGACTCAGCTTTTTGGTACTGATTAAAGTACCTATTCCCCTTTAATTAACTCTTTTTAAAATTGCACGTTGAAATTCAGTAAATTCACCACTGCCTTCACCACTGTCTTCGTGGGAGTCTTACAGCAATTGTGACTTTTTTTAATCTCCAGCTTCTGATAACTTTTAAGAACATGTGTGCATATTCTTTTTTCCAGTTCACAAATGGCTAGTAATTTTATTTTATTTGTAATTCTTTTATTATACTGTATAAAAAGAGACAACCACTTCCTTCAGAGCTGGGATGACAGGTCACCATCAATACCTGGAAATAAATTCCTATTTAGATTACAACTTCCCAATTATTTAGCAGTCTGAGAACTATATAAAACTCTAAGCAATGTTGACTTTATTCCAAATATACAACAGACAAAGTGGATTGTCCAAAGCAGTCACACAGGGTAGGAGTTGTATCAGACCTAGCATCATGTCCACCAGGGCACAAAACCACCCCTAAGCTGCCTCAGGCAGCCAGATGGGAGTATTACATTTGTATCACATGCCATGAACATGGTGCATAGAAACTGACCCTTTGGAAGAACACACTGCTGGTAATCTCCATGTTGTTGTGCCTGCTATCACAGCCTGAAGCAATGGAGATCAACTGTCTGTACACATGAGGTACACGAAGATGGAGGGTGCTAGAAGTTGTACCAACTCACAGTGCAGAAGAGAAAATCCTTTGTGTCACTGGGACATGGACAAAGCAGCTCTGAGTACAAGTTCTGGGAGAAAAAATGTCCAAAGCCCATTTGAGACACAGCATTGAAAAAGGCTAGAGCAGAGGATTTTTCAGTATAGAACCATTTGCTTCCAGCAGGAGGCCCAAGAGTGATTTCATTTAGCAGCAAGAATTTGTTATTATGTATGTTCAGACACTTGCACAGTAATGAACCTCTCTGTGCATAAACAAGCTTTTAATATTCACTTTTTCCAAGAGTCCAAAACATTTATGGAATTCTTTTTATGCAAGGTGGCTCTATTGAAATTCAAACATAACTGCTGCTAAACGTAATTCTTTCAAAACTTTCAAGTAAACTGAACTGAAGTGTCTACCTGTATTGTAAATAGAGAGAACAAAATTACTCCTAAAGTTAATTAGAAAAGGAAAAGCTGCATTCATAAAAGCTAACCTAACATCCCAAAAGTAGCTATTAAATGTCAGCATGTCGTGTGCATTGGGAATATCTGATCCAATTCTCAGCTCATAAATGTCTAATTAAAAAAAACATATAAAACAATTTTAATTGGCTCATTGAATCATTTGTTTTTATTGCGGTTTTAAACTCTTGCACAATAGTCAGGGCTAAAACTCTCTCAATTTGCAGGGGGAAAAAAATCTTTGAAGGAGAAGGGTCTTCTTAGGACAATTTAAAGATAAGTAGGAGTTCAATAATCAACATATGTGCAGTGATGGGTAAATGTCTGAATGTTATTTTGAATATAAACTTGGGGTTTAATACATCAATAAGTAGGTTGAATCGATCTGTGGCCTGTTTTTACAGAGCCAGAACAGTCAGTGTAGAATTAAAAAGAAAGTGGAGGTATGTTTTAGGTTCTCTGCAAAACTTTAAGCTGGAGAGTGCAGTAGATGTATCTGTGATAGCACATTGCATCTGATTTAAATAAAATAGGGAGACAGAAATCAGAAAATTATGTTTATGGTTGGCTTTGTCACTTCTGATTTTTAGAATTCTGTAAGGAAAAATGTTTAAGAGATATCTTATGGTTAACACTTTTTATCTAATACTTGACAAAGAAAATTCAATTCATAATTATTTATGAAGCAACATCAAGGACTTTATTACTTTGATTACTCACTAATCATTTCCCGTAAATGCAGTGACCTAAAAATCCCATATAATCAATAAAGTGGTAAGTTCCAGATTTAAATCACTGCACCTTGTATTGTTGAGTAAACCTTTGGGTAATTTACAAAGGCTGTTGAATTTTATAGTAAGTGTTTTTCAAACCAAGCTGGATTCTAAACAATAATGACTTTTTAATGTGGATCTGTGATTACATTGTCATAGTGAAATACGACAGTCTTTGACTGCATTCGAAATGAGGCAGAGGGTGAATTACTCCGAAGGCATGGATTACCATAGCCACAGGTAAAGCAATCTTCATAAATTAAACTCCAATCTAAAGTGACCTGTCACTACAAACCTGTTGCTACTCCCAGTAACTTAAATTTCAGTGTCCAATTTGTAAACAAGTTCTTTTCTTATTACCTCTGTGGGGGAGAGTTACTCTGCTAAAGTGCTTTAAAGTGAATGTGAAGGAGGAGAATTATATATAAGCGTTTTATGGCTTTCTTTTCCATGATTTCAAAAAGCTGTTAGTTTAGGAAATGCAACTTGTTGTCTGCTAAAATGTTTATGCTTTTAAGATATCTAAAGCTGTCAGCTGAAGGAGCCTTTGGCATAAACAGCAACTATAGCACTTTCCTAACTAATTTTTGACACACTGAGCATATTTGACTCATATGGTCAGCAATAATATCTACAGTTCAATGATAGTCAGAGATGTTTTGTACATTTAACTGCTTGAGCCAACATTTCCCGAGGGGTTTGCAGGGTTTGCCATAACCCATCCTGGGGTAATTTAGCTTATAAATGGTGGGGTTTTTTTCAGAAATACCAGAGCAGCTGTCTTCTGATAATCAGTTGGCTTTTGTGGTAACCAAAATCTGAACGCTTTGGACATCTACAGCAGAGACAGCAGAGAGCCCACCCACCACTGGGGGGGGACCTTGCAGACATAGCAGACCTGATAGTTGGTAGTTTTCAGTCTAGCCTAGGAAGGCAAACTGGCATCATTTTTAAATTATTCAATGAGCACACAGCAAGCTATTAACTACAGCTAGTCAGCAGCTGCTGTATGAGCATCCCATCCAATCTTGCAGCGTTAAGTGTGTTCTTCCAAGCCAAGGATGGAGCCAGGCAGAACGGGCAGCTGAGGACAGGAACCATTGCATGAAGCCCCTGCATTGCAGTTATTCCTCCTTTCCTAATGCAGCAGCATATCCAAGGCTTTATCCTCCTATCTGGTTACATTCTCAAAGACAAGCGATAGCCTAGGAGACAGCAGCTGAATTTCCACCCCCCACCCCAACTTTTATCCTACACATCTGTTGGCCTGAAAATTGCTCTGCCAATGCCCTATAAAGACAGGAGTTAATTCGTTGGAGCTTTGATTTTCAGAAAGCAAGACCAAGGTATGGTTCCTTCTGAAAAGCATTCTTTTTACTGCATTTGCAGCTATTCTGTGGGCAGCAAAAAAGAAAATTTAAAAGGTAGGGCTGGAAAGTAAGACACATGATTTAATTGATACACGAACTATAATGAAACATTTAATGAAACTATGTTTCGCTTTTTTTTAGGTTTAATTTTAAAGCCTAAAAATAATAATCCCATCATGGTTGGAAAAGCCCAATATTTCTTGCAACTACCTAAATGAACAGTAGGTAATACCTATCAATAGTAAGTTAAATTTGTGTTTAGCAAGACCTTCATATGTAAACAATGCATTTCTTTTCTGTCAATTATTTTTCACTAGTTTTGGTGTTAGTTTGAAACAAATCTCAGTCAGCTTCATGGGCATGATATACATGATGCTCTAACATTGTTGGATCTGGGCTTGAGTCACAAACATTGTCCTTGGTCCCCTGGGATGACAGGAAGGTAATGAGGCAGAGAAAAGTTTCCCTGTTCTTCCCTCTCTTGGGGGTGTCAAACCTACCTTATTAAGAATGGCAGAGGTCTGGGTCATGAAGATGTTTCTGAGGAACTGAGGAAAGTGGGTTGAAGAGGACTGGATTTAACATGTACCCGGTTTCATTTAATGTCAGGTTTTCAGATGTCTTCCTTTAGGATTAATACCTCCTTCTTCAGCCTGATTAGATATCAGTTTCATGTCCACTTCCTGCTCCTTTCTTCTTCCAAGTTTTATTCATCCTCTCATCATAATCACTGAACCTGGTGTCTTAAGAACACAGGTGTTACACAGGTATTTTGTGCCTGACAGCCAGTTTGCATCTCAGGAGGAGTTACTTTGGAGCCTGAGTTTAAGGAAACTCAGTTAAAACAATCACAAAAATACCCTTCTAGTTCTCACAATTATGTCTGCATTTGAAGAGAACTATAAAAATATCTAGATACCTCTATGTTTTTTTGCAGTCTGTATTTTGATGAGGCTTAAGAGCAGCTGTGAAAGTCCTGATCTTGAGTAGTTTGACACATGGTTTACACCTAGATCCGGTCAGGTTTCCAAATATTAAAGTTCTTCACAGATTTTTCACTACTATCTTTTCTTAAGAAATTAAATAAAGCAGGTAGTAGAAGCATGTTTCATCCTGCAGAAAAAGATATATATCTCCTATATTTAGCATCCCTTCCTCAGAGGGATGTCTGAAAGCTCTCAATCAGCACTTTTCATGTGTTTATCTGCTTTCCAGCAACATTGCTTACATAATAGTAATTTGTTCTTCTTATGATGGTGTCCTTAATTGAATGACCTCATTCTGATTTTCCCTGCCTCAGTGTACAAGAGGGCATGTGGTCACAGAAAGAAAAGAAACTTATTATTTCCTCTCCCTAACAACTCTCCAGGGTTTTTGCCTTGGCCATACTCACTGACCACTCTTTGGGTTGTGTCTGCCCACAGAAATGCCAGTTTCCTTCTGGGCTTTTCTGGAGTGCTCCATCCACACCACAGCACCTGTTTCACAGTTATTAATGTGTTTCCAAAACATCCTTGGATAGTGAAGGTATATTAACCCTATTTCACAGGTGAGGAATTCAGAGTGGGAAGCACCAGGGCTAAATGCCTGGTTTTGAGTTCCTGACACTTCAGCAGACTTATTCTTCCATACCATTTCCCATGTTCAAAGACCAAATCTGATAGATATCATTTCAATCCATAAATGTAGTTTGGTGCAGGGACAGAATCCAATCTTCTCTTGAACATCTGAGGGAGGGTGTTGGACTGTGCCTGGGCCTCAGGTCCCTCACTGCTCATTAATTTATCCCTCAAAAAATACAATTTCAGTTCAAGTGTAATGTTCCACATGTGCCAAAGAAGGCCAAAGAGGGGATAAGGAAACAAAATTGTTTCAGATATTTTCTGGGTACCCGCTTTGGCTTTTAGGCCACCTAGTTTTTGTGTCATGTGAAGCCAAGGAGATATCCATGCAGTGGAAGTAAAGTATTTTGACCTGCATAATCTGTTTTAATGGAGTGGCAAGGGATTATATTTTCATATTAATGAAATATGAAATAATTTTCACATTCATTTTAAATAATTTTAATATTCATGGGAAGACAAATATCTCTGAATGACTTTCTCATTTTGCAAGCCAGAGTGACTTTTGATTGCTACAACGCAAAAGTGGGGGTTTCTTCTTTTCAAGAGCTCACATCACAAGACAAGATACCACATCAGCTGTGTCAGGTAGCACAACATGAATGCCAAGGTAAAACTGACAGAGTTCAGCAGAGAGCAGGGGTTCATTCCACAGAGCTGTTAACAACAGAAGTCAGCGTTACCTCACCTCCACCAGCACAGCCCAGAGCCAGCTGTGGAAGAGACAAGGAGTGTGAGAGAAATCAAAGCAGAGGGCAAGGAGAGAGTGAGTGAAAGACAGTGAAAAATAAGGCTATGAATTGGGCTCTTTTAAAGATAGCTCATCCATTACCTTCCTCTTTATGTGTGATTAATCCCATTATTTTTGTACAGGAGTCTGATGCAATTTGTTTTGTTGGTGGATATTTCAAGCACCAGGTAAGGCACTGGATGGGAAAAGAGGTGGCTTATAGAGAAGTAATAATTCAGTGTATTAGTGAGATATCCAGGGTGTGTGGAGGAACCAGACTGAAAGAAATCCCGCAGAAAACCATAATCTGAACACACCTGCACCTCTGTTCCCCCAAAATGTGGACAGAATTTTGAAGCATGAACAATCCCAAAGGACCAATGGGCTGTGAGGTGTACGGAGGACATCACAGGAGGTAGGACAAGGCTCTGGAGATGCAGTCCACTGTGGCAGTCTCAGACACAGGAGTGAGACTCGATGGGGAAGTCCCTGCACAATGAGGGAAACTGAATCTAGGAGTAGCAGGCAATTCCCCTTCCACAAATGTGGGGGGACATAATTCTCTTGGCTGAAAAAATACATTCTCAAGCTCTGAAAACATGGCCATTACCTTCCTCATTCCCCAGTACATCCTCATTTTTTGACTGTACCTGAACCTTTTGGGAAAACTTGTTGAAATTAATGCACATGAATTTTATAACAAGCAGGTAAAGGAGCTTTCACCTAGGGGAGGAATCACACAGCTGCTGGGGCTGCTGAGATGTTCTGACTGCAGGCGCTTGCTTGTTTGCTCTGCTGCCAAGAATCTCAACTCAATCCTACACTTGCTATTGATCCAAAGGAAGACTTTTGTTGTTGTTGTTGTGAAAATGTGAATGCATTATTCTATGTCATGTAATGCTATAAAGAAAAATAAAAGGTAGACGAGGGAAAGCAGCAGAACAAAATGACACCAACATTACTGCTGCAGATTTTCCAGCCTATATAATAACACATTTTGGCAGCTGGACAAAAACCATGATTTGTCTGTGGGCATTTGAGTCTGAAGATGGCTCAGCTTGTTTGCTGTGCCTAGATGGGAATGTCTCTGATGACTAACACAGCTCTGGCAGCCTGGCTGTTGCCTCTGTTTGCAACATCTTGAGAAATAAGAACACCTGGAGATGGATGATGTGTTCCAGGAAGTCTGGTGGATGGGTTTCACTGTCCTCCCAACTGCTTATCCAGCTTGAGCTGCTGCACATAGGTAGGTAAGGTACTGAGTGGGCCCTGCAGGTCCCTTCCTCTCCTGGTGTCACTTCTCTCCCTCGAGGTGAAATCTCCCCTGGGAGCACACACAGTTGGCCCATGACTACTGGGACACATGTGATGGAAATGAGGCACCCACAAAGCAGTGAAAGGTGTGTGAATGGGCTTTTAAAGGCTGGGTACCTGCTCTCTCTGCCAGCTGGCACTTTTCCCAAGGGTGTGCAATAACTGATCTGCTTTTAGTGTTTTTTCACTAACAGGTGCCTCATGGTGAGATGGAGGCTATGAAAAGCCAAGTTTCTGCACACTTACAAGGCTGTTCCTGGCCAGTCTATGTGCCAGCCTCTCATGGTTTCAGTTGTATTTCTCTGACACAACTGTGGCTGCTCATGTTAAATTCAGCAGAGCCACCTAAGGTGCTTTGGAGCTCTGATTTTGATGTCTGTTCCCATGCTAAAGCTTTGTGCCAGAGATCTAGATTCTCTTTTCTTGAAAACAGTAGAGAAACAGTGATTCCCATCACATTTTGGTATCTGTGGTAGTCACCAAATGGGAAGGCTTCCCAGATGGATGCTCACTCTCATGCAGAGGATGCAAATCTTAACTTCAGACCTGTGAGGTCTCACAGTCTTTATGGCAGCAGCAGCCTACAGCACTGTCTTTCTGTCTATGCACTTAGCAATATGTTCTGGGCAAAGGTTCTGAGTCTGATATCCATCTGGAAAAGGAACTAGGTTCAGGATTGAGTAGTCCCAAGAGAACCCAATAATGTATTCTATCTTTTCTTCAGGCTTCCCTCATGGTGGATATTTTGTGTTTATGTAGTCCTTGCTGGGACATACAATTACAGGAGAAAATCACTCATCTGATATGTCAAGAAATACAGTGATGTTGGTAAAAGACAATATAGCTCATATTCTCTCTTTCTTTTCCTTGTGGTACTCATAAATCTTCCTTCTCCTTAAAGCAGGGTCTCCTGAGTCTGGTATGCCCCAAAGGAATAGTTGGCTTCTCCTGTGAAACATGGAGCTTTTCCTTCTCTCTCATATAAAATCAGCTTCCTTTTTCCTCAGCTGTCACACAGTTACCCCTCCAAATCAATTTTTTTCCCCCCTGAACCTGTGAATAATTCCATCCATTTTTCAGAGAAATGCAAACAATCAAGAGGACTTCTGGCTATGCTGGTAATATGTGCATGGATAAATTTAGAGATAATCATGCAATAAGTTACACCCTGAATGGAAAATAAATCTAAACACTCTCCGTCTTACATCTAGCATAAGTATCAATCAGTGTGCTTCAGTGGACCTGCTCCAACATACCCCCACTGTGGATGCAAGCCAAAATCTGAACAGCAACAAGCAGCCCATTATCAATCCATTAGTCCTCACTGACTGAACTATACACATAAAATCTTGTTTTACATGCATACTCCTGCCATTCCCCAGCAGAGATAATGAGATTACATGTGCCGTATCATTCAGCCCAGAAACATGTCACATTCTAATGAGTTCTTTCTCTCTTCCCACAGACACAAATGAAATACCTGCTTTTTCTTTTCGTATATAAGAGGTAGCTAACAGCCAGGAGACTGCTCCTGAAAATGCTGGTATCCACTTGCAGCACCCAGATAACATACAGCTGATGATTCATTGCAAGTTCTGTCTGTCACTTTGCATCATATGGGAGACAGAATAGTGCAGGATGTGGCTCCCACTGTAGCTTTGTGTTGCACAGAAATCTCTTCCTTCCTTCCTTCCTTCCTTCCTTCCTTCCTTCCTTCCTTCCTTCCTTCCTTCCTTCCTTCCTTCCTTCCTTCCTTCCTTCCTTCCTTCCTTCCTTCCTTCCTTCCTTCCTTCCTTCCTTCCTTCCTTCCTTCCTTCCTTCCTTCCTTCCTTCCTTCCTTCCTTCCTTCCTTCCTTCCTTCCTTCCTTCCTTCCTTCCTTCCTTCCTTCCTTCCTTCCTTCCTTCCTTCCTTCCTTCCTTCCTTCCTTCCTTCCTTCCTTCCTTCCTTCCTTCCTTCCTTCCTTCCTTCCTTCCTTTTCCTTTCAAAAGCTGTGGGTATCCTGTAAACAGATAATTAGGTGCTTATTCTTTCTCTTAAAGCAGAGTATTTCTCTGCAAAATGAGTGAAGTTTATGGAGTATAAAAAGAACAATAGGCAAAGATTTTTTTTCCCTCAGTTTTGTTTAATACTGGTGGGGTTTTTTTGCCCCATAAAGTTTTCCTGTCTCTGAGCTAAATTTTTTTGTGTGGATATTAACAACTGACCAATGACCACATTACTGTAATTCTTTCCATGTTTGCTTGTGTGTCCACATAAATAGCCATAATGAGCCAATTACATCCTTTGTTTTAGTGGGAAAGCCCTACTATAAATAAAAGATGAATCTAGCTGTTCAGTTTTATTTTTTGATGTTGGACAGGTCTATATTTTGCTGAGGAGTTGGAATGGCAAAAATATGTACAAAAGGATGGCCAATTTAAGCCCTAGATTTTAAAGCAGAATAGTTCATTGATCTTGTCTGGTAGTTTTGCTTAAAAATCACTGGTACAATATGTCTTAGAGCCTGGAGAGATGAGTGAGGGTCTGTATAGCTTGCGTGAGCTGAGGAGTAAAAAGAAAAAAAAATCTCCCATTACTGTATAGAGTGGTTGTCTTTTCAATTATGGATGAAAAGATGAGTATGACCCAGAGGGTCTGGATTCAGACAGAATACAAGGGGGGAAGAGCCCTAAAAACAAGCAAAATCTTCACTAAGAGATCATTAAAAGGGAACAAAAATGTCTGGAAGTGGTTTGAAGACGGAAGTGCCATGGAGGGGGAGAAAATTATTACAGTGAAACATGTAGTGATTGTATTAAATTAACAAAAGAAAAAGGTCTGTTGAGTATCAATAAAATCCTTTCTGTTTTCCTGTGGCATCATCTCCCAAGGGAAGATGCAGGAGATAAATAATTTGAATAGTGGCAAATGACTTGGGCAAAACCACAAGAAATTGTGGTTTAAGGCAAATTACTGTGATGTTCAGGGATGGAATTACTGACCTAGCAGCTCATTTCTCTCCCCTCTCTCTGGGAATCTATGGTATTGATGAAAATAAAACAAAAGAAAACCAGGATGGAGGACAGCTCCTGTTTATGCTTGAGTGGCAGTGCTACAGCAGCAGAAAGGAGCACAGAGGCATATCAAAACAGATCAAAAGGTCTGATGATGGCTGCAAGCCCACGGGGAAGGGAAATGCACAGAATAACTACATTGCGTGAGGAGTAAGAACGGGAAGGGTGAGTGGCCTTGCCAGAGGCAACTACAAGCCCACAAACAGGCACTATCAGAGCTGTATCCAGGCATTCAGGCTTTTCCTTTTGCAGGGAACTGCTTTCAGTCACTCTATATTTCTGTCATAACGAAATGCAGTCCCAGTAAATAGTAAAGCAAATGGTTCTTGCAGAATGTGCTCAGATTCTCCCTGAGATGACTTTGCTTTGGGGTCTCATTCCCTTCAACAGGATGGAAATACAAATTCCCCATTTTCAGCCTTGCATCAGGCAGGGCAGGAGATGTTGCTCTCACCTTTCTAAATCATCTCCTCTCTCCTGGATTAGCTGAAGTACAGAAGTAACTGGTCCTGCTGGAAAATCCAGCTGCTTGGAAAAAACAACTAGAAAAAATGGAGGGAAAAAAAGGAATCTGGAAAATTGGATCAGCATGGAACTGTGTTCTGAAAGTGAAAGGATGGAGTGCCAGTGGGGTAAGAATAAGAATTTATAACAGCTTCCTTTCAAACACTGCAGGAATGTGCACTTGTGCTTAGTAATACTGATAATACCTATTTTACATCTGTATCATAATTACCTATTAAGTAATAGGTAAAACAAACATGTTTTGAAGCATGCAGCACCCTGGTGCAATAGAGTCTTACTTTTTCCAAGTGCTGGGAATACTCCAGACAACAGGTCTGTCAGTCAAGCAAGGCCATGCAGACAGCCAGTGTCAGATCTGGAATCCCAAATACAGCTCCTGAGCTCCCAGCTGTAGCTCAAAGCCCACACCTGGTCTTACATCCTCCTTCACAAACAAGCTCTGTGAATATGCACACACTTTAACTCCTTAGCCAGCAGGATGAAGCCACCTGCTTAAAGTTAAGCATAGCCTCTCAAGGGTTTCTAGAATGTAGTATCTAACTACAAGATAGCATAAGATATTCCAAGTGAGCTCAGTGATTATTTGAAAGGAAAAATAATATCCTTTTGAAACGGAGTCCCCCAGTGCAAAATTAGAAAGACCTGGGAGGTGGTTGGATTTTGCAAGGAAGCACTGATAGGAATCTGACTGTTTGATATTGCTTGAAATTCAGCTGAACCCTTTGTGGCTGCACAGAAACACTTGTCTGCAAGAACAGGGGTCAGAAAAGGAACTATGAGAAAATGCAACTAACAAGGGCTTCTCTACTTTTCAAGTGAGAACCTTAAATATAAACATAAATTTTGTCATAAAAGTGTGACCAATAGCTGAAGAATAACTCCACTCTCAAAAGCAAGAACTCATACATTGTTTTAAAGATAAACTGAACCAAACCAAACAAGGCATAAGAAAATTGCCTCATCAGGACAGTAGAGAAAACTAATTTCATTTCTGCAATATAAGACAAAAATGATTATTAAATCTCATGAAAATAATTTCAACCACATTACGAGCTTTCTATAAGTGCTAAGTATATCATGTCCTGTCACATATGAACTTCAAATATGTGTACCAATTCAAAATCTGATTTAACAAACTGCTGTTATTAAAGTCAATTGGGGAGCATTCCATTAGAAAAACGAACAAAATCTTAACTCTACATGAAATCAATAATTTTTCAAAGACTAAGTAGAATGCATTAACTTAATACGCATTGATCTAAATAATACATTAAATGCAATTATTTTCACTACTACTTTTCAATTAAGGTGACAGGATTAACTCCATTCTTATTAGAGTCTCAGTTCTGATCCTGCCTGCACCTCAACTTTGGTATCTTCTTGGTGAGAAATTGTTCACAGAGCTGTTGTAATCAAATCTATCCTCTGGAGTTCTACTGAGGGAGAGCACAAAGGTTCAGTTTGAAGAACAAAACAGCACTGTGGTTTACAGGCTCATCAGAAGAGTGGTGCTTTTCGTCAGCTTTGGCAGTATTTTGAATGAAAGTCTGAGTATTAAGGTTCAAGAACTCAGTTGTTTGGTTCTTATTGTTTGGTTCTTATCCTATGGCTATATTTTTTTAATTGCTACTTTTCTTTTTACACCTTGTCTTCCTTAATATTCACCAAAGATCTGCCAGGATGTAGTGCAGAAGCTGAACTCACATCAGGTTCACTTGCTATAGTAGAGATCTTATTGACATTAGCACAGAATCACAGAATGTGTTGGAAGTGACCTCAAAGGTCATCTAGTTCCAACCCCGCTACATGGGCAGGGACACATCCCACTAGACCAGGTTGCTCAAGGCCCCATCCAACCTGGCCTTGAACACTTCCAGGGAGGGCAAAACTTCCTTGGGCAACCTGTTGCAGCACCTCACCACCCTCAAAGGAAAGAATTTTTTTCTAATCTTCATCATTCTTCACATATTCCTTCCTTTAACATAACTTTTCACAGCCAGAAGTTATGCCTTCAGCATTTATAAATATATTTTCTAATGCTAGTAAGATGTGAAAGTTCAATGGGAACATCTTTCTAGTCCTAGAGAGTCATGAAAGTAAACCTCACATCTCAAGGTTTTTTGTTGTAAATGATAACCAGGCTTAGAAAGTTTTGGAAAGATACGGTCTGCACATCCAGAAAAAAAAATTAAAAAGTTAGAATTGTTAGTCAGATGTCATTTTTACTGGGGAACCTTCCCAGAATTCCTAAAAAAGACTTTGAACTTTTGCTTGGATGAGGACCACTGAATCTGACACATTATCTCCTTCATGCACAGAGCTCCAGTTTGTAAACCAAGAACAACTGCATTGATACAAAATGCAAACCCTCACAGATTGGGTGTTATGCTCATGTTTATCTTCTTGGAAGAACCCACGTGTTATTCTGTCTGTGTCTCAGAAAAAGCTTTTTGTTTATCCACTTGATGAATTTCTTTGTGTTTAAAGAAAGAAATTAATTTTACTTATTCTTCTACGTGATCATTAGAAAAGCTTTTAATGAACACAGTAAAACCCAACTAATTATCACAATGGCATTTAACTCTAAATAAAATTGACAGAAAGCAAGAATATGATACATATAATTTTGCACAGTTTATTAAAACACATCTATCACTTTTTTTCTCCTAAAGTAACTTGATCATATTATTCTATGATAATTTAGCTAATATTTTTTCTGTGCATTTAATATTTAAGTGGTTTTTACTGATATTAAAGTCATAATGCATTTTATGGAAATTACCTTGCATTCTAATTACTTTTCTTGGTGAGGAATGGTAAATAGAATTATCTCGTTATACTTGTTGTAGATGAAAGCAAAGAAACATTTAATGACAAGACACTGCTAAGAGAAAAAATTCCATATTCACTTTTTTTTTTTTTTTTTTTTTTTCCAAATTAGTCCATTTTGTCATCAGTTCAGACAGGCAAAATTCCCTGAACCACTAGGAGGAACTGAACTTGAATATGAACAGCAGATAGGCTCTGAATGACAAGTGGGATGCTTTTAACTTCGGTAGTACCCTTTTCCTATAGTCTGCCTTTCCAAACCCAGGCTGAGAAGAATTGAGAGTAAGAAAGAGCACTGCCTCAAGGAGCAAGAAACACTAGCAGCCCTGTCCTTGAGCCCAATATCCCTCTTTTAGAAAATTAAGCTGTGGTTAGGAAGCTATAAATCATATCTACAAAAATGGAGCGGTCACAAGGTGACTTGTCTTTTTTCCTGTATTTTACATGAAATATACTTACTGACTGGAAAAATTAGAGGTATTAATTGCTGAGAAATCAAATTTCCATGCCAGATTTTCTTTCAGTTCCCCTACTGATGTCAAGTGAGATCATGGATAAGACTGGATTAGTGGATCTAAAAACAAGATGGGAATTTTTTTAACAAACCCTGATAAAGATGAAGGTGTACCCCAGGACCAGTGCTATCTGAACCAAGATGCTTTAAGTAAGTCTTGGAGGATATGAAATGGAGTTTGTCTTCAGTGAAAAAGATGCTTCACTGGCCACTGTGCATCTGGACTTCTCTTATAAAATCAAAATGTTCTGTGGCTCTTACTTAGTTTGTGTGAGTTTGTAACATCCAAAGACTTGACATAGCAGCAACAAAATGGAAAGAAACACAGCATCAAAAGTAGGCAGAAAGCAAGAAAGAAGTGAATATGAACAAGAAAAAATGAGATTTCATGTGCCAGTGCCTTTCTGTAAGATTCCACAAATTTCTCTGGCTTTGTATCATATTTGGCAGTACATGTATTTTTCCTGAGAAATTCCTTTTGCACTGGTGCTGGGGTTCCTCTGGATCCTCCAAGATCAAAGTAGTATCAAAGTGTCAAAGTAGTAAGTTTTGCCATGTGTGAGATATATTTAATGACTGGTTATAATCAGAGTAGTTCTACCACCAAGTGACCATGGAAAGTGGAGAAAACAATTATCTCAAAGTGCCTAGCCAGGTGGAGACACAGTTCTCCTCACATAATTTTCTCCTTCACTTGAGCAATGCTCTCTTTGTAACCAGAGACAACTTCAAAGCAAAACCTTTGAGAATGGATGAAGATTTGAACTTCATTTATCAGTGAACCTGCCATGTCATGGAAGAAGGTGCTCCAGGAAATGTCCTTGCCACAAATACTCATCTAGGTGAGGACACAGGCATTTCTTGCCTGGTGAGAAAGAAGAAGCGAGAGGAACAGGGTTGTCTCCTGTGGAAAGACAGCTCTAAGGTTTTTCTTTAGTCCAAAGAGATGATTACTTTGCTTCTCTGCATGATATTAACTTCAAGGGTCAGTGTTTTCTGTTAGCATCTCCAAAATTTTACTTTCAATCTTCCTGTTATAGTAAATTTTTATTCATTATAATCATATCTGTCATTAAAAGAAAGTAGGAGGAAAATGTAGAATGAAGTTTTAGCTCACACTGAAATTGCATATTCAGTTTTATTGAGTAATTCTGTGACTTTCTGTCTAAAGTAAAATTTTCTACTGACAAGAAGGTTTCTAGAAAGCTCTCTGAAAAATACATATTTTTGTGTTTGTTTGTTGGTTTGTTTGCTTTTACCACCAAGAAAAATAATTCTTAATTTTTCTGCCATCAAGGAAAACTCCACTATAGACTTTAACAGTGTAGTCCAATCTACAAATCTACCTATTTCTTTTTAGATAAAATATCTTCTGCAACATCTACCATATCTGTACAAACAGTAATTGCAATATTATTTTACTGTTGTACTAAGGATCATGTTATCTGCATGGGATATTTAGAAAGGTCAGAGTCTCCTAGAGTATACAGGCAGAAAATAAAGCCACTACAGAATGTCCTTAATATTTACTGCAAATGCATTATAATGTTCTGAATTTGGCATGTACATTTCTCCCCGTAGAAGAACATATTTCTACAATGGATTAAACCCTGGTTTGATTTTAATACTGTTCCTATTACAAATGCATTTAATTTTAAGTGCTAAAATAAAATGTAGCAGATGATATTCTAATCTGACGTACAGCAGTTTCACCAGCAATTTCCTGTGAGATTTATCTTTTTTTTTTTTTTTTTTTGGTAAAAATGTCCATGTTGCCTGAGTTAGCTCAACTATTCAAGCAGCAGTGGACCTCAGCCCTATGACTTAACCAAACATTATGTAAGCTGAAGGGACCTCAGCAAGAGGGGCAAAAGTGAGTCAAAGGAGGTTAATTTATTTTACAAGGCAGTCTTGCAGTGCTCCAATGTATTTAAATAGGCACAGAAGAAAAATGCATGCAGTACTTTTGAAGGTCCACTTGGAAAACTTGCCTTTGACAGTTAAAGACTGAGGATGAGCAGTGAGAGTAGGCAGGTGATACAGCTGCATGTCAAAGGCACAGTCCTGTTTTGAAGCTCACCGGGTATGTCACTGATGGAAAACAAATAAATAAGTAATAACATTAGCTGAATGATTGGGTTATGGGCATTATTCTCTCCAGAATCCTTCAGAGGTTTCAATGTGTTGACTTCAGCAAGGCAAAATCCTCTCAGGGCATCATGACCATTACGACCTTTTTTCTCTCAAATTGTATTAGTCCTGAATAACAATTATGGAAATTAACTTATTAGTGCAAATTGATACATGATGCGGGGCCAGCAGATTTGACTGTTCTGTATTATTTTATTTATTTATGCTGTAGCACCAGTCATACTGTAATAAACAGAGACTGATTCTATCCTTAATGGATCAACTGAGGAACGAATCTGTGCAAGATTTACTTCAGAAACATCATTGAATATTTTGGTGTTATCTGAAATCTTCTGTGATTGAAAGCAAAAGAAAGGTCTTCCACAGCAAAAAGCTCAATAATTAAGAAATCAGGTTTGTTCTTTGAACTTCAAAATTAATTTCTGTTTGTTTAAAATAATTTAGTGCCATCATAAGTGAGTGATATATTTTTACCTCTCATATTTGTTCATGTCTTCCTTCCTTCACAACTTTTCCATTAAAATTTGAGATGGAGAAAGGAAAGCTGGGAGTAAAAAATGAATACATAAATCTCAGATGGAGGAAACTGAAATAAAACAAGCGCAGGCAGAGATGCAGAGCTGTTGCCCCAAGTCTGCTAGTGGTGCCAGGGAGGTGCTGGGGGCTTTGCTGGCATCTCATGAAGACCATTTAGAGATCTCTCCATACTGCTCCATGTTACAAGGTGTCCCATCCCTTCAGACACGGGGAAACCCCTTGAATCTCCAGAAGAGTGGCAGAGAAACCTCTTGGGAGGTTTGTCACCTCCCATGACAAAAGAAAGTCCAAGTGCACCCCATGAGCACAACCCAAAAACCCAACAGGAGCACCCACTGGCACAAAGGCTTCGGTTAACCCCTGCTGCTTCACCTTCTCCCAAAATGGCAGGGAGGAAAGTCTGAAGGGGAATTAAGCTTTCGATATGGCCAGCTGCATTCACATGCAAATTTTTTTGTCTGCGAGGCCTGAGATTAGCAGCGCTGCCATGGGACCAAAATGACCCATCCTGAGTCTTGAATAAGGCATCTCAAATCGGCTTTGCCACAGCCCTGTGTCATGCTTGCATGGCAGCCCTACTAATCTGCCCTCTATTGCTCCAATTAACTTGGGGCCAGCCCCTGAGGCTTAAGTATGTTTGCATCAACTGTCTGACAAACCATCACACAGAATGAAGAGAAAAATAAAGTACAAAGTGTGTTTATATTGAGGGGGGAGGGGAATGGGAGCTAATTTTCTCAGGAAAAAACCAAAGATGATTCTTCCAGCTTCCTTCACTTTACTGCATGGAAGTAAAGCAGCAACAGTTGTTGAGCAAATTTTAATGATGTGCCTGAATGCCACAGTTAAATCTCTGACAACTTATAACAATGGCAGCATTTTGACAATTTTTTTCCTTTTTTTTTTTTTTTTTTTTTGACCCTAGAGCTTATAGTACAAGCTTTCTTTTCTTCTTTTTTCACATTTCACGTTGAAGCATTCAAACTTTAAAACTGAACCTTATCTTCAAATTAACAAAGACTGCATTTCAAAATTTAAAAATGAGATAATAAAAATACTGTGCAAGTATAAAAACATCTTTAAGATAAAAAAGACTTAATTCTTTTTATTTTCTTTCATTTGTATATGTCACGGAGTGTTTTGGGGAATTTTGCCTGTCTGCATCTCATGGTAAGTGGCTGCACACAGCCCCCATTGCCTATTTCAGCCATTGGCAAAGAGGTTCTGTCAAGGGGGCTGGAGCACCAGAAAGTTGGAGCACTTGTCCTATGAAGACAGGAGAAGAGAAGGCTACAGGGAGACCTTGTAACAGCCTTCCAGTACCTGAAGGGGATACAGGAAAGCTGGTGAGGGATTTTTTTATATGGACAGTTAGTGATAGGATGAGGAGTAATGTTTTTAAGGTGGAAGAGGTTAGATTTAGGTTAGACACTAGGAAGGAACTCTTTCTTGTAATGATGATGAAGTACTGGCACAGGTTGAACAAGAAGCTCCATCCCTGGAAGTGCTCAAGGCCAGGTTGCACATGGGCAGAAATACCTCAGTAAACAGCCCCTTGAAACAGATTCTCTGCTTACAATCTTTTTTTGTAAATTCACCCACTAGCCCCAATGAGACACTTAAAATACATTTCCTGTCCCCTCACAGTCCTTCCCAGGGACCTGGGTGTATGAGGAAAAGACAGCAGAAGAAACCTGTCACTTCTGCTGAGCCACTTCTGCTGGCTCACAGGGCTGCAGGCTGGCAAGCAAGCTTGTTCCTTCCAGCTTGCCATGGGAGGGAGCAGAGCTGCAGAGAGGAGTCCATCAGCATCACTAACACAGGAGCTGAGCAGCTCACTGAAATCATCCTAAATCCCCCTTCTTGCAGAAGAAGGAGGTGTACAGCCCACTCCAAGCCTCCAGGACCTACTGGGTGCTGCTGGGCCTGGCTGCCACCAGGTTTCCTTGTCCCAAAAAAAAAAAAAAAAAAGGTGAGGACAAGGGCCTATGTAAAGCAGCACATAGAATCCCTTCTTCTTCCTTGAGAGGGAAATAGGGGAGACAGGAAGAGAGGAAAAGCATTTTGCACGCTTTGATAGATGCACAAAGTGGTGTAGTGCTTTAAGTCTTCACACCCAAGCAGAGATGCAGAAGTATTGTGCAGCTCTCAGTTCCTCTGTTTTGTCAGGGAAAAGGAAAAAGGAAAATTAAGTCTATAGTTCTTCATGGGCACTTAAAGCTGAAGAAAACTTGGTGCAGCTGAAATCAGCATAATGTCTGAATCATTCCTTTTTTAGTCTTCTTCATTGGGTTGGAAGGGACATTTAAGGGTTATCTAGTTCAACTAATATTCTCTTCTCAAATGGTGGCTTTCTGAATAATTTCAAGCTGTCAGAAAAAAAAGAAAAGAAAAAAAAAAAAAAAAGTTCTCCGTTTCTCAATCCTGATAAATAGGTGTGAGTGCTGACAGCTCCAGTGAGCCTGGATATCTGTTAAACTTGTACTTACAATACATTAAAGATTTATGATCATGGCTGGAACTAAGCCAAGTCCAGCTAGAAAAATAGAAACAAATTTGCCAGGAATTCCTTGTTGAGACCTTAAGTACAAGATTATTACTGTCTTTTCTTCTTCAAAGAGATTTCTTACAGTTTCATATAAATTTCAGCATCATCCTTGGCATTTCAAAAATCTTTGTTAGTGTTTAAAGTCCATGCTATTAGTTCAGTCAGTCCAGAGTTTTACAGAGATCCATTGCTCTGTGTTCTTCCTTCATCTAGAGTCTTAGGTCTATTTTAACTTTAATAGTACTGCTGCAAATCACCAAAATCTGTGGGAAAAGCACCAAATGTGAGAATCACAGAATGGTTTGGGTTGGAAGGGACCTTAAAGTTCCAAACCCTCTGCTCTGAGCAGGATCTCAGTTAAATTTTTAGTTTTCTCATGTCATGAAACTGTGTAGGCAAGTATCCAGTTCCTCTGGGGCTTCAGTCCTGGACCATATAATAGCAATAATATAACTTTTCCTATCCCTTTCTCTGTAACTGATTTTTTTAGTGTGTGGGTTGAGCATTGACATGTGCTTCCTTAGTGCTGGCACCAAGGCAAAAAGTTTGTCTTATTTACTTCTAATTACTGATCCCATGGCTGCTATCCTTATGGCAGCAACAAAACATAGCTTAAGTCCTACTTCTCTGACAACAAATATAGATTACTTTGGGAGGCAATGATTATGAGCTTTCCCTTTATTGCTGACACCATGAAGCTCATTTGCCTGGATCATTCAGTGGAGTGATGTGGCTGCAGGGCCCCCTTTGCTGGATGGGTTAGGAGCTGCCCTCATGAGATGGGAGAAAAGACTCAAGAAGTTGGAAAATGAGTTCTGACCTGAGGACTTGACTCCAGTTAATGGATTTAGCACTAAATGTAAATTATTGCTAGTATAAGAAAGTGGAAGACAATTTTAGTTATTAATGAGAACTAGTATGAAGTAATTATTTCTTGTCAGTCTTAATGGGAGGGAGAAAAGAATGTGCCAATGGATTACCACATTATACCCCTGCCTTCACTGGAGTGAAGCTCAATGTTGGAGCACAAAATATAAAGCAGGGGAAAATGCAAAAATGTAAAAATCACAGCTTTGAAGATATCTGTAAAAACCGAATGTTTAATAAACTTATGAAAATGTTTGGCATTGGCTTTATTTATGCATTTTAACACATTCAACATGATCTTGATTTGAGGAAGAACAAAAATTACAGCAAGTAATTTGCTGATGATGAGCTCTGTCTGTTTTTTGTAATTAAAGAACTGATTAAGAAAGAATAAGTCATTAGTGCTTGAACTGCTGGTACTGTGATATGCCCAGCAACACAATTTACAAATTTTTGGCAGAGGGATTTATTTACCAGTTCTTTTTCAAGAAACTTTTTTTCTTTATGGTATTTATTAAATGTGAGAAATAATGTATCAGTATAATAAGAGCGATCATTGTGATAAATGGATAAAACTGGTGTTGTAAAACTAGACTCATTACACAGAGGACACAACTGGTGAACCTTGCAACTCAGCTGGTTCAACTTTTGCCAGGTTCATTATCCCAAGAGTGAATGGTTAGGTTTGGCAGGTATCTAGATAAGATGTGGAGAAGCCACAGCCCTCCATAACCAAGGAAAATGCTCAAGCTCCCATCTTCAGTTGAAGAAAATTGACTTTTATTCCAGTTGTTTTGGTTGCTATATCCACTTTCTAGTTTGGGGCAAATGCAGAAGCACCAGCAAAGGTTGGGATAGAATATCAGATATAAAGTGAAACAGTAAACACAAAATATCTTTTCATCCTATGTCACAGGAAGGTACAGGCTGTTATCTCAATACCTCAAACATGACAGAGCACTTCAGATGATATTTAATATTGCAATTAGTGTCTGATCTCAGATAAGTCTCTAAAGCTGTTCAATATTTTGCACTGTTTTGAGGGATGTGCATACCAACTGAGGTTATGAGTGAGCAAGGGGAAAAGGATCTATCCCCTCTCTATCTGTGGGATGAAAGCCAGTGCCCTAAAACAGCTGTAGCAACTTCAATGTAGAAATATGGCTCCAATAAATTATTTGCACAAAGGAGACCACTGCACTTTGAATTTCATACCACTTTTAACTTGAAGAAAACTCTGAAAAAATTATTGTCAGATTTTGTCACAAATGCCACAAGGTTCCATTTCTCAATTGTTTTACCTTTATTGCAATGCATGAAATAAGGGAAAAAGGCTCTACTGCTTTAATGAAAAGTAAGAAGCCAGGGTAAAACAGACATCTCTCTCTATAGATAGAAATAAGTAGATATTAATATTAGATATACTATGGATATTCTGTCAGGGAAACATATTTCTCTGAGTATATTATCAATGAAAATCAGACTATATTTTTTTTCAGAAAGCAAAGATTTTGAGATCTAGTCTAGATAGAGATAGATCTAGGCTTGGAAATGAATTATGTTGGAACTGATGCTCTAATTCTCAATACCTACTTTCAGAGCAATTTGGTGCAGAATTTTCCATGAACTGGAGATAAAAACTATTCCCTGCTACAGTGAAATCGATTAAGATCTATTAAACTTCAGGCAAATTGCTTTCTACTTGGTGATGCCACCTGAGAACAGCCAAAGGCTTTTAAATTTATTATTTCCTTTGCTGAACAGCAGCATGGCTTCTAGACTAGTCTTGTAAAAATTATGAAATAATGTCAAGAGAGGTCTAATATTTTCCTGCACAAGGATGCTCTAGGACATAATGAGAGAATACTTTGAATCAAAGCTTTTGCTTTAGAAAAATTTACAGCTGCTGCTTCATACCATAAGTCAACACTGAATAATTAAAAGACTTGTAATTAAAGTCTAATTTAATATTGATTGTGTCCTAGAGCAAGGGGACCAGTTCACTATCCTCTCACCATCCTGTGCAAGCATCATTGGCCAGACAGTGAGAGTGCAATTATCTTAAGTAGCCGTCAGCAATGGGACAGCATCTCCTCCCAGTCATTCCTGTGAGCTCCACAGAAGTTTTAACAGGACAGAGAAGGAAATGAAAAGTTATTATCTTACAAGGTGTTCAGTATCAGACATCCCCTCAGACCTCTCCATGCTCCAGACATGAACATCAAAGCTACATAATTTGGGAAAGTGAGGGCAGAGGACACCTCTTCAGCCCAGATTTCTTCTTGCTTCTGTACTCCCTCTTTTCATGGAGGCATTTATATTATAGTTCCTGTGATGGACCATTTTGGAATGAGCATCTGCTTCAGGTATCTGGTTGCTGCCTCCAGAGCTTTTCAGAAAAAATCAGAACTGTCTGACTAGAGGAATAAATGAGAAAAGGACTGCAGTGGGGATCTAGTTTTTGGACTATGGGCTCGTCTGTATCTACACAGTCACACACATTTAACAAGACTTTCTGAAAGTGGAAGGCTTCACTTTGATAATGCATATGTAGAACTTATTCCTCCTGGCACTGATGAACAGGAAAAGGCCCCATGTTGTAACATGGCCAAGGTGGGTATCAAAATTCAGGAAGCTACATTTCTTTCTATGACACCTTGATGATCCTGTGATTAAATTTCACTGTCCCTTAAGTAGTACATTGCCACCAATCAATTGATTTTTTTTTCCCTTCCAGGATCTCATATGTCTCCTGTATGCATCATATATTATAGAAATTAGGTCATATGTAATATACTGAATCATAAACATTGGAGATAGAAAATCTCATTAAGTCATCAAATTCATTCCTTTTATCAGGGCAAAAAAATTCCCATGCAGAATCGAATTTAATTTTTAACATAATGTATGTTCAGCCTTCAAATGTTTCTTTTTAGTGGGTATTCCACATAAACCATTTAGTCCTTGCTATCAGTGATTTTTATGATAATTTGAATTTCCTTTTTTTATACTTTGTTCCATAACTTTTTATTGTATCTCCACATTGCTCTTCCTATCTTTAGAAAAACAAATATTTGCAGGTAATAATCATACAGTTTCTTTCCAGCAGTGTTCAAAATATGTAAAGATAGGGATAAATATGGAAGCAATCCTGTAATATCCTTTTGCCAAGATCTTCAAGTACCTTCCATTTTGTTTTCTGGTAGAGATTTTTTTTCTTCAGAGTTTCAGAAACTGAAACAATCACTTTTAATTCTGAAACCAACTTTTGTTTAATGTAACTTTTAATTGATTTTCAGTACTTATTATAATGCTGGTGGCAGCCCTTATTAATTTTTAATTATTTTTTTGGATAGGATTTGGAACAACAGTTTTCACCTATTTAGCTAAATATATGTTTTAGACACTTTCAAACATTACAAATAAATTCTTTTAGCTATCTTGCAGCCTAGTTAATGGTTTTGTATCAGATCAGAAAATAAAATAGTCTCAACAGCAGTCAACATGCCAATCCTGCTTTTGGGTGATAAAGAGACAGAAGTCTATCTGAGAGATCCTTTGTGGTTTTGCTTCTCCTAGTGAGCACAAGTCCAAAAATAAACTTACTGACAGAATCTGTTGTGGTGGGTGACATTCTAGGATTTATTTAGATTTTAGTTATACAATACAAAAATAGAACAACGCTGAATCACTGGGGGGTACTGAGCATCTTGTAGTTTTTCTGTCACTGAGGAACACTTGGGAACAGAGACAGGAGACTGAGGCATATCTGACAAACTTTAAGTCCTTCCACCTACTCTCAGAGAAGATATTTACTGGTATCATTGGGTACTCACATAAGGTAGAACAACCAGTGGGACAACAGCCAGCAGGACATTAACAGCAATACCAGAATCCCAAGATCACAGACAGGTTACAGTTGGGAGGCACCTCTGGAGATCATCTTATCCTAGAACCCAGGTCACACAGGATCACCTAAAGCAGGCTGCTCAGGGCCAACTTCAGATGGTTTTCAAATAAATCTCAGGTGGGAAACCCCAAACCTCCCTGGGTAACCTATTCCACTACTCAGTATCACAGCAAGAAAGCAGTTCCTGATGTTTAGATGGCACCTCTTGTGTTTTGGCTTGTTCCCTTTGCTCTGTTCATGTATAAATACTTACATACACAAATAAGACCCCCCCCGAACCATCTCTTCTGTCATCTTTTCCACATAGGAGATACTCCAGACTCTTAACCATTTTTGAGCCATTCTTTGGACTCTCTCTAGTATGTCCATATCTCTCTTGTCCTGAGGAGCCCAGAACTGGGCACAGAACTCCTGGTGTAGCCAAACTACTGCTGAATAAAGTTGAAGGACCACATCTCTGAACCTTCTGACATTGTTTTGCCTAAATCAGCATACCAGTATCCTTCTTAGTGGCAAAGGCACATTACTGGTCCATGTTAACTTCCTGTCCACCAGGACTCCCAGGATCCTTTCTGCCAAGCTGTTTTCCAGCTGGATTGCCCTAGCATATATTGGTACATGGAGCTGCTCCTCTCCAGAAACAAGACTTTGCATTTCTCCTTGTTGAAATTCAAGAGGTTCCTGTCAGCCCATTTTTCCAGCCTGCTGAGGTCCCCCTGGATGGCAGTGTGACCCTCTGGCAGATCAGCCACTCCTCCCAGTTTTGTGTCATTTGCAAACTTGGTGAGGGTGTGCTGATGAATGCAGATAACCTTCATACTCCAAGAGCACTTGGAGTATAATGAATGTGGCTAGAGAAGATGGCCTATTTATGAATTTTGATAGTATGGATGACTTTTTCTTAAGGCTTCACACCACCTTATTAGAACCTTTGGCTACCAGCCAAAGGGCAATTTCTGACCAGTTTCACACATTTTCCCACTCACAGCATTGTCACCATCCTGCCTGACCTTTCAAATCAATTCATCTTGAGATACATTATTGACTAATTTCCTGAAATTCAGGTGAAATGTGCCCATTTTTAACCTTGGTCCTTCCTTACATACTGAAATTACCTTATCCTCTGGTACTAACATTGCCATTAGTAAGCAATCAAAATTCTTCTCCAAAGGCTTTTCGATTTTATTTGCTCTTTCTGCACTGACTTCAGTGATGTATTTCATCTAATCCTGGTGCTTTGTCAACTTTTTAATAGTACTGAGAGGTTTAATTGCCTTATTATCTTCTCTACTGCAATGAGTTTTTTTCCTTTAACATTTCTATTCCCCTCAAGGAAAACATGGACTCTGGGGTATTACAGGTCTTCCATTTCCTGGGATGAAGAAATCGCTCAGACCCTTAAGGATATCTACTTAATCTCTCAGCAACATTTAATCTTTCATGGCCCCTCTTTATCTTCCTAATAAATTTGCTTCTCGGGCAGTAAAGTCTTCATCATCTGTGCTCTTCAGACACAGCAATGTCCTGTTGTTTGATGTCCTGTTCTTTTGTGTAGCCAGGATAGCAAAGATCTCAGATAAAATTCAAGGAGTATTTTGTGTCACAAGACTCTTGCCTAAAGAGGATTGAACAGTGGGATCTGCTGTTATTTTTTATCGAAAAGCTGAGAAAAGAGGAAATTTCCCCAGCTCAGAGGACTGGACACCATAGCAAACAGGAGAGCCTGTAAGATTGGATGGATGGCACTGGGAATTGGGGCAAAAAGGAGCCTTGTTGGAATCATTGAAAAATTTATTTGGGAAAAAAATCATCAGGTCCAATCATTAGTCCAGCAGTGTCAAGTCTACCACTAAATCATGTCCTTAAGTACCATTTCTATACATCTTTTAAACACCTCCAGGATGATGATGCCACCACTTTCCTGGGCAGCCTGTTCCAGTGACTGACAATCCTTTCTGTGAAGAAAGTTTTCCCAGTGTACAATATAAACTTCCCCTGGTGCAACCTGAGGCTATTTCCTCATGTTCTCACTTGTTACTTGGAAGAAGAGAGTAACCCCCACCTTGCTACAACTTTTCAGGTTGTTTGTAGAGAGCGATAAATTCTCCTCTCAGCCTCCTTTTCATCAGGCTAAATAATCCCAGTTCCCTCAGCCATTTCTTGTAAGAATTGTTCTCCAAACCATTCACCATCTTCATTGCCCTTCACAAAACTTGATCCAGAACCTCAATGTTATTCTTGTAATGAGGGGCCCAAAAATAAATGCATTATTCCAGGCACAGCCTTACCAGTGTTGAGTACTGGCTTGTTTCCCAAGCCCAGATGTTTTGCAGAAAGCTTAGATTCAGTTGCCCAGTTATGTTGTCCACCAAAATATTGGCAGGAAATGTGTTCATGTGATAAAGCATAGTACAGCTTCTTTGGTTCTGGAGCTCTGGATTAATGTCTTTGCTGTAGCCTGTCTCCTTCTAGATGACAAGCAATTCCCCTGATTCTTCCCCTCATGTACCCATCACTGGAAGCAGTAGCAGGGCCCCAGATATCATTGTTCTATTGCCTCACATCTGCACACCATGCCATGGCTTTGCTCTGCCTTTACCAAAACTGAATGAGCTTTGAGAGTGGAAGGTGATTACGTACCAGACCAGGAACTGCAAAGAGACTGCACACAGCGTACTGGAAGACTAGCATGACAGAAAATCAGGATTAAAGTCTTCTACTACCTCACAAATGGATGTTTTATTCATCTGGCTTTCCCATTGTGTACTCTGGGTTATACACTTGCTCTGTGCATCACCTGCAGACAGCTATGGGAACTGAGAATGAGGCAATGAATAACATCACTGCCTGAATACAAGCATGAAAATCATACATGAAAGAAAAAAACTTATTTCTGCTCAGAGCTATATTAACTGGAACTTCAGCATTATTTATGTTTTGCCTCAGATACACACATACCAGCAGAAAAAAATCTAATACTCACAGTAAATCTACTGCACTGTTGTACGCTTGGAAAAAATGTGTTGATTGATTTGCTTGTCTGAGTTATTTAGAACGAGCTGAAACCTGGGGAACTGTTAGTTTCTGCTAAAGTGAGTACTTTACTCTGAGTAAAAACATTTAATTTAAGGGCTCTCAGTGTTTGTGCACATATTTGGGTTTCAAGCTCAGGAATTAAACATCATCATGGCCAGACCTTCAGCTAGGTTTGATGTCAACACTGAAGTCAGTATGGCCACATTGATCAGTGCTACCTGAGGAAATGATCCAGAGTTGTTACTCTCCTCTTGACATCACATAAAAGCTATAAACGAATTTCTGTGTGAACAAAAATAAAATGGAGCACAGAGAGTGACTTGAAAGGAAAAGTCTTGTCTGAAAAGAGTGCTCTGCCCTGTTGCAAATAGATCAGTCTCTGCAGGACACTTCCATTAGAAATGATGTTATCTGGGTATCCAGTGTCCCCTGTGTTCCAATGGGAAGCTGAAAAAGGTCCTATCAATTCAAAGATCAGGCTTGTCTTTGAAAATTGTTCTCTTCCCACTGTTAAAAATTATGTCTAAGATTGCAATAGCAAGAATTTCCATTTTCTTGACAACAGCTTTACTGTGGGTTGCAGAAAAGCAGTTTCTGTGCATTGCCCTGCAGCTACCATATCTAGGGTTGAAAAAGTTATTCAGCTTTTTTCTCACTAGCTTTTATGTGCAATGGACAATCAATACGAGGATGGTGACATTGAAGAGACTAGAGGTGTAAACAGCAAGTTTAAAACTTAGAAATACCCCATTCTGCAAAGGATATAGATTCTTCAACCAGATTTAAGGCTTACAGTTCACGTTTGTGTTGCAACAGATGGATACTATTGGATTATACCAGCGCCTTTGTGGATAGGTCTAGGACAACTCTGGTCAATGCTGAAGTTGACTGGGTACAGCCGGTCACAGAAAGTTGGCTTTGGATACTTGCCCCATTCTCTCCGTGGGGAAAGAATGCATCTTGATTTGCTTGTATCTTGATTTGTTGGGTGAATGCTGAAAAGATTTGACCGTCTTATTTTTCAGTGGCACTAAATAACACAAAGAGATTTGTCTGCCTTTCTTTCGCTGCCACTTAAACTGCATTCAGTTTAAACTTGACTTTTGGCTCTTTAATAACATCATCTAGATGGAAAGGGTCCCACCTGCACACTCAGGTTACATCCAAATTGAAATACTTGAGTGAAATACTGTGTCTTGGTTTACTACTTGTTCTGCTACTTACAAATAACATTCATTAATAACACAGACCTTTCTTTTGGATTAGTAAATTGTTCTACAAAATAATCTCGATGGTGAGAAGCATCTTTCTCACATGGCAATAGGTGAACTGGACAATTTTAGAGATACTGCTTTGGGTCATTCATATCTGCAATGAGGTCATCTGTGTGCAATCTGCTATCTGCTTCCTGTGATAGATAATGAATAATATAATTTAGTAAATGTTTTCAAATAAACAATCTGAAAATGCGTAAAAGTTTGGGTTCTAACAAATAGTTCCAGAGGTATCCTGGAGGCACCTGAGAACTGATAAACAATACAAGCAACTAACAGTGCTATAAAGAAAAGCAAACTACATAGAAAATACTCATAATCCAGGATTTCCATATCTGACCAGCTGCCATCCTTTTCCAGTGCCCAGATCTACCCAGTACCACACCTTTAAACTGGAGGCAGTGCTTCTGCCCCATCAGCCCCAGCTCACTGCCTGCCACTCTGTCCCTGCAATAGACAGGTGAATGGATAGCTAGGAACCAGGAAGATTAGAACTGATACATAAAATGTGTCACCTCCAGGAATTTTGTATTGGGTTTTACCTTGCTTTTTGAAAGACAATTGATATCTACTATACAGCCTGAAACCATGCTTACTGTGAGTGCTTTAACAGGTTGACTCTGTGTGTGTCCTGAAATGTCACTGAGCCCATCTTCCCAGGCAGCACACAGCAACACGTTATGAATCTCGAGATTCCTTATCACCCTCCATGGGGATTACTGTTAAGGCAACAAAAATTGCTATTACATTAAGGGGGAGTGTAACATTTATGAGCAAATAGAATAAACATGCTTATCACTTCAGCTGATGGTGTACTGGTTAATGAGAGTCCACATAAGACTTCCCATCTTTTCCGTCATGTGTCACAAAACAAAGGGCATTGCAGATGTCAGCTGATAAGGGAAGCACGAGTTGAACTGATTTAAGGTTAGAGGGAGGGAGCAGAGAAAGTGTCTGGGCTGTCATATTATCATGGGTTAAACCACCGGAGTTTCCTTTCCTCAGACATTGATTACACAAGTGACTTCCAGGAACAGCTCCTCCTCACAAAATCTTGCAGTCAGAAGAAGGGGAAGGAAGGGGTTTAATGCTTTGAATTTTCTGGATTTTTGCTTTTGCAAAATATCAGGAGAAATGAGGATATGGAATTTTAAATTTCTAGATTGTATATTTTCGTGTGAATTTTAGCCAGAAATTTCTCTGGTCAGTGAAGTACTATCACAAAAGTTTAGCGAAGCATTCTGCTTTTTGAGGGCAGAATTCAATTATATATGTCTCTTTATCTTCCCTGACTGGAGAGAGAATACTGTGATTAAATGTGATTATGTATTTATGATAAGAGTTAATAATAAATAAGACAGTTAATAACTATTGAAAGGGATTTTTTTTTTTTATGTCAGTAATGCAATTGCATGCCAGCAAATCCAAAATAAGGAGTAGATTGCTTTCCATTTTATGCAAATTCAAAAAAAACCCCAGCATGTCCTCCCCACCTGCACAGCCAGGAAGGGCTTGTCAAACAGGGACAATACAAGTTCCCATACAGGAACCTGTAGGTCTGATGCAAAGCCAGTAGGTGGGAAGTTCAGAGTTCTTTCCCATCTAAAAGAAAATGTGACAGGATTTGTCACCTGCCAGGCACCACGATTCTGTAATGACAGCTGTCCCAGAAAGCTAATCCAATGTGTCAAAAAAATGAGGAAAAGTAATCTGGTGGATTACTTTTCTCTCTTCTTCTGTTTTTCACTGTCTTGTATTTGGATGTGTGATCCCATCCTGTAAGATATGCTTCACTGAAGATAAACATGCAGGAAAAAAACTGTTTAGCAGAGTCATCTCAAGCTGCCTGTGGTGTTCTCATAGAGAGGGCAGCTCACACTACTGGGCTTTTGAAATGCCCCACTTATTCAATACTGAATTGTAGCTACATTAAACTAAATCCTGGCTAAACTAAATAGAATTGTTGCATACACTGCAGCCTGTCTGTCACAGGTCACCCTTATTGTATTAATGACCATCTGCAAGCAAAGTACATGGGCAGGGTATGATTAGTGCAAGCAATTCAGCCACTATGCTTTTTGTCAACATGAATGCTATTTAAATTAAACTGCAATTGGCTGCAGCTGAAGAAGTTTTTACTTAGCCTGTAATGAGCAAATTCTAATTTTCTCACAAAATCCATTCCTTCAATAGCTACTCACAAGTTGTTTGTGGAGTTGCAAAGATACTGTCCCTACATTATTTATTTCTGGGCTGTTGGCTGGGAAAGCTTCCAGTTTCCAGATCCGACTCTTTTTTCCCTTCCTGAGAGGGAAATATGATTTTTGTACATATCAGCATTCTGCCCATCATAGTTAGGCTATGTTGATTTAAATGAACACATTTCACCATTTAATTTTTTTTTCTCTTCTGAAGCCAAGCTTATTAAGCTGAAATACTGCTCACTAGAATAGAGTACTCCCACAGTAGTGTGAATTAGTCGTCCACTGTTCATCTTTGCAGCCAAGGGAAGACATAAGACCGTTTTAGAAGCAGTCTCTAGGGACCCAGTACTCCAATTCATTCTGCTGTTTGTGTCTCAGAAATCCTCCAGAGTGCAATCCAATGACCATTGAAGCCAACTGGCACTGAACTGTGTCATAAATCCAAATCTCATGATCGACAGGATTTAAAAATCCCTTGACAGGGGAAAACTGCAGATGTTTCTGCTGCAGTGGCAAAAGGGTCTAACAAGAGCCATGGCTGTATGCCCAGCAGGAGAGATGTAGGAGCAAGAAGGTGGTTTTACTTCTGCCTCTGGAACTGGTCAGGTGAATACTGAAAGACAAGATATAGTTCTGGCATCCATGATTTAAAGATAACACCAGGAAATCAGACAGGGCACAGGTAGAACCAGGGTAATTATTTGAGGATGTAAGCAGCAGTGATGCATTCCTATGGCAAATGCAGTGCCTTCATTGTGTCAGGACAAAACTGGATACCTTCACTGAGCATTAGATTTAACAGAGGCATGAGAGGGGTATCTGGTATATATGTAGGGTGTAAGACCAGTTTTATTCTTGTGGCTTAAAGATCTGTCCATCTGAGAGGTGTGACAGCCATACTACATGGGTCAGGAGGAATAAACCTATTCTTCCAGCTTTCTGAGCAAACAATGCCCTGATTGGGTCCAGGTGTACTGGCTTGCACAGAAGCAATCAGACAGCTGATTTCAGTTACAGGAGCATTGACTTGAAGTGATTTGGGTTGTTAACATGCCTATGGGGTGCTTACTTAAATGTCATAAGTAGTTTTGGGTTTTATTTTGAAAAGGTATGCTGGATGTAGCTTACATTTTATGGGAGGTTTCAACATGCTATAAATTATGGACTGTTGTCTAACCTTGGCTTTCTTTTTCTTTTATTTCTTATACTTTTTAGTTTTGATCTTAGGCTAGTTTTTGAAATTGTTTTTTCTTCTCCTTTCCCAGTTTTTTGATTGATGTTGAAGAGGTGAGATTATACCAGTTTATACTTGTCCTGTTTCTTGTCTTAGCATCCAATCCTTATTATTTCTAAACACATTATTGTGCCAGGTGGATTTTTATTTTTATGTTCTATGGGTATTCCCATGCTGTCATATTGTTGGCATATGAAGTATAGCAATTACAAAGCCCCCAAGACATGGAGGATTCCTGTGTCTCTTAACCCCAGACAAGCTTTGAAATGCTCTTATTCTGAAGACTTTTTCTTTAACATCACTATGTTAAGCACACAAAGCAGGCAAAATATTGCCCATGTCATCCCTGTACAAAAAATTTACAATTTACATTAAAAATCTAATTATCTATGCTACAGTACTAGGTAAGAAAGACTAAAACCTGGCCAAAATATTTTCAGAAAGAAGGCAGAGGGAAATTATGAATCCTCTCATTATGAAATTCTTCTATTATCCGACCAGCTGGCTGGAGTTTTTGGAGAGAGCATACAGATTTTTTTCTAATGTTTGACCAGCATTGCCACATATTAGAGACACTTAGCATAAAGTGGACTCAGGGGGAGAGCTGTTAGAAAGCTTCCAAAATAAATGTCCAGTGGATTTCTGGCCAATTGCTCAGTTTGACCACGATATAATCCCCTCTTATTTGCCATTTTTGAATATGTGTGCCACAAGTCTGTTTGCTTGGCATTATTGCTTTGGAATCCTTATTCTCTAAGCAATAATAGCATTTGCCTTCACATGTGGAAACATTAATAAGCAAAGAAGAGCATAAACTGATTATTATGTTAGTGGCTTACCTTGTGTTGTTTGCTGTTGTTTAGATAAAAGTCTGAGGTGTCTCTTTGTGTGGCATCAGTGAGTGCTGTTGTCAAGCAATCAGCTACATGCTCATGATAAGTTTGTCAAGGAAACATAAACTGGTACTTGTGCATATGGCAATATGTAGCAGTATATTAGCAGAAACCAGGACTTGCTCTGAATGGCATGTTGGCTGCCATCTGGCTTTTAAGTAGCACGTTATTACATTCTCCTGAATTTGAGAATACCTACTTTTGTATGAGGCTGCTCACTACAGATCTCGTACACTGGAATAGGAAGGGAGGTGAGGGCTCAGTGTTTGAAGTTTCATCTCTTGGTATGTACAACTGCCTTGAGACTTTCTCTGTTCTGTTCTGGATTATATAGCTTTGCAAAATAGTGTCTCTCTCTGTCTAACTCCTCTCGTAAAATACGTTCTCTTCTCCTTTACCTTATCTGTTTGGTGCATCCAGTCTTTAAATCCAGTCTTCAAAATGAGTTCTCATTGATGCCTTGCACAATTGTGCACATGCTTCCTCCTTAATGTTGGAAATGTCCCAATGGATACTTTCCATTATTTCAGCTGCGCTTCTTCCTCTGTTCATAACACATTAATGACTCAGTAAAGAAAGATTTTTTTATTCTGAAACCCCCAAACTTTGTTGTATCCAGCTCATGAGCTCTCTAATCTGCTCTCTCATCAATCTCATATGCGTGACATGCACTTTGGCTATGAAACAACATTCCATTTCTAGCATTTTTCATACTACTACAAGTCTGTCTTTGTTTTGCAATGTCTTAGCAATGCTTCTCAATCATGTATCATCAGCAAAGACTCTCCTTTCAGAGCCAGACCACCTAGTGAAAAGTCATCCCAAGACCTATCATTGTGGAGCTTCACTAATAACTTCCTCTAATCCCTTGCCATCTCCCCTTTAGTCAGTTCCTCAGTAATTACATGTTCTGCTTTCATCTCCAGCTTGCTCAGTTTAACTAGTAATTTCCCAAGCACTAACTTAATCATAGAATCATAGAATGGCTAGGGTTAGAAGGGACTTTGAAGACCATCTGGTTCAGGGGGACATTTCTTCCAAAAGGAAAACCAGCTGTCTTACCAAGAGAGAAATCTGAGTTTGATATAGCCTAATTTCAGTAAGATTTTTTGCTATGTTTCATTTTTCTTGCCTTCATAATCTGTTCTAAAGCATTAGACATACTTGAATGTAATATGTGACCTCTAGTTACAAGATTGCCCCATTCTTTCTTTCTGTTTACATATAGGGACTCATAATCATAAGCATAGGTTAATTATAAGTTTTGGCCCTTTGTCTCAAAATTTTATGTCCTGGTTCTCTGAGTTCCATCATGGGTGAGTGCTCAGCTCACCCCAGTTCCATCTTGAGACATTGTAATTTCCTTTAGCTCTGCCACATCTCTTTAGGGACTTTATAACGCCACTTAATAAAATGATAGAGATGGAAGGAAAAGTTCTGTCACTTCATGTCCCTAGCATGATCCCCTATACCTACATAATTCTTAACTGTCCAGATATGCTTATAAACATTGTTTTGAAGGTTTAAAAACACTGTCAGGAAATTCTTTTCCAGAGTTTTTCTATCCTTACCATTAACGTTCCCCTTGTGTCTAACACAAATTTTCCTTGTCTATCATTTAAACTCTTTAGTTCCTGTTCCAGCCTCCATGGACATGGAACAAGACTGTATCATATCTGTAATAACCCTTTGTCTCCTTGAGGGCTACTATGCCACCCTTTGGGACCTTTTCAGTAGCATAAATAGTCCCAGTTCTCTGTCTCACACACAACTCCTTGTAATATTTTGGACCCTCACCACTCCTATTGCTGCCTTTTGGACAGGATTTTTTCAGAGAACTCAGTTTCAACAGAGCAAAAATCTCACAGTCTTTCTTTGAGTTGAACCAAATATATGAATTACTTGATGTTCATTCTCTCAGCACTCCTGATTGAACCAGGAATGACATAACTGACTTGTGTTCACCTTTTAATCTTCTCTAACCCCTATTTTGTCCATAAAATTACTGACTAGCTTATTGCCATGCAGCTCAGATAAGTGCAGTTGATTATTCCTGCCAAAATATTTTTTACTTTGCGTTTGCTCCCAAACAAACTTGTCCATTTATATTCCCACTGGTTTTCAGAACGTTCCTTCAATAGAAAAGCTAATTTTGAATTTTCAATGAGCTTGTAGTCCCTTCTTGCTCCATATCCTCTGCAAATTTAATAAACATATTTTATATTCCATCATCTCTGTTAATGAAAATATTGAATAAATGTGGACTTAGGACAGACTTCTGCAGAATGTCACTCAATACACCCTGCCATTTGGATAATGAACCATTGATAAATAGTTGGTAAGTATAGATTTCCAATCACTTTTTCACCCTTCTCAGACCAGTTTCATCAAGACAGTGTTCACCCTGCTTGCTAATGAGAATGTCATGTGAAATAGTGTCAAAAGCCCTATTAAGGTCAAATATACCTATTGCTTCTCCCTCATTCACACAGCCTTTGATCTGGTCAAAGAAGAAGGTTAGATGGATTTGACATACCTTGCTCATGACAAATCTATAGTGTCTGGTGCTTATCTACTTTTATCTTCTGGAGGACTGTTTGTTGTCTCTATTTTTTCTTCAAAATGAAGATTGGTGGCCTAAGTCCTTCACAGGATTTTTTATTTTTTTCTTTAATAACCTAAAGTCCCTCAGCTCCACTTTTTTTACACATTCATCCATGGATGTTACTATTTTGTGTGTTTTTTTATTGCCTACTTGCATTTCTATTTTATAACTTGATTGAAAAAAAAAAAAAGGCAGAGTATTTATCTGGTTCAAAGCTCTTTATTTTATTTCCTCTCCTCCATGGAAAATATTTTTATATTTTTCATGACTTCAGTCTGTGAGATTTTACTATTCCTGGCCATTTAGAGGTCATAAAAGGCAACAGGGATTGTACAACAGGGTCCAGGTTTTCCTCTGCTAGAGCAAGCACCCACTGTGCCCAGGAATGAGCTGCTTGTCTATGAAGCAGAGCATGAACCACCATGCACTCTCTGCACCTGCTGGTATTGCTTCCTTGGCCTTTAAATCCACTGCAAAACAACTTCAGGAACTTTGCAAGGCCAAAGGAAAGATGAGCTGCAGGAGTGGGTGCAGCAATGATCTCTGCCCGATTCTTAAAAGGGAGAAGGAGTCAGATACTTACCTACTGGTCTTCAAACTGTGTCTGCTGCTCTGTAAGTTGGTTTGTTTTTTTTTTCCTGGCTATTAGCCCTTCTAATGAAATTCTCACAATACTGAAATCCATGCATAAATACCAATTTTTGGCCTTAAAACCTGGACTTTGGCTTTAGGAATACCTTGCCACTTCAGCAGTTTTTCTAATACACCCTAGAAGTGAAGAGGCAATGTTCCTTTTTTCCACTGTTTTCCTGCTTCTAGCTGTTGTTGGGTTTTTTTCCTCTTTTGAAGTTATTGCAGCTTCCAGAACTCAGATTTTGCAAAGCTCCTGTTTGTCAGCACAGAGGGCCCTGCTAGCAAGACTACTTTCTATGCTTTCTGCTCTATTATTAAGCTAACCCATGCACATTTGTTGTATTTTAGGAAGTTAAGATGGTTTATTACACATTTTAAATAATTTTATTCATTTTTATGGGTCAGACAAAATCAATCAAAGCAAATTAATCTACATTTTAAAAAACTATGTTAATGTGGCACCCTTATGGTAAAGAAGATTGAAAGACCTTTAGTTTAATGGATAAATTAAAATAAATTTTGGAAAATAACTGCTGTAATTGTGAAGATTAAGAAAAGAGATGATGCATCAAAGAGAAGGAAAAGGCATTCAGGGCTGGGTCTGTATTCCATGAAAAATATTATAGACCTTGGTTGTGTTCTTGCACACCTCCTTCCTGAGTCAAGACAGAGAGGAGCATGTTGGAGGCTGAACACAGGAGAAAGAAATGGTCTGTCTGCTGAACTTTCCTGCTCTTTGAAAATTCCAAGGAAACTTGGGTGAGGCAGCTCAACAGTTCAGTGGCATCTCAAAAATGTAAGGTCTTGCTGCAGTTTTTTCCTGCTTCTTTTCCTGTTGACTTAAGAGGTGGAACAAGACTCTAATTGACAAGGAGGTGACAAATTTCAATATTCTGGCCAGAATTTCAGGGGCAAGTGGCAAGCAAAGCATTGGCCTTCCAATATGTGTCAGTGCCTTTATGATTTTTTGTTTTTTTTCATATCTAGCTAATTACACTCAGCCCTATTTACATATTATGGAGGATGTGAGTGTATTTGGGACTTTTTTCCCCACTCCCTCCAAGGTTAGAATATACATCAATTTTAGCTCTTTCAAAGGAAAGAACCCTGTTTTGTGCAGAAGTTTGAGAGAAAGAAAAAAAAAACCAAACCCTCATTTTTCCTATTATATTTCCAAATTCCAGCTGGATGTGTTTCAACATTCAACTCAGTAGCCAAGGATAGCAGCCCAGCAATGTAGGGACAGAGCTGAACAAACCATATGGAATAAGATGTTCTGGATCCCCCTATTTATTCTTAGAAGGCAAAGCAACTTCAGCGCTCTAGGACCTGTTAGAAAATCTGGGAAAACATACTTCTGTATTTACTGTCTTTCACATTTACAAGATCTACTTAAGACTAGGATCAGAAATCCTGGCATATTGATGAGAAGGTGCTCTAAATTTGGTTGTTATTAGCAGAAGATTTGCCAGAAATCTCATTAGCAGACCCTGCTTTTGTCAGTTTTACAGCCCAATTGCAGTGGCTTCAGAATTTTGGATAAGCATCACTGTCTGAACTTTCAGATGCTTTTCCCAACCAAGTCCCTGTCTTTTAAGATTTGGCCTTTTATGATCAAGGCCACCTTAAATCCTTCAACTGATAAAATTAAATAGCAGTCTGAGTAAAATGTAACAGCTTAGTGGTTTCACTGGTAGAAAATATTCTGTTTACTTCTTTGAGCATTTTTGTGTTAAAAATCCTTATAAGGATATAAGCATAAGGAATGAAAAAAAGATGGATCTTGGAATTAAACTAATAGCATTATGTACATTTGATTTTGTGACAGCTTGGAAGGCTTTGTGAGCAGCAGGGCTGCGTAGCAAAGCCAGGATGATTTCTGCAGTCCTTTCTTTGAACAAAAAACAACTTCTCAGGAGGAAGGAAGGTCTGGTGGATACAGCACTGGATGGGGTGTCAAGAGACCAGACTCTTCCTGTGTGACCTTTTGGCTGCTCACTTAATCTCTCCATATGCAATTAATAGGCCCATCACTGGGGATAGCAGTCCTCCTATCTCTTGCTCTCTCATCACATCTGTCACATTTGTTTTACTCTTTGGGTGATAAACTTTCTCTCTGGCAGTGCCCTTTTTGTAACCTCCTTTTACAACCCACCAAGCCCTGATCCAGGCCGCTTTAAAAAAAAAAATAGAAAACACTGCTGGGTCTGAGAACTGAAGATGAAGTTACGACTCTGAAAGTTGTGCATCTGGACAATGCAGGCAGTAATGGACTGATCATGCAGCAATCTTGTGACCACAGAAGAATAGGTCCTGGGAGGGAGGAAAAATCTGGGGGGCAAAGTGAAACTGTGGGGGACACAGCCCTGCTTTCTGCTCTTCTCTCTGGCTCTAGTTTTTACCTCTTCAGATATAAAGTACACAGTCCCTTAGCATGGGCAGCTGCCTCTATTGCCTGTGCCATGAGCTGGCTCATAAGCAGCTCCTAAGCACTTGTGGTTTTCAGAAGCCAGCAGCTCCTCTGCTAATGGAAAGCAAACCAACCCCTGCTATTACTATAATGGGTGGGGTTTCCCCCTCTCCCTTCTGCCTTCAACTATCTTAAAATAGCCATCTCAGTTTTGGTCATCAGGTCGTCAAGGGGAAATTACACTACTGAATGGAAAGCTTTTTTTAATGCCAAGTTTTAACAATTTGTCAGGTTCCAAATTTCTGGAAAATAGGGTTTCCTAATGGAAACTGACCCTCCTTTCACCCAGATAACAGTGTCACTGTAGCTAATATCATGTGTCTCATGATACCGACTGTCAGCCTAAATTGATTACTCAGGATGTTCTCCCCACATCCTGCTGTAAGATGTCACTGCTCATATTTATAACTGACCTCTGTCTACATACCGAGCAGACTGCATATGCAAAGCCTTGGCCTCTCTCAGTTCATAATTGTTTATTGAAGAAGCAGAAAAATATGGAAATCAGCTTTTCACCCTCCTCCCCATTGTTGCTGCTATGACAAGATTTACTGGTATCATAAAATAATTTGTGTATTTGAAAATTAATTTTAGGTTTCTGAACTTTACCTCAGCCCCACACCATGATGTTGTACAGTTATGTATTTATGACCTGGAGAGATTTAATCAAACATTATTTTTAAAAAATAGATGCATTCAGGTGCCAATTGCTACTTAATACGCAGGATTGCATTTCCTCTAAAGGTTGTTTTCTTGAACGCTAGGGAGATGAAAGATTGATATCCTTAGTTCTAGGAATCATATTTTTTTATGGTTCATGGAGATGTCTCCCTGAGGAACAAGAATATTATGGCATATTTTGGTAAGGAAATAAAGGCTGTATTCTTAATAAGCATGCTACCCTTTCATATTTTAAGATATCTAAAAATTATTTGCATTTCCCCACTCTGGAAAAACTTTTGACAAACATCTCAAGCCACCAGGTAAATAGAGAAGTGTGTGTTCCCTTACTTCATGAAAAGGTGGGTTTTGATGTTTAAAGTACCATATTCCATTTAAGGAGATCATTATGGCTATGCTGGACAGACTTAATGAATATTTTACTTTGATCCTTGAGATTTGATGTTAGGAATATCAGATCTCAAGAAAAGCAGCTGGATTTGGATCTGTATTAATCACATGTTTGTAAAAGGAATGGAGGATGAGCAGTGGTGCCTTTGAAGGAGGGGAGCTGAAAAAAGAAAATGATGCATATTTTAACTAGCAGCCCTTTGGTAAAACATGAGCACACACTAATGGAACAGATATGGCCATTCCAGGTGCCATGTTTCACCTCTGCTGAGCTCAGAAGATAGATCTGCACTGACTTGGATCAGGCTTCAGAAAAAAAATTGACCTCAGCAGCAACGTACAAACTTTCCAATCTGTTTTGCACCTGCAAGAGGTTTAAATACACAGGTATTTCTCCTGTTTCAGAAAGTCATTCATATAGCTTTAGTGCACTGGGATCCTTTAATATTTTGACAAAGAAGCTGAACAACACAAGAAATCTTTTACTGTTCTGTCATTAGTGTGTGAAGATGAAACAGGAGGGGGGTGGACTGTGAAAGGAGGCTGAGTGTACCTTTCTTCTAGGCTGATATGTTTTCAATAAAAGTCTAAAATTTTCAGTAATTTCAGATGTGTTGCATTGTGCTCATGAGTAACTCATTAATTAAGATTCCGTAGATGGCTTTACTATCCTTTGTGCCTTGTCAAACCACGTTACTTACAATCCTTCTACGTATATGGAATATTTTTTTTTCATTTTAGAGCTGGAAAGCAAGGAGTTGTCATTAAAAATGGAAAATATTTTCTGCATTTCACAATAAAACTGTAGCGCTCAAGAAATCAAAGCTTTAAGTAAATTATTATTCTAGTATCTTTTCATGTTGATTGCTGAAATAGTCTAGCTTCACAAAAATCTGCTCACAAAAGAAAGCCAGCCCTAAAATTACTGTTAGCAGTGCACAAAGAGTTTCCTCCCAACCTGCTTTAATAGGAAGGTCTCAAAAGCAAGCAGTCACTGAAGCTGATAATAGCAGTTAGTTACTCTGAATGGAAGCAAACATATTCCTATTGTGAAGAGGATCACCTCTGGAACATGGGCAAACAATTATTTTTCTGGACACTGCCTTTCCCATCCTTGGGTATTTTTACTACCAAATTTACATGTCTTCCAGATGTGGGGGCTTTAGAGGGCATTTTCTATGCTTCTGTTGTCATTTTCCCACTCAGGATCTGGGGGGAAGGGTGCATTGCTGGTTTGCTGCTTGCCCAGAGAACTGCTCAAAATGGTGGGAAGGGCTGAGCAGAACATAAAGAAAAGAGAGGCAAAGTGAGCTTTTACAAAAGAAAAATGAGAAAAATGTGAAAATGAGAAGAGGGGAAAAAAAAGAACAAGCAGGAAAGGAACATAGTTGCTGAAAGTGGAATAAAATTTAAATTGTGAAAAAACATTGCATCAGAATTACTTTGCTGTCTATGAAATAAGACATATATAGGGGAGGAACAATAAATGACTTTCTCCTCAAACTGAGAAAGCCTATGTAATGTTTTCAGGGCTAGCTATCTGATTTCTGTGTTCTCTACAATGCCCTCCTACATTGTGAAGTAGGTGATTGATTTAACTGCCCAGCTGAACATCTCAGTAGATAAAACATTCAGGCATATTGAACTTTCTCAGGTCCTTATCTTCAGGAATGCTCCATCAGAAATGTTGTCAGTTCTTGGGGAAAGAACCATATATATATACATATATAACAGCAAAGCCTCAAAATTGTAGAGTCAATGCTCGTAACTGGAGGTATGTTTCCATAACAAGATATGCCATACTATTTGTACTTCATCCAGCTGGCCCATTGGAGTACAGTATTTTATGTAATTATTGCATAAATTTTAAAAGATAAAACATGTAAATGAACCTGAGTGGTAGTAATAGATGATTTTAATTACCCAGATACAGACAAGATTGCATTAAGTAGAGGAAATATATTTCTAAATCTGGAATGAGAGTGCTTTCTAATTCAATCTGGACATCAGCTGACAGGCAAAGAAACAAGGCTGTGTTTGAATGTAACTTGGAGATGAGGTTGACAAAATAATGTTAGAGAACAATTTGGGCTTCAGTGTATTAGCTGGGGTCAAAAATACACTACAGAAGGAATTAAAATGACAATCAAAGCTACAGGGGTGAGCAAAAGGGAGGACCCCAAGAATCACCTTCAAAAAAGCAAACTGGGATATTGTGTCAGGCAAATTAAATAGAAACCAAGAGGGATAAAATGAACACCAAATGCGTGGTGCTACTTAGACTTGATAAACAGCTTGCCTGACACCTAGTTCTGTTCTCCTTTGTCAGAAGCTGTATAAAGCCCTGCTTTAAATGTAAGATGAAACTCTTGTGTACTGCCTGGAACTCATAGATCTACTGACCACTGAAGGCTGAAGTCCCCAGACTTTTGTGACAATCCATGAAGACTTACATCCCTTCACCCCTTTTGTGTTTTCAGTAAGACTGGAAAAGCTCTCAGATTCCCTCTCAGTGCTCAGGTCTTGTTTCATATGTATTTATTTTCCTGTGCCTGTCCCCTTTTCTTTGTGTTCCCTGCACATTTCATCAGTGCAGGTGGTGCAGAGCAGTGACAATATAAAACTCATAAGCTATTTCTGCATAAAAGATCCAAACCTGGAAGGACACATGTTGGATGCCAAGTTCAATCTTCTGTAGTCAGGATCAATTGTATTGTAGATGCTTATACACTGCAGGAGTTTATAGAATATCTGTATATTATCCCCTAAGCCGCCAAGCTCTCTTCAGCACCATGTGAAAAGTGAAAAAAAATATGGAAAGAGATTCAAAGCTACATAACTGGAGTATACCATAAAAAGAGGAGGGAGAGATCTGAGAGGTTTTGAATGTCACTGAATAGGTAATATTTCCAGATGACCTCAAGAAGTCCCATTCCCTGAAAATGAGCCTCCTGTGGACTTGGTTCCCATGCCATGCTTTATATGCCTGCAGAACTGTGAAGATTACCATTATCAGTTTCAAACTTTTAAAATTTAACCTATTTTATGTGCCTGTTTGATATGATTTTATAGTCAATCTGTGATTTCCTTGCTGTTTCTACTGATCTTGTCAGCTGCTCTATCGTCACACACTGGCTTAGCTGCAAATAATCTCACTACCAGTCGAAGAAGCAAGAAAGTGATTCATAAGGGCATTGTTAGATGGAACAGAAAACCTTAGATCAGGGGGATTACTGTAGTCTTCTGCTCATAGCACCTTCCTAATATGACCTCACATTTATACACTGAGCAACACCCCGGTCTGTGTGAAAAATGCTGGCCAGACACTTGGAATACTGCAGCCCTGTGCTTTGCTGCATGTCCTTTCCCCATCATGTGATCACCTTTGGGCAAAAACTTTACCTTGGTGGTGACTGTTACCTGTGTGCAGCTCTATCATGCAATAATATGATGTTCTGCATGTTGAGCACTTGTTGCATTAATGCTCTGGAAAAACACTGGCCTATCTGTTTTTCACTATTGCTGTTTGATGAGGATATCAAGAGGGATCTTTGATGCCACACTTGTTCCTTCAGAAGCTCTTGACCAACCTTCAAGGGGTACCTGAGTTTTGAGACTAAGGCAAAGAGGTGACAAATTTAGCTGGCTCTGGATTATTCCAGCAGTTAAAACCTATGCTGCAGGGACTGTTCTTATTATTTTATTTATTATTCATCTACAAAATTAATTTTGTCTTAAATCCAGTCTCTAATCAAGGTTTGGCTTTGAGAAGAGGTAGAAGAAAAGGGAAGCACAAATAGTTAGTCCAACTTTAAGGCCCAAGGGTTCCTCAAAAGATGGAGACCTGAAGAAATTTTGCCAGGATTGAGGAATTGAACAAAATGAACAGAAATGTCAAGACAATTAAAGATAAATACCCCTATTTCTCTGTCCCAAGAAGTAAACATCAAGGTAATGAGACCATCTTGCTTTTAAAGAGCATGACTGGGAAGTTAGTGACAGCTGGGTTGATAACATTGCTGATCGTCTGAATGATTTCTTTTCCTTTGGCATTCACAAAAGTTGCTGAAGGTCACATTTCTGTGACTAGGATACATTTTCCTGGGGGGAAAGTGAAATGTTAAAAGGCTTTATAATTATACCAGAGCAGATAGGCAATTAGAAGTATTAAAATTTGACAGGCAGCAGGTTCTTATGAATTATATCTCAGGATTCAATAAGAAGTGGCAATGGAAATAACAAAAGAATTTTACTTGTGAATTCTTGACAGGTCACCACAGACAATAACAGAGGGTAGGAAGAAGAGGAAAAGGCAGGAGGCAGGGTTAAATTAAACGATACTGAGTAAGAATGAACTGGAAGAAAGAAGCAGGAAATCCAGGTCTGTGCTTGTCTTAAGCAGAAGGTGTAGGAAATGCTCTTCATTTATAAAGGCAGAAAAACATCTGGTGATCCAGGGCCAATAATGAAAAGATCTAGGAATGGCTGTGAAAAGAGAGAGGAAAATAAAGTGTCTAGGGAAGGAGTCAAGAGGGATCGAACCAAGGAATGGCTTAAGTTTTCCTTTCCTACACATTTAAGTCAGTCCCAGGACAGCCTGACACTAAATGGATGTTACAGTAGGAGGATGGAATTCTCAAAGTACCATATCCAAATCAGAAGGGGTTGTTACAGAAATAATAAAACTAATCCCTGCCTTCTTCTTGACATTCCTCTGCACTGTGCTCAATCTCCCACTCTTGAATAATCTAAAAGTGGAATGAATCACAGTTTACTTCAGTTGAGAATAGTTAGATACTTGCATGTTTTCCATGTCTGAAAGTACTTGTCCTCACAAGAAGTCTGGGGATGCACTGGGACAGAGGAAAATGTATTTTGTTTCCCTGGGGGAGTAGCAGGAAGTTCTGCCAGCATTTCCTGATAGTGTTCCTGCTGGAGAGCTACTTGCAAAAATGAGGGTTATGGTAAAAGCAGAAGATTGAATTGATGCAATCAAACATGCTGTCATAGATGATCTTATGATGGAGAAGAATCATGTCTTTCCAAGCATTAACTACAAATAGTGCAGGGGATAATGACCAGTCCTTTAGGCCTCTTTCTATTCCAGTGTAAGATAGATGATAACTTTTCCCTTTGATTTGCTTTCATTTTTTTAAATCTCATTATCACTAAGTTATAGCAGCACATGAAGACACTGCTGAGATACCAGGTGCTGTAAATAAAACAGGGAAGAAATATGTTGTCTTGCAGTTATAAGTTCTATCAGGCTGGATGAACAAAACGAGGAGGAAATGACTCCTGAGCATCAAACATGGAAAATGCTGAGTGAGGTACAGAGAAAATAAGTGACTTGTCCATGTCATGAAGAGAGTTGATAGAGGAGTGTCAGATTGGGTAGCAGTGGGCAGAAGAGCTAATTTCAGTGCATGTTACATGATTGGTCTGACTACATCCATACAGCTATATCCCATTATGTTGTTTAAAAATTTCATTCAAAGCCAAAACTTTGGGGATTTTTTTTGACATCCAGTTTTGTGCCAGAAGCAACTTCTCTAAGAACAATGATCGAATACATAAGCTTTCCACTGCTGAGAGTCAACTATTGACAAAAGAACCCATGTCAGACTATATTTCTGTCACGTCCCATCACTGTTCTGGTCTGTGTGAATAACTGGTTATTCCTTTTCATCCTTATCTGCATCCACTGACACCCTTGGTTAGAGTATAAGGACATTGAGAATTTCAGCAGCTTTGTGTGTTGCACATATCTGAACATGGGAACTGTAGAGTTAGCAAACTAGAAGGCATAAGAAAACAGCAAAACATTTGCTGAAAACAAAAAGCTCCATCTGTCAGTGGACAAAGTGGATGAGAAAATAGAATTAGTAAGCTTATCCCCAAAATTTAACTTGATCTATGTTTAGCCATAAAGGAAATCCATTGTAAGCTCTTCAGCCTTATTCTCAGGTGACGGTCGTTATGGATAAAGTTTGTTTTATTTTAATTTTTGACTTGTTAAGATTTCATTGAACTGGAACTCATCCACTGAAACTTGATCATCACCATAACCACACCTTGTCTGAAGTTCTGCAGTTCTCAGAATCCTCTACAGGAGGATTTATAGCTTTCCATCTGAGACTCAAATATTCTTTGAGAATTGAGTTTAGCATCAGAAGTTCTCAGTGAATATTGGCCTTAATTTTAAAATTTGAGAGAGAATCCCTAAGTATTTATATTCCTTGCAATACTGATCATCACTAAGCAAAGCAATTACTAAACATGCAAAAAAGATTAATAATTGCCCTTTATAAATATTTTTACTTATCCTACCTTGGATGTCTCTCTTTGCTCCATGATGTTATTATTAATTTACATTCTGCTGTTTTCTAAACTATTGCTATTCTTTTCTGAGAAAGCTGTTGGCCAGCTGAACTTGAGAAGGTATAGAACAGTGTTATGTGTGTATCCTGGCTCAATCCTTTCTTCTTCCTGATACGTCTGCCAAGAATTAAACAGGCAAAAATTTCTCTCACCTTGTCAACAAGGATAATCCCATTGCACTTGCAGTGAAGAAAAAAAAGGGTCTGCTTTTCTTTGCATCTGTTTGTGAGCACAGAAATATCAGAGAATATTTCCTTCCTGCCTCAAGTATTCAGTGCTATGATGCTATTGTTCACATCCAAACAAAGATGCACAGGTTTGGCAGAGTTGTGTAGCATACATGACTGAGAGAGGACGTAAGACTTTTTGACCTCCAACTGTTGTCAAACCCACTCAAAGTGAGGGCAACAGGTTCAGATCCCATCAAGGCTGACCTTGGATCTCCACAGCTATGTACAAGACTACTAACCCAGATAACACCCCAACATTGCTGCATAATAAGGGCATTTAGAGCAGTGATGCCACAGAAACACTAACATGTTACTCATTGCTAACATCCAGATACAGTCTTCAGGGTACAGCTGCAATCTACTCCATGTCATTATTTACAGTACAGCCATAATGCCAGGTTTATCAAAAATGCTCAAGTCAAAGTTGATGCCATAGCCTTACTATACAGAGACTCTGACTCCTGAAGAGTGTCAGCAGGCCAATGCCAAGGCTTAGACAGCCATCATGCACCAACTTAGCAGGACAAATCTGTTGCATATATTTGTATTCATTCTACCATTTGCAAGCACAAGCTATGTTTATACCTTTCAGAATGCAAAGCCAAGGGTCCTGACAATTTAATCTACCAGTTTTTCAATCACCAGACAATTTAATGCCTGTATTTTGGATTAAAATCCTTTCTTGAAAAATAATGAGTGTGTATCCTTTTAACTGCCTTCACTATTCAAGTTTCATCTGGGAAAATGGTGCTGTGTAACATTCTCCTATCATGCAACTCCTTTTTCTACCAGCCTGTGGTCTGGGATTCTCAAAATATCCCAGGACCTCACATAAAAATGGGAATGCATTCCTCAATACTCCCTTGGTGAATCTGAAATGATTCTTGGATGGTCCTGCTTGGTACCTGTTTATCCATGACATCTAGAGAGACACAGCCTAGTTGGAGCAGAGGCTGGGCCTGAAGGCTGATACTATATGTAAAGTATTATATGTTACTTCAGAGGCCACTGTTGCTGGCTCTGCAGAAATGTATTTATAGCCACTAAAAAAAAAAAAAAAAAAAAAAAAAGGAAAAAAGAAAAAGAGTCAAGTCAAATAATAGATCAAACCAAAGAAATATGCTAGGACCATCATTGTTTTCCACAGTGAGCAGCTTGTCCCAGCAGCTCCCAGGGAGGAACGTCACACAGTTGTGTAGTTTAATGACCTGACCCCCCCTAACACAGGTCCTATTGCTGCTGGTCCTTCTACAAAGCTGAAACAGCAAGACTTGCTTAAAAAATGCATATAAATCAGGCACAAGTCCTCTGAGCTTCAGACCACAACCCATTACAGTCTGGAAGACAGAAGAACGACATAATATATGGGTTTGTTTACCCATATCAATTGCCTTTTTATCTCCTGTCTTCTAGGCACAAAGGCATTTGAAGTGAGGAGATGTCACTTTTGTTTTGTATGTTCACAGTTTCATTGTAATAAATTATGTCTTTGGCACATTTTTGTGAAGAAGGAAAGAAAAAAAAGAGCCCAAACCCTTGTAGTCTCAGGTACAGAGAGATCACATGAGTTCTGGCAATGATTTTTGACATCCAGAGGAATAGCATAGTTCAAGTGACTTAAATGAGCCATCATAAGGCAGGCTGCAGACACCCTGCACTTTGCCATGCTGGTTTGATGCAAGTTGGAACCCACTGCCCAGCTCTGTCCTACCTGGGAAGGCAAAGGGTGAGATTCCAGCCTGAGGGAACTTGTGTGCACAGCTGAGCCATGCCAGAGCTCCTGCCTTGGTCACGGTAATGAAGAGACCCTGTGGGACTCACTAAGTGGGGAAATAGAATTAAAGTGTCCATTGCCCATGTGAGTACGAAATTGGTGGCTTTAATGCCTGGGACAAATGGCAAATACCTGAGAGAAACCAGCAGAAAAACCATGGGAGCAGGGGACAGCTGGAGCCCTATGCCTGTCCCACAGTCACTCACTGGTATCTGCTGCCAAAGGTGGCATCAGTGCTGCTCTCAGTGGGGGGTTAATTAAAATTTGTGAAGCACTTTGGATATACTCTGATGAAATATCCTGGAGAAGCACAGGATACTTAATCCTTTGATAATATTTATTTTGCCGCTCCACGCGCTAGAAAGAGAAAGAAAACCAGGACACACGTCTCTTTAAAAACATCCTTTCTTATTAAAAAAGGCTGAGCTAAATTAAAAGGTTTGTGAAATTTGTTTCCTGTCAAACCGCAGGCCTGGAGGGGAAAACTACTGGAGGAGGATTTGTGGCAGCAGTTTGGTGATGTGGCTAGCTGGGCACAACTGCAGGGCCTTTTTGTAAGGGTTGGCTTATTTCATTAGCCTGTAATCCTGCACACTGTTAATACCTGCATTCCTGTGTCATTCTTCAGCTATAGAAGCTATAAAGTGTCTATCCAGATTAAACTAGTTTATGCTCTTTATTTTTGAATTTTTTAAACCTACATAGAAGCTGGTGACTTTATATTATTCTGCAAAACCCAGCTGGAATCTTTCCTAAAGGCCCTAGTAAATATATTTGTGTATTTTGTTTCATTATCTAAAAATTTTTAATCTTTCAAAACTGACATAAAATACATGGATACACCTCTCACTTTATCCATTTTAATTTGTTGTGATCCCATATTTGCTGTTTTAAAAATCCCCCCGATCTAACTTAAAGATTCAAAGCCAAACAGGCATTCTATGCTGCAAACTTCACATCTGTGTCATGTTACACTTGGCAGGAGAGATAAGTGCTCTCATTTACTGGAGCTCAGCATGGGGTGAGAGTTCAGAGGTTATCATTCCTGATGACTTACATCTTTACAGATGGTTTTCCTTTATGAACAACAGGACCACTTATCACTCACAGCTCAGACCTAACTAACCAGACATCTATATGGTCTTTTCATAGTTATTTCAGTGTTTTGAAGTGTCCCTTTTTTAGGGCTCAGTAGTGGCGAAATAATTACAGATTAACAGTTGCAAGAGATAGGTTATAATTTTAAATATGTGTGGAATATGACAAACTAAAATCATAGAGAAACCTATAATGATAGTCAAAACGTATGTGAAATATAGTCTGCATCTATCTTGACTTAGTATTAAAGCCCGTATAACATTTTTCCAGTCTTGCCACTGAATATTGAATGCACACATGTAATATACATTGCTATAGAACTGAGAATCTAGGTGATATATTGCAGTAAAGCCTAAAATTTACTGGATCAGATTTAGGTACATGACGCATTAGAGTAGTGACCTCCAGTTTAGTCTTGGTTTGATTTCTCTATCCAATAAAACAAATAAGAAAAACCCAAACCCTGAAGCACCTGGGTAAGAATGAATACCATTTAACAGAGGGAAATTCACACCCAGAGTCCAGGTGATTTAACCAAATCTCACGAGGACCTTATGCGAGAATCAAGAAATACTTTTTTCCTCTGGAGCACTCCAGATTAGCCCCAGAATTATTTTACTTGCTTGCAGTGAGTAACATTTAAGATTCCTGTTACAAATCCAGCCTCAGTCTAAAGAAGAGGTCCAAAGATCACTTTTTCTGCCATGACTTTCATCTGATGGATATGTTTGCTTTTAGCTTTGTGAACACCTATTTTAGCTACTTGCAGAAACTGAGAAAATTGTAGGTGTTCAGAAAATACTGAGATTGTTTCAGATGACAGTAGCTGATCACAAAAATCAAGTAATTTAAAGAGTTGCTCCCCTTCAACTAATCTTCATCAACCAACATATATGAACTCCTTGTTATCTGAAGCACAAGCCAGATCAGTGGTGTGAATTTTACACAGTGGATATTGCTTTGCAAAGTAACAGATATGAAGTCACACAAGATGAGTTACCCACATCTGAGCTAATGGGGACTCTTAAATTACTTTCATCAAATCAAGGGACATTAGCTGACTAGTCCTTCTTTAAATATTTAATTTAGCTCTGTCATTCTTATAGTTTCATAGTTATTTATTTTTATATTTTTCAATACTATAAAGAAATATACTTTTTGTCTGCATATGGTTTTTAGATTCTAGCTGTGACTGTATATGTTTAAGTTCTTTAGAATAAAGAGTACCTACAGTGACACAGACTTGAAATCTGCATTATGCATCTGGAAAGACTGCTTGGGGATGGGTGGATTGTCACAGGCAATAAAAAATGTCTGTGGCACATGTTTGTGTGTCGTCTGTGAATGCCATTTGATGTACTTATCAGTTCCTTCCTACAATATGTCGTAGTTACCCAACAGCACAGCTTGGCTATTGATGAGTAAAATACGTAGAAGATAAGAGAATAGGCAGACAGTGATTTGGATTCTGCAGATGATATTTTGCAGGTTGGAAAAGACAAAGACAATCTGTAAGCACCAGCAGCTGATACAGCCTCAATAGGAGATAATTTTGGGCTTGGAGACAGAGAAAAAACATATGCAGAGTAAATCATGCAAATCACATCTAAATGATGGGGCATTTGACAATAAGGCAGAAAATGATGGAGTTGGAGTTTCTTTTTTTTTTTTTTTTTACATCAATTTTATAATAAACATACTCTTGAAATGGTAAGCTAGTAACCTCTTAGGGTCCAAAAGACCATGGAGGTGGAACACACTGGGACAAAAATAAACTTTTATTAGGAAGAGAGAGGGTTGAATAATGGTCCTTCTAGATCTTTGCTGAATTCCCTGAGTCCTCTGAGAAAGTCTCAGTGAATAAGCAGAAACCAGTTTGTGGGAGAAAGGGGGCACATCTTCCACTGTTTGAGGGTGAGAGGTTCTTTTTTCTACTTCATTATTTCCTTCTGTGAATATTTAAATATCTAAAACCTCCCAAAGAAATAACAAACAACAACAATAATAATATTAATAATAATGATGATGATGATAATAATAATAACAATAACAACAACAACCCAAGCAGTGAGACTGCTTCATGGCTGCATCCTTCTATAAAATCACTGGAGCACTTCCCCTTGGAGTGGATGCTAACCAGATGAAGAAAGCCAAATGGAGCTACCAATAATTTCTTTGTCACTGCAACATCTTGCAGGAAAGTGTAATACTTGGGGACAGAGATAATGACCAGCTGTGGCACCATGCCATGGACCTGTCATATTATCTTGAGAGAGGATGGTAATCAATGTGTATCACTGCTACATATGATTTGCTTTTAAGCAGGTAGGTAGGTCTGTGACAGAGCACAAGCCATTAAATTATGAACAGAAGGAGAGCTATCCAATTTTCTGCCTTGCTAAGGAAATGAATAGTTTTAATGATAGCTGAAGACTTTGAGTTTGCCCTTCCTATTGTAATCTTCCTCAATTTTTTCCTGTAAGTACAGCAAATCTAATTCCCTAGCTCATACCATCAATGTTGTACTGGTATAATTCCATAGATGTTTTTTTGAGAACCCGGGATTTGTTTTAGTGCAGTGGAAGGAAAAATGAAGCTCATTGTTCAGTAGCTCCTCTGGCAATGAGGTAAGTGGAGATTGGGTTAGGGGCCACTTTCATAATCAGTGCTGCATCCAGACTTTCTTCCCCACTTCTGCATAGAGGTTTCACTTAGGACCAATTTTACCAATGCTTAGAGAAGAATACAAAAATGGATCAAATAAAAGAACCACAGTTTGCTATAAGAGCAAAAAATACACTCATTATCCAGAGGTTCTGTCACACATTGCCTATGAACACTCAGAATGGCAAAAACTTTTAGTCTAATTTATTGGCAATGTTATTGATACAGATTTTGGTCACTCTAAAATCACATTTTAGGACAGAAAGTGCTGTGTTCAAATGCATATTTAGTAAATAGACCTACAGTACCAATTTTACTGTAAAATTTGCTTGTGCAGCTCAAGTAAGAAGTAAACCTGTAGGTAGTGAGTTCTACCTTTACAGTTTCTGAACTGCTGAGTCTTTTCTCCATTTTTTTGAGGCATAATTGAAAACATTATATATATGATTTTTTACAAAGATATTTTTTCTGCTTTTCCAAACTGACCTTAACCTCTTAGAGTGGAGTTTAAAAATGTGTGCATTAAGGATACTTTCCATACCGTTTATCTAGTTCTGATTAAAAGCATTTCACCAAGATAATTTGATGGTTTTATGACTTATTGGCTGTCCTGTTACTATGTAACATAGTTGTTTGTTGCTTTAATCTCTGATGTTTGATTCTGTTAAATCTTTAAAATATGTTTTTGTCTACATCATCCTGAAAGTCTTTAAAACAGCTGCTCATCTAATGCTTTTTTTTTTTTCAGTTTAAATGTTTTTGTTAAAAAAATAAATGTCGGAAGGAGTGGGGGGAAGGAAGAATGCATGAAATATTCATAAAGGCCAAAACAATACAGTCAATAGGTAGGGCTCATTAAACTAAAAGCTCATTCTACAAGGCATTCAAGTCTGTATTCTCAGTTGGGTCAGTCTGAAATGTCTCTGTATAGATCACACTCCTTTTCCTTTCCCTTTACTGACAGGGGTAAAACCAGCAGACGAAGAGAAAAATTTTCTGCTTTTTGTTTACTGTATGTCTGCAATGTCAGAAGAATGGAGTCCCCTTTGAAGCTCCTGCATACTGACTTCATATGCTAACACATCATTTAGAAGAGGTGCACAAAAAATGTGGATAGTGCCAACATAATTCAAAGCAAGTATTTGTTTCCGTGCATCTGTGAACATCATCCATGGTGCTCTGAGGGGAGCTGGCTATGGAGGTGCCTTTGGTGGGGGACTGTAACTCTCAGGAGCAATGTAAGTTGGATCCAGCCATGGATATGGCAGAGACCATAGGTATGGGTAGAGATGCATGGCATGTGACAGCCACAAATAATCTTCTTAAGAAAAAGATTAACAGGGGCAAATGTATATGGAAGTTTGAAGTGTGGTGACATCTGAGTGAGGACCTGGATGCAGAACAATTGGGTAGGATGTCCTACTTTGGCCAAAAGAGTTTTTCATAGCACATCTTGCCCCCTCCAAGGGTCTCAGTGACAGCAGGAATCTCAGTTCTTCACTGGGACACTCCCTCTGCAGCAAGGGACAAAGGGAATTAGCTTGTTTACATAATGTCAAAAAACAGATGTCTGGAGTCCAGCTCCCACATCAGTCTGTACCCTTTTAAAAAAAACAAGCTAAACAACTAGCCACATACTTCTGTGGGGTGTATGTCACAGACAGACCCTCCTGGGTAGCCCTAAGAGGTGGGAAATTATTGGGACAACCTGTGGGTCTCCTGAGGTGCTTTTTCGGATTCAGAGGCTGGTGGTGGTGGTGGGACTGAGCCCTACTCCTGAACACTGCAACTGCCTGATGTTTCATAAGAATCTTGTGTATAAAAGGGGAAAATAACAGCTTATGTGTTTTGCTTCATTTTAGTGTCTCAAGCAGGACTGAAATCTTGATGGAGAATAAAATCATGCTCTGAAGGCAATGGGAAAAGGTGAGGTATGTTAGAGATACCTCCTTCTAGCTGCTTGTTTTTGCACATTGGAGGTGAAAAGAAATAATCTTGGGAGATTTTCCCCATTCAACCAAGTAAAGGGTTTGAGTCACAAATGTAATTGTAGTGATTTCTGGGAGTTCCTTACAAAAAAGTGAGGTCTCAGGGAAAATACTCTGTGGAGTTAGGTGTCCACATGGTTTTGTGCCTTTTGAAATCTTTCTTTTTCTTTAGGACAAAATGCCAATTAAAGCCATTCCTGTAACATGTCGCTAGAGGGACATGAAAACATGGAATAGATTAACTCCTATTGTTCCTAGCTATTACTCTTTAATGTGGAAAAAAGCAACAGGGGTGATTTAGGGCTTTCCCTTCTTTGAGTGAATGAAAGGGCTTTCAAATATGATCTTTGAACTGTTTGAAAATTTGTTAGAAAAAAGAATACACATACTACTGCTGAAGATAATGTAACAGTACAGGGCTACACTAGGAAGCCTTCAAACATAAAATTACAAAAGAAAAAAAAAAGTGTTTTTAACAGTTCTGTGGAAATTAACTTCCTCATACCTGGTATTTATATTAGGCTTATCCATACATAAGCACATATTGCTTCTTATAATGTAGATAATCTGTACGAGACCAGAGTGTGAGCTCTAATTATGAAGCTTTCAGTGTCACGTCTGTGTTGTCTTTGGCATCTGTGCAGAAAAAGGAGATTTTCTCATGGGCTGCCACAGAAACATTGCAGTGCACATCAGGGAGGCAACACTGAAAATGTATCTTAGCAGAGACTGACACTCTACAAGCAGCTCTCTTCCACCCTTGACTGGCATCAAAACCAGATTCCATCCTCCTGTGGCTTGCAGTGGATGTGCAGAGGACCATCCTAGTGCTGGGGGGAGCCTGGAGGCAGCAGCTGCAGCAGCTGTCCCCATGTGTTTGCAACCTGCTGCCTCCCAGCTGAGATCTGTGATGAGTGTCTGAGGGATGCCACACGTGCCTGGTGGGAGGCCACAGGTTCCCTGGGCTGTCATCCAGGGCTTCAGGTCTGCAGACACACAGCAAAAACAGGCCAGGGAATCCTGCTGTTTTCAGCTTACTGATTCTGTTCTTTATGTTTGACACAAAATAAACTAGTGAGCACGCCAAGCCAGTGCAATCAAAAATTGGTAGTAACCAAGTTTTAATTACAAGTAATTTGCAGGGACTCTAAAAGCTCTTGTGAAAACTGCTAAGAGAGCACAATTGAGACATATTCTCTCTTGGCTAGCCTGGCTTCCAGACAGCTCCAAGCACATTTTTTCTCTTTCTGACTGGGGGACATGGGGCTTGCAGCCTTTTTGCAACACCTTCTCCTCCAAGTCTCCACTATTGCTTCGGGTGCCTGTGGCTTCATCCAGCTCTCCCCTCACACTGAAACAGCCATCTGTGAAGTGAAGTCCTCTGGTGCCCAAAGGGGATGAAAGCATTTCAGTCTCTGCATGGCTCACAGGAGGGTGCTGGTGCCACCCGTGTCCCCTGGCTCGACTCCAGGTGGGGAATTTTGCTTACACACCATTTGTCCACAGCAACTCCAAGGGTGCTCAGTATTGTTTTCCCTTCCAAACAACCCCCTTGGATGGCTTTTGTTTTGCATGAAGTAATTAAGGAGAGGAAGCTGAGCCCTTTCCCTTCATGCCTTTGTTTTGCCTGTATATCACATTACAGGTGTAGAGGTCATGGTGTGAACATGTCAAAGATTGGTGGCAATAAATAGCTCCAGAAGAGGATTTGTATTATATACTGCTTTGGTGGAAAAGCAGATGCTGGCCTTTGCTTTGCTTTGCTATGCTAAGCTATGCATTCCTCTACTTTGCTATGCTATGCATTGCTCTGCTTTGCTTTGCTTTTTTGAATTTTGTTTTGTTTTTTAAAGAAGGCAAAGACTCAGGAGAGTATTTAGATTTGGTTTGTCCCTCATTAACTCTTGAGTGGTTACACATGCAGTATGATTAGTTACATGTTGTACCTGCCACTGCCTCTGCCCTTTGTTGAGTCTAAAATATAGTAGTACCTCATTTCAGTAATAGACCTGACCTAGAGTAAAATGTGCAAATTCTTACAGAAACTGCAATAATTACAATTGATTTATTCTTCTATGGGGAAATAATGTCTGTCTCAAACAATAACATCAGCTTTTCCTTAATTGCATTACATTAATATCATATTAATCTGTATTCATATCCACATACAGAGCTGTGAAGCACATTTGGGCTGTGATTTATTTTTTTTCCTTACTCTAATGACACACACAACCCTCAAAATATGTTATAAATCTGAGAAGCCCCTTTTTACACATTCTACGGAAGAAAGAAAAAAGGGAATTAAAAAAATAAAATAAAGCACTAGCCTGTAGTCAGAAAAGCTGTATCTCAACTATCTGAGCCCGAAGGACCCATGTTTATTTTTGTTGTTAATCCAGTGGTGGAGATGATGCCATACTAATGATGTGGGGCTGCTCTGGATTATTTCTTCTTCCTGGCTCAGAGCATCTGCTTTCAACAAATGTCTTTTATGCACATATGTGACCTTTTGGCTACCTACACTTAAGCCCACATGGAAAATGGCACCAAGCCTGCTCATTAATGTGGTTCAACTGTTAGGGCACAAAAAAACCTGACTCTGTGACCATGTAAATGCCATTCTGTTGCAGAACTCCTCCCACTTCTCCAAACCAAGTTGTGCAAGTGGCTCCTGGCTTCAAGAAGCAACCAGCCACTTGATTTCCAGGGGACACCATCCCTGGAAAGCTGGTTGGGATGTCTGAGGGGACAAGGTGACAGATCTCAGTTGGCACTGGGTGAGGGAGCTGCCCTGGCACAGCAGCCCCCCAGAAACAGGGTTTCTAGAGAACACCTAGAGCTGGCTCCTTTGCTGAGAGGGGTTGTGACAAAGCTGAGACCCTGCCTGTAAAACCAGCACTTTTCAACCAGGCAGAGACACAGGTAAAATCCTTGCACTTTTGTCCTTCCTGACGTCAACCTATGCAATGTGGAGCACCTTCTGTGAAGGCTTTTACCAGCTTGATTTCCTTCAAAATAGATGTATCCCATGAAAGTTGTTTGATTATTCTTTGGTGGTGATGAAATTTCAGTTCAGAGGCAAAAATCCCAAATTGTCTGATGTCAAAACATCAGATTTAATAGTATAATATTTAGCATAAAGGCTCCCTTATCCCCCCTGCTTTGTCACTGTGAGATGTCTTTTTGAAAAGTAAATTTTGGTTTTCAGCTTTTAGGCAATTGGATAATTATTCTTATTTGGAATGCAACACACTGAACTCTCCAGAGTGACTTTGTTTAATTTTTGCAAAAATTATACCTGTTCTGTTTCAAACTGGAAAAGCAGTCAAAGTGGCAGATTTTCCCATGAAGTGGAAGTCTCCTTCCTCTTCTGCTTCAGCTGTATTCAAAACATCACAGGGAGAATTTTCCAATAAGGTTATTTATAACCTTTTGAATTTGGAAACATTTCACTGTTTTCAACCTGCAGCATATGGAAACAAGCAAGGAAACAAAACATTTCCATTTTTTTTTGTATAACTGAAACAACAGGTGCTTGACCCATGAATAATGAAAGGGGAATGGGGAATTAAACTACTTTTCATCCTGTAACTCTCAAGGAGGCAATCAGTGGAATTGCCCAAAGAGCAGGATTAGAACATACACAAACCTTTCTCACCCTACACTTATTACACTGAGGAAATTCTTGAAACAGGATGCTCTGGAGGCCAAAAGTACAAACAGGTTCAAACTGGGATGAAGAAATTTGATGGAGGAGGTCTGTCAGGGACAATTATGATATTCCAGATGTTACCTCAAGCCCAAAGGAAGTCCCTGAGCTACAGATTGATGGAAGAATTCTTATATTTCCTCTGTTTCCTAAAGTTTTCCTTACTTCTCTGCTGCTGTTGAAGGAAGATAATGGGTTAGAGGATCCTTGGTCTGACTTTCACAGAATCACAGAATCATTCTTGTTTGAAAAGATCTTTAAGATCATCAAGTCCAACCATTAACCTAACTCTACTGAGGCCAGTGTTAAACCATATTCCTAAGTACCACATCTATACATTTTCTGAAAACTTTTAGGTGTGATGATCAACACCACTTTGTCCTTGTGCTGTTGGCTGGTCAGAGAACATGGACAGCAACCATGGCAAGCTAATGCAAGTGGAGAGTGTAACAAGAGACTCCAAATGAAACAAGGCAGAAAAAAAAAAAAAAAATTTCTTTTTTTTATATGTCTTTGAAAAGTATATGTACTTCAGCCAGCTCTGTTTTCCACCCTCAGTGATATAGCAACAGCTTCAGGACACTGAGCAGGGGACTCATTGCAGAGAGCTTGTTAGGAATGTGAAAACTACACATCAAGAGCAGACTGAGAAAATGAGAGAAGAAAAGAAGATGGAGATTTTAAGATAGAAAAAACAAAAGGGCCCCATTTGGCAGCTATTTAATGCATATTTTAATATTGTATTTGGCATCCAGTTACCGCAGTGATTGGCATCTGATTGACAGAATTACGTGATGGAGCTGTCACTGTAGAGCAAGAGCCATATTTTCAGAGGAAAATGTCACTTTGTTAGTGGAGATGGGACCAGCAAGCAGTATGCTTGGTTCAAGGGAGGGTTGTGAATTAAGTCTTCTGTTTAAGCAACCAAATATTAGCAACTCATTCCCAGCAAAATATGAGTGAAAGACAAATAGCTATCAGGACTTCAAGGCTGTCTAGACATCTCATCATCGTCATGGCCATCTGACAGAGTCTGTGGCAGCTGCCAGGCTGGCAGCACAGAGTGCTTGTGGAACTAGTGAGGTGACAACCCAGCCTCAGTAATCTCCCATTGAAATGCAGGCCAAAAAATGTTGCTTTCAGAAATGCCTCATGATAAAACCTTGCAAAGAGATAGTGAAAATAAAATACAATGTAAGGAGCTGGTGGATATCACAGCAATTTTCCTCTTCAATATTTATAGTCTGGTTTTATTAACTGAGACACAGAAGTGGGCATGACCCAGCCTTGTCTCCTTATGAAGAGCAAGTGAAGTGGTTTGGGCATTTCCCTGCAGGATGTTTACTACATCAGTAACAAGAATCTCACTCCCTCCAATGCTGTTCCACACCTATCACTTACACAATATCCCTTGTTTTTTATTGTCCCTGATCTGATAATCCCAGGATTTGGTCACACATTCGTGGGATTCATGTGCACAGTAAGGGACCTTATTAGATTGGAAGAAAGAAGATAAGCTCTCCCATGGACAGAGCCCACAGATAATGTGGCTGGAGTGTTCCTAATCATCCTCTGCCCTGTAGGAGATGGTCCCCAACCTTCCTTTCCTTCCAGAGATGTCTGATACTGAACTGATTTTTGTCCTGTGTAAATCAGACTATGTAAATTAGGCTATTGTGGGTGGCCAAAGCACAAAGTCAGATTTCCCAGCCCTCCTGTTTAAAAGTAGGATATCCAGGAACTTACTCTTAAAAATTGCAGAGTAAAAAAATACTAACCCTTCTGTCCACAGATGTAGGACCACAGCTTGCTATACTGAGAGAAGATGCTACAGGGTGGTCATGCCACCCATCCGCAGCTATCCCAGGGACCTCCTCTCCTGCTGACAGACAGTAACAAAATTCACCTTCTGCTCCCAGCTACTCTCTGGAGAAGCCATTATTCTCTGTGGCCCCAGGGGCAGCCTCAACACTGGATTTCCCTGTGGCAGAGGTGGCCTCCAGTGAGGAAGATGTCCTCTCCTTGCAGTTTCTGAGCAAACACATATATTCCCTCTCTAGACTGCATTTAACACCACCTTAATTATACACTAGATTAAAATTCAGGATACTGCAAAGACAGACTCCTTTGTAGAGCATGGGTGCTTGTGGCACAGAGAGCACACATGTGAATGCATGTAGGGACATGTGTCCCTTGTGAAATTTAGCACAGATCTGGTCCCCACACTGGGCAGAGCATTACAGGTGATGGAGGAGACTTCTATTCTCTCTGGCCACATATGTATCATTGAGAGGTATTAAAGGCTTTCCTTCACTGTAACAGCAGCTTGCATGAGTTGCAAGCTGCATGCTTGGTTTCATGGTGGTAAAACATGCTTTTGGCTGAGGAATTTCTGTGGACAGTGTGGTCTTTTACTGTGAAGCATGGTATAGAGGCCTGTGGTCTGCATATGAGGAGATGGGGTTTCCCACGTTTCACTCATGCAGGGTGGTGGTGGGAGGGCTTAGGGAAGCTCACACCTTTGTCAAACAGCCTGGAGGAGAGAGGCAGCTTGCAAAGCTGGAATATGGATGCCCAGGAGAAATACTGAACATGGGAAGGGCCATTGAGGAGGGGATTTATTTCTCTACCAAGTTTTCTTAAACCCCCAGCTGAGTTTTATAATACCAGTCAGAGATGCTAAATCTAATTGTTTTCATATGACTTTAAAGCATCTCAGAATGCAGTTTCTACACCTTCTTTTATTCAGCACTGTTTCTCATTCGGGAGAACACAGGAAAAAAGCCCACTAAAGCCATGGCAAAGACTCCCCCTGACTTCAGTGAGATCTGGATCTGGCCTTTTATAGAGCAGCTTCATAGGTCTCTGTGCTCAAAGAGCTGTTGTTAGCATTTCTCCTGGATTCCATGTAAGAGAGCTTTTCTTTATAAGCTGCTTTCCTCTGGATTTCCAGCAACGACACCACCTACACACACACACTCGGGCACGCACAGGAGCCACGGAGAAGTCATCCATCTTAGAGAACGTGTTATGCCTTCTAAGCATTTCTAAATCAAAGGCTGATAAATAAAACATAGGTTCAGTGTTAAAAGGAAAAAAGAGCCCTTTTAACAGATTAAAGTGCTCACAGTGCCTGACATTGTGAAATAAGAGTGTTGAGCAGCAGGGCAGTTAAGAAAAAGGACTGGGTTTGATGACAGGTACAAGCTGTTGTGCGTCTTGTAGCAGCCATTGGCAGGAAAAAAAGCCCAAAAGCTCCTTTCCCAGTAAAGCCTTCCCAGAAGCTAACAAACTGTAGCCATCTATAACCAAAGTTTTGCAAGTTCTACAAAAAGTTGTGAGACAAAGCTTCTTTGTCTGAAGGAAGAGGAAAGAAAAAGTTTTGGAGCCCACCACAATAAATAAGCAAAAAACCCGAACATGCTTTCTACTGGCATAATAAAAATCTGACTGGAAACCTGGTGGTTTCTGCAGCATTTTTTTTCCCTCAGTGTCCTGATTCTTCTTAAAGACCAGTGGACTGTGTTGGGTCCTTAACTAAATTTCACATTGCTTCTCAGCAGTGGTGAAAGAAGGGGTGGTGATGCCCTATGCACTTTCCCATTCCTCCAGCACTGTGAGTAGAGAGGCCAGGACACGTAAAGGCTGTATTTGTATAGATGGGAGCATTTATCCATATGAAGTGGCATTAACTAGTCACATTTATTTGGCTGATCAGAAAGGCTGATCGTTAAGACCGATTTTTCTTTCACTCTCCCCTTCTGAGTCGGTGGTATCTTGATGGAGGGGAGTTTTACAGCAGAGGTCACTGAAAATCCTCCTGAATATTTTATCAGTTCTGCTTCCTATGGCTTAGTCTACAAAGACAAACTCTTATGTGTGAAGGGCATGGAGCTGAGAGCAGGGGGGAGGAGAGAGAAACCTGTGTCTGCCCTTGCTTTTCTTTCTGACCAGAACACAGAGCATGTTAGCTGTGGATGCGACACAGAAAAAAACTGTGCTCCACTAGGATCACCCCTGATACCAAATCTTGTTCTTAATAGCCAAAATGAGCCCAAATCAATGTGAATGAGAGCCAGAGGATTTTGCTGTCAGGCTGCTAGGGACAGTTTGATGATGCCAGCTGGTATTTCATAACCTCTTAGGACTAACTTGCCTATTGCTCTCGTGGATTTGAAATGTTTTAGCAAACAGCAAGTGCAGGTTAGTGTTAGAGCAAACCTAAGAGAGAACCATTTGATTTCTCAAAATCAATTTGTTTTATGCTGCTGTTTAAGTAGTCTGTCAGAAGTTTTAAACCTAAGCGAGGAACGTTTGCTCTGTTTCTGAGCCTGTGCATAGAAGAGCACCACAGAGCCCAGCAAAGCAAACATTCTCCATTTTCTCATCTTGGATCTGATCCTGACATCTCCAGGTTTCTTTCTGAAGTCTACCTTGTAGCTGCCACCTCAGTCCAGGCAAAAGAAGAAGATGTGGTAGAAAAAAGGGTGAGAACTAGGATGACAATGAAAAAGAGACAATGCTAACACCTGCTAAAACAGCATATTTGTTCCTCTTTGCATTTCTGTGTCTCCCATAACAGTTTTCTCTTCATGTTTGCCCTTCCTTTCCTATTGTTCTTAAGAAATGTTGTTGTTTGTGCCATGCACAAAAAAACATGCTAATTGTTTTAATGTTCCACTAAAATTTAATGTATTTTAAATAAAATCCACCAATCCATGCAAAGAAAATTATCCATTAAGGTGTACAGCATATATGGATACAAAAATTGACTTTCTGACATTCTTCAGCTTCCAGTACTGGGCAGGAATTTCTGTTTAAAAGTGTTTCCTTTGTCAGCTATGTTCTCACTTATTGATGTTGATATGATTTATAGCAGAAATACATACAATGGTGACATTGTTATGTTTAATTGCCTATTATAGGTCTAAAAGAGCTTTACATATTCTTATGGTAACAATGTTGTTTAGATTGTTCTTCCCTGAGTTTACTCTTGTTTTGGGTTGACTTCCTTTACCTCCTCTTGCTCCTTAATGAACATGTTTATCTTTACAGCTTATCACTTCAGTTGTTGTATAATTTCTGGGAGTATTAGAAGTTCAGCATTTCTTTCAGTTTTTCTTTTTTTTTATTCCACAATTTAACAATACACCTTTGATAGTCTGGTCACTGAGCTTTTGAACATTTTTATACCTCTTTGCTTAAATGAAGCTCAGAGTATGTTGACTTTTATGGCAAGGCTGAGGCCAAGTACATCAGTTCCTTCAAAAAGAATTCAGAGTCAGAGGCAACTTTTTGAGTTCATAGCTGTGATTCAAACTAGTTTATAAATTTCTCCTCAGCGAATGTCTTTTCTCCACCAATGCTATGTTAGACAAGTGGCACAAATTTCTCTCCTACCATAAAATACCCCAGTAGATCCATGCACAGTGAACAAAAAATGGGCAGATGAAAGTAAATAACACTGTGTCATATCAGAGAATTTGTGTCTTGAAAAGGAATTGTAGGCAACAGCTCAGAACATCTTCAGGGTAACTCTGACTGATTGGGGGGGCACAAAGGTATCATGAGACCAGTTTCCTTCTCTGTTTTGTTCTCCTGATTAAAATCTGGCCACATAATTTCCATTATTTTAAAAATTAATTAATTTTTGCTCTTTCTATTCATAAAATTAATTTGTCCTGCTCATGAATGTTCCCCTAGACTGAGAAAACTGAAATTCACTCCAAGTAACCAGTTTTTGAATTAAAGAAGCCCCAGTTAAGCATTATTCCCCCCAAAAAAAAAAAAAAAAAAAAAAAAGGAAAAGAAAAAATTATCTTTGCTATAAGAAAAATGAGTGATTCATGAAGTTGAAACTAGTTTTGATGGAAGAAATGATAAGTGAAAAAAAGCTATCTTTTGCCTTCTGAGGTGACTACTAAGCAGATCAGCAACACTGACCCTTTGGCCTCCTGAGACTGTTGATCAAGGTGCCCTACCAATATTATCTGTTTCTGCAGGGAGGTTTCCCTGTCTGAGACTGCATTCACAATCTTCCCTGGGTTATTGGTAGGCAGCTAAGTCTTCTCTGACTGACTGTGCAAACTGGGGGTTCTTGAGGCTGGGGTTCAATCCTTGCTCTGGTTATGGTCTTGCCAGGTCACTTCTGTGCTATGTGTTAGTAATTAACAGACTTATGATGAGGGTCTCTTGACACTTGCAGGGCTGAAAATGGCAATAAAAGATATACATCAGCCCTCACCTATATCCTTAAATATTTATATCTTCTGGCTGGACTATCATCTGTCGCATAATGATGTTTCTTTGCAGTATAAGAGACTGCTCTGGAGATCCCTACTTGGACAACACAGATAAATTCATGTAAGGGTCATTTTTTTGGAGTTTGCTTTGTGTTGTTATTGGCAGAATTTCTTAAAACAACCCAAGCAAAACCACAGATCTTGCCATTTCCTGCAAAGGAGATTTTCAGAAGCTCACGGGAAAAAAAGACTTAACAGGCTGGACAGGAGCCTGGTTGCAAAATCTAGCTATGAACTTTCAAAATGGTCCATTTTACCTTGAAATAAAAAAAAAAATACAACTTACAATCTGATAGGCGAAAAATAATTTACTTTAGCAAGAAAGAAGAAATCAGCTGAGAAAACAGACACTAGTGGTCCCTTCCAGTGTTTTATTTCCAGATATATAATCAATGTTGTTGATACTTCACCCCTTCACTTTTCAAATTCATATTTTCCTCTGAAAATATTTATACCTAAGTATACTGAAAAATGTCTACTCTAATTTCCATTTTACCAGTGCAAGTGGTTTGATTTCCAGCTGAAATCAAAGCCCCCTTTGTGCTCAGACACTCTTCAGTCATAGGAAGATTCAACCCTAAGCTGAATACTTTACAGATGAATAAGGCAACAGACCAAACAGGTAAAGTGAGGGGTGGGGGAGAAGAAACTTCCCTGAGACCACACATGAAGCAGATCACTAGCAGAGCCAGGAACTCCAGGGACAAAATCCCCAGCCCTTACACACCACTCTACTATTCCCCCTTTTTCCATAATCACTCACATTCTGTGTATAAAGAAACATGAATTTTTTGTGTTTTTTTCTGCCAATACAGTAGCAATAATACAAAGTTAGCAAGTTCCTCTTAAATATAAAAATTCAGCATTCCAGATCTGCATACAACAGCAACAGATTTCAATAAAGAAACTCCTTCTAGAGTGATTGGGATGCTTGAATAACCTCATTTTTCTTATAGATCCTTTTTTCATTTTTCTGCTTGTAAGAATAATTTTGAGTTAGCTGCATACAATTCAGACTACTTTCTCAAAGGGCAGAGCACTGATGCTATTTTTTCTTCTCTCTCAAAATCTCCATCCCCTTTCCACAACCAATTATTTGATGAGCAGGCAACTTACTGCATTTTTGCTAATTAGCCATGTGACACACCTCTGACTTGCAAATTGACTGCCAGCTCTTGGGCATGAACAAATAAAGTACCGAGCAGTTGCTTCCTTTCCTTCCATAAAACAATAGCCTGAGTTTCTGATCTCTGTTGGAGAGCCAACTTTCACAACCTTGTTAGGATGCTTTGTCCATAGGACAAATGTACTTGAACGTGGCCAAATATTACTAGGGGACAGACTGGCAAGTCACAGTGGCCATGCAAATGATTGCTATAAAATTCAGGCTAAAAAAATGTCTGAAGGCAAGTCTAAAATGCATTTTGTTGGAAGATAAGGGTTTGCTTCACTTGAGCCCATTGCCAATCCAAAGGCCATATTATGTTATTTATTATGGGGCTGAATCTTAGGCAATTGAGCACTGCTAAGGAGCCTTACTGGTAAAAGAGAACCCTGTTGGACACAGATAGAAAGTGATCTAATACCAACACTCATGAGGGTCACCAATCCATCATGTAAGGGAAAGCAAGCAACAGCAGTTTAGGTTTGATTTGAAATCTCATTTCTTGTGCATTTGCTTCTTTCAAATACATTGTCTTTATCCATCAAAAATTAGTTTCAAGGACATGTGCTGCATGATGTAATTATTAAAAAAAAAAAAGGATTTGTGGCAGTGATGGCAGACTCTGTGCTGGAATTAATCCCAGACAATTTTCTGAAACAAGCAAGAACAAACAAAGGCCCATTCTGTTTCTTAACATTGCTCCTTAGTCTGCCATTGTCAGAATTACCATGCTAGGGAGAAGGAGGAAAGGTATTCACACTGTCACCTTGTATTGGAAATAAAAGTCTAGACAACCTAAATTTCCTTACATAGTCAGTTGAAAAAGAGATTCCTCCAAAAGTAGGTTCAGAGCACCCCAGGATAGGGCTGTGTGGGGTCTGGTTAGCAAAGAGCTGGTGCCTCACCCACAATGTGTGCCCTTGCTCCCCACTTCCAGCCAGGCACAGCCTCAGGTCAGCACCAGTGCTCAGCATCTCATCCTCTGAGCTGCTTCAGATGAGAGAAAACTAAGTTACAAACAGGAAGGATGAGCTGTTTTCTGAGTTAATTTGCCTTCCAGAAGTGGAAAGCAAGGGGCAGTGGCTGGAGGGAATATGCCCCATTGCACCAATAAGATCGTCATCACTGCTTTGCTAGAGCCTAGAGGTACTTCTCAGCTGACTCTCTACATCAGCTTGCCTTCTCCTCAACAATACTCATTCTTCCTCTTTCTGGCAAATGACCCCCAAAAGGGCCTTCACCTTTTCAGATGGTTCACTATTTCTGATCTCTATGCATTTTAAAAGACTTTTTTCTTCAATATTGTTTTTGTGTTCAATGATATTCTAAGCAGCTGTAAGTGTAAGGTTGATTCCAGTACCCTAAAATTTATTTCTTGGTGTATTTATCTTCCCTAAAGAGAAATCAGTGCTGAAAAAACTGTGTGGGCCCATCTGGAGATACAGAAAAAAATTATTTCAAACCCTGGCAGGTGTATGATGCTAGTGTGTTCACAGTAAAAATTCAGGATGAGGAAGGGTTCTACCTTCAAGTGTTCAATTTTCTCCTGTTCTCCTTCTCTTCAAGTACATCTGTGTTTTGAGCTCACAAAACACTGTCTAGATTCTCTGCTGATGTGAACAAAGGTAATCATGAGAGTCTTGTTCACACTGCTCTCTTCTTACAGTATGTTGTTTAGGCAGGTATTAGGGTATTGTGTTCATCTGAGGACATTGGGGCACTGTGTTGTGGTTTGTGCAGGCAGCATTTTCAGTGAACTAAGCAATCTGCTCTGTGCTCAGAGAGACCTGGCCTCAAGGACCCTATCAAGTCCTTTCTTGTTTTATTTCCATGAGCTCCTGAGAACTGCTAGGAGATGTATTATGCATGCTGAGCACCGTGCTCACACCCCACTTACCTGGACTTTCAGTCGCTTGCTTGATATCAGCCTTGGTGAAAATACAGACTAACCCAGCAATGCCAAGAGTGATTCTGTATCTCAGCTGCATATAAAATCAAAAAGTGGTCTCTTCTGCTTAGATGATGGGTTCTCTTTGTGTCCTTCCTTTGGCATTTCCCTGTGTAAGCAGAAAAGGATTTCAGAGCACTTTGTACATGTCTGAGCCCACAGCCTCTTGCAGTCAGGAGGAGAGAAGTCCATGGGTTTAATCTGGTGTCATTTGAGAGGGTGTATGGTGCCTGACAAGTGCCTAAAGTTTGGCAGTTATAACGTGGAGGTTACCTGAGCCCCCTTGGAGCTTTAACAAGGGCCAAGCAGGATAGCCTGTAAGATGTTTGTAATGAGCATCATGTCTCATCCCCCAGATTTCCTTTCTGTCAGTCTCGGAGGAGCTGAGGCCCCAGATCTCTGAATAGCTACAGCAGCACCTATGACAAAATACTGAGCAAAAACCAGTGCTGTTGCTTTTCATAGTTAATAGTAAAGTATAGAGATCCTCTGCCTGCCACTGAAGGGTACCTCTATTTACATCACTCGGGGATATGACCAGCTAAAAGCTTAGAGCACTGCCAGCTGCAGTAGCTAGCTGATATGACTATATCATTTTCAGAACTATCGTTTTGTGACTGTCCTCAGCTCTCCCAGTCTGAAGGTCAAATTTGACAAAGACACAGCCCTGACCCACACTTGGTCATACAGGCTGCCTGAAATGGAAGTTTCCTTTGTCTCCCACAGTGCCTGTCCATGAAGCATAGGTCAGAGTTCATATAACAGATCCCTGAAAAAAGATAATTTCTTTTCTTACTTTTAAAATAATATAAAAGCTTACTTTTGTTTGTCAGTATATATGTACTTCCTGAATAAAGATGTTTTATATACCAACAGAAGGTTAGTTCCCCCTCCTTTTTTCGTTTAAGGGCTAATTCATACGCAAGCTAATTTGTTCTGGCTATTATCACAATTTATTTCTTTTGCTACCGGGCAGGCAATAACTTTAATAAAGGAGGTTCCAGTTACCCAATCTTCCCAGTTAATAAACTGCATTGAAATACCCAGAATGAATTGGCTCCCACATGCTACAAATACAGAAAATTACCATGCTGTAGTGTTATCGCTACCACACAGGTACAATTAAATGTGTGTTATGCATGGAGCTGCACAGAACATTACCAGTAATGTCAAATGCAATTAAAAAGGAACTATTGTGTCACTCCATATGAAAAATCAGCTTGCTTGTATGTACTTTACGCTGGATTAGTCACTGGATAGGGCAATATTGAATCACTTGGTGTTTTGAATTCACAGGAGAGAGCTAAGTAAACAAAAGGATCACAGCCTGCCACAGAGATGCTTAATAGTGAGGAGCTGAGGCCTTCCACCTTGGATGCAAGCATGAGATATGTATTTCCTGCATCACTGGAAATAAATAAATAAACTGGAAATAAACTGGGGACAGGCACTGCTCTGAGGCTTACAGGTTTTGTTCAGCCTTGTGCACTATCCTTCTCCCTTAGAAGTGACAGTTTTATATAAGTCAGCTTCTCTGTTTGATAGATCATCTTTCCATCACATTATGCTCTAATTCTTGTCCCTTTATCTTTAAATCTTTAAGTCTCAACCATCTTTTTATACCCCGATCAGCCTGAAGACATCCTCAATTCAGGCAATTGCTACAGTAAAACTTGGTATCTTCCTGTGACTCAGCTGCTGGAAATAAAAATCTCTCTTGAGACCTATCTCTATATTAAATAAATATGAGCTGAGTATTTTGATTACTGTTATTTGGCAGTTTCTTTATTTTACAATTCAAAACTGCAGTCTCCTTGGACCATATTCAGTGGTGATTGTAAACTGAATAAAGTCCTATGAAGTCCCTGTAAGTTGCACTAATCACCCTATTACACTCTGTAGATACCAAGCTGGAATAGCAGTAGGGAGGGAACCTCTGAATCAGAAGCATCTTAAAACAAAAACCAACATACTTTTTGGTGGTGGGCTGAGAACTTGGTACCTAAAATTCACTATCCACCTAGTAGAGGTTGGTAACTGGACAAAGCATTTATTTGCTTTAACAGGATAAGCAGAGGAGTGCTGGTTGAGAGGAGGCTTCCTGGATTTCCAAGTGCAGTTCACACAACTGCAGGTTATCCCACCTCAGCACAATACTCATCTAATTGCAGAAACTTGTGTGAATACTTCCCCTTGTAACGCAAAGTGAGGCCAGGCACAGATGTTACCCCACGTATTTTTATTAGTCCATTATGGGGTTTTTTGCACCCTTTTCATTTAAGTAACGAATTTTCATTCATTAGGTTCTCAAATAAACACCATACTTCCCAAAGGAATTAAAAGCACAGCATAAACATGCTGCTGTTGCCTTAAAATACTTCATTGAATGTTGGTCCTGGTACCAGGCTTTGCCAATGAGAAGCAAACTATGCAACATTTCAAAGAACATGTCCTTTGACAGAATAAATCTGTCCAGCTCCACCCAGACCACCGGAGCTACACCCCCTTGCCCCCATCAGTGTAGAGTTTGTAGTATTCTTTCATTACAAAGTTCAGAACAATTGAAACGGTGGTCTCAATATCAAAATAACAGCTGTTCCATGAAATTATTCAAAATTCACTTCTTTAAGAAGGGCATTTTCAAGTGTTGTCTCTCTCAGCACAGCTGAGGATTAGAGTTCCCATGCCCATAGGCCTCCTGCAGAGCGTTCCTGGGGTTAGAGCAGCCCTTGCTGGATGTGGCTTTGGTAGCTAATTCTGAAGCTCCTCGTGCTGGAGCTGTCAACAGAAATTTAGGCTGAGAGCTCTCCCCCCCATCCCTGGGATGGTGAGTTCATTATCCAGCTGTTGCAGCCACTGGTGAGCAATGTCATCTGTAAAGTGAATGAGCTCTCTGCAGGGAAAGGCAGAATGAGGAGGGATGTTGGGGCTTGCAGTTGCAAAGCACATGCTGACCCTGCTTAAAATAGCCTGCTATTGTGGAGTTACAGTCCGATCAAATGTATTGCATCCCATAATATTGGGTGGGAGCAATTACAGCATGCATAATTGTTGCCTTTGTTTCCCCCCCTTTTCAGCCCAAGTTTCATGTGTACATGTTATCCTGTGGGTGAAAGCTAATATAATATGAATTAAAGAAAATTGTATGACTCCCAAATATTCACATCACATGGATTGATTTGCATTTACATGTAACTGAAAACACATGGCTAGTCATGGCTTAAGGAAAATAAAAAGGATTACAGCAATCCCAGACCATGACTGAAAGGAGTTATTCAGCCCCTGCATTGTATCATTTAGCTTCACAGTGGAGCAGATACCTAATCTAACATACAACAGGCCATCTATAATCAAAGAGTTTGCTGCTCCCCAGCCGTCCTGGAACAATTGCTTAAGTATTTGGCATGACAGATCTCCAAAGCTCATTTGGTGTGGGGAAAGTAGCACCAAAGGGAAAACCCAGGTAGGAAAACCTTTAGGAGACTGATTGAAATTGCAGGTGACAAGGGGATTGATGGCAACAGCAATTAGGTGGCCCCTGGGAAGCAGATAACTGTTAGAGATATAAAAGCTTGTTTCTGTGTAGGATGCCACAGACATCCCCTGGTCAAGAGAGTGACCTGCTCCATTTTCTGAGATGGCAGAGGGATTTCCATCAAGGCTCCTGCTCTGGACCTCATTGTAATTCAGGAAAGACCAGTGCTGAATATTTTCACTGTTCTCTTACCCTGATGAGATTGTTCTGCCGTGGAGCAGTCAGTACAGTGCCTCAGAAAATTACTTTGTGAAACCCCGGGCTTCAAACCATTACCTTAAGAAGAATCCTTAGGTTGAATTTAAAGAACGATGTGATGCGGGTGCTTGTATACTTCCCTTTCCTTTCCATATTCACTTGATTTTGTTATATTTTCTTTTAATTTTATTTCTTTTTAGAAATTCATTAAGACTGTGGATTGTTTGTTTTTCATAGTTCTAGGCTCATCAAGCTGGTGGATAACTCTAAGTAATGAATCCCATGACTGCACTACTGAAATTATTTCAACCACCAAAATGTCTGTTTAACTGTCCTCCTTTTGTGCCCAGACAAATCAGCTAAGCATAGCGAAATATCCCCAACATTCATTGCCAAAGATCTGAGAAGTGATTGGCTTGTTTTAGTGTAGTTCTACAGCTGGCAGTGTTTCTTGCTGTGTTTCTGGCAAAAAAAGGAGGGGGGGGGGGGGGGCATGAAGTAAACTTCTCTGTCTGGAAGAAAACAATATTTTTATTAAAAACTGAGTTTTGGAATTTTTCTTGTTTTATTTTAATTTCTGTTGCCAGTCAATCAACATTCTCACTGAAAGAAATTAAGATTTTTTTCAGGCAAAAAGCATGCTTATTTCCTTCTTCAATTGTCCTTTCTTTTTGAGTGGATGGTGTCTATCGGAACCAGACAAAACCCCACAGACATGGGCGAACTTCCAGTCTTCCTGAAGTGATTCCCCAACAGAATAGATGTTTCAAAAGCAATGGCAATTGCTCACATACATGCATTCACAAGGTCATACCTCCATCCAGAAGCAGCCAATTTCTGGAGTAAATTTGGAGCTGTGGCTGCAAGGAGATGACAGCCCAGCCTCCCAGGGAACATCTGCTCCATAACACTGAGATGAAGCATGGAGAGACTTATCCATACCCTGTGATGCTGGGCTATGGTGTCCAGGCTCTCCCAAATACATACCATTGGATGTGGACTCTGATGCCACCAGGGGAAAGAGGTTGGGCAGGGGCACCCAAGGAGCAGCTGACCTGAACAGGGGCTTCCCAGGTTCTGGGGACCTGACGGGGCTGTTGCATGGTGCTCACACTCATCATTTGCCCCCAGCAGCCTCCTTGCAAGGAGGCCAATGTGTCAGCCATACATAAATTTGGGAGAGGTTTGTAACATAAAACAAATGACCTTTTAATTCTTCCAGGAGGATGAATGGAACTAATAATAACATTAAACTGCTTTCCAACAGAGTTAAGTTGTCTGGGTCTACGGTTCTGGATTCCACTACTCTTAAAGAAGAAAAAAAATAAAATTCCAGACAATGATTATTTTCTGCCTTTCATTTCTTGAGACAATGGAGTAACATATAATCGTCATTCATTAAACAAATCTCTCTGTGCAGGATATAAAAGAACCACAGAAATTGACATCCTCAAATGAAGAGATTCATTAATCACAAGCACAATGAAAAAATATTTTTAAAAGAGGAAGCACAAAAGGTCTCAGAACATGGAGTGTACGTGGTAGGACATAGCAGCTGGGAGCATTGCAGCCGTACCAATGATGCCTGCCCTATTCAGAACAATCTTTCCCAGAATAATTCCTGTCTAGTTTTCTGTTTGTTTCAATATACTGTTTGTTTGTTTGCCACTTAAAGCAGTCCAACTGCCTGTATTACTCAGTAGGATGCTAATAAAATTTAATAGCAAACCTTAAAAAACATTTATTTAATTGTGCTGTGAAAATGTTTGGTTAAAGAAAACATATTCCCCCCCCCCCCCCCCATAGACGCATGTTTTCTATTTGAAGTGCTTTTGGATTGGACTCAAGGCTTGGGAATCTGCCAGGAAGGGGTGTAAACAAGGGAGGCATGGAGCTTTTATTCTTGGAGAATGTATGGAAGATCCAGGGTGCAGCATTGCCAGGATGTTTGTGCTTTAAATTCAAATCAGACACACAAAAAAATCCAGACAAAAAGCCAGCACTTTTACTTGGGAAATAAATGTACTGGGATCACCTTGTTGTAGAATTTAGATAAGAATGATTTTTTCTGAGATTCATCTGTCTTCCAGAACAAGGTTGATCCCTATACACCTGTAATATTATAGTCTCTCCAATAATCTGAGAAATTCTCAATTCCACCATTTTTTTTTTCCTGGAATATTATGTTTTACTTTTGTGTATCTGATAAGCAGGATGATGTGATTATATACAGGAAAAATAATTTTAATGTTATGCTACTGTTCTATGAGTAGCACTTATTCAAACAACTCTTTGCTGTAGCCCAAAGCATTAATTCAAACTAATGTTTGCTAAAGCCCATGTTTTTCAAAAAAATATGTCATGCTCTCCGGAAGTAGGGCTGGAATATCCTGTTCAAGATTGTCTAGTCTACTTCTCTGTTCTAAAAGCAGCACCAGCTCACTTATTTTGTTTACCTTGTTCTTGAAAATCTCAAATTATGGAAATTTCAGCACTTTTCATGGAGATCTCTCCTGTTGTCCAGCTATTTATCACCTACATATTTTTCCTGATGTTTACCCTACATCTCCTTTCCTACAAGTTAGGCAATAACTCATTAATCTTTGTCCAAGGTATAGAGGACAAAGACAATAACTCTTTCTTGCTTTGCAGCAACTTGTCACATCCTTGGTATCTCTTATCTTCTCTTTTCTAGTTGAAGCTACCCAGTTCTTCACAAAGGATCCATTTTCTAGGCTCTTGAACATTTTTGCTGCTCTCCATTTGATACCCTGCCATTAGTCCATGTCCTTCATAAAGAACAGTGACAAGAATATCAGTTAAGAAGCACTGTCTTTGCATAGCCACATGGAAGGATTATTTCACGTGACTTTTTATGTCCAACTCTCCTATTTACACAGCCCACTACAATATTTATTTTCTGCAGTTGTGTGACAATGTTGACTCAAGTTCAGTCTGTGAACCCTGGTAACCCCCGGATCCTGTTTCATGGGGCTGATGCCCAGCAGACATTTTGTATCCGGTGTTTGTACAGTTCATTATCTCCACTTTGAAGCGTTCACTTTTCTCTGTTTTCATTGAACTATATCCAGTTTTTCTCAGCTCATTTCACCCATTTGTCAAGCAGATTTTAAATTCTAGTCCTGTCCCTCCAAATGATTGCAGTTCATCTGTGCTTGATATTCACCCATTACAGACCTGCCACTATGACTTAAATAAGGGGGTAATCTTCCTAACCCGTAAGCCATTTAACAAAGTATATGTCCATTACACACCTGTCACATGCCATGGAAAACTGAAAGGAAGTTGAGCTTCAATCATGGCTTGCACAGGTTCCCAAGAAGCACACTATGTCATTATCAAGATGGTTTTGGGCAGAGAGAGACGTGCAGCATGTTCCAAGCCCATGGCTGTCACCATTTCACCCAGAATTCAGGAGCTGGTGTTACAGAGAACCACCATTTCATCACAGCCAGGCTGCTGATCACCCCACAAAGCCACAGAGTTGGAGCTGGGCTCGTGATCTGTGAGATCATGGCATAGCAATTGCCATGTATGTATGTGAATGTGTTCTGCCATGAACATGGGCTTGGACACAATGTTAAAGTCACTGAAGCTTCTTTATGGTACAACTTATACTGTTATATTTTTTATATATGTATATATTTTACATTTTAGCAAAAAAAAAAAAAAAAAAAAAAAAGAAAAAGAAAAAAAAAAAAAAAGAAAAAAAACCAAAACCCAAACAAACAAAAAAAGGAAAATCTGCTCATTTGACTTAAAGACAACTGCTGTAAGGTATTTTACAGTATAAAGCACTCTTGACCTCCAACTCTAGCCAAATGCATTTTGCATCTCCCTCTAGTGGCTTAATCTTTGTGTCCACCCTCCAACAGTAAGTCTATGATACTGAAGCTACTATTTTGCCATGGACAGGAACATAGGTCATTCGCATGGAAGAGAGACCATTCATGAGCACACATTTGTTCTGAGGTGTCTTCTATTTTTTTAGTTCCTGACAATGCTTAAAGCCTGCCCAATTTTTCTATTGAAGCACAACCAAACTGGCTTTTGCATACAGAAAATAATGATATACAAAATAATGATATACATAACAAAAAAAAAGTGGATTTCCAGCCTAAAATTATCTTGGAGATGAGCTAGCAGAAACAATGAGTCAGCGGCCAAAATGCAAGTCTATCAGGCAGCTTTGCAACATATATTTGTATTTTTCTTTAAAGAACTGGAAACAACTAAAAGAACAAAATGTTTTTTAGTGTTTTGGGCACCAGACATTTTGGGAAGCTTTAGATTACAACCATAACTCCCTCTCTGTTGCATACACCACGTACGTAGGTGCATATTTTGGAGCAGTGGCTTTTGCTCAGATACTTGTCTACATCACTCCCACTCAAGCTACATGTTTTCAGACTTGCAGTAAGACATTATCTAGTTAATCAGCTATAAAATGAGGTGGTCACGACTCCCAGTAATTTCTCCTTTCTCTTCCCATCATTGAAACGTGCCATATGCCTCTGAGCACAACATGACCACCCCAGTCGAAAGCCAACAACTTAACTACCCTCTGTGTTCATTAGACATTCTGCACCTCTCTCCAGCCCAGTGTCCTTCCTCCAGAAGACACATAAAACCAAGGTCTTGGGCACTTGGTCTTAATTAACATTCCCACAGTCCTTTTTGCAAAACTGGAGATAATAGTCCTGGTGTGCTGGCCAACTTCCAGTGTGCAAATTGCATTCGGCTTACCTCAGCGTCCCCTGGCAGCTGGAGGTGGCTGAGGTATTCAGATGCTCTGTGTCCTTCCCTGTGCTCTGCACGCAAAATGAGCCAGGTTGGGAGCTGGGCTGCAAAGGGAAAAGCTCCCCTTGTGCAAAACATACCAGTTAAACGTACAGGCACTGGCAAACACAAATATCAGGAGCTTATCCGCTGCTAAGTTGGAAAGAGTTTATTTACTTCCACTAACTAGTCTCTTGCAACAAATTAAGAAGTTTTCCCATATTTCTTCATCTCTCAGTACACAGCTGCTCTTATAAATCACTAGCTATAAATCTGACAAACGAGTTTCCAACAAAGCCATAATTAAATCCTAAAATTTAGGTCACATTTTATTAGTTTCTGGCTCTACAGATACATTTACCATGGCCCTAGACAAGACAGTTTTCTTCTTATTCAAATGTCTCATGTACAGCTGTCTGAAACTAAATGTGTTTATTAAAACAATTTTTTTTAATTGAAAGTTGATGGTCAAATACCTGCCGTTTAAAAATATTTTTAGCATTGTTATGAACACTCATTCTATTAGAATATTTGATTTTGGCCCTGAAGCTGCTGCTAAAGACTTGTCATAGAAAACCTGTTTACCTCCAATGAGAAACACTGCACCAAAATTTTATCAAGTACTTGCTTCAGTGTAGGTTTTTGCATTCTGCTTCTACTCCATAGTAAGTCTGTATTTCTACTGAGGCTGAAGAGAGGACTTGAAGACTCTACATGGACATTCCAGAGTCCTTTTGGATTCTACCATGCCCCATGCATGATTCCATTTTTCCACTGTAGATATATGGGATGTATGTAAATGCTTCCCTAAAGCCTCATTATGTAAATCTAGGGAGTCAGTTTGTAAAATCCCAGCAAAATATCTCTATCTCTCACCTGATTTGGAGAAGTCAGTGCAATTACTAGCTTGCAGAAGATATATTCCTTTGATGGTGGCTTTATAAATGTCCCGGAGGATACGATACGACACAGAGGACAGCAGGTGCCAGGATGTTCTTACTTCCATGAACCACAGAATCACAGAATTGTCATAGCTGGAAAAAACCTCTCAGATCACCACATTCCCCCTAGTAAAACTGCAATAAAGAATTATTCTGCATAATAGCCAGAGTGAATATTCCAGATTTAACCCTAAGCTATTCTGAGGCCTGAGTCTCTATCAAACTCACATAGTATTTTTGCTTTTGCACATGTTGATCCATATATAAACTGTTCTGATAGGGGTTTTGAAATTTAAGAAGTGAAATTAGCAGATTCTAGAGGAGAGAAAAGCTATTTCCCACTGAGATCCCCAAGACTTATTCATTTGATGGTTAATTCTTTCATTGGACTCTTGAGTATTTTTCTCAGAAGGTGGCAGGACTGGACACCTGATGCCTTTTTTTTGGTTTGTTCATTGGGCCATAACAAAGACTATTATTGCTTCACTTGAAGTTTTAGATCACTGCTTGTTTCAGACTAAAATGGACTTGTCAATCCCTGCTATTAGATTTTCAAACAAACTAAGTGATATCTATGATGATTTCCTGTATTTATCTGCAAGATTACTTTATTTGTCCTAGTCCTTGGATCCTTGCTTGATCTTAAATAATTATGATTTGTTTGTCTTATCTGTTTTTTAGAGATTTATATTCTGAAACTCCTCCAGTGGCACTAACAAAGATTTGATAACCCAGGTGATAAACTGGTTCTGCCTTTAAGTTTCTTACAAAACTTCATTACAAGTGAAATTAATCATTGTAGATTTTAATGTGAAAAGAAGACATAACCAGTTATTTGATAGACTGTGTTCAAAAAGCTGGGTAAGCTTTATATCACTCTATATGATAATAAAAAATTACGGTGTAAGACCAAGGTCATATCATAACACATGAGCAATAGTGTCGTGTGTTCAGGATGCACTGACAAAGGATGCTTGTTCAGCTTTATAGTGCATGCTGTAACCTTTCTGTACTTCATATTCACTCCTAATACATTTTCAGTTCAGCTACCTATCAGAAAATACACAATATTTTAGGAATAGATGGCTACATTTAGCTCCAATTAACTCAAGAAAAGATTGGCTTACATGCCTACATGAATTTGTGATTTTCAGAAGTACAAGGCTTGTCCTAGATCTGTGTTCAACTAAAACAACAATGCAGTTACTTGTATCTGTTATCATTTATATTCTTATCTGCGTGTCTTGCTTAATGCTTTGAAACCTCTTGGAAGCTTCAGAAATATGGTAGATTAAGCAGGCAAAAGAGAACAGCATGGTTTGTTATGTTCAGAAATCCTCTGTCAATGGGAAAGAGTAATCTTACAAGCAGAAGCTTTTCTGCTCACTATTGGAAATGAATATATGTCTTTATTTTTTTTCAGAGCAGGAAATAAAATATTTCCAGCTAGTATCTGCTGGTGTATGAAAGACTGCAGCACTGGCTTGTCTGCAATGAGCTGAAGGAGGAGTGTGTCCATCTGCAGCTCTGAGGAAAGGAAATAGAACTGTTCAACAGTGCCCCTATTCCTGCCTGCTCAAAGTCACAGATATTTTCTCACACTTTCACATAGTCACCCATCTCCTTAACTCCACCCTGAAGTCCTGGCAAATGAATATTACACAGCTGAGACCTGACCAGAGGTTTCCTGGTCTGGTAAGCAGGAGTTGATGGGACCATAAACATAAACAGATATTTGCACGTGGCTGATTCACTCAAAGTTGCTAGCTGGGTTTCAAGATCTAGTTTATAATTACATAGAGGTTGAAATTATGAAATTACAGTAGGAAATTGATTGTCTCCAGTTCCACCAAATGGCATCCTGTTTTTATAGTATTTAAGGTCTTGAGTTACCTCATTTGCTTGATGCTAAATGAAGAGTATGCTAAAAAAAAACATTATTTCACCCTTTAAATAACTAAATTATCAAATAGATGACACAGTATCACAAGCACAAGAAACAAGACATTCACTGTCACTCATACCATTGTCACTGGAGCCAGACTCTAAGGAACCAGAAAAAGTGAAGCTCTGTGACTACAGCACTTAGCAACAGCAAAGCTTGACCACTTAATGCTCTGGAAGTGCAATTAGAGAAAATAAAGTTGTATTCAGGTGATTTGATGCAGAACACTTACTGTATTTCATCTTTTTTGAGGAAGATGAGTACAGATTTGAAGGTCTTAGTTGTAAAAAAAGGAATTTAAATTATAAAAATATTCCAATGTGAGCAGTACCAAAGCAAGTCTATACAGATGCTTTGCAGAGTAATTTCATGCAGTCATGGGTGAATGGGATTTTTTTTCCTCTCAAACATGCAGGAGGAGATGACAGATTTAAGTGCTTTATGTGATATAGTAGACAAGGTGTCCATTTTTCTGCATTTATGCAACAGCAATAAAAATGTGTGGTCATGCACCAAATCCTAGGGTCAAAACTGCAGATACTACTCAGGCAAAACTCCCACTGACATGTGTAGGTTTTATTGAATGTAGACAGAAAGCTTTCTTTCATACACTTAGTCTGTCCTCACATGTTCTTAAATAGCACCATAGGTGGCTAAGTAGGAGAGAATAAAAGGCAATGATTCACAGTCATTTGAATGCCTGAAAACTGTGGCTGCTCCTTTTTTCACCCCTAAACCCACAAGGATTCAGCACAGCAACCTAGAGGGTTATTTAGGACTCTCTGAGCATTGGGATATCTGTGGAAACAAACCACACTACTCTGGCTTGAAGGCATTCAATGAAGTTTTGGGCCACTTTACTTTTTTACCCATTTGTGGCTTATAGCAGCAAGCAGCTCAGCACAGGGCACAAGATGAAGTGCTAAAGGCTGTGCCTTTAGATGCTCATGCTAAAAAACCAAGGACCTGTATATTCTCTGCTGTCTCACACCTGCTTGCTGACTCTGCTATAGGTGGTGTGTAAACAACCCAAGAATTGGCTGGTCTTTTATATTCTGTTTCATGCTGAACTTCATGCTGAATGGACTCAATCTATTAAAATTAATGCTAGAAATGGGAAACGATTTTTTTACATTAAATGCTTTTACCTAAGCTCAGACCAGCACCAGAAAGATCATGGAGGTGAAAACATGCTCTCTGCCAAACATGCCCTCCCCTCAGCACAGGTCTGCAGTTACAACCAACTCTTCAGTGCCCAAAGAAGTTACACACCAAAGTACTGTGCCTGCTGATTCCTGCACTGGCTAATTTCTGATCTGAATGATAACAACAAAACATGACTGAGCTGCTTGACATTTACAAAAAAGTGCTTGTTAAAAACAGTTTCTCCCAACTTAATTAACACTAAAACCCTTTAGGTGTTCACCAAGTACACATTAAAACAGCTGTCCTTTTCACTGAAATGGAAGTGAGCTAGAAGTAAGCTTCAATAAAACCAATGGACTATGACTTCTTCCAAGCACAACTGTAATGAAATGTTACTGCTGTAATATCCAGCTAAATAAAGACTGGTGAGCTGGCTGGGCCAGCTGCAGTGGCAGATGCAGACAGGATCATGGGCTTTAAACAATGCTATCACTGAATAAACACAGACAAAGAGATAACATTTCTACACCTCCCTAGTTTCCATGAAATTAGGTTTTGTTATTCTAAATCCAAAAGCTGATAATCCTCTCAGTATAAAAAGAATGGCTGTAATTGTTCCATAAATGGTATCATAAACTACCATTAGCCATTAGAGAGGAACATTTGGAATTCTGTGTCACCCAGCACTGGAAATTGCATTGCATGTTTGAGGAGGCTTGGTGCTTTGGTGTGTGAAAGAGATGACCTGATGTTTTATAGTTTTTTACCTGTATGCCATGCTTTTCCTCTTAAGAAAGCTGTTGCATGACCTAACAGCCACATTCAGGCTGGAATCCTTCCTTATGTGAATAACCTGGTAAATACCAAGTTAAGAACTGAAAAAAGCAGTAAGCTAACCAATTCAGTACAAATATGCTTTTTTCTATTTTGGGTGTGTCCAGAAAGAGAGAATGTACATCACTTACATCCTACTCAGGTTTCAAAATTAAATCCCACCCTAATCTGAGATAAAAGTTTAAAAATTTCTCCATTTTGCCTATTTCATATGATGTCATGTAACATCAATATATATATATATTTTTTTAAAAGTCCATGACGCTTTTTGAGAAATTGTTTTGTTTATGGGAAATTTTTAAATCTTACCAGCATTTCTAAATGGAAAAAGTACTATTTAGTGTGGCCCAAGTGTATATTACTCGGTCTTCCAGTGCCCTTTAGTCCCACTGGTGCTCATGGACTACGATGGGATGCATATTTGATACTTTCAGCATTTGTTTTCTTTTATACTCCTTAAAACTGAACTTTTCACCCCATTAAAACAAGCTTGGAAAGATAGGAATCTGTGTGGTTACAGGACATAATAATGTGTTTAATAACGATGGGGATGATTAGATTACACTTGCACATACTAAGTAACAGCATTTTACCCAACAAGTAGTTCCACTGAAGTCAAAAAGCCACTTGGCATTTGGGTAATAAAGTGGTCCCATGCCATAATGAAGATGACTCAGTCCTACTACCCCTATGCATTTTGTTGGATACTGTTGGGGCAGTGTCTGAACAGATTTCATGCTACTATTATGGAAGAAAAATCATCACAAATTCACCATGTCATCTAAGATCATTTTTATACTGTTTGCAGGGAAGAAGCTTTAAGCTCAGATAAATATTGAAGATGACACTTTCACTGGAAATAACCGGTCACTCTGAAATAAATGAAATGTGCATAGATGTTGCTTTGAAAGATAAACTTGGTTACCAGGCTTTCAGAGGTGCACTGAAAACAAACCATCAAACCAAAACTCAGTTTATCTTGCAGGGATTCACACAGAGCCCATGAAGAATGATGTGAAGATTATGCATGCCTGTGGGGCCTTCAGCCTCCTCCAGAAGCCAACAGCCAAGTTCCACAAGGAGGAGCAGGTGGAGTTTGCAAGTGTAAGGAAGACTCTCTCAGTGCCCCTCCTTTCAGATCCTGCATCTTCCTCCTCTTTGTTTACTTGCAACAAAGAAATTTTATCTATCTGCAACACTGTCATCTTTTTTGTTGGGGAAAATGCAAAAGTCCAGGAAAATATAAATTAAAATAAGTTTTAAAAATTATTTTAAAATTTTTTAAAAGATCAAACTTTAAAAATAAAAAAATAGGAGAAAGCAATGAAGGAGCAGAAGAGATCTCATCATTTAATGTAACTATCTTATAGCAATACATTTGGGATGAAAGACCCTGAAGGGCAGTTATCCTTTGGAGCAGACAAGACAGTTTATCTTTTAAGAACAAACTCAAAGGAACATTTCCTTCCCTCCCTAGCATCCTATTACTGTATTATAAGAAGGGGGTGATTGTTTATCATTGCTTATAACATATCACCAAACAATTAAGCCTCCTTCAACTGGCATGATGGATTTGTAATGAATTTGCTTAGCAAAGTAATTCATGCATAGATCCTTACTAGATATCAGTTACCTGTTCCACAAGATCCAGGGTATCCATCAATCAAAAGGGTCCAGACTGTTGTTAATTTAGAGGCACATATTTCTACTTAAGCAGATCTTTTGATAGGAGACTTTAGAGACACAGAAGTAAAATATATATAATCCCAGATGTCTCATAAAATCATAGAATGGTTTGGAACCTTTAAAGATCATCTAATCCACTCATTCCTGCTTTAGGAATCCAATCATATATTAAAATTATAATTCTCAATACCAGCATCACAGCTTTTTGGTATGGAAGTTAATATGTCACCTCACAAATTCTTTCTTTAGCTGAAGAGCAACTGACATTTTCTTAACCTCAACTTTCCCAAAGAGACACCAGTAGTGTCAAGAGCAGTTAGGAACCATACAGATATAATGAAGTTATTCATTTTAATGACACAGATTCTGTTCCTGACTCTTGGTCCAACATTATAGCTTATCTGAAAACCCCTTTTTGTCTTTTTTGCTTTCCTGAATAAACCAAGAGAACTAATTAAAAAAAAAAAAAAAAAAAAAAAAAAAGAACAGCTACCAATTTATGTTAATCAACTCTGCAGTACTGTGCCATCAAGCACTAAAACTGTTGCTTTGTCTGTAGTCCTGGTTTTCAGTCAAAAGTAAGTGCTAACAAACGGAATGATCATTTCTTTCCATCAGTCATTATAAGCTAAATTCAGGCAGTTTTGGGCTGGTTTCATGTGTGCATTACCTAACAGGCCAGAGGCTGATTTACATCCAGAGCTGTGCACATGCATATCCTCACAGCCCCGGGCAGAGCCAGAGGATAATCTGCAGCTGACACACACTGGTGTGACCATGTTGATATGCTATGAAACCCTGAGCAGATTTGTGAACTGGAGAGAGTTTAGTAAATCACAGGTTATCCAGCTTCATCCAAATTACATCAAGGAATCATGCAGACTTGTCAGTTTAAGAGCCGACTGCAAACTGCTATACTCCCTACATTGCTGATAAAGCCTGAAAACATTTGCTTTCTGGCAGGGCCATAATCAGGGGAGTTTTTCTCATTTTTCAATTTTCATAATTATTTTCTGTAATTTATCAGGGTTGCAATCTTTTCTGCTTTCTCTTTGTACACAGATTGACTGTTTGTTCCACCCAAGGACATTTCCATTGCTGTCAGACAATAACAGGATCAAAGAAGGGGGGTTTTAAACCCTTTTGCTTCTTTACAATTAGCTAACAGACTGAAAATGCAAACAAAGCATCCTATTTATGCTTTTCTTTTCCCCATTACAGAAGCTTTCAGAGAAGCCAAACGAAGTATTTTTTATCACTTCACATAATTATCATTCCACTTAATGAAATTATGGAAATTTGCTGAAGAGCTGGCAGTCTCTGGCTACTGTACTCACATTGCAAGTGGTAAGTAGCCACAAAGGAAGCCCATGCAAAGCTGGAGTTCAGTATTAGGCACCTCAAAAGGCATTGGGGGTACATGTTGCATGTGTTAGTATCCACAGGAAGGACTTTTAAGTACTTAATAGATCCATTTATACATCATCAGCGCAGACTCAATGTGCTCAGTGCAAAAGTCTCAATGGACTTTGAATGTACTCTCCTGAATGTCAAATCCATTATTTAACCAGTTTCGGTGTGACTTGAGCCATTCTGGACAACAAGGCCAGAGGAGCTATTTTGTAAAGATGTAGGTGGGTGTGAATATTCATTTCCCTGTGTCTTGTGCTGGGGTGAAAATACCAGAGAAAATCAGAGAGCAGCTAAGGGAAACCTTCCACACTGACAGTGCAGTTCTCAAACTCATGGGGTGGGTGCTGTATATCACAGGAATATTACTGTCAAACTGAAGCCAACAGCATGACTGGAAAATTTGGGCTCAGCATGCCTGAGCCTGGTCTTTGTGTCTCACTTTGGGTAGACCCCCAGAAAAATCATGTTACAAAAGTGAGAACATCTGAAGCATCTTTTCCAGCTCTAATTTCTTCACCTTATGCCCTCCCAGGTGTGCTACTTCAGCATATGTGAGTACCACATCAGAATATATCAGAAAGTGAATTTATTTCTATATGATGCTCCTGAGACTATCAATTCTTCCATTTCATATTTATTGTACTGGTCTTGTGTTTCTTTGTATTAAACTTCTCATCATCTGCTCAGAGAAGTATGGAAGAGATCATCTCTTGCAAAATAAGTAAAATTATGTCTATGCTTTCCTTCTGCTGTCCCTCCCTAATGGGACTGTTGCCATTTTGAGTGATGAACCTCTACTTCAATTCCTTCTTCTTTTTTGCAACAACAAAAGAAAAAACTGGACTATAAATCATTTAAAAAAAAATTTTTTTTGTCTGTTATGCCTGAATAACTGTTCTTTATGCTTATGCTTCTCAGGAAAAAAAAATTTGGATTACAGCTTGAACTGAGTTAATTGTTTTTTTTGACTTGAAAAACCATGACAATCAGGTAGCCAACTATCCTGGGAGCAAGGTCAGGCTGCAGGACTCTTCAGTCCGTAATTCAACTAAGACCAGAAGCCAATCAAAAAATCAAGCAATCAAACAACAGTACTGGGTATATTTTTGAAATTTATTATGATCAATGGATATTATTGCAGAGAAAATACCTAACCTAAAAACCAAAAGAACAAATATGCACACAAAATATGGAAACTGTATTACTATGAGGCCAAAGTATTATGGTTGTTCTTCAAATAATCCATGAGAGTTGTCTGGGGGGATAAAAAAGACCATTTATGGTCTTTGTAAAATGTTTATAAAAGACCATTCATCTACATCTAGCTACATTTGTCTATATCAAATTCTCAGTCTTTTAGAAAGAGGAATGATAATAAAAGGGAGACACACTTGATTTCTGCCTTAGGCCAGCAGCAAACTTCTGTTTCAAGGTGGACATGAAATATTGATTTTCAAAAATTCAGACTTTCAAAAGGGAATTTTCAACCTTAATACATTATTTATGCTCCTAAATGTGACTTTTACACATCTGGAAGGCTTTGTCCAGCATGTCACACTGGGGAAAGACCATCAGGGTGTTCATGGCACTCCCTTAGATTACAGTCCAGAGATGGCTGAGTGTGTGGGGTTGCCACCTCAGCAGGGAATATTGCCATTGCCAGAGTGAGGGGGTTTCCAGTGATGCTGGAAGAAGAGTTGATTAACAAGCCTGTGGATTGGCAGCCCATGGCAGTGCAGCTTGGGACTGACATCAGGGGGGATAGCCTTAGATGCTTCAAAGGAGAGCAAGGAGAGCAAGGAATACTGACATGCATTACCTACTTAGTTAAAAATAATAGAAACAGCTGAAAGCAGAGATTATTCTAACTTAGCCCAGGAGATTGAAAAAACCCTTGTGCAATCTCTTCTTTCTCTCTTCAGCCATCTTAATGCTTGATTAGCAACAACTTGGTTTGGTAGAAAAAAATGGGGAAGCTCCCGGTGAACTTCCTGAACTCCATACTGCTGCATTATTTTGTGCTTAATGACATGTAAGTGGTGTGATTTGAGCCCAGTGTTGCTCCAGCTTGTTGGAGCAAGAAGGAATTCTCATCATCCCTTTGAGGTGGACAACACAAGGCTCACCTGCATCCTGGGAAGAGCCAGTGGGTGCAGGGCTGAACCCACAACGCACACAGACACGACTGCCAGACCAGCTTGTGTGGTCTTCCTCTTCTGTCATTCCTCTGCTGCCATTCTTGTGTTCAAATAACAAATACAGGCTCATCCCTGGCTGTGTAATGTGGGCAAGCCAGGCCCCATGACTCTGAAGATGCATGAAGGGCTGGTTCCTCAGAGCCATGGGCAGAGGACTGGTGACAGATACACAGAGGGAAGGCAGATCAAGCAGGACCTGCTGCCCCTTCAGAGAGAAGATTTTGAACACTGTAGTCACAACCACAGTGTTATTACTCTCAGCTGTTAGCTTTTGTGGGCAATATTCTTCTATACACTTCTTCTTCTACACACTTCTGGAATCCAATCAGCCCTTTAATATAGGCCTTTGGGGCTTTGCAGAATGCCTTTAAAATCTGGTTATTTGAAAAAAAAGAAAAAAAATATTACAATGAATAATATTATTCATTGATCTGCTTGGGAAAAAAAAAGAAGAAAAACAAACAAACAAACAAAAAAGTAACATTAGACATTAGTTTATTGGTTTGCTGCTTTCATTCCTGAGACTTTTCATCTGTGAGCTATATGTCTGATTCATCTGAACTTTTCATAAAATTTCAGCCAGGCTGTGTTCATTATTAAGCTATCATACACAAAATACATCTTTTTTGACAGTTCCTGTCAGTTGCTAAGATAAATTCTTTCCTGATAAAATGTTCAATGAGTTTGACAATCATATAATCAAATGTTTACCCACTTGTCCATGTATCAGTTTGCTTAAAACTCTTTATGCCCACTCTATCTCCAAGCATATTGGTTAAGTAGAATACACTGCTGTGCAGATGCATTATTCTATCTTCTGCAAAATATATTGAAGATGGAAGGTTTAAACCACAGGTTAATGAATAGCTGTAAACTCTGAGAATCAATTCAAGAGCTCAGAAGGAAACCTTTGGCCTCATGGCTGTTTGCCTAAAGGGAAAAGAAGCTAAGACCAAAAAAGCTTAAGAGTGTATTCAAAGTTCTAAGGAAAGAGCATTGCTGCTGTTTGCACTTATAACTATCCTGTGAAGGCTGTTATTTTGCCCCAGTTTCATGAATATAATTTAGCAATTTGCTAGTGAGGGAAGAAGCTCATTTTCGCTGCAGTCACTGCTCTGCTCATCTTAGGTATCGTCTAATCTTAGGCTACCACTATGTGCACAGATGATTCACAGGGTCTGGTTCCAGGCATAAATATCAAGAAATACTTGAAAACAGAAAACATCATAATTCTGGGGGGAAGAGATTATTTTATCAAACTTACTTAGTTGGTCAAGCCAAGTAATAAAAACGTAACAGTTTCGATAAATTAGAGCATTTTTCTGGACCACCTAAAGATAATGTAATTCCAGCAAATATTGCATAGTGGTATTTCTGATTGTATTCCTCTTCAGTTGCTCAGTTTCTGAGAAAATTTCACATGAAAATGAAATGGGAAAGATGAGGGATTAGTAGAGGAGTTATAACATGGATAAGGATGAGGCCAAAAAGAGAGAAATATATTTTTGCTGAGACAGTAACTACTGTCTTTAAGAGAGGTTGCCAGTGAACTTCCTAAAAGAAAGATTTTGGGACAAAACTGACTTAAGGTTTTCTTTGAAACCATTGGCATTAAATCACAACTGATACTGATGTTTGCTGTTGGGGTGATTCATCACATCAGATGGAAGATTTGTGTGGTCTTCAGAAAATATTCATAAATGTCATAAATATATGACAAAATGTTAAAATACAAAGTGCAAATGTCTGTGCTGAAGGACAAAATAATAATAAACTGTACAGATAACTAGGAGCTTCTTATCTAGATACTGAAGAAATGGGGGAAAGACTTGAATGAATCAAATATAGCATATTTGATTCAATATTCAAGAAAGAAAGATTCGTAGGAAAAAGAAATATTGTTAAAAATTGGAACTTTGGGGCTCCAAATACTTCTCCCAGTCTGAAGCAGAAGTCGTAAGCATGAAGCAAGAAATCTGTGTCAGCATTACTAAAAAAACCCAACCCAAAACAAAACAAAAAACCTCCACAAACAAACAGAAAAACAAATGTCTTGAGATGATAAGACACTCTTAAACCAACTCTGTCATGAGATCAATTAAAACAGAACTGCACCCATCTATCGTCTCTCTTAGACATGTTATCAATAACCATACGGATTTTCAATGTAATGCAGCTGTGAAGAAATAAATGCAATATATTTACTGTGTCTAAGGAATGGTACTTAAAGACTGGAGAGTGTTATTATTTTACAAAGAAATGTTAAGAATTCATCTGGAATAAATTCTATGACTGATGATTGAGATATTTAATATGAACTAGGTGCTTAGCAGAATTGCTAAACTGGTTTGGATTAGTCCATCTTAGAGTAAAGCATGTTAAGTGTACTAAAACTATGATTCAGAAGTCGGTAGGATGGTTAGCTGTAAAAATATAAGAGGAGTAAATGCTAGGAAAGAAAGGGAATAATTTAAGGTGAAACACAGTGTTTGCACAAGAAGTGTAACCATGAAATTGAAAGAATCATCCTAAATTACTCCAAACTTAGAATTCCTCATCTATCTAAGAATGCAAATTTCTCAAGAGCTCCGTAGTGGGGTTAGGGGAGGGCAACCCTGAACCCCTGGTGATCTATTTCTGAGTGACATTCAATGATACAATGTCTGAAAGATCACAGGATGAAGTCAGTGATCCAAATATTTTTTTACATTTATCTTCCCAAATTTTTATCCACCACACACACAGTCAGCAAAAATGTCTTAAGGCTGCTCATGTCTGCAGGGGATGGGAGAGGGGTTGTGGATAGGAATATGAGAAAACAAAAACAATCAGCAATTTAAGTGATTGGACCCGCAGTGCCAATATCAAATGCTTGCATAAAGACTCGGAGGAAATGGGCTTTGAATCAGCTGTGTGTGCAAATATGTACCCACAAAAGATTCATCTGGCAGTGGCAAATAACTTTGGTAGCTATTTTAAAAAGTCCCCTTAAAACTATAAATTTACTGAGTAAATTATTCAGTATGGATTGTTCATGCAACTCATCTTGTGATGTGTGAGAAGAATGAATTTAACTATTTTGAAACCATATACATGCTCCTTTTCTAATCAGTGAAGTTTCAGAGATAATAGAATTTATTCATGAAAATTTACACTTCAGTGGTGTAAGAAAATGGTACAAAAATCAGAAATGCAAGATCACAGAAGATATTGAAGCAAGAACTAGTCTGTAGTTCAGCTGAAGATTTTGTTTACATCCCAAGCCATCATAAATTTAATATACAGTTGCTGTACCTCAGTGGCACAGGGTATCAAATGGAGTGGCCCACATTGCCACATTGGTATTTTACAGAATGACTGGTGAAAACAGTATCCTTGGGATCCCTTTAAAAGACTGGATTGTAGATCAATGAAGAACATTGGAAAATTTCTTCTAATTCTCATGGGCTCTGAACAGAGCCTTTAATGTTATGTGGTACTTCAAGCAATTTTATTGATTTTCAGAAATGATGTTCACTTCTGCAGCAAGATGGAAATGCAGGAGGTGGAAAAAAACATCTAGCATTTCCAAGCAGACTTCACAGAGTATGAATCAAAAGGCACCATGCAGTTTGGTCTTGAGCAGAATACTGGCAGTGGGACTGTCCTTTAGAAAGAAGTGGTTATATTGTTCATTGACATGAAGTCAAGAACAAACCTTACAAGTTGTTACAGTGAATAATTCATCATCTCATCATATCCCTTACTTCAAGTGTATATTTCTCTTATATCCACCTGGTTTATAGGAGTTTACCTAGTATTTCAGTAATCCTCAGTTACCCTATGTACCTAAACTGAGACTACTGTGTCCCTTTTGCCAGAGCCCCTCCTGTTGTCAGTTGGTCATTTGGTGTAATTATGGAGCCATTTTTAAAACTACTTCCCAGTGTTGAAATAGGACCTTCAATCTTGACTACTGAATGTCTGCTTTTCTTGTTCTCTTTATCAAAACTTGTAGGTTTTTGCAGCAATTCACTTATCATACTATCTAGATCACTCCTTATCAGTAATTTGTCTTATTTGTTATTTGTCGTGTCCCCATTCTATGTGTCATCTGCAAAGGCTACCAGCAATGACATTGTTTTCTTTCAGATCATCAACAGTGCTCAAGAGTTGAAGAAGATAAACAGCTCTCAGCACCCTCTTACCAGAAAGTCATGTACTTACTAATGATTTCTCATCCATAATCATACTGTGAGACAGCCATTTATACTCATCTTAGGAGTGTCAGGTGGATTTTAATAATTCTTTTCACTTATCAAATAAAAACCATCTGAAGCAAAGCACCTTATGAAGCCTGTGTACCCCATACATGGCCAAGCCCTGATGCAGTCACTCTAGGGAAGGAGGGACTGGAGCCATGTTGTGACTACCAAGTAGAATGTTACTGGAGATCTACAGTCAAACTACAGCCCTTTGGACATCTAGACATGGTATATTATATCAACATTGTGATCTTTATCAACCAAGTTTATAGAGTCACAAGCTTGCAGTCAGTTTGACAATACTCCTTTCCCACTAACTTAGCCTTGTTATTTTAGCCTCCTTTCTTTCTAAGTTAATTGAAATCAATACTAGCCAGACATTATTTTTCTTGGGAAGAATGTCGGGGTCATATCACCTACTGTATTCCAAATATTAGACCAGCATTAGTTTCCTTTCAGCCTTCTGGATCTTCTCAATCTACAATAGAAAACGCTCCTCAGACAGCTCTTTAAAGGTTTTTGCTTTCAAGCAGTACAGATGAAGTATGCAACTTTAATTTAATTTAATGCCTTTTTTCTAACTGACAGAAAATACTTTCCTCCACATTGGATAAGATTATGTTTTCTCTCATTTCTAAGTAATAAAGTAGCAGAACCATCATTAGTATTTCCTTTGTTCTTTTCTTCCTAGCCTCAGCCTTAGCTCTGTGGGCTATGCATTTGTTCTTTTCCTGTCTCTTACCAGTTTTCTGAAATTCCCAGTTTCTAATTTTTGTATTTTTCTAGCAAATCCTCCACATTTGTATCTGTTGTAAAAGTAGATTTATTTATATGTATATTTGTTTTCCAAGTAAAAGTTTGTTTTGTTTTGCTTTGTTTTGTTTTTAATGGGCTTTAAATTGCACGAACATACTGGTAACCAGTTTCCACTTTAAAGCAATGTGGTTCTCAGACCTTTTTTCAGGTCCCCTGCCCAGGATTTGTTCAGTTCCCACTGTTTTTCTTCCATCCTTCAGTACTGGGAGAGCAGTTCTCCCACTCAGGCACGTACACTGTACAACATAACCAGAGAACAGAGGTACAGAATTGCAGAATCATTCAGCTTAGAAAAGACCTTTCAGATCATCAAGTCCAACCATTAATGTAACTAACCTAACTTTACCAAGTGCAGTCCTAAACCATACTCCTAAGCTGCACATCTGTACATGGTAAATGCTGCCCCAAAGTCCTCAGGCAGAGACCCTACTGATTTGGCATGTTTGTTACAATAGATTATGAAAAAAAGAAAGTTCTCCAAAGATAATAAATACTTAGAATTATTCAAAGCCAGTCATAGAGCTAAATACCATTCAAATCCTTGTGCCTTGAAGCTTAAGGAAATGTTCACACAAATCTCTGCAAAAGCAAGCTGTTGTGATTTGTAGGTGACTTTTCCCAGGTGGCTGTAAGGGAATAAGTTTTATGTTCAGCTTGCTTTTCCTTTGTGCAGGAGGAGGTTGCTCTCCTTCCTCCAGACTCTCTCAGTAGAGACACACAGAGTGTTTCTCAGGGGAAGAAGAGACCTATGGGCACAAGGGCAGCTGGAGTGCAGATATGATGTCAGATCTGCTTTAAAACAGCTGGCAGAGTGCAATAAAATTGGGTTTTTTTAGTGTTTGATTGAGGAGGCATTTGCATGAATTCCAGATGTTCACTATATGATCAGTCTTACTGTGTACACAACAAGTGTGTCCCCATGCATGTGTAAAACAAAGCCTGCTTAACCTAGGGAGTGAAAAAGAGGAGACTTGTTTTCCTGGAAGTCTTTTGTTTGCTTTTCCATTCAGATCTTGTGTCTGGTCATACACAGTACCTGTCAGACTCATGAGATTCATATGAGACTTTAGGGCTGCTATGATGATGTAATACTTTGATTTCACTGAAATTGAAGAATCTGTGTGTAAGAAGATGAAGTGAAAATGACAATGACTAAAAGTAACCTATCTGTGTTTTTAGAGATGGACACAAATGTTTGTATTTTGGACACTAACCAACCTTTGAACTGTAGGTTAGGAAAGAGTCTTCTCTATAGACAGGTCATGCTCTAATTGCTTCTAAAGCATTTCTTGTCATGTCCTCTAATCTAACTGCTGCTGGCCAGGGTTATAGGCAGCACTGCAAGAGCTGGGTTGCTGCCTTGAAATGGTGCAGCAGTTCTTGGGTTTCTGTCGGTCACTATTAATTTACTTCATTATAAATAAGATTGAGATCAGGCCCTTTGTATTTCATAGAGAGCAATGGTTCCACTCTTTCCAAAGGCATCAGCATTTTAGTGTTGAAAAGCCTAATGCCCCCATGTAATCAGAAAAAACATAATGTACCTGACAACTATTCTCTGTGGACTAAGCCTATTGTTACCATTCTCCACAAGCAATATTCCAGCTTAAAGCTACTCACAAGACAGAAAGGTGAGTAACAGCTGAAACAGAGACTTCGAGCTATAAAGTACACGGATTAAAGACCCTTAAAAACCTCCAGTTTTAACAGGAAGGTTTCAGGAAACCAAAGCCAGCAGATTTGATTTGTTTGGATTCACTAACTCTGAAGCTGGAGCATAGGGGAAGAGGACAGTGGGTTTGTTGGTCACCACCCAGGAGTTATTGCATTTAAAACTAAAAAACCTTGTTCTTTCAAGCCAAATACTCCAGCTGTTGAAGACTTAGCATTCAAAATCTCCACTGGCTCCATCTGTATCTAGATTTTAAAACCATGCCCTTGTGTAATTATATTATAGCAAATATTACAACCAAAGACTGGAAATGGAAGGACCTGTTTGGGAGCTGAATCTGCTGTGATCTGCTGATCTTTTAACCTTGATGTGGATATGGACATGGTGGCAGTTCTAGAACTTGAAAATTCCTGTGAGCTAAAGCCCACAGTACAAACCAAATATCTCCAAAGTAGCTGAGACATTGGCAGAGACAGAGTTAGTGTCAAGCTGGGAATCTGATCTTCAGGCTGGTACAAAGCCCATAGGCCTTGCTGAGAGGCTGAGTTCCCTCACGGGTACCCAGCACCACACTGGCACAGCTCAGGTCCTCCTGGTGAGGTGGCCACAGCAGAAAACTGTGGTTTTAGTTTGTATGCCATGATCCTGCTGATTGCCATGTGCTGTAGGTGTGGTCTCAATTTCATATTTCCAGAGGGGCCAGAAATCTGCAAAGCAACCTGCTGAAGCAGAGAACCAGGAATTAGGATTCTTGCACTTATTTATCATTTCATTATGGCTTGGGGTAATTCACTGAACTAGCTTGATTCAAATTACTCACTAATAAAATGCAAATAACTGTTCCTCACAGGAATGAATAAGATGTCACTCACCCTTTTCTATTGCTTTGCAAGCCTCACATTAACACATTTATTTCTGTGCAGGTACTTTCTGGGTGGTTATTGTCTGTATGAAATGGAAGTGAGATTTGTTTTGCTAAACACCCACTGTCATACTGTTTGAAAATCTCAGTCTGGTTTTACCAACTGGCTATTTTTTCTCTTCATGCAGGAAGAACATCCTGAATACCAAATAATCCGTGAAGTGTGTTTAAGCACAGTATTACTGAAACAAGATTGCTGCACCATTTGTGAACTTTCCCATGGGGAAACAAAAAGGCAAAGCTGCAATAAATCTCCAGGTAAATCTTGCTTTAGTGGAGATCAGTCAGACACATCCTTCATTCAGAAGCGACTAATTTATTCCTAAACTAAATAGAAAATACTGCTACCAGTGCCAGGATTTTGCAGAGCTTGAGGAAATTACTACAGTCAAGCAAAGTAAATTTTTACCAGTCTAATGACAAAATAAAATTACGCTATTGCTCATATTGACTAAAAGGGAAATAACGAGTAAGTAAGAGACTTCATGGTGTCTTTATAAGGGTGAAACACTCGTTATTGTAGGAGGATGCATGCAATTACACACAGTGGTAAGGAGAAGAATCCTACAAAGAAGCTCTCATATGGTGATGTCTAGATGCTCTCTTCTCTCTGTAGATAGTTGAACAGAGAGGTTTAGCAACAAGAAAAGGGAATATACAGAGTTATGCCCTGAAGAAGCCGGGTTTGTATTTACTGTGGTTTTTCATTGTTGATTTTTAACATAAAACAATGTAACTGTTTCTGAATGAGACACTTTTTTCTTAACAGCTTTGAAGTTGAAATCTCCTGAGCAAAAAAGCAAAAAATTCATAAGTTCATAAGTTCATAAAAAGTTCATAAAAAGCAAAAAATTTTCAAATGAAAAAAAGGCAAAGGGCATTGCTGTGTCCTGGACGTCCACAGACAGCTCCCTCTACTATGCTTTTTACTGACTGCAGTTGCAAAGAGGACAAGATTCAGCTTATCTGATTATTGGTGCCTATAATACAGCTTTCTACATCACAGATCATTTTCTGAGGTCTCATCTAGTCAATTCAGTCAAAGAGGAAAGAGTATGCCTCAGTTTCATCATATGAATCACACGTCAACTCTCCAAAATATATAGAACATGACTTATTTGGCTGTGATGAGAGCTCAGGACAACAACATTGGGTCAGACAGCTTCCTTGACAGAGTAGCTGCAATGAGAGAGCAAAGAACTGCCCCTTTCCTGCAGAAGCTGCACAACAGAGCCTGACGTGGATAGGAACTGGAACTAATCAAAGGCTTCTCAACATGTTTCACCCAAAGATGAAATGCTGATTTATTCCATCTATAGAAATACCATGGGGAAGGGGTAGAGCTGAAGCATCAGAAGATTTTCCATCACACATGCAAGGCACAGAGTGTGGGAGGCAGGTATCTCTGCTGGGCAGGATCCTTCCTCTTCTCACTGGGCACTGATGCTTTACATACCCCAACTCTTCCATACACAAGAAAAATAAAAATTCAGTGGGTCAAAGGTCATGCCTGCAATCTATTAATGTCCCTCATATCTGCTCTCCCTGTGCCTTCCTTCCCTGCTTATGCTTGTTGCTGGCATTGTAAAGAATGCACTGTGGTAGAACAAGTTTCAGCAGCTGTTTCAACATATGCAGCTTAATGCCATAGGGAAAGGTATGCACAAAGTATCATCTGCACTGAGGAAAAAAAAAACCAAAACCAGCTCATGATTAATATTTCCACTGGGGGTAAAAAAAGTTGAAGTAAAAAGAAGCTAAATATTTTCAAAAATATATTTATTATTTTGCCTTGCAAAGGTTCACATTTTCTACAGGGCTTTGTGGAGAAATCTTGTACTTTGGATCCTTCTTTGGCTGGGGGTGGTGAGTGAAATGAAATCAGGAGAATTCCACCTGAATCAGAAAAACTAGTTCCTTTCCTTCATTAGCTCTTTTGTCCTCTGCTCTAAGAAAAAGGTGTGATAAAGCCTCAACTTATCGTAATCCTGTCCTTTCACATTGTCATACAATTTAATTAATATTGAAGAACCAATCTGAGTATCAGTTACAACAGAGTATATCCAGCATAGTTTATCCAGTGTCAATGGTATTACAGCAGTATATGACTACAGTGAGCTGAGAATGAGCCCTGAAGCCTTTGTTAGACTCTGAAAAATGTAATTTCTACTCAATCTCATTCTGAATTTCAATGGAGCCTTAGTATTATCTCTCAGTTCCAGTTTTAAGTATTGATAGTAACCTGCTGTGTGACATACATAATATCCAGCATTGTCTCTTGCACTGTATGAATCATTTTCCAGTAAATAGGAATGAACTTGAGGTAATATGTGAAAGTACACATTCAGTTGGGCTAGAGGGCATTTTGTGGTTAATGTCTCTAATTGTCATAGACTTGGATTCAAATCCAAATAAATTCTGCTTCATAACAATGCCTTTGGTAATTTGCCTGTGTTTTAAGACATCAGTGCGACATAGAGAAATGACAGAACACAGTGAAGACACCTAGAACTAAGGTAATTTATAGAAATGGTGGATTTGGTACCTAGCCAAACTAAATTCTTGCTTAGATTTTGCTATTGCATTCCACTGATGCAGTGCAGAGCACTTGGGTTTTTCTTCTGCTCTTATGATTAAGTTTTCATAAAAGAGTTTTGTGGGGGTTTCGAATGCTCAGAGCATAGAGGATCAAGCCCTGACTTGGTTTGTGGCTGTTAGAAATACTTAGGGCCATATCCAGATCAGCTTTTGAGAGCTGCAACTCCATTAGTGTCATGTAAGGGTATATTTAAACGTAGAAAAAAACGATTTCTCTCAATTACCATTTTAACCCAGTATCTTGATTCTTAAAAGCACTTTGAAGAACTGTAAGTGAATCTAACACATAGAGTATCACACTGCTAGTGGCAGCTCTCAGAAATGTCAGTAAAGAAAACTTTGAATCTGACATATTGTTAAGTTTGGATCACTCCTGGGTCAGCAAGACCAAACTTCTTTGCAAAGCATCATTAGCTCATGTGTCATTCTGTAGGCAGCAGCAATGAGAATTTTACACTTTTCAAACAAACCAAACACCAGTAGTAATTATTAGCATTTGTAGAAAGAAAAAGCCTGCTGTGTTTATAATAAGGAACACACTAACTCCTTTAGCAGCAGACATGATCCTTTAGAGACTTGCCCTTCACAAACAAGGCCATTAATAAAGAATGTAAGTAGAAGTCTGGATAGTTTTTGTCTCCTGGCATATCAGTTCTGATTCTCTTCTACTGCATTGATTAAATCTCTGCAGTTCAAAGAGAAGACAGTAAAAAGGTGCTATGTAACATCTACATGTAACAGTATCATTAGGCCAAGCAGTAGCAGATACCCAATGCTGTCACCTCTCCAAATCAGTGAAAATGAGAAGATGGAAGGGACATGCACAGGTGAACAAAATAATAAAAGAAAGAGGATCCTTCTATCCCTCTACTTTTAGTATTTTTATGTAGGCAAAATCTTCAACTTCAAATCAGTCTGTTTGTAACCTGTAATAACTGCCAGTCATATCTGTTCAGGTGGATATTATTCTAAATGCATAAGCATAAAGACTGATGCTCTTGGTAATAAGCATGAATGAAAGAGGAATATCATTATCTCTTGATTTATATTTACCTTTCTTTGTCCAGGTCCTTACCTCCTCTGTTAAGTATACTGGAGATTATATGCAAAATTGCACAACCCACTGGGCTGAAGAAGTTTGATGGCAACACTGAAATTGCCATTGTTTTCCCAAGGTTCCTGCTGTGGATGATTTGTTTCCATTCACAGATAATGAAGGAAAAAGGCTGCTGTTAATATTTTTTATAGGGAAATAAAAGCCTACACAACAAAAAAAAAAATTTTGGCAAGTTTATATTTATTTCTAAGTATTTGGTGCAAACAAATAACTGGGAGGTTCATGTCCCTTTTTGAAGGACTCATAGTCAACACCTCAGGATGCATCCAGATCCCAGTGAAGTCAATACAAATACTTAGCAGAATCAAAATTCCACTGCAAGTAACCAGCCTGTTCCTACAAAATTTGAGATATACCACAAATCTTCTCCAAGTATCAAGGTAAATCATTCTAATCTGCCCTGATCACAAGTGAAAATACATCATGAATCTCTTTCAGTGTTATGTAAGAGAAATACATGAGAAACAGCAGTAATACACTACACATCTGCAATTTGTAGTTTAGGGTGCAGATTTGTTTTCAAATTCTGGTCCTTCATAAGCTGCTGATTTCAACCTGTTTTCTTTGTGTTGCTCAGTGGTAGAATGGAGTCTATTTTCTCACTCATACTTAAACAGGCAGGACAAGTCACTGATATTTTTCTAGTAAGTGTTAAAGCACCAAAGTAGGGCTAAGTGGAAAGTCTAGCATGGCTATGGTTAAATTCAAGACTTCTTTGTAGAGGAAATGAGGAAGATGGACACAGTCACTGAGTGGTTCATCCTCCTGGAATCAATGACAAGATACTAACAGAAAATAAATGAAAACTTCAAAATGCTTTTAAAAAGGGGTTCCAAATATTACCATATTATCTCAGGTGTCTCTGTGTTTCTGGTAGTGTGTTAGTGAGCAGTAATGTGTTGCATCTGACTATCACATCCCAGGTACTGGATGTCATACCAAATAAGTGCAATGCAGCCTAGCAAACATCAGATTTAATATGAATCATTACCCTGAACAATCAGTATGTTGAAACTCTCTGCAATCTGTGCTTGAATATATGCAAGTGGTGGGGTTTTTTTCCCCTAATCTGTAGCTGTAGAATGGAAACCAACATCTAAAATGTGAAATATGTTGAAGATAAGCCAGATGGTGGAGGGGAAAAGAGGTTTTAAAGTAAGCAAACTCTTGGAGATTTTTCACTCTTTAGGAATAAAATTTAAGTATCTTTCCAGGTGGGAGGATATGCTCGTATGTTAGCTGTGTCAGTGGAGTGGAAGGAAATGATCAGTCTCTCTTCTCCCCAAACAACCCCTGTGTGCCTCAGTTTTCCCCAAATGCTTATAATATTTTAGTGTATCACAAGGAAACAAGCAAAATAAACACATGAATGGATCCTGTTTGAAAGAATGCATAGACAAATGAGCAGAAAATCAGGTGGAAGACTGAATGTGTGTTAGATTGTTTCTTACTCTAAAGCAGATAAAAAGTAAACCAATAAACAGAAAAATCCTGAGCTGACACTGTGTTGGTGTGTCTTCTGTCAAGTGACTGGGAGCTTGAGGAGTATGCAGTGCCTTTGCCTCCTCATAGCGGGACCAAAAATAATCATTTGGGGTGATTCAACTGTAACATCAGTTCAGGCCAGACAAACCAAGATGTTGCCTCTTGCCTAGGTTGCAGGGCATGTGAAACTCTGTCTTAACTAGAAAGAATTCTTATGCCAAGGAGGAAAACAGTTGGATATAAAAGGGCCGACATTGCTTGTTGTTTGCCAAGTAACCAGTTCAGTAGTGTTAGAATTACAAATGGGAGGTACTAAAGATTTATTTAAATCATAATGTCATTTTAGTGTACTGCTATGACATGGTTTGGGGACTGCAAATGATGGAGGGATGTCTTTATTTCTTGGATATTTCGTTTCAGTGAGCTTATAGAACGTGCCATTGTGATGATCTCACAACATGTACTGGTATCTATAATCATTATTAAATTATTACTATTAGCCTGGATTAATAATTCATTAGAGGCTTGAATTAATTTTTTAGTAATTTGTTACACTTAACCATGCTGCATATTTTAAAAGTAGGAAAAAAAGCATAAGCTTGATTAAGAATTTGATATCCTTATAATGCTAGTGCAAAGCTAAATTAAAGTGAGTGCTGAAGAGCACTGCAGCCATGATTTGAAGCCAGAATGAAAGGGAAGAAAACCAGAAATTACAAACTACTGATTTGCTAGTATATTTTAATTAAGATTCATTTCAAAGAACAAATGCTGAGAGTCTCATAGCTATCTCCAAGTGTTTACATTGCGTGAGAAAATACGGCATTCAGTTGCCCTTGCTGTCTGATACAGCCTCTGTTAAAGAGATGTTCAGTATAACAACTGACAGTCTTTCCCCTTGAAAAGGACAATCGGTCACCTCAGTACTGATTGTAGGAAAGTACAAATCCAGAAGGGGGAATTACCCTTCAAGACTGATGACAAAGTGGCTTTCAGAGTGGCAAGGCACTTAGATCTCTTTTCTACTCGTGTAGGTACCAGCTATGGGTTAGGTAGAAATGAGGCCATGAGAAAGAGGCACCCACTTCTCTGCTCAGTGGTGGCACAGAAGTCTCTGCTCTGACTGAGTTCTTTTGCACTGGAAAGGGTTCACGTAACCTCATGTGAGGTTTTTGAAAGACAACTGCCCCACAGTCCTCAGGAATTCAAGTGCTGTATGGACATGGCCAGCTGCTCACTGCAAAGTAACATCACATACAGAGACACAAAACCATCAAGAAGTCTTTGTCTGCTTTCACTGGGTCTCCTTGTGAGCTGCAAAATAACACCCAGAATCCACTTAGCAAACTAGGGATAGATGCCAAACAATGCCATTAAACAAACAACAGTGGAATCAGCAAATCTGCTTTCAAAAAATTCTTTCCTTTTGCTGGTTAATGCATGAGGGAGAAACAACTGCCATATAATGATTTTGGTCAGTGTGTTGTTTTTTGAGTAATTACTTCTACTGTTATCTTGGAGCCCTTAAAATTGCTGCAGCAGATGTATTTCATCGTGCTCAGTGGTACAGTAGTGCTTCTATACATTATTCATATTCATTTGCCTCTCTTTCACATTTTTTGTGTTGATGTTTGTTTTATTTTGGCTGTGGAGAGTTTGTACTTGGCTCTGGAAGCCACTAAGTTCATAAACACACCTAAGGCCAGGAATTCTCTTGTTTAGCATTGTAAACAAAAGTAGAATAAAAGAAATTCATAAAATTATTTAGTTTGGATGGACATTCTTGTGGTCTTCTGATCCAGACTTCTGCTTAAAGTAGGTTCAAGTTTTCAAGACTCAAATGTGCCAGATGAAGTTTTCTCTGTCAGTTGTTTATTTTTAATTCTTATTATTAAGATTAATAATTAAGATTTCATATCCACTCTGTGTTCCTATTCCAGTGGTTAACCACTGTGAAAAACTGGCATTGTGAAAAATAAATAAATAAATTAAAATAGTCCAAAGCATGGTTCATCTCATAACAAATTGTGACTTCTGCAACTTGGTCTTTAGCTGTGCTCTTCAACCTCCTTTTAGGGAATTAAAGGCAGAAATAAGAAATCCCCTCATCTTTCTCAACTTGAGGCTGAAAATGCAGTTCATGCCAGCTCTTCTAAAATAATCAAGTGCTGTATCATGTGCTTTGTCATTTTAGTGGTCTTCTGGACTCAAAACTACATGGAGCCCCAAAGTGGGCACAGTACACCGGTTCTGTATTTAGTTGTGATGTGTCTGACTATCATCACACCAGTAAGATTTAACTCCCAACACCAAAGTAGGTTTTGACCACAGTCTAGAGTAAAGTAGGAATCAGTGCTTGTAGATACAAAATAAGAGGCTTTAACTCCTCTCCAAGGAAGCTGACAAGGTACAAAAGCATTTGTATTAGAAACAGACCTACTTTTTTGATGTTTTTTCTTCATGAAACCAAAGGTCGTAGCTTTGTGTGAGCTTATGAATGTAAATCAGATCCTAGAAATTGAAGCCACTCTACATTTGAGCACAGAGGAAAAGGAACAGGGGAGTACCAGCTCAGAGTGATTATTGCTTTCCTTTTCTACTGCTGACTACTTAGGTTGCTTTTAGGTTTTGTAAACCCACAGCCAGTTTGACACATTGTAATGTTTTTTCTTGTCCCTATAATCAGTGCAGACAGATACAGGCAGAGCTAACTCCAAAAGCTTGGATCACCTTCACGCAGAAGTCGCATTTAAAATGCACCATTCAAAATGCATTTACATTTACATAGCTGTGCTTGGATCCTGGCAACTCAGTTGGCAGATAGCCTCCAGAACAGCTAAATGCTGCAGTGAGCATTTGTCTCCATTCTACTCTAGACCACAGAGCTTCCAAACCTGCCCTCAGTAGCCCACACAGCTCCTTGGGAACAGGCATTCTCAAGGAAAATTAAAAGACTGTTCTTCAACAGTTAAAGCGGCTGAATAATAGTGGGGATTGGACTAGATGATCTTTCGAGGTCCCTTCCAACCCCTAGGATTCTATGATTCTATAAAAAAAAAAAAAAAAAAAAAAAAAAAAAAAAAAAAAAAATAATGAAAGACTGCCTCGCAAAATCAGACACCCCTTAGAATCTGGGATAATATTCTTGGAGCTCTTCTGTTTTAGTTTTCTCTTAAGAGAGGCTGGTTTGGACACTCCTGCACTGCTCTGTAGTGTAAACCAGAGTACAGAAAAGTGAGGATAGTGGGACTATTCCCTTCAAATGCACTCTCCTGATTGGAGTTGCAGTGCTAATGTAGAAGCACCAAAGTCTATCTCTATTGCACCTCTAGTTCAAGGATATGAAACAAGAGGAGCAGAGGGATCTTTTCATTCTGTTAGGACTGAACATAGTTATTTGACAGCAGACATCGTGGTTCATATTTTCATCATAAAAAGGGAAGAAAGTGTGTTTTGAAGGCTCACCAAAATGGCTCTAATATGCTTTTAGTGTGCAATTGTAATTGGCACTGGTGAGACCACACCTCAAGTACTGTGTTCAGTTCTGTGTCCCTCATTACAAGAAAGACATTGAGCTGCTGGGGCGAGTTCAGAGAAGGGAAACCAAGCTGGTGAAAGTTCTTGAGAACCAGTCCTATGAGGAGAGGTTGAGAAAGTTAGAAATGTTTAGTTTGGAGAAGAGGAGGCTGAGACGAGACCTTATTACTCTCTAAAACTACCTGAACGGAGGTTGAAGGGAGGTGGGTCCTGGCCTCTTCTCTTAAGTGGACAGTGATAGGACTAGAGGAAATGGCCTGAAGATGCACAGTGGGAGGTTTAGTCTAGATATGAGGAAGAATTTCTTTACTGAGAGAGTAGGCAGGCTCAGGGAGATGATGGAATTTAAAAAAAAAAAATTAAACTGTGTAGATGAGGCACTTCAGGACATGCTCTAGTGATACAGATATTGATATATATTTTTTATTAGGGGGGATGTTGACAGTTGGACACGGTGATCTTAGAGGTTTTTTCCAACTGTGACAATTCTGTGATTCTGTAATGTAAATTATCTTCTGCAGTGAGCAAGATGATGTGAAAGATATCCAAGTCTGTTCCTTACATTGTACCAATCTCTCAGCCTTTTGAACCAAGTGTAAAATGTGCAGAATTTTACTTGTGATGGAGGTCAATAGCTGGGTATATGTTTATTATTGCAGTCTGAGAAATGGTGATGACTTGAAATGTTTTGCTTATATGTTTTTAGTATACATACATGGGACTATATGTTGTCCAGATAGACATGGCACAGTACATATTGAACATTACTAATCTTCACAATGTGGTATTTGCAAGAATAAAACATTACTTGTCTAAATTAACTACAATTCATTAAAACGATAATCTCTAAATATTGCTGGAAGCTTGAATCGTATTCCTGTTGGAATTTATTGAGTATCACTCTTGTTTCCTCTGCATGAAATACTGTAATAAAAACATAAAGCAATGTATCATAGCTGTGATATAAAGGACATACTTTTTATTATCAGATACTGTACCTGTTATATAGAATATCTATTCAGAATAGATGTGACAGACTCCAGAGACAGGATCAATGAATCACGGAGCTCTGTACTCTCCCAGTCTCTCTCCTGGATGCTGTGATACACCTGTATAAGCCTGTAAATAACTCTGACATCAGCTCTGTTCTTCTTAGGAATGAGGAGAAAAAGAGTGAGGACAGATGTCAGGAAACTGCAGTTATCACTAAGGAACTACTCAGCCAGGGAAATAATTGCTCTAATTTCCTTTCAGAAATGGATGAATACATTCACCACCAACAAGTTTGTGATTCTCTCAAATGTTTTCATTCCACTGGGCACAAAACAACATCCATGGGTAATTCTCATTCAGTCAGGAGTCCACTGTTGGCTGTTTCAGCTGCACTGTGTAGCACATGGGTCTGATTCTGCCCTGTATTCTCCAAAAGCTTTTGCTCTGCAAATGGCACCACCAATCAATTCATACATTGTGTTCCAGGACACTTCCAGTTGATTTACAGGCCATAGAGAATCCACTGCAAATCCTATCCACAGAGGTCAGTCTTCCACATGTAAATGAGTAGAAGTACCCCAGCTTTAGCTGTGAAGTTTTCTGGTAGATAATATGGATTTTGTGGCGGTCCCTTCTTAACTTGCAGCTGTGGGGTACCCAGCAGCTGACTTTCCCCTTGCCCCCCAGCTGTACCAGCAGTCCCAGCTTGTCTGGCAGGTATAACCCACAGTAGTGGCCATATGACCAGTATGCTTCTGGTTACACTGAGCTGGGCTTTCTGCTACTGCTATGCAATGTGTGGGTCAAAGTCTCCTTGTCTCTGAGCGGATGCTGCATTTGAAAGCCAGACATCATTAAGTCTAGAATTTATATAACAAAGAGAATGATTGTATTTCATGGAGTTAAAAAAAGCAATAACACAGAGATGTCAAACTAGGAGTCAGTCCAAATAAAAAACTACATTTGAACAGAGATTCTTTGGGCTTATCTGTTGGCCAGCTTTGCCTACTCTAATAGCTTTTTTTTGGTGTTGTGTAAGCCACTAAATATATTACAGTAGTTTCTGTATCTGCCAAAGGAACAGCAGATTTTTTGCTCCTCAGGGACAACATTCATCCTTCTGCCTACCTCTTAATGTACTAATATAGCTTCATTCATACTGCACCTTGTAATATTTAGTGTAGTTTCCCTTACAACGTCCCTGGGAGATAAGCAAGTACTGAGAGGTAAGGAAACACTCTGACCATTTTGTAGAATTGAGACAGGAAAGAAATACAAGTCAGCTGAGTTTTTACAACTCATAAGCATCCATGGACCATTAAGAAGAAAAATAAACACTGCTGAATTTTTTTCTGAGTCATGCATGCAGGCTATGGCAGATCAAGAATGTGAACCCTGACATACCATCTTCAATCTCCAGAATGGGTTTCTCCCAGAGCCTCTACAATTCTCCCTTTCTAGGCAGAGGGACTTCAGCCCAAACTGACAATGATACCAGAAGTTTTTCATTTCAGTTTGACACTTCATCTACAACAGACCTCTAGCATAAAAAAATTTCCTCCCGCAGGGTTCAGTTACATATCACTTTCTCTTCCAAATAAATCAACTCTGATTTTTTAGGCAGGACTGCCTTGTCTAGCTAAAATTTGATCATGAAGAAGATAACTATAAGAAAGAAAAAGTGTAGGAAAAACATGTGCAACAGCTGTTCAGAAGATGTAATCAACAATATTCAATCTTCACGTGAAGGGCAACCTAATTATCTTTATTCTGGTTTTCTAAAATATATTTCTCAATTTTTCAGAAAAAAAATAGTAGTTTAACTTAGAATTTTTTCCTTCAGATTAATTATCAATGTGTCTTTTTAGATAAAAATTATAGCCAGTAAAAAAATACTCCAAGGGTCTGCTTCAGGAGCAGAATATGTGTGGCTTTTGAAAATACAGCTTCCTGTGGAAATATGAAACATTTCCCTATCAAGCAGTAAGGGCATTTTGATAGACTAAAACATTTGATTTATCATCAGAAAGCTCTTGTACACCACAACTGAAATTGTTCTGTATAGCATAGATCATGCAAAGTGAAAACAGATAGATGAAGGTAAGTGCAGGAATCCTGCATTTCAGCGTTGCAGATTTTTTGTTTTGGATTAGGTTTTGTTTTGATCAAGGCATGAGCAAATATTGGAATGAAAGCATTTCCCATAGGACAGGAGAACCTCAGTTTACATCAGCCACTAATAGGAGAGAAGAGGTTTTTTCCTTCTGTGACAATTGTCTTATCATTTAAGTTTCTCTCTGGGGATGTTATTTTTAATTGAACTTAGTGGAACCTAGAGAAGGATTACATATTAAATAAAATTCTGCTCAGGAGACAGTTGCAAGTTTTTATCTTTCTCAAAGAGCAGTTTTAAAACTCTCCCTTCTCCAGAACTGTCTCTAGATATGTGGACTCTAGTCATACAGTAACCACCTTTCAACCTACAACTGCTAGTTGGTCTCTATGTGATTTACTCTGGCACAAAAGTTACCTTGGAAATAACTAACAGATAAGATATAGAAAGTCCTCTCTTCTCCTATCCCTGTTGTGTCACTGGGATGACCTGATGACTATGGTGAAAATAGTACTTTGCATTCAATCATACCTCATCTCCATCAGGTAACAAAGAGCAGCATTGCAATTAATGGTGTCTTATCAAAAGTTTGCATATTTGCATATACTGCATAGTTTGCCTGGGATATTTCTGGTTTTGTGGGTACAGTATCTTGTTTACACTAATAACAGTGCCACTACAGTCAGGAAATACACTACATTTTCTAATCAAAAAGAATTAGTGATGCAATAAACCTTGTTATTGTGTTGTGTTGTATTGTAGCGGGGTGGTCATGAAATTTGAAGGTAACAGGAAAAATCTATTTAAATTCAAGCTGAAGAGCCAAGCTGCACAAATGACACTGGTCATAAAGCTGGTGAATTCTTGAAGACAGTTAAGGTGGTTTTGTTTTTCTACATTCTTTCAACAGTTGTTGACTCCCCTGTCTTTGTCATTATAAGGAAAGAATATATGACAATTTGTTTCCCAGAGACTTTATACTCTGAACAGGATAGAACAAGGAGGAAAGGAATTATTATTTCCAGAAATTCCTAAGGGAACACTGATCTTTCCGTTAAGTGACTTTACTGAATGAATAAAGATGGGTTGGGAAGCTACTTCTGTAAGTAGAATTGAACCCAGATCTAACTATGTACCTTAATTCCTGTATCAATTATGCTTAAACTCTCAAGCAATTATTTTCCTGAGGCACAAGACACCAAAGAAGTACATACTAAGTGTATATTAGATGATAACGGAAGAAAATGAAATTCAGGTGCTTGCTGTGTTCTTGGGTTATTACTGCCTATTGTTAAGGCTGCCTGACAAATTCTATTAAAAGAGCTTTTTTTAAAGCTTGCAGAGCAAACAAGTTTCAGGATGCAATTTCTCCTGCCAGAGGTGCCCTCAGGCTGATTTTTTTATTTTTTTTTTTTTTAAAAAAAAAAAAAAAAAAAAAAGGTTTGGCTAGAAATTATTCTTACATCTCTGAGAACAAAGGGAAAGAGAAAAATATACTTTAATATTTACTATGAGTAAAACAAAAATTACATCTGCTTAGCTGTCAAACTGCTGTACCACTGTAGGTGGGAAGATGCACTTGAAAATTAGGTTGTGTCAAGAGCATACCTTTTGTTTACCTGGTGGATATTGATTTTTTTAATTCAGTCAACTTGTGCTATAAAAGACTTGCTGGAGTTTGGAAGCTAAAGTATTTGAAAAACTGATCTGCCTTGGGCACAGCCCCTTCTTCTGTCTGCTTGATAAATGCACAGGCAGCTCCACAGAGTAACTGAGAATTGTTACTACAACTGTAAGGGCTGAGAAGAATTTCTTTATAATTTCCTTCTGCTCACAGATGTTGACTACTGTGGGGGAAAGCTTAGAAACTGAAAGGAGAGAGATCTATATTGCTTACTACTGGTGGTGCCTGTACAATACAGAAAAAGAAAGAAAATCTGAGGGGAAAATGGGGAAGTAGGGACCATTTGCAGAGGTATTTGCAGAGGACAAAAGCCCCAAAAAATAAAAAGGTGATACTGGACTAGGAAAGGACTTCACTCCTACCTAAAACTAACAGGGCTTTTCCTGGTGTGTGTATAAGACACAACAGGCCAGGATCCCAAAGGCATGTTCTAGCCAAATACTTAATTGCAATATTAACACTTATTCAGCAGATTTTTTGGAATGATGTTCTGTATCTCAGTCTGTAGACCTGCTCCAGTGTTTTATCCCTCAACACAAAAACAAATATACTAAATGTCTTTGAACAAAAAATCAGATGCTAACAATACCTAGGAAAAAATTTCTTGTATGTTTAGTTTTGAGTCCTGAATAGCAACAACACCTCATATTTATTCTCAAAAATATTTGGGTTCCTGCATTTTAACTTTCCTCTTAGAAAACTCATTTGTTGTATCTTGCTGGGCCAGTTGAATGGAAGGTGATTTTGGCATTCTCAGTATTTTAATTGCAGAAGTTTATCAATAGCACATTGGGCACCATCCAATTTGAACCAACAGTCTCAATTAAACAACAATAATCTGAAAAATCTCAATGTCTGTAATGCTGGATCACTGGGACACCTAACTCAGGTGATACAAAGGCATTCCATTTACTGGAAATATACTAAAATACTCCATTTACTGGAGATCAATAAACAGCAAAGGAATATCCAGAGCTAATGGAATCTCTTCAACAAGTGTTTCATTTTGTTTTGTTTTGTTTTGTTTTGTTTTCACTGGGCCATCCTGAAGTTATTGTTGCCCTTGGATATGCTCAGTGAAATTATTCATATTTTTCTTATTCCTTAACCTGCTTTGCAGGTGGTGTGTTAAAATTCATTATGGATGTTGACATTTTCCACATAAAAACATTTCATTACACAATCAGTAAAAAATACATTGTAAAAGGTGATTTTACATGAACAGAGGCAGCTCATTCATGTTGGAGAGTAAATCAGGTTGATGATGGAAAAGTGCAAGGCTATTGTTTTTAGGTAATACTATATCTGAGCCACCTGATGAACAGACATAAACTCCCACCCAGAAAGGATGTGTTAAAATTGTTGGCAGATATTTGTTATTTTGGGCACACACTTCTCCACATGACAAGAATACATCAGCCAGCAAGATGAGTGCTCACACACACTGTTTTCATTACTTGATCCATGCTACCTGTCCAGGTTTCCAAAGCTTTTTTATTTTTTTTTTTCTTTACTGATGGCAACAATATGGATGACCCTAGAGGAAGGATTTCTGAACTAGTTTTTCACCATTTATTGTTATTTCCTGTGTTTAAAACAGCAGCTTATGCTGTGTATGGTCAGTGGTCAGGCTAGGAGAGCGTGTCCCAGTTTGTCCGAACCTCATATCCAAAAGCTACATGAGCTCTTACCATAGAGCAAAACACTTGGTGAAATAGAAGTATTTTTTTCTCTTTTTGTTTTTACCAGTGTTTAAGATTCATGTCCATAGTTCCAAAGACCTCTTTTGATCATTCACTCTAGACACACACATGTGAATGTCTGAAATATACACTACCTTGTCTGGCAAAATCCAACTAAACAGTTTTCCAGACTACATGGTTGTGCTTTAGCAGGCTGCTCCAGGTGAAATGTACATCCAAAGGGCACTGCTTTAAGCTTCAAAGCCCTCATCCAGCTTTCCCTTTGGTTGCCTCACCTAGCCAAACAGCTACAGACTTAGTAAATGTTGTCACTTTGTATTCCTTGAAAACCCTACCTCAACCTCCTTGCCTCTTTTTCCTGCTTGTAGACAAAACTATACTCATCCATCCTAACTTCAGGAAAGTTATCTGAAAAACTAGCTTGTGTGTACCACTACCTGTGATATTTCTTCCAGTTCCTATGCATCATGAGGGCCAGAAAACACTAATGATGCTGAGCAGCAAAAATAAAGTATGGGTCCTTGACTCACTAGTTCCTGTCTCATAAAGTTAGGCCAGGGTCCTGATGGTCACCTTTCCATCTTGGCCTTTGCAGATTAGGCATCAGAGATGGGTCACTCACTGGCTACCAAAAGTCAGCAGGACTGTGTGCTATGTAACACTTGCTTTAATAAGGAAATTAAAATGTGTGATACTTCAATGAATGTTATGTCTTCAATGTGTGCTGTGGAATCTTGGAATCTTGTGATCTTTCGCTAAGATCACCAAAAGAAGTACAGATAATTTTCACTTATAAGAGTATGACATATTTAAGAAATTGGCTCATGCTTCTCATTTCTAAAGTGGCTTTCAGAACTTACCATCCATTACTGCCTTCTCTGTTCTCCCTCATGATGCACACTAATTTTGGGAGGATCCCAGGGCTGCAGTAGACAGTCTCTTGAGTGTTTTATGATAGCAGTTTTTCTTTCTATCCAACCCAACAGTACACTGGAGAGGATATATATAGTTACTTGTATCTTCAGCATCACAAAAAAAAGTGGTACCTTAAGTTTTCTTTGGTATTCCTTGATTTGGTCACTGCTGATTTAGCAGTCTGAGAGGCAGTCTCCCTGGCATCCCCGATCTGTGAGGTTTTGATCATTGGTGATTTTTTTTTTATTATTTTTTATTGCCCAGATTACCCACTTTTAAGGACAACAAAGTTGTGCTTTTTGAGAGTACCTTTGTCATCTGCTTTTGTCTGGAGCATTGTGGGGTCTGGGGTGGGCTAGCAATGATAGCTCCTTTTCCTTACCTCTGGTTTCAGTCAGTTTCTCATGTTTTGCTCTGGGAAGAGGAAACAGGAACCTGATGGATCACCCTGTTCCTTAGGTAAGCAAGCCTTTGTGGTGCATCACAAGATGACAAGAGTTGTCAAATACTATCAGTCCTAGGCCTGGGAACTTTCTTCTTGAGTACAAAAACATGTTGCCTGTACTGGATGATACATCTACTCTTTGGCTGCCTTTCAGTTGCTGTCATCCAAGGAGATGAGGGTGGTCTAACACATGTGTAACCTCTGGCTCAGAAAATGCATTCTGTATTTGCTCACCAAATGAGTGCTCACCAGACCCCCTTCAGCCAAGAGTTCAGCTCAGAAGTAAGATCTGGTTTCAAAGTCCTGTCTACTGATTCATCCTCATGCCTAACTAATTCTCTGGCTCATCTGAGGCTTGTTTAGCATTTTGTGCCTAACTTTTGGCCTGCATAGCTGTTAAAAAGTTCTTGATGTGAAATCCACATTACTTTTCGCTTTGCATTTCCAGGTCACAGAGTTTATGAGCAGACTCTGCTGTACTCAAATTGTTACCCATTGCAACTCAGGTGTTACTTACCAGGGTTAGAATAAGTTTTCAAATGCCAGTGGTGTGATTTTGTTCCTGCCATATGAACCCCTCAGGCCCCAGCTTGCAGATCAGCTGCCCATCTGAGTGAAGGGAGGAGACACTGGGTCATAAGCTTTACCCTGATATTTGACCAAGTGCTAAGCCAGCTGGCTGTGAATCAGGGTGGGACAACTTTCATCAGTGCACTGTGGAATCCTTCTTTTGGCCACTCATGGATAATCAGCTTTGATGATTCCTATGGATTCATTAAGATACTGGGACCCCTTGCTTTTCATCTCTTGCACATCCTTAATAACCTACTTGACTAATATTAGAGTCTCAAATAAATCATCTTTTAGACTAATTTGGTCAGTCAATGGGATTATGCCTATGTATACTTCTCTTCTGTTTCTTCCAGAATTACTGGCCTTCACCTGTTTGTTTGAAGAAGCTGTTGGATTCATAGGAATACTCTCCTCACAGAGGAGTTTTCCAACCAGGGCAGCCCAAGCTTCACTTTGTGCTGTCTGAACCATTCCTTGTTCTTCATGGTGAAGAAGACTTTCCACAGGGTAACTGAAAAGATATCAAAGTGGTATGGACTACCCACATCTTTATGTCTGGATCTCCTGGTACCCAAACATACAGAAATTTGTTTTTCTCAGCCTTCTCCTTTGGATTCATCTGGCTCTTTATCTTGTACTCCTTAATGCCACCCACTTTCTCACAGAATACTTTTATTTTGGTATCTCATACTGTGCAAAGCCATGCAAACAAGTCTATACGGAGCAGGTGAGTTGTGACTGACACCCAGAACAGAGAAGAACATCTCCAGTTATGGCATAACACTGTAAGCCCTGCACTACCATGAGATTTCAGCATCTTGAGTTACACAAAGCAAGATCTGGTCAGGCAAGCACTTAGAGAGAAAAAAGGAAATACAGACAGAGACCTAGGTGGCAATGTTTCCTTCCATAGAGGGACTTTTAAACAAGAATTTTTGTCTAATGTTTCCAGAGATGAGACAGGCTGAATGCCAAAACACAGTTTTCATAACCTTTAAACCTGAACTATGTAATTGTTACATGAATCAAAAGAGAAAAAAAAAAAAAAAGAAAAAAAAGAGAGGTATGAACAAAGAAAATCTGTCAGTTGTTTGGAAAGAGGAAAGATTTATGTTGCAAGTAAGAGCAAAAAGAGCTGGGGGAGCTAGAAGAAAGCAAAATAATAATAATAATAATAATAATAATAATAATAATAATAATGTTGACATAAAATTATTTCCCTAGGTTGAAAAGAAATTTCAGTTGTAATTAAAAAGCTTATACACATGTGACCTGCTGTCATCTAGAAACAATTACAATCCTTCAGTGGCTGACAAAACAGATGCAGTCCCTCTGTACAGCTAAATTAAACCCGGTTCTTTCTCCCTGTTTGCTAAGTCATCCCAAAGTGAGGACGTGCACTGCTATGACATCCTCATTAGTGAGACAAGGCTCAGGCTCCCATTACCAAGCAGCCACATGGCCACAGCCCCTTTCAGTTCTCCCCAAATGCCCCCTCGCAGCTTTTCTCTCTTCCAGGGCTCTCCCGAGGGTGGGGTCTGGCACCCTGTGCCCAGCGAGCCCATCCCCACACAGAACCGAGATATTTCCTTTGATTTCCAGTTCTGCCCAGAAAAAAGAGCCAGGTGGTATTCCACAAAGCAGGCTCAGCTTTTCCAAAACACAGTGGCTACTTTTATACACAGAAACATGTAAATTACTTTGTCTCTAATTATATTTTATCACTCCTGTACGTGACTGGTTAACTAGTTTAAAGTGGCAGTGCTGAAAAATTTCACTGCGCTTGCTCAAAGAGGAGGGACCTTTTTATTAGAAGGGGTCCCTCTAGTCTAGGTGTGTGTATTTTAGTATGCTAATAGTGCACTGATATGCTAATGGTGTGTTAAAACATTAAATCCAATTAGTCCCTGTTTTCTACCTAAAGCTCAAGGCTATAGCCAAGATGAGTTGAGAAAAGTACTCCCTTATATCCCTTTTATCTGTCTTGCCTTTCTGTTTCTAAAGGATGAGTTGATAACTACTCAGGATGTGTTTTTCTCTAATTCTCACTGTCCTAGTGTTGTGTATGTTTTTATTCGATGTGTCTCTTTTTCTCTTTTATGTGATTTTTTCCCCAATATATTAAGTATTTCAATTCATAATCGACATCAGTAGTAGAGTCATAGTGCAACAGCAGCCACAGTGGTCTAATGAGGCAAAATTCACAGTGAAGGTAGTATCTTTATGTATTTTATATAGGTGGGAAAACTGAGCAAACTTTCAGTCTTTTTCTTTAATCTTTTCTGAAGGCTTGTGCATCTAAAATCTTGTCCTTTTTCCTAATTGATCTATTATTTTAATAAAAGATTAACTCTCCTTCCACAGCCTTGCCGCCTTCCTACCAGAACCAGGACAGCGTGAGAGTCCATTGGCTCCCTACATTACTCTCCAGTTTTAGCAACCCCACATTTCTTACATTTCAAATCCAAATGTCTTGCTCAGCTCTGGCAATATTAAAATCGCCTCTTGTCTGTCAGAGGCTGCCGGTAGGACAATCATTTTGTAGTACAGGCCGAAAGTGAAATGAGATGACCCTGTGATGGGAGCAGGGGCCTGAAGTCATTTCTCTTAACACCAAGCTGCTGAAAAGATCAGTAATTGGAAACTGCACTTAGGAGGCTGTTAATAGGATTCATCTCTCTAACCAGTGTGGTAGCTGGTAGGGTTACCTCCGAGGTCATTAATTAGCTACTACGTTAAATGAACCTTTCTGCATGTAACTTGATCTCCCTAAACTTTGGAACTTCAGTATTGTCTCCATTTCAGGCGTATGGCTTTCTCTCATAGTAATTCCCTCCTTGCCAACAGCGATCAAGAAGTGATAAAGCAATTTGGAATCTTTATTCATGCATTAGACTTTTCTATCAAATAGATCCATTTGCATCTTAAATGTAGTTTATTAAAACCTGCTGATTTCTGTATGATGTCAAATTTAGCTAAGAACACTGTGCGGTTACTTCTAAGGCTCGTGTCTGCTTTGCTTCTTTTCCAGAGGCTTAGAAAGACAGAGTCGCCTAATGAACCTTTGTTAATATGCACATTTATATGATCTGATTGGCCCCTTCAGCAGCCTAGGAAAACCTGTGAAAAGACAGCTGCCGCAGTTACAAAAACCCCTCTGCTAATTGGAATTATTGTTTTTTTACAGTTATATTTACTGCAAAGAGAAAAAAAAATAAAAGGAAGTGATAGAAAATTCCATTATTTTTATAGCATGGCAGGCTGCTAACAAAATGAGAGTAACAATGCCTGGCTGGTATGTAGCTGTTAAAAGACATGTGATCAAGTTCTAATTATGTGGACTTTTTTCATATCAATCCTGCAAGAAAGATCAAAGTATTTACTTCTTATGAGATTTAGTGTTCTCTGCTTAAGGAGCTGCTAGGTGCTGGACATACAATTAGGCAGGTAGCTACAGAGAGTGCTGTCCAGGAAGGTAACATATATAACATATAACACCAGCTGAGTGACACTTCAGACATTGAGATGTGTGATTAAGCCTACAAACTTTAGCAAAACTACAAACTTTAGCCTACCTTTAAGTGCTTTGCTGACTTGGAGCCAAGGGTCATTGGAAAGGTGTTGGTGCAGGGCAGAAGACTCAGTGCCAGCTGGGAAGCATGTCCAGGGCTGCATCTCAAACCAGCCCCTTCTTCACAAGGTTGTCCTTACCTCCCTTGTCAGCACTTGCTACTCAGAGCACAGGGAGATCAATTTCTTAAGTGAAAAGGAAAAGCTGACTATGAACAATACGGAAGCATTGTAAAAAGCTGGGCTGTTCACTCAAGGGAGAAGGAACTGTGGCTCCAGCTGGCCTTGGCCCTGAGGACAGGGAAGAGATGCTCTGAACTGCCACTCTTAGCTGAGTGCCAGGACTGAGAGAAAGCCTCTGCTCCCTGGAAGGGCTGCCTGAGGGAAGGATTGAGTGCTTTGCATCCTTTTTGAACTGGGAGACCCAAACTTCAGAGTGCTGAGGTTTGCTCTGGCAATTTGCCAAGAGCCTGAGGGCTCCCCTGATCTACATAAATATTTGCATAATTGCTTTTTGTTGTGATTTCTGGGACTTGTTTTGTTTCTTTTTGTATTATTATTATTTTACTCAACACTACAGACGCCACCAGGATCTATCCTTCCTCTGTATATTTTCAAGTTTCTAATTCTTGGAAGTGCTCTTGGTACACTAGCATGGTTTTACATGGTGAACACCCTCAGTGCAACTCCAGCATTTAGTTTTGAGAAGAAGGAAGCAGTGCACCGCACCAGTGCATCTCACCCCCTGGAAAGTGCCAACCTGCTTTGGTTGGTACAGGTCCTCCCAGGGAGAAAAAGCCCTTGTGCACTCCAGAGGGAGATCTTCAATGTGTAGGGAATTGCCTTTCAGGGCAGTAGAATAGGTAGTAAACATGTACTTGGGAGATAATATTGCAAAATGCAACATAGCCTGACTCAAAAATAAAAGGAAAGTTTGTGGGGCTGGGGATAAGTTTAGACATTTCAGATATTTTGACTTTTTCTATGCCTGTATAATCCTTGTAAATTCTGTGCCTTAAAGGAAGGAGAATACTTCTCAATATATCCATGCTCCTAAGAATTTTCCCACCATACAAAAAAAAAGAAACCCAGCTATTCTTCTGGCTGTTTTCTGGAGATAAAATTTGTTTATTTGCCTTCATTTGTTTTATCTTGAAGGAGAGATGATTGGAATCTGCTTGCTGATTGAATGTTTAGCTGATCAGCTTTCTCCTCACTATATAATACACAGAGCAGTTGAAGAAAATTGCCTCATGAACTTTAAATACTGGGCAAAATGTGTTATGCCTGCCGTATTCATTTGAGTGTGATGAGCATGCTGTAGGAAACTCCATATCACTGAGATCTACTCAGGCTGTGCTGAAGTCAAAATAAGTCCTCATTTCTAGTTACTTACAGTAACTGGTCATGTGCAGTCCCTGTAAAATAATGGCAGCATAGCTGGGTGGGTAGGAAATAGGGCTGAGGAGAGCTGTAACACTTTGTTCTGAGTTCTGCCATGGATTACTTCTATGATTTCAAACAATCTTCTGCAATCCTTGAAAACTGCCATGTCCATGATGTGCCTGGCAATGAACCACCCATCCTCCATCAGTTTCCTAGGGTTTCATAGGAAATATCTTGGGGTTTCTGCAAAGCAAGACTCCTTCCCTGCAAAGAAGGACGTCAAAGAAATAATATTTCTGGGCAAGATGGTGGCAGCTGGAGCATTTGGCAGGGATGGGAACCTGATGAAGTTCAGTGACAAACCACATCCTTACCTCCCAAGCAGTACTGGAAATTTTTTCTCCTTTTAAGTTGCAACCCAAAGACATTGTGGCTTTACTTGCGTGTGACAAGTTGGGGAGGTTTGGACAAGGCAGAGCTTCAGTGCACAAACCACAAAAGCTCAGAAACCACCCAAATAATAAGCAGAAATGAGCAAATGGCAGAAAATCCATGAACATGTGTATTCCAATGTTATGTTTAAGCCCATTTCATAGTTCAAAGGAAGGCAGGAAGATGAGTAATGGTGAGCAAATGCTTGAGGCTGGAAATACAAAGACTTTTTGTTTGTTTAAAAAATTATTCCAACATTATCTTCCTTCTGTTACTTTTCCACAGTGTTACATCCAGGCTGCAAGCCCAACCAGCTCTGAACATGCAGGAGATCTGTGGGCTTTCCTTGCCTGAGGAGAACAGGGACCTCCACAGTGCAAGAGGTTCCCCCTGAGCAGTTCCACCTGTGCTGCCAGAAAGCCATACCTATGAAACTTTTGCTAGCAAGTGACCATTCTGTTGAACAGACATGCACATTATGGATTGAGCATTTCTGATGCTTGTGCCTGTGGTGATGCAAGTGCAACTACTCACAAGAGACTTAGCTGAAAGCAAAAGTACGAGACAGAAAAATCACCTTTATCCTGGTCTAAACCAGGACTCTGTGAATGCTGTACGCTCCAATCCTGACTGGATTTCAGGGATTTCAGGCTTGAAGCTCACTTGAAGAGAAGGCATCCCCAAAAAATGCCAGCTAGTACTTTTGTAATACAGATGAGCATCCAGCTGGGAGTAGGTCTGGAAGTCCTGATCTTATTTTGAGTTGCACAGTTTCACAGAGAGTTTCAGTGCAAGTTTCTGTTCAGTTATTCTTCTAAAGCACTTTTGTTTAAACTGCCACCTTTTTGCTTTTCCCAAATGTGGTGCTTTAGTGCTGTGGTTATCATGACTTAAGGCATATAGAACAAAAATATTACATTATGCAAGGCTGTGGAAGAGTCCCAGGGGAAGGTCCTCTTCTTTCTGCAAAGCCCTCCAGTACCCTTCAGTGTGAAAATGCTCCTTGTACATATTCAGGGCCAGACAGGCCAATGCTATTGTAAAATAAATGCCTCTCCTTCCCCCAGCAGTCCCATAGAAATGCACAGCAAAAACTGCTGCAGCTGCAGTTTCAGGAAATCTGGGGTGCAGGGTGGGTCTAAAAACTGATTCATCTGGCATGAGAACATACATCTTAGAAAATAGGCCTTTAACACATATGGCTCCATTGTGTATGTGTATCTTTTAGAAGACTTTTAGAAGGTGACAGCTAAAGATGGTCACCATAGCTCTGGAGAGCCTATACACTTGCACATGGAGGCAGTCTTTTCCTCTCCTACACAGGCTGCTTTTACAAAGCTGGTGTGCATGATGCAAGGCACGGCAAGCAGTCATGACTGACAGTGTTGCTGGGAAATTTGACAATCTGAAACACACTTTTATTTTTTGATGATTCTGACAGGAGAGATGTTAGTGCTGTGCTTTCTTAAAAACCAAAGTCTAATGGGTCTGAGAGGTCTTTGGGGTCTTCCATGAATCTGGGCTTTTGAACCCTTGGAAATATGTCTTTATTACATTGTTGCTGTCTTGAGTGTTCCTCTTTGAGAAAGGACCATCTGAAAGACATGTATGCTGGATATTCTTTCAGTCCCAATTCAAACTGCTGTGATGCAGGTGGAGTGAGGTTGTCTGACCGGTGGAGGAGAAGGAACAGTAATTTCAGGTACATTCCATGAAACCACTCTTGCTAGTATGCCTTTCTGAGCAAGCTAGACATACACATATCTTTACAAATATAATCACACTTGTCCAGCCATAAGAAGGTTTAAGATCCCATCTTGGCTAACTAAAAATGCAGGGTGATAAAGAGAGGAACTTATTTTACTTGCCCTATTATTTCCTCAGGGGTACAACGAAGCCTGTCACTCCTGAAAACCTGTTGCTCCTTGGTATTTAGTTCCTTAAAATAACTATGACCTCATGAGGTTACCTGCCACATTCCTTCTTTATCTGGTGTAGGGTCTCTTTTCCTCTTCCCTTCCTCTCTCTGAACTGGAGCTGCCTGACTGTCTTTCTCACAGATAACAACATCCTTATCTCTATTGGTATACCTTGTTTTCCTAGACGAGCTGGGGCCTACAGCCCTAGAGATAATATACATATTCCTTTCCTACAAGTGATCTAAACATCTTAAGTGGCTTTTTTGTTTTTACCTGGCTTCTGGTAGTGTGGCACAGGATTTTAGCCTAAAGAATACACATCCTATCAAGAACTAAATCTTATTAAGGACCATATTCCATCTACAAACCCAGCAAGATATTTTGAACACAATTGCAGGTTGCTTTCTTTGCAAATTAGCAATGCAACACCACAATCTATGTGTAAATCAGTAACAGATTTATTAGCCACCCACCTTGCCTTAGGTTGTAATGACTCTGATCTCATAGTTGGAAGCCTGAAAGAATAAATCAGAGATGTCTCACAGATTATGACTTCAGTTTTTCACTGCATTTAGCAGGTGAAACAGATTTATGAATACTTCATAAGTCGAGTTTAAAAGCTGGAATTCATTGATAGTAAGGGTTGGTCTGTCATACAAGGCTGTAATGATCATCAGTATTGATTAAGGATCTGGAATGGTATTTGTATTTACAATATTCTCTGTCAAAAATACAAATAATATATCTATAAATATATTAAGATGTCTTTCCTATGGTATTAATAATTAATACTCTCTGAGAATGAACATTTACCGCACTTCAGTGGGTTAGTGGTTGCAGATTTTAAGTTTTTCATTTTGATTGCAGAACTGATTGACTCCTGGTAGAAGCAATATATGGTTTATCACAGTTAAGCATACTGCTGCCTGTTGCTATTGGGGAGAGCCTTCCAACCCCTTTAAATTACATGTTAGAGGAGCTGCTTTGAATTGCTTGACCTATTTAAAGAGAAACTGATGTTTGACTTATTATCTGTCATCTACACACACAGTGTTAATCAAAAGTCCACTAGTAAGGAAAGCTTATTCGTACCCTTGAAGTGCTTTAATATAGCATTTTTTTTTCCTTTAATGTGGTCAAAACAACTTACAGTCCCCACAACCTCAGACTCCAGTAAATAACCCTTCAGAAATATTTTACACATCAAAAGTTTAAAATGTGGCCCAGTCAAAGAAGCCATTGAAGTAAATGAAAAGGTGACTTTGATGGCCTTAATTGACAGACATTCATGGGAAGTATAGACTGCCTGGTGGGGTGAGAACATCAGTGCCTCCAAGTGCACAAAAAACGTTGGGGTATGTCCTGCAAGCAGCAGATGGGGGGCAGTCCCTTCTTTCCTCTGCCTATACCTGAGTGACACAAGCTCAGCGTTGCTTCATCAAACCCATGACTCCAAATTCAAGCAACATGTCTGTGCCCCTGTTTGCAAACTGATCTCTCTTGGAGTACAGAGCATAAGGAGGATGTCTACACCACTGCAGTCTTGTCACACAGTCACACGAAGGCTTTTCTGGGATCTCTGCATTTCCCTAGACCTTCTGCATCCAGCTTTGCCTGGGTCTTCCCTGGCTCCTCTGTCCCAGACTTAGAGTACAGACATTTGTACTGGCTGGTAAGCTGGTAAAGAAATTTGTCTTACACTTGTTTTCAAAGACTTTTGAGTTCAAAGACCCTTCAGGAAACAGTAGTGTTTGCTCTGAAGTGAATTATTCAGCACTGTCATTCTTTCTCTGCACTGTTACTGTATGAGAAAAAGGCGCTGAGATGCAGTTTGCTGAATATGTTTATCTCACAATCAGAGAGAGAGGAAAAAAATCATCATTATGATCCAAAATGCTGTTTCATCCCAAATGGAAATCGGTGATTTTAACAATCAAAGAGATGCAAAGTCGAATCCTACTAAAAGGGAAAGGAAGAGTGAGAAGATTCATGACTTCGAATAGTGCTAGTGTGGGCAACCATTCAGCGTTCATTTTTGGAGCCAATTCACACTTGTGTAAGCATCTTTTGTAGGCTGCTACAGAGTAGCCTTCAATGTATTTGTGACATTTGTATGGTGGCTATAGCCCATACATATTTTCTGTTTCTACTGTTGCCACAGTGTCACACCAGGGTTGTGGGAGGGTGCTGATGGGTAGAATGTGTAGTTGCAAGTCAACCATTGTATTGTGGTAGTAGGAAGTCTGGCAGTATGTACAACACTGAAATCCTGGCTGATGGTCACACCGGCTGGTGGAAATAACAGCTCTGGACTTGGACCCCAGTTCTGAAAATGTTGTTATGGATGTAGAGAAGAATAGGGCTGGAATCATAAAACAGCTAGGGTTGAAAGGGACTGTAAAGACCATCTAGTTCCAACCCCCCCTGCATGGGCAGGGACAGTACATCCCTCAAGGCAGAGAAAATTGCACCTCAGTGATTCCTGACAGCTGTTTGCCTCACTACCCTTAAGACATCTAATGCTGGAGACTACACAATCTTGCCAGACAATCTGTTGCTGTGCTTCACTGTCCTTGCCACTGAAAGCATGATATTATCTGCCAGGCATTTCACATTGGACAGTTTCTTCCAGTCTTTAATTTAGGATGTGGGCCAGGGCTGAGAAGTTCATCCCAAAACACTCATCCCCAATATTCTGGGTGCTCTAAATGCTATTCTGCTGTCCCTCAGTGAAGCTGAACATATGCTTTTCATTCTGTGAACTCTCGCATACACCACAGGAAGAGCAACAGCACACTGTTAGCAGAGCCCCTGACCCCTTCCAAACATTGCACAAGGGAGCCCTGAATAACTGCAAAAATTAGGAGGCTGTGATTAGTTCCACACTGCCCTTTGCTAAGCATGCCACACCAAGTTCCTCTGCATCCTCCTATATCTGCCACCAGATCCCTTTTTTCTTAGGATGCCATAGGGCTGCAGTTGTTTATCAGCTGGTTACTTCCTGCCAAGTGGACATCTCTGACCTCACACAGTCCTGCAGTTCTCACTCCTGAGGCACTGGGTTACAAAACAGAAGTCTTCTTATGATATTTTAAGGTTTTGGGTGGAGAAAGCCTATGTTGCTACACAGGATCTCTACTTCCCCCTTGAGCCATGCCGACTCAGGAATCTAGGGATAAAATATGCTGGGATGTGTGAGGACAACTGGAAGGAACTGAGAAGATAAGATGGTAAGAGCAGTGCCCATAGTGCAGTAGGCAAAATCTGCAAGCCATGCACAAATATTAAACTATATTCAGAGTTACGGACATTTTAGCCTTCAGCTGGCCTTTTTATCCTCAGCATGGTGAGGAACTTCCAACCCCTAACACTCTGTGATTCTGTGACTCTGTGAACAGCAGTTCTTGCCCTAAGACATTGTTCCACATCTGTACATCAGTGACTGTTTGACCCTTTGGTTGTCAGAAGACAGAGAAATAGCCTTGGAAATTTCACAAGATATAAATACCTTCCTCTTTGTCCAGAATTACTAGGATTATATATACGTTATTATAACATATACATATACATACATTATAACATATACATATAACTTATATGTTATATATATACTCTATATATATACAGGGTTGTGCAAGAAGTATTATCACTTGAATGAGTCTTAATTTTTCTGGCTGTATATGCAATTTTGTCACCTTTCTTCCTGGAACAGTACTGAATTTTCTCTAAAAGTGTAAGAAGTTCAGAGGTTATAATAAGCAACTGAAAAGTAATAATTTATTAAAGCCTGTTTCAAAATGCCATGGATGCCATATGGCTCCAAAATACCTCTTCTGTTTTCATTTCCAAACTGAGGGGAGGGGGTATTAAATTACATAAATCAACCCCAAGTTGGTTAACTTTCCCATGAGCTCACCTTAATAGAGGAGGACAAAATAAGCCTATTATCAGCAACAGAACAGCAAACGCTTTTGGGGAGATTGAGTTGATTTTACTTCCTCCCTCCAGTGCCACTGCAGAAACTGATGTTTGTGAACTGCTCCTTAATGTGATTCATTTCATCCCAGGGCTTACAGATGAAGAAAACATCCAACATGCTTCAAAGACATCAATGTGGAAAGCACCATATTCCCTGCATTCTGTCACTGCATTTGCATGGCTGGGCATTAGTAATTACTGATGACAGCCAATAAAATCAAATAAGCAGATGTGCAAATGCTAATGGTGGAAAGTAGAACTAAATAATGCCTTAGCAGACCCCGATTACCTTGATCTTGGCTTGCTGTGATATGAACCTGTCCTCACTGGGAAAAATACACAAAGTTGTCCTTTTTTTCTTTTCTACAGGAGGAAAGGTAATCATACAGCAGGAAAAGTATGTGTGAAGGGTTTTTCATAGGTAATTATTTACAAATTCTCTACAACCATGCTGCCTCTGTTGTTTTTATTAACCTAATACAATACATTATCTGGAGAAAAGCTTGATGTATGTAGCAGTTAAATTTATATGTGTTATTCTACTATGACAAATATTTTGTTATAGTTTGCTAGCAATTATTCAGAATAACACAAACAGCTTAGGATGATTTTAGCCTTGTGAATTGACATTTGAAATATTTATAAGTACAGCCATCCTGCCATATGGGCCCTCTTTGGAGTTATCAGTCACTGCATCTCACTGCTTCTGCAACTTGGGTTCACTTTCTAGTGCTGTCTGATTCTGTAAGCTGAAGGAGTGCAGCTATGGGCATCAGGACGTGCACTACTCCTTTAGCTGTGGCTGTCAGCTTTGACAAAAGAGACAGAGGTTCATGGTGCACATTACTTGCTGAGGCATTCTGCAAACACCTGCTTAATGCTTGCAAGCTCTGTTTAATGCGATGCTGTTCACACTGCATAATGGATCTCTCTGAAAGTGAGTTTTAAATGCAAAACCACCCATCACTGATCTTTCCCATTGAAAGGTGTTATTATATAGTGAGGAAACAGAGGCATCTTTCCTTGACCTGCTGGTTTACAGGGTCTCTCCTTATCATGTAAAATGCATACAATGGTCTGGCTAGCAAAGGCAGGACATGTTATATCATGGTTTTCCCCTAAAATGAGCTTTTCATCTCTCACATCCAACAGTTTATGAACAAATAGCTGGCATTTACGCATTCAACAGGAAACTGCACCCCTGCAAGCCTCCTGTTGCCTTAAGTGAAATTTTTATTCAAGGAAATTACAACAATGTAGGTCCTGAGCAAAGCCAGGCACCAATATATATATGCTGTATTCTTTTTTGACTAATTATTAGTAGGTATGAAATATTTTATGTCAAAGAAGAAGGTGGAATTACTTAGTGGTGAATTCAGTAAGGTCAGGGTTTCAGTCCTAGGAATTCAATCAAGTACAAGGATCATTGAGAACTGGAGGAGGGGGGAGAAGGGGAAGAAGTAGCAAAAATAGAAAAAAAGAAAAAGGCAGAATGAGAAAATAGGAAAAAAAACCTTAAAATTACATTTCGCTGTAGACATAAAGACTCTTCCAATTTTAAAACCTTTTTTAGCTTAGTAGGGAGTGATAGTTGCTGACTGGTGCAGTTTTTTTATACATAGGAGAACAAATCCCAGAGGATTCCCAAGCTCAGTGTATCTACAAAAGGTAAAAAATAGGATAGGAAAGGGAAAATAATTTTTTTTGCCATCTCTGAGGAATTCCTACAGGGAAACTGGGTGAACAGCTTGGAGAATTAAGTACACAAAAGCACATTTTCCCCTCTGACTGCAAAGGACTTTACTAAAACAACTGAGAACTCCATCTTCCCCTTGTCTGCACAGTGCTCACAACAGTCCAGAAGGGTTAATATAAGCTAGATGGATCAGTGTGAGGTAGACAACTTCCTAAAAAGATGGTGAAAATAGATGACAAGTTGTAGTTTACATGACAGAGAGCCTGGGTGACTCCACCAGAGAGGGGACTGGATGTTTTTTCTAACTGTGCAGTTCTGAAGTGCATCAGGTAGGGCCAACCTCTGCATTTTCAGGTTTCTTATCTTAATTTGATGACAAAAATAATACTCCTCAAAATTAGAGACTCAATGAAAGCCTAATCAAAACATCTTCATCCGTGGAGCAATCAGAGGGAGGAAGGCAGAAACCAGTTCGTTCCATCTCTGCTTCTGCTGTGCTGATCACTTTAGACTCAGTGTACAAATCGGTCTCAGTGAAACGCCTCCAGAAGTTGCCCAAAAAGGGTCCTGCTGACCTCAAAGGCCAGGAGTATTTGCTTTTCAGAATATATATTGAGAGAAACATGTCAGAAAAGCTTCTGTTGCTAGCTGTGGTTTTGGCCTTTGCCCATATTGTCTTAGATGCTTTTACAATTTCTCCATCTCTAATACAAACCATACTCAGAGGAGTGAAAGAAAGCAAAGAGGATCTTTCTTCAGGGAAATTCTCCAGTCTCTCTGGCTAAGCTACTAATTGTAAAGGCCTGAGCATGTCTCCTGAAACAGAAGAGAAAAATGAGAAATATGGTTTTTGTTTAGAATAAAAAGCAGATGAGGTTCAAAGGCACTAAGACACAAAAGGATTAGGACACAACACAGCCTTTCATTTGTCATGGACTGTTCAGCTGGGATCCAAACAACCCCTTAGATGCCTTCTATTCTTTGCCTTCAAGGAAATCTCAGAGCCTCCCTGCAAATCGTATGAAAAAAAATGTTGACAGAGAGTCATGTTTGGAGAAGCATGTCTTTTTGTCCTAGATAAAGAATTCCTTTGTACAAGCTCTCAGAAGAGAAAGGACAAACTGGGCCATGTGGATCTTCTATCTAAGCCAAAGGATGGGATGCTGCAGGGCTAAAGGTAGATGGGAGGACGTGGAGGGGAGAACTGGTAAAACAGTGTTGACTCTGGATAGCCTTCATCTGTGAGTGGCTTTGGGATGCTGCTTTCAGCCAAAGAAGCATGTTTGAGCTCAAAGCCCCCTTTTAACATTGTTCCTTGCTTTCCTCAGTGGGGGTGTGTGCCAGGCAGCACAGCATGGTTGCCTGCTAGGCAGACCTCAGGCTGGACTTCTTCAGGGCTCCACAAACACCAGGGGAGCTCCCAGCTGGCTCAGGCCTTAAAACTGCTCATCTTACCCAGGGCTTGAACAATAAAGACTTCTGGTGTGCATTACACTGGCCAACCAGCCTGTTCTTCTTTCACAATAGACTGCACAATGCATCTTAAGAAAAGAAGTTCCCGGGAGGTAATTTTTATAGAGCTGCATCCATCAGCAATCTCTAGAGAGATCTTCAGTTGGTGTAAACCAGCATTTGCCCTGCTGACACCAAAGCAATTATTTCCATTTTCACTTGCTGCAAATCAAACCCTTAACCAGTTATATTTTTGTATCATAGCACATGCACAGAAGTTTACAAAGCTGGTGCTTCTTAATTGTTCCCCAGACCACTTAAACAAATGTCTTGACCTTCAACTTGCACCTCTGCTGCAAGCAGGAGTGATCCCACAAAAGCAGGTGGAATTCCAGTGGTATAAAAGCGGTGGAAGTCAAAGCAGAATCTGAAATCAAGAAGTCTCACTAATCATTGTTCACAATGATCTTTAAGCTATCCTTATCAAATATTAATAACAATGACTTATTTATATAACACCGACTGTGAGCAAGGTGCAAGAGGATAGGCAGAAGTCCCAGAGAACTAACAAACTAAATAATAAATACATATCAATCTAGAATAATAAATAATAAATCTCATATTCCAGAGCCACTTCACTTTCTTTTTATTTCAGCAGTGTATGCCCTCACATTTTCTGATCAGCAGGAGGGCTTGGTTAAAAAGATCAGATTAGAAATTAATCTCTTTGATGTCTACAAAGGCAATGGGGCTTTCACACCTTTCCAAGTGCAATTCTGCTGCAGGTACAGAACTCTACAGTTTGTGGAAGTGCTAATTAAAGCAAATGAAAACATGATTCACTTTCACCCCTGCTCTGAATTGGCCAGTGTTTTTTTTTTTTCCCAGAAGATGTTGCATCTCTAAGGAACTACATTTGGGGAGCTCTCTTGTTTCTGGGATCTGCACTGTAGCAGCCATTTAGGTGAGGAGGGAGCAAAGTTGTTTAAATCAATCCTCGCCATAGGATCCAGCTGTTTATTGATATCCTAAAGGTGAAAGGTTAATGCTATACTCAGGAAACCACTCATCCTCTGAAATACTGTTATTGTTTATCTTGATTAAGTCTATTTTTATATTTCCCAAGCCATTTTTATTTCATTTCTGCTCCAGGTTGTCTTTACTGTGTTTTCATAGTATCACCTTACAGACTTAATTCTTTTCCAATCTGATATTGCAAGTTGTGATGGAAAATACCAAATGTCTGGTATTCTTTCAAACAGAAAGATTAGCAGAAAGAAAAATTATTAACTTCAGGCTACTCATTTTAGTGGAACATGAGTTATCAGATACTCCAATCAAGCACTGAAGTTGAAAGTAACAGATCAACTAGCGCTAACACTTGTCTCCAGGAATAATATGTCTTGTCATTTTAGTAGCTTGGAACATGTTCTCATTTATCCAGCCATTTTCTTGCCACAGTGATTATAAAATGCCCAGTTTGAAATGAGATCTGTTTCCATTGATTTTATACTCAGTATCTTTTATTAAATCTTTGTACCTTCTGGTTAATAAAGGAGCAAGGAAGTGAAAGATACATAAATCTGCAACATACACAAGTAGGATTACATGTGGACCATTTTGCCTGTGGATTTCAGTGTGAAAGATCTTCAGGTGAAATAGTGAATAACTGGACTGCAAGTAACTGCTAACATGCATTATAACATCAGTAAGCAGATGTGTTGTTTCACTTTTGTATCACTGTCAAAGGTGAAAAAAAAACCCCTTAAAATTCTTCTGGTTTTCAATGCCTACTGATTTCTCACATATTAAAGTGGAGTCTGCAGATGTTATTCAAACCAAGTAAGAAAGCTCTTCCCAAGAGAGATTCTTCATTTGGAATCCTTCCTTATAATCCTTTTTTTAACAGATTTCCCTTCATCCTGCAGGATGTTTCTTCCCCTTCTGTTCTGCTTGAACACAGGACGTACCACTTGACCAGCTTTCTGTCAGCATTTTGATCACAACAGGATCAGTCAAGAGTGGCTTCATCCCAACCAGGTACATTTCGATGCCCAAGCCCAGAGTCCTGTCAGACCTCTTGGGAAAGCCTGGGTGCTCCTCTGTGCATTTTGCCAGGACAAATTGTCTGGGAAAATCCTTGTCAGAGGTGGATCTGCTGGCTCTTTCCACATGGGCCTCAGAACCTCAGGATTCAGAGACTGGCAGATGATTAAGGAGTACTCTGTATCACTCAGGGCACGAGTGTCTCACTGACAATTAGAGGTTGCTATTTAGATCCTTCCCTTAGAAAAGGAAGCTTTTGGATTTATTATTGGATACTCAGAACTGGATAAATTCACATCAGCTTAAATAAAACAAACCAAACAATTTGTGAATGCTGATTAGTCTCATTACTTATTCTCCAAAACATGAGATACATCCAAAAACTCACAGGTCAGACCTCTTTTATTGAGTGCTCTCATCTTCCTTGGTCTGCCCACTAATAATCCTTCCTCCTAACTGGGAATCTGCCATCCTCTACACATGTACTCATCTTCCTGCACACAGTAAATCTTTACAAAACAGCCTGACATATATCATGCTTCTAATTGCCTCAGCAGGCAAAAGGTTCTTCAGTTTGGGTGCAAAACTGGGGAAAGGAATGAAAGTAAATCAAATTTTATTTGCCAAGGGGCAAAATTTTGCCTGAAAGTCACTGGCCCTGAACTGATGATTTATGGAGGGCAAGTGTGAAGTGATATAGTCCTTGAACCAAATCCTGTTGGCCCCTAGAGTCTCAAATGTGAAGGCCAGTAAATGGCCCTCTTCTAACTCCTTCATTTGATGACTTTGCTGACAGGCATAAGAATCCCATGGAAGCCATGCAGGCAATGGTTCCCTGGACAACTGCTGGCAAGTGCAGTCTTTTATGAGTTGTTTCTTAAATTAATTTCCACTGCTGAGAGATGGCTATTACTTCTCCTTTCCTGCAATGTTAGCAATTAAACTTTGTCACTCCTATTTCAATCTTCATGGTGGTTCTCAGGTGCTTCTCACTAAGGGTGATTCCTCTCTCTGGTCTGTGAAACTGATCTATACTGCTGTGGATGTAAATAAACCTCACACACAACCCCCATCCAACACGAGTCCAGGAAAAAAAGCTGTTAAAATGAGAGATGCTTCCCAGCAAGCTGCACTTGCCCCTGCTGCTCCTTCTTTCTCCCAAGGGTTGTGCCAGGTATCTCTCAGTTCAGCCAAGTCTATTCCACCTCTTCCTGCTCGCATCTAGGTCCATGCAGATATCCTTAGGTACAGGACACTTACAGTATTGCTGGACACGTTCCTAGCAGAAAAGACCCTTCCAAAACCCAGATCCATAGAGACCATATAAAGGACAGTGGAATTTTAGCCTTGCAAGAGGCTTGATTCTAAAGGGCTTGTTTGTTCCTTCATTGTATAGGCAGGAAGCAGCTGCCTGCATGGTTGGTAATTATTAGATGAAAGTTGGTCGTTACTAGACATTAGCTTTGCTCTCTATACGAGTCAATCTTTAATTTGTAAAAATATAAACCAGCAGCAAAACACACCATAGCCCAGGCCTTGCCTGTGTTTCAGGAATAGAGAGTTGCCTAAGCCACCCAAAACAAGCAATCCTGCTGTCTGTGGAAGATTTTGCTGTGAATATTGACCCCAGAGGACTGACTGTATGGGAGTCAGCAGTTATTAGCATCAGCACTTTGGAAATGAGGAATGAGTGTGGTTGTACATTTGGGGCATGATGGGTGGGAGGAATCAGAGTCCTGTGTCCTGAGGCAATAAGCGAGTAGATCAGACCCCCTCCTTTATCTATATCTTCCCCCATCACTTTCTAGTGATATCCCAATCACTTTCCAATTTCTCCCTTGGTCATCCTACTTATTCTCCCACCTTCCCCTAAACACCTCAGTTGTACCACAACCTTCCTCTTGACATTTGTTTTGCAAGAAAGCAGAACATTTTCCCTTCCAAATGGTAGCTCCAAGTTTTGGTTTCCAAATATTGGATTGTTTCAAGAAAGCAAATGTGCATACACATTTTTCTCATTAGACAAAGAAAAAGGTAATGATCAACTCCTAAGTGCCATGCACAGTTGCTATTCTAATTCAAGCACAGCATGTAATACAAGCAACAGTGGTAGGCTACAGCATTATAAATTATACCCCATTGGTGGTGGAGACAAATCAGATTATGTGTGACTAGGTTATTGATTGTGCTTAGATTTCTTAATCTCTTGAATCAATGAAAGAATAGTAGATAACAGAGAAAATGTGTGCTTGGAGGGCAAGGCATCTTTCAGTGCTTGTGTTTTAATGAGTATTTTTTTAATAGTCAGTAATATCTTAACAGGAAAAAACACTCAGCCAGCTTGAAGTACAGGTAACTATTTATCACCAAGATACCTCAATCTAGATTTCCTTCTCAGTGTTTATACTAGACATCAATCCTGATTTGCCTCTTGTTGAGTTAATGAAAACATGTTATGCAGTTTTATTAAAGAAAATAAAGTCTTCAATTAACTGCCTGTGAAACAGTACAACAAATTCTGAGGAGACTTGCATACGGATTAAACATACAGATTTTGTTGCAGGAGTTGTTTTCATGAATACAGTCTTAATTGATTGTAGCAAAACAAATACACACTTTGGTAATGCATGCTGAGTCTCCAATTCAGCATTATTTTAATTAAGTCTTTTGAATGATGAATTTCAATACATTAGATGTTCTTGAGTATTCAGGTATATAAATATAACCAACATCAAAATCTGATAAACCTACAATTTGAGAGTTTAAACATAAGTGAAACTGGGACAATTGTTGAGAGTTAAAAATGGAAGGAATTTTCTAAACTGCTGCTTGCACCTATTCTCAATTATAGTGTTGTTCCCTCCATGCTAACCCTAAGGGAAAGAGGGGAAGCCTTATGTGCAATGCCAGAACATGGGGAAAGAGATGCGTTCACTCCCCATTTGCAGTTTCTCATTACCCAGTTTCAGTGGCTGAGCCTTGGCAAGAGGGAATTTCAGGATATTTAACACACCAGGTATTTTATTCAGTAGATATATCCACATGACCACAAACATTTCATTACAGAAGGTGAGTAAAACTGTGTCTAACATGTGATCAGATGCTTTTAATGTTAAAATTATATCTTCTGACAAATAAAGGAGTATGCTAGCCAATCATTTACCTTTCAAATAATATCTGATATGACAGGAAGTATCTAGTAAATTTAAAAATGTTTGATGACAGCTTGAATTTTAAATGAGATCATGAACATTATTGGTCTTCAAGGTGTTTGGGTGTTTTCTCATTAAATTTTCACATAGGCTTTCAATCACTGAATACACCCCAGTGAATGGAGTTCTTGTGTCTCAGCACCAGGTCATTCAGAATCATCATCCATTGCTGGAGGAGATATATTGATAAATGGACTTGGCTTTCTTCAGTATCTTGACATTTTTATGGCTCTCTGCCTTTAAAGATATATAAGCAGAAAAGCTTTCTCTTTGAGCACTTCTGCCCTTCTATGGAAAAGCAGCAGAGCTGGGTGAAAAGTTTGAAAAGGAAACTTGAAAGGCACAAAGGCCTTCTACTGAATAATATCTTATTTCAGAGAGCACTACTCTATACAGAGAACTTTTAAGCACTGAGATTTACAAGTAAAGCTGATCTTAACTCACTAGCCAGTGCAGGTACTTGTGGAGCAAAAATTATATCTCCTATTTATCAGAGCTGAACAACATTCCTAAGTAATGTGAGAAAGAAAATCAGGAAGGATGCTGTATTTGAGTCATTCTAAGAAGGCAGGGTGCCACACTGGAGCTATTCTCATAGGTTAGGCTGAATTGCATGTATTTGTCCACAGGTGTTTATCTAGCATCTAAAATAAGACATCAGGAACAGGCAACCTGAGGGTACAGATCATGAGGAAGAAAGTCACTTCTGCTGTCACCCACACTGCTGCATCCAGCACTTTGCATTGCCCAGCAAAATCTCTGTGAGCCCAGCATTGCCCATGAGGTGTGACAAAGACTTTGGGCTACTGATGTTATTATCTGCCCTTCATGCCTTTTCCCCATCAATTTTGGAGCTGCATATTTATTTGGGGGCAAATCAGGGGATGTGTTTCACAGTCAGAAGCAGCTTTTCACACAGGTATTTTTGCATGTTCCAAAAGCTGCACTGGCAAGGGCTGAGAAGAAAGAATTATTGAAGCTTGGTGAGATACAGCTTCCCAGCCTGGTTTCTGCATGGGGCTCACATCTGGCTCACCCCAAGGTGTAGAGATAGTGGCTGTCTTTTCCATTGCACCAAAGGTAGGAAACCAAACTCTACCCACAGCTCTGAATTCTCCTACAGGCCCCCTCAGATTCACAGATTAATACACATCTTCAGTATTTCACTAGAAACACATCAATATCTTGCTTTATATTATGCCCTGCTTCAGGATGCATTTTAGGGGCAGCTATATGTATGTCAGAACTTCTCCCCAGCCAGAATTTTTTTACATGTTTTTCTCCCTCATTTTGTTCCTTTACTGGCTTCTCTGGAAGCCAAAGACAGCCATCCATCACAGATTATTTGACATGAAAGTGATTTACAGTCTCTTGGTTCCTGGCATGTGGACAAGTGCGTTGGAGTATGACCTAACATTTAAATAATGATTCACCATTGAATATGATGAGAAATCATCTGACAATTTCAAGGTAATGCCCTCACAAAGATACATAATATCATTTCTTTACTACTGTAAAACCGTATGTTCACTTGGAATCTTAAATAAATTTTACACTTTTCAATTAATTTAGTGAAATTCTTAGTTAAATGACTTGCTATAAAAATATTAAACATACTACAACTGTCTGGACATGGTCTTCTAAATGAAAGGGAGGTTTAATTATTTTAGAAGAGAAATATAAACAGTGTCAAGATTTAACCACTGCTCAATTTAATATAACTTCTGCCTAATTTTACAAATCATTATTTATATAGTTAACATGCATAAAAAATTAATAAATTACCTCCATAATACTGATTTTGGTACAGCTAGCTGTGTAGGCAATTATTACAGTGATGGTAAAAAAATATACCAGGGAAATCCCAAAACACAAAAATCATGGAAAGGGGAAGAAAAAAGGAGGAAAAAAAAGTACAAAAAGAAGCTTCACTGAGTAAACCTTAGCTAGTCATTTTTGCATCTCTCCTCCAAAAGGAGAGGATAGAACTGGAAATCAAGGCTTCAAGAGACCAGGATGTACTCTTAGGCATCTTGCTACACTTATGGTGGTGAAGCCTCCAGGGCCACTGAGAGTTTTGGTCTAGGTTTTGGCTAGGATTAATGCTGCAAATTGTTTTACATGGTGGAATAAGCACCAGAGAGCACCAAACACTCTTTCTCTCTAGGAAGTTTTGACCAGGAGCCATCTGGCAACCCCAGAGAAGTGCAGGTAGGGTACAGAAGGGATGAGGCTGCAGATACAGGAATTGTTGCTCTCTATTACTATAGTCTAGTGGTGTAACTCTGTGGTCCATTGGCTATTTCTAAGGGTGAAAGGAGAGCAATTAAGAAAAGAAAGCTTAGTCATAACAAAGTTGCATGTTTTCTGAATGCTGTCTCCTTGGTGCAGGGTTTGATAGATAGAGCATGCAAAGGTTAAAAATATCTCTTAGACAAATGAGAATTATAAGGAGGCTTCCAAAGCACAGCTTGCCTGTCTCCAGAGGCTGCCCTGGACTACAGAGGCTTCAAGAGGCCACGGATTGACCAAAATATTGCAGAGTAAATCTCAGCCCTCCTGAAGCCAGTGAAAATATCAGAAAGGACAAGTCCCTCAAGCTCTGCAATTCATTTTTCAGAGGGAATTTTCAAGTATTTATACCACTTAAACCTTGGCCTCTACTGGCAGAATACTATCTTCCCTTCCTTCCTTCCTGCTGGCTTTTGTACTTACACACCCTGCTGATGTACATCTGGAAGTGTTGCTGTGATATTTGGAGGCACCCACTGTAGAGTAATTACTTAATTCCTTTGCAGAAAGAAAGGAAGGAGGCGGGCAGGACTGAGTGAAGATAACATTTTTTGTGCTTTATTATAGCAGCACACCCAAGTGATCTGATCCCATTCTTATTCTCAACAAGAAACAGAGAAAGACAGGGGAGATACTTGCTGTACCTCCTTCTGAAGCATGATGTCAAACAAAAATGATCAGAAGCAGGTACTGAGCTATCACAAGGGCTGCTTCAACACCATAGTGCTTCAAAGATGCCTGTTTGTCAGAGCCCTAGGTGGTACTTCTCCGTGTTTGCAAGAGGAACCTCAGCCAATAAAACAACTGTGCAGCAGTCTTTTTCTCCTTTATTAAAAGTCCTCTGGCAGATAATAGAAAATTATCTCTTCAGACACTGCAGTGGGGTTTTACTACACTAGACAATATAATAAAAGATATTAGCTCTTCTGTAAAATTATTAAAGGTTTTTTTTTTAAATAGTCTTCTGGAAGGTCAGCAGGCTGAATCCCCAGACATCCCTCAGCAATGTTATATTCAGGTTCACCTCCAAGTAATTTTAAGAAGAGGAAAGACCCTCCACACCCATCAATATGGAAAAGATTCAAACTATTTCCTGGAGAAAAAAATAAGGGCTGTTCTTTGGCCTCTAACCTGCATCTTTCTGCTATGTTGGGGTTTTTTTGTTGGCTCAGTGACCTGGACAGACTTTCTCAGTTGTCACAGGAGCTGTAAAATCTGGTATTGATGGGGACCAGGGAGGGAAGAAGGGAGAAAACATGGGAGGTGCCCATGTAATCTTAGTTTGAATCAATAGATGCTTTTCTGCTGGTTTTTGTGGAGGTCAAGAAGGTCACAGAGAAGGTCTGAAGTCCAGGAATTTCCCAGTTCCACTTGGAGAAAAAAAAAATCATGAAAGTCCCTGGTTCTTCTTCCTCCCCCTTTGCTGAAATCATCTTCCCAGACCCACTCAGCTCTATTCCTCTTCACGGTTTCTTCATTACTGAAGTCAGCACTCTCACATGGATTAGTGAGATTTACCAGGGCTTTGCTTTAGTCCATCAGGAACTCTGACATGTGCTGGTCTGTACCAACTAAGATCCATCCATTATTCTTAATTACACCTGGCAATTAAATACCAGGATATTCTGCCTGAATTCCTATATATACACCATAAAAAGAGAGTTTGCTTTTGCAAAACATCCAAGGGCATAAACAGAATGCATCAAAAAGCCTGTCCTCTGTCTGGAAAAACACAACTACATGTGGTTGCTCTTTCTGTGTAAGCTTATATTTCAGCTGAGAGAGATGGACTGTGATTTAGGGAACTGCCTGGACTCTAGCAAGACTAATAGCTCTTTACATTTAAAGTTCAGGAAGGTATTTCACCATCACTGGTTTTTGGTAGTTTATATCATGTTATGCAACAAACCAGCTCAACATGAAATGCTCTCCTTGCATCTCCTGCCTCTTACACTTCCCAGCACTAATTAGTGAAATTTGGCTTCAAGTCCTGGATCCAGCACCTTTGGGAGACTTGGAAGCCAGCTCACCTCTACATTTTGCAATAAATCTGTCACATCTTAAAGGAGAAACACAGATCCTTTTACCCCTTAAGCTTTGGCATGTTTCAAATCCAGGTCTTGACCAGCATGCCAAAGACTGTGAGTGGGATGAATCATATATGAGGCACAGTTTGAGAAACTAAATGGGTGTTGCTAAGTTTGTAACGAGTCCTTGAAATCATTTGAGAGCCAGAGGGCTTCTGGGTTCATCATGTTGGATAAATCCTGCCTAAAAGGTGCCAGCTGAACATACTTGCTCTGGACTATCACTGTAAGGCTATTTTGTAACTAAACACCTTATTCTTTATTAGCTTCAATAGTTACTTCTTTCTGCCTTTTCATGTAAAGAAGATTAATATAACCACTAGATAGTAACCTGGCCTCAAAAACAGTATTCTGGAAGCTTTCAGGATCACTGCTATAGAAAGATAGTATCCTACCCTGACATGAAAAATACAGCAGTAAATATTTTACTTTCTCTGGCTCTGTTTCTTGGCATTTGTCTTAGTTGTCCTATACGTGCTATCAGATGTTGATAGCAATAAAGTCTCTGTGTGGAGGGGATGTGTTGCAGTCCCATCTGCCTTAAATGTTCATGCCTTGGCTGCTTCTAAGATCAAGGGACTGAATTAGTTAAGCCAAGTAGTCCTTCCATGTTCTCTGTTAGGAAGTTCTCACTAAACCATGTATCATGAAGGACCCATTTGTTTTCGGGAGTGTTCTTCCTATGGAGGCAAATATTTCCTGCCTAAACTTAGCCCTAGTTTGATATTTCTTTTTTCCATGATAGCTCCATGTATGGGAAAATAGATTTTCTGTTTGATCAAGGTGCATGTGCTTGTTCACTCTGCAGCTGCTTTGAAGCCTTCAGCTTGTGTAGTTGCTGATAAATGACCACGTAGCTTGGTATTTCTAGGAGTGCAAAATTGGTTGATGTATAAAAACTCAAAGGGCAGTGCACAGAATAGGGCATTGCATGTATATGTGCCTACAGGCATGTGAATTCAGCTTTGTCTGCATATGCAAGTGCAAGGATTTGCAGACAGAAAGATTGCAGGAGACTTTGGGGTACAGCTGTCTTATTTTCATCTTCTGTTGCTACCAGTCTTTCCAAGACTTTATCTCCGGAATGAGCAACAAAGGTTAGGAGTAGTGAAATGTCTTCTATATTAAAATTACTTCTGCTTTATCTTGTCAAAGCTGTATAATTTGTATCATCATGTCACCAGCCAAGCCACAGACAGACCTTCCAAACTATGAGCTCAGCCCACAAATCACACTCATTAACGCTTTAAATTTTTTTGCAGAGTACAAATAAGGAACTTTCTAACTTCCCTTATGCCTGTGTGTGAAACCTCTACAATTCAGTGTTCCAAAAGCTATCTCTGTCAGATTTACAGAAGCTGGCACGTCTGTGATCACGAATGAATCACTGAGGATAACATCTTTATTAAGTTTATAAATCTTGGCTCTAAAATAGCAGTGCTATTTGTAAAATCAAGGTCTCAGAGAGCTACAGAAGTTTTTTTCACTTTGCTTTGAATGACCCGAGAGGACAAGGGTGATCATAACACCAATGACATGCTTCAGCAATAGCAAAATATAGAGAAGTGGTAATCTTTAGCAATGCACATGGCCTACAACTGCCCCAGTCAAAAACATTAAAAATTCAATGTTTTATTAAATAAGTTTCTGCAGGGGAAAATGCTGTGCTGCTAATTAGGAATGAAATATTAGTGCAAACCCAGCAAGCTTTTTAAAAGTTTATGGTCACAAATTCTCACTTGCCTAGTAGGAAAGGTTGAGAAGTCTAGCGAGATGATGAGAAGTCTAAAGGCTGACTAGGTGTGGAATCATGGTGTTATTATGTTAATGGATTTGTTTGTTGTCGTGCTATCAACAAAAGATTAAAAAAATCCCTACATGAAAGCTAGAGGTGAAACAGTCTGTTTGAGAGGGTTTTTGGGTAGCAAACCTATGTATTATTATCACTTCTTTGTGGAGCAATTATTGTTGTACTCGACCCTTTCCTCTCAGTTCTCACAGGTGGCAAAACCACAGACATTTTTCAATTTGCTTACAGTTAGTGCTGCTCCTTGGACTGACTCTGTATAAAAGAAGGTCGTTCATTTCATTGGACCTAAACCACTGATCAGGGAACATCTTTTCACACATAAAGGTACCTTTGCCTAAAGAAACAGCCTTGGGCTATGAAAGCTTTTTCTTACTGCTTCAAGCCTGAAAGCTCTTACAAGCATGGCCCACTTGTTCTGAACCTGATTAAAATGTATGGTGGGGCACATTTGAATACACACTGCCTGGGAGTCAGACCCTTCTCTGCTGGCCTACAGGCTTGCTCTTACATTGCCAGCAGCCCTGATTTTGCAGGGCACTGTGCTCAAACCTGAGCCTCCTAAAACGAGGGGGGTGGCCAGAGGGTCTTTTCCTCTGCCATACCAGCTTGTAGCCAATAATTCACTCATGTCTGTACAACAGTGTGCAGCAGGCCAGCAGGAAGGGAAAATGCAGTTTTCATTCTGGTGCAGACAAAGTGGTCAGAGTCCATCTGTGGTGAGATGCACAGAACTCGGCATATTTCAGCCTACAATGACATAAAATATTATGACAGTGATGGGTTTGGGGTGAGGTTTGCTCAGTTACGGCTATGGTTGTTCAAAGGAGCTGAAGGAAGTTTTGGACTCTTCGGGTGTGTAAATTCTCATAGGTTTTTTGAAATCAACACAATGCCAGACTTTACAAGATCTGAATCTGCTCCCCTGTGCTTACAGACTAGTGATCAAAACAGCTTCCCACATGAAAGTGTCTAGAGCTGGTCATGGTTATCTGACAGAAAGTGTCATGTCACTGAAATGGAATTTTCCCATATGAATGCTTAGCCATTTCATTATGGGAAAGTAATAAAAATAATTAAAAACCATAAAATACAGACATATTTTAGAATATTTTGTGCTTTTTAGTAATAAAATTAATTTTAATTTTAAAGTTTTTTCTATTTCATTAAGCAAAAAAATTGTTGTGTATAGATTTTTGCTAAAAGAGAAGAAACTTAATCAATTGTAAATGAAGGAAATGTCAAGACTATAGCTGGCTTTTTACATAATTCTAGCTCAATGCATACCAAAGACCTCATCTATGCCTCATGATAGAAAAGAGAAGCAGATCTATACAGGGAACACAAACATTGAAATAATCATGAAATCAATTATGTTACCTCAGTGGGATGTAAATGTGTTTAATTTCAAGTAAGCTACCTAGAGGCTTTGCTGAATAGGCAAACTGAGTAACTTGATGGATATCTGCAAGCTCTAAATAAAGCAACAACAACATAATGGAAGAAGGAATAAAGGCATCGCTGGGATACACTGAAACCTGTGTTATCACTGAAGCAATTTTCCCAGCCACAGTTTTATTTTTCCATTCCAATTACAGTAATATCTTGAGTGACTCACAGTTTAATACACACTGGATCAACCAAAAATGGTATTTAGCACAGTATTATCCACCCTGAGCTTAGTTTTCAGACTGTTTCCAGTTCACTTTCATGTTCATTTTATGAAGTTCTTGTCAGTCCAAGCTGGAACACAATTTGGCCTTCGTTTGGGTAGGTTCTGCTGGTTTTAATTGAAATTGTCATATCAATTCTGTCCCTGTGAAAGAATATCTTTTTTTGCAGAGACTGAGAGGTAAATCCTGTCTGCCAAACCTATGGAAGATGGACAGGAAGACTGCAGAGTTTGGATCTGTCACCAGGGCAAGCCAGTCCCAGACCTCTGGAGAAACTGTGAAAAATGGTGCCAAGTGTAATGTGGCTTTTAGTCCTGGTAATTGTATTTATAAAGTCACCAGACCACCTGCTCAATTGCTTGAGTTGCTGCTCAGCCGATTAAAATGCAGGAGCCAGGTCATAAAATATGTATTAGAAGAACCAGACAAAGTGTCAGCTCGTGGCATGGAGAGAGACCAAGCCTTACCCTTGAGCAAACACAAACACAAAACCTATAGATGTCCCCAAATCTGGCAGAAGCCAGGGGATGCTATCTCAGAGAGTGAGTTGGAGCTGCAGCTAAACAGGACTCAGCTCTCAGATGGCCCTGATAGGGGCTGCAAGCCCCCAGCACTGCTCCAGGGCTGTCCTCTAGCAGCACCTTGGGCCACTGATGGACTGCACTGCATTTGAAAGGTCTTTGGACACTCCCTGACCCCCATTACTTGGGGTATATAGATACATAGATAGAGATAGAGATAGAGATACATATATAGATACATATACACAACATTTTTTTGTAATATGGTATCATTTGATCTTTCTTCCCAGGCACCATAGTTGCCTTTTCATTTGAAGGGAGGAAATTGAGCTGCTGTTTGGTTTGGTTTGGTGGTTTTTGTGTTGTTTTTTTTTTGTAGCAGTAGGTTGTTTTTTTGTTTTTGTTTTGTTTTCAAAGGAAACTCAACCAAGACTAAGCACTGGTTCAGTTCTGAACCACTTCTTACCTTTGGCTCATTAGTAGCTTATGATATCTTCCTAGGCATAACTTTTTTCTGTACGTTTAATAACTGGAAGCCTTAGGTCCTGATGCATTTTCTTCATTTTCCACTAGGTGCCTGAAGTGCTAGACAGCTGTTCCACAAGCAGAACCCTGACATTTCCTGAGCAGCTAAATGACTGATTCACCAGAAATGGCATCTTAATATTCCCAGACTTACCACAAGGTCAAAATTGGCAAACAGAGCATTGGCAGTTAACTTCAATTTTTATAAACAATGGCCAGTACAGCAGATACGAAAAAAGATTTTGCAAACAAACAAACAAAACCCAAAACAACAACAGCAAAAAACCCAACCAAACCAAACAAAAAAACCCACAACCCCCCCCCACCCAAACCCCACATTAAGTTTTTCTGTGCTTTTCTATTTTTTGTTTCCATTATCCGCAAGAAATCTTAAAATGAAGAAGACAACACCTTCTTATTTCATACTTTATTCTCACAGTAAGCCAAAAGAAGAGATAAATTAACTGTATTTCATCAGAACAATGTATGAATAATGTGTTTTTGCACTTTTATCTTTTTATTTACATGTTTATCACATGCACATCATAGAACAAAGCAATCATTGTTTTTTATCATGACGTTGATGACTTTACATATTCAAGACTCTCCTTCTCTGGCAGGTTAACTTTCTTCACGTCATTTGCAGAACCATTAATATAGTAATGGGATGAGATATACAGACCCTCAAAAATAGAAACTCTAGTTTAGATCTTTCCCTGTCAGACTAGGACATAAATCCCAAGTCTATAGGCTTTCCTCTAAGTCTTTTCCTCTATCACAAATAAAGAACCACTTCGGCAATATTCATGTGTATGTACATCTTTTCACACATCCACATTATTATACACAACAAAAATTACTGGGAAAAAAAATCCTATTTCTATTACTCACGTAAACAAATATTTTTTTTCCTCAACCTCTGTAAAATTGTAGATAGTTTTTATTCTGGTGTTTTCATTTGCAGTATGCTAAGAAAAGTATAGAATCATATTGAAGATAGAGTTGAATTCAAAGCATAGATTTCCACTTATTGTTATAAACAAAATTGCAACAGTAAAACAGTAGATAATATTGCCACAGAAGATGGGCCATCTCAGTCCGTAGATGCTTCCAAGACCTCTTTGGACAAAGCTCTGACCAATGTGGTCTGATCTCAGAGCTGACCCTGCTTTAAGATGAAGATGGGACTAGAGTCCTTTCCAACCCATATTATTCTACAATCCTATAACACCAGATACTTTAAAAGTGTTTTTGAAGGGTATGGAAACTGGTAAACAAAGGAGCTGTAACTGGAAAAGAAACTATGTAAAAGACTGTCTAAATACTATTTTAAATAGGTGATTCAATACATCATGACAGCAGGGTGGCACTAATACCCAGGGGTGACACTTGTGGCTTACACTTGGCTAGAAATTTGTTTGCAGAAATGGTTTTGTAAATAAGAGAAAAAATTCTGCAAAAAAAAATTAAAGTGGAATACAATTCTATAAATACTTGGAGTTGGAAACACAAATCTTAGGAAGAGAGTAACATAAACTTCTAAACCAGAAATGATGATCACTACAGGATTATTCAGATCATTTCCATGGTTATTAAAGCTGCTTCTTTTTTCTCTAGGATAATTCCATAAAACTATTAGGATGGCAGACATACATGAAACTGCATCTGCCATTACCCTAAGCGACTCAATTGTTTGTTTTTCAACTACAAAAGTGGTAAAGAAACTGTACAAGTATTCCTTAACGTAATTTACTATCCTACCACCATCTGCTACATTTGGCACTGAATGTGTTGCTGAAATCCCTTTTATAAGTGTGCCCTGAACCAGGAAGCTGATTCAGACCAGAACCAATTAGCATTCTCAAAGCACACAGGAGCAGAACACACACACTAATTGTACTTGCATTTTACAAGTGTTTGCGTTTTGTGAGCATAAATGTGTTGAGGAATCTGTTTTAGCATATAGAACCTCTGTCCAATGCTGCAGATCACTAATGTAATGAGAGGCAGGAACACAGTGAATGGAGACACCCAGGGACCCCACAGCTTCTTGCTCATGACCTGAGACTGAGGATGGACCAGGAGCTCTGCAGCAATATGAATCCCTGTGTTGTGCACATATGCTGCCCATTGCTGCAATTGAATGTGAGCCAGATCTTGGGTGAACACTAAAGAGTTCATTTAGGATTCAAGGCTGGATCTCCAGCTGCTGCACATCAGTGGGGTTCTTGTGTTTCCTATAGCTTTGCAATCTCCATGTCAGCAATTACCTCTTGGATGTTGGGGGCTTGCCCATTTCTGCTCGGCTCTCTGGATCATTCAGCAGCCATGCCCAGCTGATGGCACCCAGGATTTTACAAAATCTGTGAAGTTGGTTTTGGCAAGTTGTTGCAGTGAAACCTAAAGTGAAGGAAATGCAAATGGACAGCCACTAAATCATTTCAGCTCCCGTAGTATTTGGAGAGGTTTGTGAAGAAAACTCCAAGCTTTGGTGTGGTCATTTCATATAGAATAATATTTCCTGCTTTCTTGAAGAGGCTTTAAGAAGCCTCTCCTGAGGCCATGGTGTGAATGCAAATTTCCACAGTGTTCACAGTATGATTCCAATAAATCTTCTGCTGTAGAAAACTGTAACTCATCTTCCAAACAGATTCTTCTGGATGAGACCAATGTCTCACTGAACATGTATAGGAGGTAAATGATAAAGTGGAGAGTAAGAGAATCAGTGGCACCATTTTTTAAAAAATCTACTTTGACGTGTATTTTATTTTTTTCCATACAGTGGCTTATCACCAGTGAAAAAGGTTGAGAGTTCCTCCACTTTATTAGTTAAATCTGGGAACTACACCACTTAAAGAGAGGTGAGTATCCAGCATTGGAAAGAGAAGAAAGGAGATACTGTGTCCCAACCCTGGAAATATTCAAGGCCAGGTTGGATGGGGCTTTTAGGAACCTGGTGTTCCTGCCCATACAGGGAGGTTGGAACTAGATGATCTTCAAGGTCTTGTCCAACCCAAACCTTTCTATGATTTTATGATTCTTGTTGAAAAGAAGATAGAAAAGAGCATGCAGATCTATTTAACAAGCAGAGGTGGAGCAGGAAGCCACAATCTTCCCCAATCGCTGATGCTAAAGGATAAGAAATATGAAGAGCAACAATGATGAATTTTGAAAACACCAGAGTCCAAAAAGTGGTTCGTAAAGAAAAGCCATATTTACCTGCTTACGAAGAGGCATTGTCAGTGTGCCATCTCAATAGACCAAGTGATTAAAGAGAAAATTGTCACAGTGTAGTAGGTAATGCACAGTGGGTTTTTGCCGAGGGAGGAGGGCTGCCAGACTTATGAGGGATAATGATCTTAACAAAATAATGACAAAGGTGATACACAAATGCTTGAAAAAATTTATGGAGATAATTTATCAGTGGTCTGCTGTCAAGCTGGAAGGTTGCATCATGCAAGCCCCATAGGAGCCTGTCTTCTGTTCATTGTTATTCAATATTTTTATAAATTACTTGAATCATGGAATGGAGAGTAGACATATGAAACTTGTGCGTGACATCTCACTGGAAATCTCATGAGAATTTTTTTGGACAGGTTTAGAATACAAAATGATCACAAGAAATCATGTAAATGACCTGAAATCAATAAGATTAAATTTAATACCAATGATGTATTTAGGAAGGAAAAATAGAAAATGGAGATTATCTGACCAAAGCAGCATAATAGTAAAGAATCTGGACATTTCAGTGGATCCTGGAAGAACAGAAGATGTCCATTTTCACTCAATCCTGGTGATATCTCCTTATCCCAGTCTGGGTGTTGCATGTAATCAGTGCCACAGACCAATGGCAAAAAAAGAAAAGCAAATAAAAAAAGCATTATCCCTATAGGTAAGTAATAAGACTTTATGCTTTAATCAAGAAAAGAGAAATATGAAGCCTCTAGGGATATAGAGGAAACAGAGAGAATGTAACAGCTTATCATAATAGAAAAATTTACTTTGAAAGACAATGTCAGTTGTTTCCTATATTGAGAGGAGTCTGGAAAAAGAGAAAAGGGATAAGTTTGCTAGAATTGCGATATTAGGCAATAAATTTCTAAAAGGGAGATCAGGATCTCTGTAAGATAAAGATAGGACAGTTAAGAGAAGCAATTTTCAGAAGTGGTAATTGTTAAAGGAAACAAAATGTTACTGGGACTAGGAGGGTAGGGAGTGAGTTGCCTGTAACTATTTTTTCCTGGTAACTATTTCATAGGATATTAATATTATTATTAGGATTTCACTGCTGGCTTAGGGTCTGCTGGTTTAAGAGCAGCATCTCCATGCATTTCAGGTCTTTTTGCTGTTTCATTTTGGTGGAATATAGAGCAGAACATAGGCAGAGAGACCAGAACCTCACTGATTCCAGCCCATATTTGTGCAATAAACAGAGCGTCAGCCTGCAGGTGACTACCAAGTACCTTTGTGCTTTTCTCAGTGAATTACACAGGCAAGACTGAGATTTCTGTGTGTTTAGGTTACCAGGAAACACTAGCGTCAGAATAGATTCATTGTTCATCCTGCTTCACCATCCTGCCTCACCATCTTTGCATTACTACGATGGAAAGCACTCTTAGGTCTTTGGGATTAATGAGATCTAGACACATTATCTGACCTCATTATCCTCCTATTCTCCACCTAACAGCCTTCTTTGGTCATTCTTTTATTTGCCTGCAGCACCTCTACTGTAATAAATGAGATGTCTTGAATAGACAACCATCAATTTAGGCACTACTGGCTTTTCCAATGCGCAGGAGTTCTGTATGTTTACAGGGTGTGGATAAACATTGATAGCCATCCCATTGTTCTGTTGTTTGGAGGGAGCATTTCTTACTGAGATTTATTATCTCATGAATTAAAGAAGTGAATGCAATTTGTCCAATATATTTATCTGTTTAAATCATCATTTCTTTGCTTCTAGTTCTTTGCATTGAAAAGACTCCTGCTCCTCCTTGTTCTGCTGCAGTCAGGGCTCATATCCTAAGATTCATACTGACAGCCACCTGGATGCCAAAGAGATCTGGAAGAAAATGTAGTCCAACTTTGTATAATGTGTTTTGTATCCTAACATTTTTTTGTCCTATCATTTGTATCCCATCATTTTGTCAAGGTTTGCATCTTACCCTCAAGATTTTCCAGTCAACCCTTTAAACTTTCATTTGGTATTCAACAACAGCAGGAAATAAGACTTCCAGGCTTATTTTGGTTTAGACAGTAGCACCAAAAGGAATGAAGATATCAACAAGAGAGATGAAGAGTGATGGTAAGGGTAAGAAGGATAGAAATATATCATGGTAGCCTTCAGTGTATATGTTGAAACCTTCAGAGTCCTGAGTTCCCCCTTCAATACACTATATATATTTGGCTCCTACCCAGCTGAGCAGGACAACATGGCACCACCTCACTATCCCTTCACTTGGACTTTACCCTACAGTATCTTATCATGCACAGCAGCATCTGTCTAACTACAACACTCTCCAAATTTCAAAAAGCCTCTCATTGAAAGGGTAGAGCTACTTTTCTGTAAGAGGAACACGATGAGAAAATTATACTAGTACTGTTGTCAGATTTATCATCCACCCACTTCTTTTCCCCTCAGTCTAAGCTTCATAAAGGAAAAATCAAACATGCACATGCAGAGAACAGAACTGTCATTTCAATATCCAACCTAGACTTTATTTTTTTATATTATTTTTTAAACGAACAGAAAAATGGCACTACTTTGTAGGTCAGCACTAAGAAATGATTGCAAAGACTTACTGCCTCAATTAAATTATGGCAGTAAACTTTATTATAAGTACAATTATATTCCTTCAAAGGGAGGACATAAATGAAATATTTTCTCCTCTATAGCAAAGTAAGAATACTTACTTTGAAAGACACTGTGTGAAAAAGATACATTTGGGGGATTTTAAAAAGTGTAAGATTTTGGCTTTTATTTATATGACATTGGTAGCAAACCCTCCTAAACTTTGATGGTTATCAAAGCAGGGCACAAGCAAGGGTTTTGCAAAATGTTACCTGCAGCATTATTTTGTTTGCTAATATTCACAGGTATGGAAGCACTGCTGAAAGCAGCTCACTTAAAGGCAAACATGACACTCTGACGTCATCTTCTCAAGTAATATCTACAATGCCAAGAAGTTGGCAATATAGGTATCCACATACAAGATACAAGAGTTGATCAGGTCACTGTGGGTTCAATAAATGAACTATTTAAGGTTATGGAGATGTGTTAGTGAACACGAACAAAAGCATGATACAAATTTTAATTGGAAGTCAAACAGTGATGTTCTCCAGTATTACTGGTTTGAAAAATTTTACTGTTAAACTTAGGTCCCCTCCAAACTTCCTGAAGAAGAAAAGCTTTGACATTCAACTGTCCAAGAGGCTGAGTAGCATCCTGAGGACTCAGCAGATCAACAGAGCCACTTGTCAATGGCTTGTTTAGCCCAAGTCCCAGTCAATGGGACTTTGGTAGGGCTAAACTCCTGGTTCCTGTAGACGCTCTGCTGTTCCCTTCAGACTTTTCAGCTGAGCTTTGTAAAGTACCCACTTACCTAGCTTGGCTTGTGTTTGTCATAATTCATACCACAAACATCATTCCTTTTCCATCTTCTAAGGCGTGTGACATTGCTGGACTTTATTATGAAATGTGATAATCCAAATGGCATTTTTTTTAGACGATTGCTCACTATATTCCAATTACCATCAAATACACAGACCCCATACTACATTTCCACAGTTGCAAGTTACTGAATAATTTAAGTTACTGTGCTTCATTTGCTTCAGAATTATTTTATGATCCAATTCAATGTTTTAATGATATTATGAAGCCTTTGTAACGATCCAAATGGCTGGTCACAGAATGGATTAAACAAGACCATGCTCACTGTGTAAAGAAAATAATTGCTTAAGGAATGAGTTTAAACACACAGTGATGCACAGCAAAAATTGGGCTGGATGCGGTTACCATGTTGCTTTCAGTAGGACTACAGTATTTACAGATGTTGAGGAATCTCCCCAAAATAATTTAATAAATGTAAGCAATGGTAATGCATGTGAATGAATGGAGGGACAATTTACTTTTTTCACTGTCGCTTAGTCCATTCACAGCCCCTTGTGACAGGGATTGTTTTAGAAGCTTCCAGTCTGCAGGAAGGGAACGCTGGATTCTCATCAGGTGTAAATCAGCACAGCTCTGCTAAAACCAGCAGAGCTGCACCAATTCATAGCAGCTGAAAACCTGGGCATTATGTTAAGTAAGTTTGATAGTTTTAATATTCTTTGTCTTGAAGTGAGGTTCCTGGCCACTTTGTGATATAAAGTATAAATTGAAGTTTGCTCAGCTGCACACTATAAATCTCATACAATGACAGTGCTGTCGAGCTACACTATTGTCTTTTACTGCATGCATCAGGCGAGGGATTACTCTAAGTAATTTGTTTTGGAAGGCTGGCAGCCCTAATGGGGCATGCCTGATAGTGTTCAAAGGTTCTGATTAGGCACAGTCCACAGAGATGTTCTTTCAACTTGAATCTACAAAGAAAAGGACTTAATTTTTTTAAAAATCGCTTTTTTCATAGCTTCATCAATTTGGTTTCTTTGAAACTCAGTAGTAAGATGTATCAAAGGAACAGATTGTTTGCCAAAAGCCTATCAATAAATGCTTTTTGCCTGAACTGAATATACCTAATCTATTTCCACAACTCATTTTAAAATGATCCTTTCAGGACTATTATTCCTATAATGGTTTATGAAGCTGGACCCTGAACAAGCCAGCAAGGTGCCCCTGTGCAGCTGAAATGATACAAGCACATCTTGAATGGCTTTTCTAGGAAGACTAAGCAGGAGGAGGGCTCTGGCTCTGGTGGCTATACTGGCAAGGTGAGCCCAGGCTGCTCCCTGCTGGCTTGGAGAAAGTGGTGGCAAGCCTGCTGGAGATGATAAGATTTTTTGTGATGCCATTGACTTTCTGTCAGCTGCATCATTGCTCTTCCCCCATAATAATCCAGAAAGTCGTAGTTACTCAAAGCTTCACCTGAACAAATAAAAGCATTGTGATGGCCTCTTGTCTGGTTTCACAGCATGGGCAGAGCATTAGATGACATTAGCTGTATCAGATCGAAAGAAGGTGAACCTTTCTGTTGTGCAATCTGTCATTAATCTCCCCAATGCTTCCAACTCCCAGAGAGCCAAATCAGGAGAGACGACAGTTGGAAATAGCTTTAAAAGGATATTATCTCATTGATTTCTGAAAGAGAGAGATCCTTTAATGAGAGTATTGCTCTTTCAGTGTGCTCAGTCTCCATCTTTAATGTTTATTCATTTGGCTGCTTCACCAGGGAATACAAATTACAAAAATGTAGGAGCTGTACAGTAGTGTGCAAAGTGACTACCACAAGGAATTCAGGACTTCATCTCTTCCTACCCAACCTTCTGAGGCAGAGAGGTTTGTATGCTGATGATCTTGGGAGGAAAAATCAATATAAAGCAATGTTATAATATCATCTTCTCATGAAGTTGAAATTCTTGTGATTACCTGAGATTTGTGTTTGAACCACTGGTACGCATATGCTGGTTGGTGAGAGAGGATGATGAAATAATATATTTATAGTAACTTTGTGGGGCTTCTGTAAGACAAAACCTCATACCTTTCTGTTGCTGGTTTCTTTTTGAGGCATAAGCACTTCTAGACAAGTCTTTAAAGCTTGGACTTTAATTTAAACCTCTGTTCTCTTATTAGAAGTCTTACAGATTTCTTGGTAAACATAGTGAAGAAGCAGCCAAGATTAAGCATTTGCAGTCTGGAAAATAAGTCATCTAGAATTTACTTGTGGAATTGTTCATCTAGAGACAACTATGAGCTGTGCCACAAATGGGGGATTGCTCTCTCTCAGCAGCAGCTGGCTCAAAATGAGACTGTTGGTCAGCTGAAGGAGTTGGGCCCCATAGAAAGCATTTCCTCCCATCTCAGTGCAAGGTATTGAAGCAGACTGAACATACCATCTTCTTCAGACAGAACAACCTAGGTGAGGTAAGTCCATCCCAGAGTGCAGGCTCCTATGGCAATCTTTCAACACATGCATTCTCACAGGTATGTATAGTTAACAGAGACAAAAGAAGATTCAGCATTCTTGTGGTCTCTGCTGCTCTATTAACTTTCACCTGTCAGTTCACCTTATAGAATAACTGAGAAAGTTCCAGAAAACAGGTTTTATCTGCAAAATTATGAAGCCTTTCATTATTAAGCTAAACACGTTAAGTTTGTGGTAGCTGTACGAATAAATAGCTAAATTTTAGGTACTGAAATACTTTATTTACTGTAATCTTAACACATCAGTGCAAATGGCTTCAACAAAGAAATCAGAGGCAACAGGAAAAATAAGACATTTTCAAGGACAGTGTGAAGAAGCAAGGAAATGAATCACTGTTTTGGAAAGATAGAGCTAAGGGCAACATGTGGCTGATGCATTTATCCCTATCCTGTGCCAGCTGAGGAAGTATAGGACAGAGATCCACTAAATGTTATATGTTCCTGTCCACTTCTTGCTCCTTGGATACATATAGAACAGGTGGCTGAGGTTCAGTCTGCTCCTGACAGCTTTATGTCTGTTGGGGATTTACTTAGACCCAAGAGATTCTCTGATCAGTATTTCCTATGAAGTTCATTATGGTTCACATACTCAAGTGGCAGATCTGGGCTAAAAAACAAAGTGAATGCCTATCAAGATTTTACCTGGAGAAAAAAAATAACAAAGATGTATATTTTTTTTTACAAGGTCTAAAGGATGTCAAAATGATTTAAATAAAAAACAACACGTAGAAAGGTCTGTGAAGTCAAATGTGGTCAGTGGAAGGACCTGGGATACCAAAAGACTGATATTGGCTCAGTGGTTGTTCAGTATTTTCATTACTCATGTGAAAAGATGGAAGATGTGTTAATTAAACTTTCAATTGACACTTCACTAGGTGTCAGAAACAACAAAGAGGACAAAAAATAAAAGAATGCAAAAGAACTTGAAGAAGCTGGAGAACATGAAACAGGATTTGGTTTAGAAAAAGTATGTGCTAAAGCTTGAAGGAAAAAACAATCAGATCTAAAAGGAATGATGCCAAAAGAGGCCTATTATTATGGTGCTAGAGAGCTCTGTGGATATAACCTTGGAACGTAGCTTAGTTCAAGTGGAAAGTAGTCATTTGAGGGAGCTAATTGAGTCAGGCTCTACATAAGTCTTTACGTTAATTTCATAGATTAGAGATGAAACTATTTCAAAATGAACAAAAACATTTCTCAGAGGTAGTCTTCATTTTTTATAGCATGCTGGTTTAAAAACTGTATTAGTTTTAGTCTAAAAGATTATTATGTTTTCATTTTTCAAATTCCTTGATGGCTAACATGCTGTCCTACATGGCTAGACAGTTTATCTTAATTCTCCTGCCTGTCTTTGATAGATGTTTTTAAAAAGGGAAAACAAGCAGACAGGGAGGCTGCAGCACAGCAGGTTTTCTCAGTCCTTCTGTGTAGGATCTCAACCATGTGTTCAAGTATGCTAACACACACAGAGGAGACACATGGGTCTTGCTGCTCTGATTTGTAAGGTGGTGATGGATGAACAATGTGCTCCAGGAAGCTTTCTGTGGTACCTGTCTATTGAATGTGTTTGAAGAGGACTGGTTTTGATATTTATGTTGGTACTTGCCAAACACCTTAGAGCAGCAGGCTCTGTCTCTGTGCCTTCATTGCTATAGCACCCTAAGTAAAGCACCAAGAGAACACAAAGGGCTGATTAGCCTACTTTCATAACGTGATATCCAGTAGCAGATGATTACCACTTAATTAGTATTTAATTATCGGAGTAACATTTTCAAAGGATTTACTTGATAGAGCTAATACCTTCTCCTTTGTATTCTGTTTGGTCTCCCAGAGATGGTGTATTTACCACAGAGCAGGAAGGGGTCACCACCAGGATGTGGGTGAAGTGAGCCACAGAGATCTATGGGCCAAGAGAGTGGATAGCTAAAAGCCACTGTTTATGTGTATATTTCTCTTGGTTCAAATGAGATGGGTGATTACTACATGCTACAAGGAAATTAGTACTGTGAATGAGGCATAGACAAGCTGGTGCTATCATATATATTTTGAACCATATCCCAGTCCTGCCATCTGCTCTAACCAGAGTGATGTATACCAAAGTAAGTAGTTCTTTGCCTTCAAAGGTCTCTTAACTTAATTTTCAGCACAGACCTGGAAACCTTTCATGTAAAGTAAGGTTGCTAATCTTGCATTCTCTGCAACTATGAACCTATGCCCTTCAGGAGACAAAGCCAAATCAATATGACTTCAGATCTGGAAGTATATATCCAGAGACACAATTTAGTAGCTTCATTGTTGTATTTTTACAGTAAGATGCTCTGGGGTAATATTTTGTCATTGTTTTTGCACTTGACAAATTTTAATGATTATATTACCAGGCTGGTTGTACCATAAGATGTCATTAAACTCCTACCAGGCTTCCTGTTTGAGAACTGCCTTGTTAGGTCTATTTAACTTCCAGCACATTTAGCTATTAACAAGACACAGTCAGCATTTTGATTTACTGTGAGGAAGGAGAGAAAGAAAAAAAATGTCTTGCATCTTGGTATTTAAGGATGTTCTCCTCCTTTTTTCTTGATGGGCACTGAGGATTTGTATGTGGTTAATGTAAAAAGGATGTCAGTGGTACATACATGTCTTCACATACATGCACACACAAATTGCTTAGACATAACCACATGGGCACTGAATAAAGCAAGTAATTCACATTCTGTGGCTGGTCTTGCTGGCTTTTATCACAGTTCTCATATCAGGACTGCTAGTTCCAGCCCACTTGTAAGACTCTCATTAATCTTAATTCATCCTCCATCTACCTTAAAACGTGCCTTGAAGTCATTTTTTTTCCCAGCCCTTCAAAACCATGCTCAATTTTCCAGGCTGAAGACAAATTTATCAGTCTCTCATACAGCAACATCCAGTGTCTAGAAATACTGCAGCCTTTTGAGAAAATCTCTCTGGATCTTCACAATGCTGCTTCTTCACTCTTATGATTCTAACTTTACCCCCCCCGACCCCCCTCCAAAGCCAGGACTATTTCATTAATTACCAGCATTGCCAGTGTTGCAGTGTAAATCTCCAGCCATGAGGGCAAGTAGAATTGTTTTAGAAAGGATGACTTGTCTCTACACAGACTGTGTCACTTCCTCATTCATCACCCTCAAGTGATCACAACTGAATTACTCCCCACCACTGCCACCCATTTTTCAGGCACTCCCTAATTCACGGAGGGTTGTTAAAATGCTGCAAGCAAAGGTGCCCTTCTGATCTTTCCAAACATACACTAAATGGTTTGAATTTATTCATTGGACTGAGCTCATCCTGGATCATGTCTCTTTTTTGTGTGTGTCTCATTGACTTTTAAATTTTCATTAAAGCTGCAGAATCTTCTTTTGTTTGAAGACAGATCTGTCGAGGAAAGTTACTGCTGTGAAGGGAAAAAGGTGGAAAAATCTACACAAAACAACCACAGCCATGATAGAAACAAAACACAACATTGAAGCTATTAGCTTTGTGCAAAACCATCAGCAATTTGGACTAGCAGGAGTTTGAATTTGGTCTTAGGAGCATTTGGTAAGCAGCTGGTTCCCTTTGACAACAAAGAGGCTGTTGCTAGATGAAGAGTTCCAATAGCAAGTCCTGCCTCTTTAATTTGACCTATATTTTGAATTCAACCCAAACAACATTTCCAGAAGACTGAGAAAAATAAAACCATTGCTTATGATGTGTTGCAAAGCTCCCACCTGACAACACCTGATTAGCTTAGGCTTCCAAGCTTTCTTGAATTCCTGTTTCTCAGATATTGAATTTCAGAGCTGTGAGACTGAGGAGAGTCAGAAGAGGAAATGAAGAGGTCTCACAAGTCAATACAGGTTAGTGCAAACTCCAGCCTGACTGAATGACTGACACAGTTCCTGCCTCCACTGTTGGTAAGATGGGACTTGTAAAACCAGTGATATAAAGCAAACACTAAGGAACAATCTCCTCCTTTCCCTAACCTTGTCAACCACTTTGCCTGTTATGGAAGTGTTGGAAGCTGTAATATTCAATCATCTGTCCCAGAGATCCATGGAACTGAGAAAGTTCAGATGTTTTACTGGGATAGAAAGCTTTCTCAGCCTCAGTGTCTCTTTGACAGGTTTTCCTCATCCTGCAGTGGCTGTTTAGAAATTATGAATTTCTGCATGGTCACCAAGGGCTATAAACAACAAGGACAACAGGCAGAAAACAACATACAAAAAGCTGTTCTCCTAAGTGTTGTCATTTTTAACACCTCAAGACCAAGTGAGATTTGTGACTTCCTTTTATACACAGCTATCCCTCTTCTGTGGTGACTTCCACATAGATAGTGCCCGTTCCCAAGCAGAGTCCAAGGCTGAAGGGGAAGTGGGCTGAGCTCCTCCCTGTCCTGGTTTAGGCCAGGATAAAGGTGATTTTCTGGTTTGTGATTTTGCTTTTAGCTAAGTCTCTTGTAAGTAGTTGCACTTGCTGGGGTTAACAGCAAGTTTCTCAGACACTGTCTGCTTCTAGGACTGATAACATTCGATGTTTATAGTTACAGACAGAGACTGGTATGCAACCCAAGGACACTGCTCAGCTCTCAGGAACATTTTGCTTTCCAGAAGGAGCAACGAGGTCCCACCTGAACCCCTCCTCTGGGGAGGACCGGACAAGATAGATGTCAGAATTGACCAAACAGAGTATTCCATCCCATACACGTCATACTCAGTATAAATTTGAGGGATCAAAGGTCAACTCGCTCTCCTCCTTCCTGCCCTCCCTGCTTCCTTCGGTATCCTGAGAGGATTCCATCCGTCCCGGTGCCTGTGGTCCTGATCCGTGCCAGCCTGAATCTGTGTGTTCCTGCCCCCAGCTCCTGACTGCTGCCGACTCCAGGATTCCAGCCTGGACTTTCCCAGGGCTGTCCTGCAGCCTCGGTGGTGACGTGAGAGTATTGGGGAAAGGGGGGAGGAACGTGGGATTATTTTTCCTGTATATTTGTATATTTGTATATATTTAGTAATTTGTTCCTATTTATCATTATTGTTTCATTAAAGTTCTGTAGTTTAGTTTCCAACCCATAAGTCTCTCTTCCTTATTCTCTCTCTCTTTCCTTTATCAGAGGAGAGAGAGAGATTAATATATAAATCTGTTTCTCGGTTTAAATCTGTTGTTTTGCCGGGCCAGGGTTAAACCTTGACACTCCCACACCTCAGCTGTCTCCAGCCAGCAGTGCTTCAGGGAGCACAGGCACTTTGTGTGGTTTGTTCTCTCTTGTCCTTGGACACCAAAATCCAACTTAATACTGAGAAGCCTTCAGGCAGCTCTGCTACAACATGTCCAACCAGTCTGTCCCTCTCCCCCTTCTCTGGTCCCATGGAGAGCACTAGGAGACTAGGAGACTAGGAGCACTACTAGCCCTCATAATGTGATTTATCTCTTGTTCATGGAAAAAATTCAGACAGCCTATTTTTAGATCCTTTGCAACAGAATGCCATGTAGGGGACTTTCATATAACATGCTGTATATATACATGTATATATATATAGTCTCTTCCTAGCACATCCTTTCACATAGGTGAGCCTCAGAAAATATTCAGCCATCGAGTCACCCTACAGACACTGAAAATCTCAGATAATAGCTCTTCCTTTACAATGAAGCAACAAGAAGACATTCTACATAATTGTATTATCTCAGGAAAGCTAAGCACCTCTTTCAGAAATGATACCGTGGGCTGCTTTTTTTCTTCACATAAATGTCTTTTGTTCAACTGATTTTTCTGTCCACTGGCCAGTATGTTGATTTGTCAAAATAGTTGATGTTTTGGCAAAACCAAGTCACATTCTCTACAACTTCTGGTATTAACTGAGCCTTTCATGGTTAAGGGAAAAAAAAAATTGGAGCAAGGATTCACATGCCAGAGTGCCAGCCAAAAGACATCTCTTTAAATACAATTGTTTTCTTAGGGCCCAGTTTGGTATCTCAAGCCAAAATTGCTGGGGTGTGAGTGTTGAAACTCCCCTTGAAATCCCACCCCACCACATCAGTGGGGTAAGAAGACATGTCAGTGTGTGCCATGTTGTGATACCCAGCCTCTCCTGGACAATCACAGTGATGGACTGCAGAACCATCCCTGGGTTTCTCCTGGCATCTGCTCTTTTGAAAGCAGATTGTGTGTGGCTTTGAACATGGTCCCATCCTTCTCAGGCACAGTAAGTAGAGCAGCAGGTGAAAGGATGATGGCAATGTCCCTATGAAACAGGGAGTATCTTCTTTTCACTGCATTCTATATCCAAAGCCTGATCAGAATATGAGAGGATACAGAAGGAAAGTTAGGACCTCCACAGGGTATTGGGCTCTGGGAAAGTTGTTGTTGAACACCTAGAAATCTGGTCTTAAATAAAATAGGAAACTAGCATCCTCTGTAAATCTTGTGTCAAAACTTCTCTTTCAAATGAAAGTTTAAAATCTCATTTCTTGCTATAAGTAACAATAAGGTATGCTACACAAACTCAATTACTCTGAGATTTGGCTAACCAGTAAACCCTTTTCAGGAGTGGCACTGGCTTGGAAGCAATCTAATAATCAAACCATTGATATTTCAAATGTACAAAGCCAGAGCCTTTATCCAATTTCCAATGTGTCATTCTCTAATTCAGTGTTTATGTAGGTTATACTCAACTGAGTAGGAGTTGCTATGTGACTCCCTTAGGATTCTTTCTCTTCCCTGGGGTAAAAAAGTCAAGACCTGATCTAACCTTTTTGAACATTCATGGAGTGTTTATAATATGTAAACACACCTTTATTCCATTATTTGGCAGTAAGTGTGTTTCCACAGCTCATTATTTCCTGCTTGAAATAATGCTTAATTAGTGCTGAATTACAATGGAATTGCTGTGGAACTACACAAGCCATCCTTGCAAATCCCCTGATGAATTCAATGTGATTGCTGCTATTGCACTGAATTTTAAATGGATTCATAATGATTAGAAACCTAGGGCATACCTACCTCTTATTGATCAGTGTATGACAACAGGATTTCTTTGTAAACAGAGTCATGTAGGCAATACGTTGATACCAGTATCTGAAGGTTTTTAGTGCCTCTTGGGAGGAAAATAGTGACTGTGGCATTTAAATCCAAGGATACAGTGATAAATGAATCAAATCTTATTAGTTTTTCACAGGTCCATTGGGGCTGCAAAGTTACCAATCCTGCTGAGTGCACAAATAGATTGAATTTAGGTTTTTGTACTGAAAAGAGAGACAGTACTGAATTTAATCAGAGATACACAACACAGAGGTTCTTAGCTCAGGTACAGTGTTTATGTTCACAAGGGTGTCTCTCCATGAGACTGAGCCTTGTAATCACAGAGAAAGTTTCTTTTGTTTTTCTAAATGAGGGATTGGATCCCAAGTTCACAAAGTTGCTTTGTGGAGAGCAACTTTCCCATCTGATCCCTGAAATGGGAACAACTCTGCACTTCTCCATTGCAACCCTCAACTAGAATGTGAGGAACAGGGAGGTCTATATTCATACACTGTCCAATCCCAACTTTCACCTCTGCTCTCTGAAGTTCTTTGAGCCTGATGATTCATGGAGAAGCATCACCAATTCCCCAGCTAGGACATCTGCCTCTGGTGCAAACTGGGAAGAAACTTTGCCTTCTGTTTCAAAACTCTCATTCATTGTTTGTTTGGTCAGGCTTGTGATCTTGGGGGAAGCATGTTGGGACTCGGCACAGCACCTTCTTTCACTGGTGTGCTATTAACTTTCCTTTTCTAAAATTGCAGTTTTCATAGTCTCCCATGCACTGAATCTTGCAACCCTTGAAGCAAATGCCAAAGCCACTACTGATTTCCATAGAAATGCTTTCTAGCACATTGGGTTTTTTTTCCTCTTTTGCAACAGATCTTCTGAGTTTGCAGTATCCTTCAGATTTTGACATTTGGAACAGGTTAGGCTGACACAAACATTTCACTTTAATACCCACCATGTAAGATTTATTCCCATAGACTTATATTGGTCTGTGCTCAAATTAGCAGTGGTTCCAGGCAGTCTGCTTCCCTGGGCTATGCTGGCATAAATCTGCTGACTTTGGGGGAGTTAATTCTGATTTTCACTGATAAATGCAAGAAAGAATTCAGCACTCTCCACCTAAAAGGCTTAGATTAGATTCCTTCTGTCCCCATTAATATTACCACTTGTATTCTTTCTATGTTTCTTTTGCAGTGCATGTCAGTAAGTACTTGCTCTCTGTCCTTTAAAATTCCTTTACCTATTAAGAAAACTGAAACTCCTTTCCTTAATGAGTTCCTAACTGATCTCTCAGTCTGAAATACACTTGAATGCACTTTGAAAAAAACCCTCTGTCTCTGAACTACATAAAGGGCTACAGAGTTGGCGAGGACAGTCTGGGTCATCAAGTCTTGTCCCTTGTAATCTCAGCAAAACAGGTAATGGGTGCTTAATAAAGGTTGGTTCACTGAACATCCCCTCATCACAGGCCACAGACTGCAAGAGGGTTCCCCTCTACTCAAAAATTAACTCAGGATCATTCGGGAACCATCTATCTCCATGAAATAAAAGCTACCTGAGTTATAATAAACATCAGAGAAGACAGTGTACACAGATTTTATTTACAAAATATTGTGCTTTTGTGAGGCAGCACTGAAGGGGCTGGGCCCAGAAAAGGATGTTTAACACATACAAATCCAACCACCAGTGCATGCTGAGGTGGTGGCAATGTCAGAGGCAGCGTAGTCATGGTGTTTACATTGGTCACAGGGACACGTAAGTGAAAAGGGAGAGTAAAAGTTCCTACAACTTGGCCATCACCCTTAAAAAGGTATTTGCAATGGGTTCTCAAGCAAAGAAAATTTCCACACATCTCCTGGCCCGCAAGTTGGAACTGGGCCTTGAATTTCTATGCTCTAGGACTATCTCTGTCTATAATCATGCTCCCAGTTATGTGCCGTGTTTGCACAGGCTGGGCTTGGCAAGATGCAGATAGTAATCTTCTTGGGTTCAAACAGGAACTTGCATCTAACTTGCAATTGGGAGAGCCAACAGCTGGGTAAAGAATCTTTTCCATATGCTTAGTCTGGGTCAAAATGTAGACATGCTGTGTTGCTACAGGCAAATGTTGAGGAAATTATACTCCCATATAACTTCTGGCAGAGCTGTTCTGTTCCTAAGTCTTATTAAAATGGTTTGCTTCTGACATGTTCTAGCTTGTACAATACATTCAGTACTTTAAAAGTAATAACATGGTGGAATATCCTTCCCACAAGCTATTCTGCTCTCCTTCCAAGAGACATAATCTGATGCTGAGATCAGGAAGTATTCATGCCTTCTCAGCACCTTCTGTTCAGTCCACATGCCCAGCAGGTATGTAGACAAGGTTTAGTAGTCATGCATGTTTTAGAGATAAGTGTAGGAAGGGACTGAGAAGAGTGCACATCACTAGTCTGATACAAACCTGTCCTACAGAACACTGTCACTCTCTTGTTGTCTGGCCTGGATGCTGCTGGTCCCTCTGACAGCATTGAATGTTTAACCTTTCCCAAATGGCTGCACACATTTCACTCTACCATGAGAGATTAAGAAGGTTGAATGTCCCTTGTAATCTCAGCAAAACATGTAATGGGTGCTTAGTTCAGATTGGTTCACTGAACACCCCCTCATCACAGGCCACAAACTGCAAAATGGTTCTCCTCTACTCAAAAATTAACTCAGGATCATTCAGGAACGACCTATCTCCACAAAACAAAAGCTACCTGAATTATAATAAACATCAGAGAAGACAGTAATACACAGATTTTATTTACAAAATACTGTGCTTTTGTGGAGCAGCACTGAAGGGGTGCTGCTAAAACTAAAACTAAAGATAAACTAAGTCTAATCCTTAGTTGTGCAATATGGAGGATAATCAGTTTAAGTAATGGAAGGCAGTGACTTTAAGTCATATGCATGCGAAATACACAGCTACATTAGCCAGTCAGGCAAGGAAACAGAGACATTTCCTGAGGTGGGAAACATATTGAAATGCTAATAGACCCCAGCAGGTATTGTTGGTTCTTTGGGGAAAGGTACCTAGAAGGAACTTCTTAATTGTATGCTCACCAGATCCTTTCAGCAGATCAAAAGAAAGCACCAATACCAGCAAATAAACTTTGATATGTGCCTTTCACTACTAGTACTAATTGGAAGGAAATTCCCTGGCCTGTGGACCAACACAATTAATTTAAAAACATTGGAAATGTCAATTGAATAAAGGGGGAGGGTTGATTAGAAACATGACCTCATGTCTAAGAAGATAATAAGGGTTCTTGACATCTGAACAACAAAAGGTCATGAGTGTATAAACAATGAGATAAGAAAGAAACATCAGCCAGAGCCCAGACAGTGACGTATGAATCTCATGTGAGAAAGGGTGCTGGGCAGAGAGGAAACTTCCTGCTTCAGAGCTGAGACAGAGTCAAGCACACTCTGAAATGGAAGACCTGAATTCCGTACTCATGTGGTCCCACTTACTGTAATCAGAGTTTCAGGGCTACAATTGAAGTCAGAGTTTTGCCCTTAATGCTCTAGTTTCCTGCTCATCAAGAATGATTGGGTCCTTTCTTGTGCAACCTTGTACCTGAATTACCCAGCAATGTGCAGGTCAGAGAAGATTACCCCCATGATGAGGAGTTAGGGAGGATGACAGATAACCCTGGAATAACTGGCTGAAAGGGGTATGCAGAGATATGCAATCTTCTCCTACTTAAAAAAGGTCATTCCTTTGCCTTCAGCAAGGAGAGACCAGTAATTAGGTCAATAGCTGGATTTCTCCTGTTGGGAGAACCAGGCTTGGGGGTATATCTCATCTCTTTGACAGAATAGAGTTTGTCTTCTCTACAGACATGCAGCTGGAGCAAAGCAGAAGAGAAGGCAAGATATATATTAGATTTGAACTTCATTTTGGGCAATAATTTCCTACATAAAAATTGTGTTTGCAATCTGCTGGATTTGCTATCAAGTGCATATTCTTTCTAGATTTCCTTTTATGTCTCCTCAGACATCTCTGTCACAATATTTACAGAGGATGTTTGCAACATATAAAATGAGATCATGAGGAAAGACACTTTTTTTTTTTTTGACAGGGAAAACAGTTCGAAGGCCAAGGAAGGGCTGCTTTTCCACATCAATCTCATCATTGCTTGTGATAGGCTGCCTCTTAAATTCCAAGATCTGAACTCAACTGACTTTGCTGGCCATATGGAAATACAGTGATTGTGCCCATTAGAGTTTTGACTAGTGAAAAATAATTTGAGGATGAGTTTGGGGTTTGCTTTTTTTTCCCTGTTGTGACATATATAAATAACACTAGAAACTCAAATTGAGTCAAAACAGAGAAAGTGGTAGAAGTCATAGCTCAGCATCTTTCCACCTGAAGCATCTGCCTGTGAAATTACAAATTTGTATGTATGCCTCAGTATACCTGGATTTCCCAGCCTCGTTTTCTGTACTGACACAGCAGGATAGTGTGGTGTGAGTTGACTGATTGAAGAGACAGTGTGTGGATGTGATTTGAGAATTTGTGTTAGGTTTGTAATTTCCCACACAAATTCTGTTTGCAGACTGATGAGCCTCTATCAAATATACATCCCCTCTGAAGTTTCACTCTATCCCTCTTCTGAAGTCTCTGTTATTAAATTTTAAATTTTGTTTGCAGTCTTTAGATCCTACTTACAGATTCTTCCAGTCTTCTTCCTCTCATATTCCTAAACCTTACTTATATCTGACCAAAAGTGCATTTAAGTCCCATTTTTCCTTCATACATGCTTTACTATCACTGCCTTTCACTCCAATGTCAGTGAAAGAAAGATTTCTTAGCTACCTTACTCTTCTTTATGCAGTTAATCAAAATTCTGTTCCTGATAATTCTTATTTGCTGTAATATTAAGTTAAAATTATTAGCATCTTTATTTTTCCTCAATTTTAATCATCCATAGTCTTGCAATGCCAAAACATCTGATATTTCTTGCTAGATGATTATGCATATTAAAATAATTTAATGAACTACATTGTTTTCCTCTGATTTTTTCAAAAAACAAAAAGAAAGAGAGAAAGGAGTGAGTAAAAATAGTAGGAAAATGGTTAAATCTGGCAGAAGGAACATTTCTAGTAATCAGGTCATAAAGAAACAGTGCAACAGTCCTCTTTCCTTATTAGCTTCCTTCGAAGTTGGGCACACTTTCACAGCTCCCCAGGAATGTAGCTGAACACAAGTGGGTTCTATATTTTAGGATATGCCATGAGAGTATATTATTTTAAACTAAAAAGAAAATAAGTATTTCTCTTTTGCCTGTTCTGTGAAATCCCAGAGAGCCTGACACATTCAAAAATAAGAATGCACAGAAGGAAAGCACTACTCAGAGCGACTAAATGAGTTATTTTCAAGCTGAACCCATTCTTGTTTGTATTTGGCCCCAAAGCTACTGCAGCCAGCCAAAGTGGAGTTGTATCTGGGCCCTTAAAAGTGTGTATTGTCAGTGTGGAGCTTGTCACTTACATACCAAAGCTGAGAGGGCCAGGAAACCCACTCCAGACATTGGCATCCAACTCTCGAAGCTGCCCAGCAGTCCCTCATGTGAATCTGGATTCTCTGAGAAAATGAAAGGAATGAGCAAAATAGAGCAGAGTAAGTGGTGACAGTAGCAGAAGACAATTAGTATTGGCAATGTATCTCCATGCCTGTGTGGTTCCTGATTGATTACCCATGTCTTAAAAATGTAATTACTGAGTATACTTGTACTACAGATGCATGTTTAAACTATTGTACTTGACAAAGATGTTAGAAATAAGCTGTTCGTGTATCCATGGAAAACAACCTTAATATGGTGAGCTGGGACTGGGAACAATAATGCTGTGAAAGTTGTAATAGTTGATTATAAATTATTTGCTTATCAAATTAAGTTTGAGTTAATAAAGTTACAATAAGGTGGTATGTTAAATCTAAAAGTGTGGGTTTAAGTGTATTTATAATGAAAAAAAGAAAAGTCCAGAAAAACAAGGGGAGGGCTACCCACAAGAACCCTGTTGAAAACCTACTGCCCCAGCAACAGGAAGAGCCCGTGAAGCAAGAACCAATGAAGGAAGAGCCCACAAAGTGAGAACCAATGAAAAGACTAAAAGGGGGGTATAAAAGAAGTGGGTTTGCCCTGTTTAACTTGCAGACCATTGGCAGAGCAGAGACTCTTATTTGCCCTTTAGCAAATATTTAATAAATGTTTAATGTTTTTAAATTTTAAATTTCTCTGGTCTATTGACTATAACAAAGTGGATGTCATGTCACTGAACCTCTCTCCTTCTGGGTCTGGATTCTTTTTGTTATGGTGTATTTCAAAGTATCCCAAATGCCAGAATTATGTATTTATCTTAAAAACCTTGAGTGTGGAGAGCTGCAGAACTAATTCTTTATAATAATAAAATATAAGAAAATAAGCATTCCCAAATGAGGAAAAGGCTGTCTTAGAAGAGAGATGATTTGTTTGAATTAGAAGCTCCAAGTAGGCTTGGTTTCCTTGAGCAATGCAGTGGCATTTTGTTCTTCACCAACCCCTGCAATCTCAAGCCATACTGCCCTGCTGCAAAAACTAGATACCAAATCTGATACCAGACAGGAAACAACTCCATAATTAAGTGGTTATGATACAGATGCCCATTTCAGAGCTAAGATTAAATGATGGTGAATCAAGAGATCAGAACACCCTTGAAAAGAGGAAGACAGACTCAGAAAAACACATTAAAGGCCCTTTTTTTCAAGAAGTTAGCTCTTACCTTAGTTTTAATACATCTTATACATCTGAATGTACAGATAATGTTCTTTGGGGGGAGGGAGGTTGGAATAAGAAAAAAAATAACAAAAACCCCACAAACAAACAAAACAAACCAAAAACAAACAAACAAAAAAAACCCCAGCGTGTTAGTGGTGTTAGTGTAAAGGCAAGAAAGACTGTCATGGACAGTTCCAGTGATTTCCTTCCAGTGATTTCCTTCCAAACTCATGATGCCAGCTGTGACTAATTTCTCTGTAAGATCTGGTTAATGATAGTAATTGAAAACTGTCTGTCTAAATTAACAGACTCTTCTTCTCATGATGCCTCAATGCGTCTATAATAGTCAGACACAGTGTGAGGTGAGGTTGCCTTTCCTAAACATGTCCCAAAATCAACAGCAGCAGCCAGCTGACCTCCTTAACCAAGCTTCCTCCACTCTCTTCTTCCTTTACCACTGTAAATCTGAACTACCACTGAGAAAATAACAGTGCTAGGTTCTCTTTTCAACTACTAAAATAGCTCAGACACCACTCAGCCTTTCAAACAGTGGAGATGGCCCTCCTGATATACCAGCCCTGCTACCCACAGACCTATTGGTAAGTATCTGAGAAGAGCCCCATTCACAGAGACTGCTCCCTCTCCAGTGCTGCTGATGTTATTGTCCCCTTTCTGCCCTCAGTGATTACCACAAATCTGGTCTGTTTACTCCTTAGCCAGAGCTGATAGTGGGATGATGTTTTTAGGAGTAAAATTTTCTGCTGATTGTTGTGGGAAGGTCCTGTTTTGTCTGAAGCACTGTCTCTGGGGAAAATGGTAAGAACCCCTTTGGTAGACTGCTTAAAATTAGACAATAGGCTGTTCAGTGTACAAATAAGGAGCAATCTTTCCCCAACGTGGAAATGAGCTAAATGATGGAAATTTCTCTGCCTGTAACTGCTCCGAATCTGCCTAGTGCTCTGTTCCCCTGGACTGTTCACCCCAAATGAAAATCAGCTGACAACAGCTGCAAAATGGATTAACTGAGGTCTTGCACTATTTTTGTCTCTCAGATTACTCATTGCTTTGTAAAAGACTTTGTAGGGAATGACACTGAATGCTTGAGCATTCTGCTTCCAGAAGGCTTTGTGGGGCAGAAGTATTCACAAATAACTGCGAACACCAGAAAAATGTTACAGGGTTTGAGGAAGCCCCAAACAGATTCCTTTTGCTCTCACAATCTACATCCTCTTCACACCACTTTGTTCTGGTTTCTATCTCAGTTCTTTCCAGGATCTCCATGCTGATGGGCCCTGTGGCAGAGAATAGAGGACAGTGCACCAAGAGGCAGTTGAAGAGCCTATGTAATTATTATGGGCTTGCTCCTCAGCAAGACTGTTTTTAAAGGGTAATGACATTGAAGTTACAGTGCTTATATCCAAAAGTAGAAATGGTCCTGAATGGCAAAGAGTTCTTGCTCTATTTTAATAAACTGCTTTAGCTTAGTGATGTCTAAATATATTATTAAACTCTTTGAAGTACTTTCCTTCAAAGGACAAGTAATGACTGTTTGGAGATTAGCCTGGGTGCCAATCACATGATCTTTCTTGTTTACATGGTTGTGTTCAGATTCATATGTATGTAACCAGTCTTCAGTGATTTTTCTTTGGCTAAATACTGTGAGATCATCTTAGAAATTCATTGCAATTCAGCACAGGAGCCTAGCCCCACGTGCTGCTAGCCCCACTATCTTACTTGCAGTGAATGTGTCTTCCAGTCAATCCATTATGCCTTAGACTTCCCTTCCCATTTCAGCCTCAGTTTGAGAGGAAGCAAAGTGCTGCAAATGACTTTTCCATGACTAAAGCACCAGATAAGGTTTTAGAAATGCAAAAGTGAGCCACAGTGCACCATTTAGGTTACACCCTCTGTTTAAAAAAAAAAAAAGAGAAAAAGAAACAGAAAGCTATCATAGGTTGTCCCAGCCCTTCTGACCCTGCCACATAGTGCTTTGCCAGATACTCCTTCTGCCAGAAGTCATGATTAAAAATTACCACTCAATCTTTTAAGATGAAGAAGTTAAAAAAAGCAACTGGCATGTTAGAGAGGATATTCCCAGCAGAGATGCCAGGCAGTTTTTCTGCATACCTAAGCACTTATCCTTCATACATGAACACTAAATTGCAGCCACACAAAAGTCACAAGTTGCCTATCATTAGACACAAGAAGCCATGATGAGCATTATTCCTCCTGCAATTTTTGCCACTGACTCAGTGCTGCAGAAGCAGCAGCATTTTGCTGTTGGTGGAACAGTTTTGGAGGCTGTATTTGTAACTGAAGAGACTCAACGACTTGTGCAGACATTTATATTCACATCAAATCTCAAGAAATTCCCAGGAGAAGCAATGGTTAACACCAGTGTCCTTGACAAATATGAATAACATCATGTTTGTGCCGGGGTGAATTTCTCCCTGTGGCATTCTCTGCTTCCAGTCCTTAAGTGTTGTTCAGTCTGGCTTGTTCACTACTGAGAATGCAGCAAATTCAGAACTTCTTGAGATATTTATTTTTCCTCTTTTTTAACTGAGACAGTTAGAAATTTTCTGTAGAAAAAAAATGCATGAAAATAGATCCTGGCACAGTGCTATGATCTTATTTTTTATTTTCTCCTAAGTTCTAGTTTAGCATCTCTTTTCTTTTGACCAGCCAGTTCATGTGCTTCTGAAAAAAGATCCAAAATGAAAATTTCATCAAATCTTGTACGGACCTATGTGAGGAATGTCAGTCTGTTTCTATTTTCCTGAGGGAACCTTCTTCAACTAGAAATTAAAATATCCTTTGTTGTGGGTTTTTTAACTAGTAGAGTGATTATACATATTTTGGACTTTGCTTTCAAAAACCTCCCAAAATTCAAAAAAAGCTCCCAAGCCAGCAAAGGAAAACTTCAAATCCTTAAAAATCTGTTACTAGTTATGAAAACAATGATAATCATGCATACTACAGAAGTGCCTGTGGCATAAATGCTATGTGGCCTCTAGATGCCTTGGAAAGTTTGTAACCCAAGTGGTCAGCTGAAAACCACATTGTTATTCTAAGTTTTCTTTAGAGCTGTATCTCCAAGTTAAGAAGTGAATCAATCATTCCAGAAGCTTCTTCTGTACTAGGAGACTAACACAGACAGCCATAGATATAGAAATTTTCAGATAAAATCCAAGTTTTGTTAGAAAACATTTGTTTCTTGAGATAAATGAACAAGACTTTCTGGGTTTTTCAAAAAGTCAAGTCCAATGCAAGGGTCTTGGCAACCTGTTAATTTTGTGTCCATTGCATCACAGAGAATCACATGGTCTAGATTACCTGCTCCATGTTGCCCACTGATAGATCAGATCACAGTCACACTGGGTACATGGATAATCTCTCCAAATCAGATACGTGAAGCTTCTCTTAACAATCTTGCTTAGTGTTTTAGGGTTTATAGGTTTTTTGGCTGTTTTTTTTTAAACTTTATTCTGACTCAAAATGCAAGGAGGAAGCACTGATTTTCTATCCATCCTAACCATGAAGAGGTGAGAGAGCAGCCACTGCTTGCTGACCCTGATGCAAAAAAATGTCCCTGTAATGATAACACTTCATTCAACATTTACTCACCATCCTGGATAAAAATGGACATCAGAATATATTAAGGTTATGCTTGAATTAAGCTGTTCTTATAAAAGAACCTAGAAATCAAAACCCCCCACAATTCTATTGGCATTTGCTAGAGACAAATCCAGTAATTGGACTCTGGATCATTTAAAATTTATCCATAATAATCTAAAGAAATTTGCTTCATTTAAAGTGCAGTAAGAATGTTTTCCTCTGGCTGTGAGAGGTGAGATACTTGGGCTAGGCTAAAGATTATATTGGTAAATAAAAAGAAGGAGCTGTGACAGCAGGGGACAGAAGATGAACAGGAGTGTGCTATTTCTCTGGGTTTGTTTACAAGTCTTTCTATCAGTCATCAGTGCCTGAAGCCAGAGGAAGTGTGGGCTTCAACCAGCTCTTTAAAGTGTAGATTGAGTTGCTCCCGTTGTTGATGTTCGATGTGGATCATTTAATTCATTCTGCAGAAAATACGAAAATCATGTGGCTACAGCAAGTCAGCCCAGCAGCAAGTTGTCTTGAAAGCTTAGTTTTCTCTGTTTTATTAGGAAGCATTGGAACATGTCCCAGTAGCTACCTCAGTGGCTCCACTGACATTTCTGGCAAAAAAAGGAGTAGCCAGTGCTTCATGCTGCAGGGGTTTCAGATGGTATATTCAGTAGTTCCAGATGACACAGAGATGATATCAAGCCTGTCTGTGAAAATGCTTAGAGATACTAAATAAAATAAATGTTCATAATTTTTTGCCCCTGTAGATTAAGGAATTTAACCATTCAGACTAGAGATCAGGTTTACAGCTGGTATTGCCTGGTATGGCTTGAATGACTTAAGTAAATATATCACAGATTAATTTGCAAGTCTCCTGTTATAACAGTTCCATGTCCTTTCCTCCAAACCCAGCTAAACCCCAATACAAACAGTGAATTTCAATTAAAATAAAAGCAAACATGCTTTTTACCTGATGAAAACAACATGCTTTTTATCAGAAAAAGCTTTCCATTCCTTCTTTTCCATCACCTAGATGCCAAAGTGCTGACAGCATTCATGCTGCCAATTCATCTGTCCAAAGGATTTCACAATGATGGTGGTTACAAGGGTCACATCACGAGGAGATTGGACCAAGCAGGAAGTCAAAGCCTCTCCTTTGGCTATTGCAGCAGAAACAGGACATGGGTCTAGTCACTGCAGAGGAACAAAATGTCCCATGGGTCCTCTTCTGATGTGCTTTCGTTATTTTCTTTTGGCAAAGGAGAGGAAAAGTATATGTGACCTTAACCTCCAATGGGGAGTTCAGGACTCCTAGTGGGGTGTTCTGATATATCATATACAGTACACACTTTCCCAAATTTCAGGTAAGTTCTCATTCAGATTTATTTTTCTGCCCCAATGCAAAGGCTGATCTGAGCTACAGAGGTCCTAGAGTCCTCATCTCCATGTGTTGGAGACATACTTGTCAATATTAGTTAGTCTCTAAGCAAATGTGCTGTCCAGAGCTAGGGGGAACAGATAATAAGGTTCCATAGCTGCCATTTAATAAGTTCCCAGGTACACAGAAATAGTAGAAAAATCCTTGTTTTGTACTGTGTTTTCCATTTTCTGCTGGAAAATCACATTAAATAATAATTTTCATGGAACATGGAAAATTCCACCTGCAGCACATGTTGTATTATTGCAGATGAGGGATATCAGATACTGTTTACGGAGGCAGACAGATTGTTTATTCAGCAGTGGCTAGAGCTGGCCAACCAGCCTTAAAATAAAACTGTCTGTGAAATGCTTGCAGGAACCAAAATGATTTACTATCAGAAATATCTGTTCATTTAATAAATTCAGCTAAGCCTTCCAAATGCAGTCTATGGTTTGATTAATTGAAGGATCTAGAGAGAGGTGCTTTCACTGGGGTTCAGGATATTGCTGATCATTTATTTTTGTGTGTGGGAGGGATGGTATGGCTCTTTCACAGGAGGAGAAGGCAAAGCATCCTCTTTGATAGTTCTGTATTCCAGGGCAAGTGAACAGGCAGGGTCATTTCTGGTGTGACACTAAGTAAGTACTCTGTGAGGGTTGTTGTTTACAACAAGCAAAATAACTTGTTACCTAGTTGAAGTAGGGGATAACTTTTATTTTATTTTACTGCCCTCAGGTTACAGAAACTTGTAGTCAGGACATATGAACACTTAGGGGCTTCTCTGGATTTACTCATGTAAGATTTCACCTCACAAAACATTTAGTTCTTTCTTTATGACTGTTCCATAAAACAGTCATAGGGAGGAGTTTTTCTCGCACCCTGGTTATTCAAATGTCTTCTTCCCATTGCTTTAATATCTTCTTCATTCTCCTCTCATGTATTTAAAACTTTGATCTGTAAATGTCCTTTGGTAGCCCCTTCCACTTGGCCACATACATCTAAATTGGTGATTCAAGACCACACGAGAGGGAGGTTATTCACCTTTTTATTTATTTAGTTGTCATTTTTTGAGGAAAAACTTCACGTACTCAAGGTGTTAGAGCATTTTTTAGGTTAAATTATAATGTAAACTCAATATGCTGCAGAGGTCAGGACCAGAGCAAACTAGTCTTGTATATTCTGGCTCAGCACTCATAATCTGGCCTTTAAAAATAAAAATGTATTGAAAAAAGGAAATCATGGTTGATGGGGACCATTATTTGTAGGTATGTCAAGAAAAATGTTACAGAATTCAGATTGTGCAGCCCCTGGACTAAAAGAATATCCCATGGGGAGCACCTAAAGCTGCTTTACATTTACTCTTCAAGATCATCAGCTTTGTTGAGGGAGACTAAAGAGGTTATGAACCTGTGAATATTGCAGATCCACAGACAGATGTTTGGGTTTTTTTCTTTCTGCCTGCCTGACCTAGTGAAAATCCCTTTAGTGAATTTTCCCGTTGGTGCCTTCCTGTTGGAAGCAGCCACTTGTGGAACTTTTCACAGAAACCATTTACCAATAGCATGGTATTTTGCAGCAACCTTCATAAAAAATTGTTCTGCCATGTATTTGGCACACAAAAGGGTCACCTCAGCAACTGTATGTACATTGACCATCTGTGACAAGTCTTTCAAGCAACAACACATGAACCATCCAACCAAAATAGATGTCTCATGCCACAAGTTTAAATTCTACATTTTTGATGGCTCAGAAAGAATCAGATTCCTGGCATGCCTTTGCATACATTATAGCTAGGTTCAAAGAGGGTGATGTCTCGCATTTTGGGGGCTAGAGCCAATTAGCAGTAGCCAGGATTTTCATCAGTCAGGCACTGAACAGGTCCCCTGGGTGGCAGCCAAGACATCATGTGCTCAAAAACCTTGCAATTTCAATTTTTCCTAGATTTCCCTTTGCATGCCTGTGTTTTAAATCTTGATGAAATTTCATCTTCCCCTTTCTAGTCTGTTGATGGGCCTCCAGCCTGATGCAAAGCCCAACCACTGCCAAGGACAAATGACTCAGGAAGGTAAAGACAGTTCCAGGGCACATGCAGATTATTCTGTTCCCTTAACACAGCCTGTTGACCAAACTTGGTCATGCTGGTGGATTTTTGTTGCTGAGAGGTGGGACCTGGAGTGTGCCTGGAGGTTCCTCAGAGGCAAAGGGGTGCCCAGCCACCTGTTCCACTCCTTCTCATGAAAGTAAGTTCTCCTTTTATCTTTGCCTTCTCTGTAGCTAAGGCACCTCTTGGGGCAGAAAAACTTGGTTTTCCCTCCACCCCTGAAAATCTTAGATCAAGTTTTGCCCTGAGGCTAGCAATGGAAGCAAGGCAGGCACCTACTGAAGTTGAATTACAGGTCAAGGCACTACCTGGTAGTCATTCTCCCAACACTGATGTCAGTCAGCATTATTAACTCTGGCCTATTCTGTTTGTACACAGCAAGTCAGTCAGCTGTGGCTGCAGAAGGTTTATCTTTGTGAAATTTTTTCCAAGGTTCAGCAACAGAATCAGGCAGTGCTCTCACTGATGACCTTAAATCAGTGGCCATGAGAGTGATCTGACTCCTACACTCAGTCTCCCCAGGTTTAACTAATTACATGTTTCTTATTATCTGCTGGTAGCTGATGAATCATTCCTACTCCATTTGTCTCCAAAAGATCATTGTAATCATTGCATTGGCAAGCTTTTGTTAAGATGCAGAAAGGACAATACAGCTGGGATCCAAATAGTTAATTTGTGAAAAATACGTTTTCAGGATTAGGAAACAAGCAGCATTTCTACCTGGAAGTCAAAATGCTGGATTTTATTTCACAAGTGAAGATGTTTGATATTTAGGAAGGTTAAAGAGGTGAAAGACAGAGTAAAAGTCTCTGTGCAGTATCTCACATAGAAGCTGTATCTGCAATCAATTTACTGTAAAAGCTGAATGGACAGGATTTCTTCTGTGTGGTTTTTCTCTTTGACTGTGCTAGCAAATGGCACATGAGGTGTAAATACTTGGGCTCTGACTCTATGCTCCTTATACAGCTGGAAGTCCATCACAGGCAGCAGGAATCCTGCCCTAGCTAAGAACTGCAGATTTAATTTCAAAAAGTTGAACTTGCTGCTGGTAACTGATTATAGAGTATTAACTCTGCAGTTCTTCCTGTGAAAAAGATAATCACCGAGACCCCCCATATCACAAACATGAAAGGACGGCTGAAAGCAAGGTTTCTCTGTGGTGTTCATTGCCATAGAAAACACATGTTTCTATTGTGCTGTGTTTATGGAAGTCAGATCTCAAAATCTACACTGGGACTCCTCAAGCTCACTGTTGGAGGATCCATCTAGAAAGGAAGCACTCAGCAACATCACAAACCCTCACACAAGTCCCATTCTGGGAACAGTGGGCACTAGTAAGATCACACTGACTTTAAAAGCAAGGGTTAATATAAAAGCATACAGTAGAGCCATCTTTTCAAATTAGTATTTCATCCCTAAGTGCCCTTTAGCATGCTACATCACAGAACAGAGATGACATTTTCTACCCTTGCAAATGTGCTGTGCTCTTCTAATCAGGGTGTGTAGCGTCAGTGTTGCTGGTTTGTAACACAGCCTGGCCTACTGCAGAGATCTCATTTGCAATATCTTGCCATCCTGATGCCAAGCCATAGAGCTTCTTAAATAGAGCATTACTGATAAGGGCGGACTATCTGGTAAATGTCTCATATTTCAAGCACAGCTGAAATATGAAATATGGCAGGGATTAGGAACATCTTTTACCTAGGACAATACACTGTTCACATGTATAGACAAAACTCTTCGTAGCACCAAGGGTGATGTAACAGCTTACAGCATTTTCCCGCCATCCTGCACATTTCAGTTTAGTATTTCCTCCATCCTGATGGATTTTGGAACAGCACAGTGAAACACAAAAGTGGCATTGCTTAACTTGGACCTTACTCTGATGCTGATGCCAGAAGGAAATTATTTTAATGGCTGCAGTTAACCCAGCTGAGTGTAATAAGAAAGGAATCACCCACTAATTTTAGGCCACAACCCAAAGAAGGTTTCAGTGGTTTGCTTCAGGATCTGGAAACAGCCTGGGAAATGGGCTAGTTCAGGGTGAGGTGAGGCCTGTGTGTGAACTGGATTTACATGAAGATTCCTGGCCCCACATTGGACTCTTTAGGTTTATGCTCATCAGTTGGAGTTACTCACAGCCTCAGCACTGTATTAAACTCCAGGCAGAAACTCAAGAGAAACTGCAAACAAGAAGACAGTTAACATACAAAGTAATGTTGTTTAAAGGTCTCATGGATGTCCTACATCTAAGTGTGTTTTCAGCTGGCGGTAGACAAGGAGGCTTAGAGCTTTCGGATACTTAAATATCTCAAATTTTTGATGCTTCAGATGTATTATGAGTTTCTTGAACAACCTGCCTGAACATGTTCATCTCTTTGAGACTGGATAGGAAATGCTGCAAAATAGTCAATCAATGGTGGGAAAATCCATCAGGGACTATTAAATGCAAATAAAGAGCTGACCCAGGCCTTCACCCCTCCTACTCCACAGCTGAGTTCTGCAAAAAACAGACAGCCCTCCTGTTCTCTTTGATTAACACCTCCTACCACCATTGCCTCTCTTATCAAGCTGACACTGGGCCCTAAAGGAAGAGCTAATGGAAGAAGCTACATTATGTCAGAAGGCAAAAAACCCTAAATACAGGAAAAAGGTATATGGATCACATGTCTGCAAAATAAAACCAAGAAACCACCAGGAGACAGACCCTGATATTTCCCACAATACTTACAGATGTCCAGGGAGATGGTGGACACTGACCAGACACTGGGCTCAGTGGAGTTTTGGTTTGACCTTCTGTAGCCTTTCTTGTACTCTTTTTGATAGGTGAGGGGATGTAAAAGCCAGAGTAACTGCTACGTTAAGAGTGGCTAATTTCCCACCAGCAACATTACTGCCTAGCTCAAAAGCAAAGTCTGAGACACCCTTCAAAATCTTTAAGTAACTCTATCTACAGCAACTAGTCTTCAGCACTCAGACCCTTTTATCCCTCTATCTTCTGCAGAGAATAGTGCAGTACAGTATGCTGTGAGAGGGTGCGAGGACTTACAAAGAAAGCTATTAACCTTACAACAGAAGTCAAAATGCAAATATTAAGGGAAAAATATGCAGCATGCATAATAATGGTTTTTATTATTGAAATGAAGGATAATTTTACAAAACCAAAGATGGTAAAAAGTACGAGACATGGTTTGGTGTCACCAATTTCTAGCTAGCATTCCTACATTATTCCCATATGTGTGCCATCTGCAAAACTGCTGTTTGACAGCAAATACAATGAACATAACTACTAACCACAGCACATTTTTTGCATCATGACAGAGGTACCCAAGAGAGCAGAGACTTTTGGTTCAAAGACATAACCGGTGCAAGCCTGGCCCAGCAGTGAAAGGAATATGTAGGCTTAAGCAAGGCTTCCTCTTACAGCAATTTAGACTCTCTAAAGCCTCCTGTGACTGCGTTGGAGATCTCCACCAGCAGCTCACAGTGCTGACAGGGAATTTGAGCTTGTGTAACCGACATTTTTGAAGGCTGACAGGGAATATAATAGTAAATGGTTGGCTATTTTCACATGAATTTACTTGCCAGAGAGCTAGTATTACATCAGTTCAGACTCTCTGGAAAGTCTACTGGGGATAAAAATCTCCTTTAGTCTAACTTAGATGTGCTACATGGGTTAATTCAAAACCTTGCTACACTCAGATTTTCATTGAAAATCGGTTCCATATGTATTCAAAATTTTGGATTAGTATTCTGCTAATTTTGATGAAGTGGCCCTGAAATCAGTGAGCCAGTATAACAGCTTATTGGGTTTTAAACTGAATTCCTCTTATGAAATACATAAAAATAGTGTTTATTGTTGCTCAGAAATAGACCTTGGTTAAAAGCTGACACCCATTCGTCTGCCTACAAATCTTAAATTGTGCTCTTAGGGTCAGACCATAAGCAGGGTAATTAGAACAATATTTCATAAACATTTTGGAACAGTACACAAAGGTCATTTCCTCATTTCAGTGAGGAGAGAGTAGATGTCTGATCCAGTGGTGAGTGCATCTGAATGAGACTCAAAGGATCTGGACTGCACTCAGGATCCCTTTTGGTAAATCATGACACTTTTTCACAATTATTTTTTCCATTATATAGTACTAGACAAATGTCATTTTTATACATCCTTTAATAACCTTACTTGAAAACAGCAAAAAGAGCATCTCAGTAAAAAAAACAGAACTTCAGCAAGAAGTCATTAGCTTCAGTCTTCCCATAGTGCAACACGCTGAGTTTTTCAGCAGCAGCTTACAGTGTTATGTAGGAACTGACCCCAGAAAAGCCTGTTTTTGCTCACTTTGTCAGAACAGAGATTTATAGCATATGTTCTTCCACTAGAGTGAAAGAGTCAAAATTTCCCTACAGAAACTGGATTTCCCTTGAGGGTTTTGAATCCAAGTACATTCTGACCTTACTCACTGCGACAAAAATACTGCTTGTGGTGCTTGTTCCTACGACATGTCTTGAGAAATCTTGTTATAAACTCCACATTTCAGGCTATGTGGCTTGCTAAACCACTTAATTTTTGGATTACAGCAGTAAGAAGAGTTCCTTTTTGTATTACACTCCTATGACTAGCCAGGATCCAGAAACTTGTTACATTTTTCATAAACAAAGAAATTATTTTGTCCAAATTGCAAGTGACATTTTGTCACCTTGTCTGTCTGGAGGGCTACTACACTCAACTGCAATAGTAGAGTGAAAGTCTTACCTTGCCAGTCCAGAAGGTCTATACCTTGGTTACAGGAGCACACAAGAAGGTTCTTGCCTTCAGCAGACTGCCATGAGCACACGACAACAGGTTTGTTCATCCTGTTGTTCATCCATTATTGTTCATCCTAATGTTCATCCATTATTGTTCCAGTTTGTATCCATTTTTATCTAAAGTCCGAGTATTTTGTTAAAAGTATAACACTTTGCCTGACCCTCCCTTATTGTAAACATATTTCTGAGAATATTAAGAAAATTGAATAAATGCCAGGTCTGAGGACAGTTTCCAGGTTCCAAGGAGCCCTAATCTAACTAGTCATGGCAATTCCAGTGCATGCTGTAGGAGAACAGTAGACATAAAGCAAATACTGTATTGTGCTGTACTAATATTCATTTATATCTTGTTTCCTTAGATGCAACATCTTGGCATAGGTTCTTCATTCTGGACAGGACTGGTGAAATTCCACCTTCAATGTCAAAACACCCTCTGATTTCATCAGGGACAGGATTTTGTGAGTCTTCTTGCATGAGACATGGACCATATGCCTTTGATAGAAATTAAAATAATAATAGATTTGCAGGCATATTCTTCCACCTGGAGCAATGGTATGGAAAAATTCTGTGCCATAGATTATTCCAGGGAGCTTTATAAATACTTCACAAGTCTCTGAAAGGGCTGAGTGGACTTCCTGTTTTCAACAATTAAGCCTTAGGTATTAGATTCAGGATGTGTATTGTAAAGGAAAAAAATCCTTAGCCTCCAATGTGGACTTACTAAATCAATAAGAAAATAACTTGTCAGCACTATATACATCAGTTTTCCACTCCAGGAATAAGTACTAAGTCTTCCACAATCTTCTTCACTTGCAGGATAAATTCTGGTTTGCATTTCATCAGGATAAAGCTGGTGTAACTCCAGTGAAGACAACT